>CM076580.1:139000241-139725365 GCA_034641835.2 Pinus albicaulis | reverse complement strand
TCTAGACAGCAAAATAATTGTGAGATATACCTCACTCAGCAAGTCTCTGGCTGATTAAAAACAACGCTGGTGAAGCCCTCATTGCCTCTGCGTGATTGCCTACGCTGGATTTGCGTAAGCCTGCGTGGGCAAGCTTGAGGAACTGCGTCACCCTTGTCTGCAGTTGATCTGGCTGATCTGAAGTTGGATTTTGGCCCTCCTGGCTTAGAACCCCAACGTCTAGCTTTCTCCAGACTGACTCCAAGAGACATTGCACTGGTTCTATGTGATTCTCTGCAGGAACTGCATCACCTCTACAAAAAAAATGCACTGTCTCTCTTTTGCGTAAGTGCTGCCTCACTCTGAAATGTATTCTTGGTCCACCTGACCAATCTCTACTTCTGCCTCTCTTTGGATCTGATCACTGAATCACAATCACTTAGCAAACCCTGCCCTAGTGATTTGATCCTTGATCAAAAACTGTGTCTCCTCACACAAATCAAAAATGATCAATGGCTCAAGTGTCGCAACGTATTCTCCATAGGCTCCTCACCCTCCTTCTCATATTCTTCTGTTGAACCTTCAACGGCCAAGATTAAACCATAATCAAGGGCTAAGATTAACTTGGAGGTGATCCATGACTTTATCTAGAAGATTCACACTTAGTTTAATTAATACCCTTTAATTAATCAATTTCCCTAAGTTTAGACTTAGGAAAACATTAAAAAACGATTAATTATTTTAATTAAACCATCTCTAAGTGGAATTCTCCAAAACCGTTTCTGGGTTTTATGGAATACATGTGTCCTAGCCTATATACAAAGTTACAAGGCTAAAGCACATCCGATGCTACCATAAATCAACACAAATAACCCTCCAAGTGCTCTTCCAAAGTGGATGAATAAGCTCCCAAATTTGTGCATCTCTGTTCTTTAGCAAGTCATATTTTGAACTTCCTTCCATGTGGACCTGGTATTAAGGGTTTTATAGGCCAGCTCCGTTATACCCTATATTTTACAACAACCAATATTCAAGACAAAAGGTCAGCTCCTCAACAAAATAAATCATTCATCAAATGTGGTTGGCCTTGAGTTTTGACTTTAGAGGTTGGATAGCCAATCATTGGATGGTGGGTTGGGGACGACAATATATATATATATATATATATATATATATATATTACAGATTTAGAATTCACTTTAAACATTTGTAGTTGCTTCAAGCTTGTAAGCAAAATAAGCTATACTATATTGTATTTTGCACAGCCCTTACACTTGCCAATTCTGAAAAGGCTTCAGAAATTTAAGAAAGGGCTGGGTAGCATTCCATTATTGGCCACTAGACATGAGCAAAATGCAGTTTAGCTTTAAGAAACTCAAGTGTGACTATTTTCAATTTGCGATAAGGCCCATGAAGACAGAGAACTGTCTCTATAGCAGCTTTTAAAATGTAAAAGACATTCCCTTCTCAATAGGTTTTGTAGACTTTTGCAGTTGTGTTGAAAACCACTATAAAATATTTTGGTTTTGTAAAGAGTTTAGATTCATATTTTATATTAAGAATTTGATTTACTAGGAATTTAATCAAACATTTGTCACCCAATCCAAGTCACTGCTATCTGATTGTTTTCACAGTACTTGAGATTGGGATAGTGCAAGCATTGGACTTGAATGACTCCTAGAAACCCGTGTAAAATACTTAAAAAAGCTGAGATGACCCAAAAAATGAGAAGAACAAGAGCAATAACCACAAGGATCAACCCTTTGAAATGCTGCACTTCCTGTTTTTTCGATATGGAGCTTTGCTTCTTGTAATTTTGTTGCTGAAAATTCAATATTTAAATCACCAGAAACGAAAATTGAAACTCATCATACAAAACACATTTTTTGTGCTGCAACTTGTACAACAGAGTTATATTTAGTGCAATACAAAAATATGGATGGAAAAAATGACATATTGTCCAGTCATCAATGTCCATGATTGTCAAAACTTGAAGATATATGCCCATATTATCCTTGAAGTATCCTCAGAAAATCCCTGAAATCTGCCTAGAACATCCCTGAATACTGTTTGGAACGTCCCTTAAATCTGCTTGAACTGTTGTGTGGATGGCCAACAAGTCCTCAAGTCCTTGATGAAGTCCCTAGAAGTTTGGGGAAGTTTCCTATGGGTCTACAACTCCCTGGAATGCAGGAATGCAGGGCACCCTTCTTTTTGAGTGCACAGGCCCCGATATTTTGCCAGTGAACTTTACTGCAATACTGGACATTGGATTTTCACTAATGTGGATCAACAAAGGGAAGCAAATTAGAGTGAGAGACACTATGGAGTTCTTTATCACAGTAACCGGACTGCAACTCTTCCAAATTGCAATGAATAGCAGAAAGTCTTTCTGCATTGCCTGACAACATCACTTCCCACACCTGCCTCTCATCTTCCATGCAGGCTATTCTATTATCACTGGCATTCACCTGGATCTTCAAGAATTCTGCTTCAGTGGTTATTTCCTATTCTCTTGGCCTAGTGATCCTTTACAGGAGTCCTTTCCATAGGTACCATGCCCAGAAACAGCTCGAATACAGCCCAGAACTTGCCTTCTTTATGATACACATACATGCATGTTTCAGAATGAGCAGTGCAACCTTCATTCATGAGACAAGACCTAGAAAAACACTCAGAGGAGGCACCTATTCTGATCTGAAAATAACACGTCAAATCTGCAACTAGTTGTTCATTAAAGGTAATTGTGCACGATGTATGTGAATAACAGCACTCAAACATAATTCCATATACATTTTGCACCCATGTTCTCATTGTGGTTTGGAAACTTGAAATTGGCTGCTCATGAAATTTTGATCATCATGGCCTATTTACTTACAAATTCTCATAGTGGTCTTGGGTCCTAGGGGCACTCTCCAAGTCCCTCTTCCTAAAGGATCCGACAAACTTGCTCAAAAAAGGGGATTGCAAAAGCCAACCCACTTCTGTATGAACTAAAGTGAAGGTGTAAACTGTAGACCCTACTGTATGGGCACGGTTCCTATTTTTTTATATAAAATGCTTTATTTAACTATTTGTATGAACAAAGTGTGGCAGGTGTGGGGATGATCCTTTTTGATCTTGTAGGAAACATAGTAAGTGATTTTAATCGGGGGCTAGGCATTGCTATCAATAACGAAGCAGAAGCATTGGCAGTATATCAAGGGTTGCAAAGACATGACCTTGTTAGATCAGGGCATTAATAGTGGTTGAAGACTGTTCCATCGTCATCCAATTTCTTCTTAAGTTCTCTCTTCCTTGATCTAGTGGATTAAAGGATATGGTTCAAAGAATGTTGGATGTGGCCACCTCCTTCATACCCATTCCTTATTCCATTGGGTGAAGATAGTTTTGCGGTGCATGGTGTGTTGAATTTTGTGTTACGACTTTTACTGCAAACTCAGAAATTCCACCTCAAATTAGAGGTTTCCTGGATCTAGTCCAATGTGACGTTCAGCCTTAGGGCTGACCTGAAATATTAATTTATAGAACAAACATGCAATGCCATTTTATCTCAAATCATCACAATACTCTAGGCATTCCAAGAGAAGAGAAACCAATCATATGCCAGCAATATTCAGTTCTTAGGGCACACCTTTTCAAACATATACCAGATCAGATATCACTTTAATCACTTCAGATTTACAGCAGTAAATCTGCCCCATTATTTTCAAGATGTTTATCAAAGCACTTAACAAATTTCATCTCTTAAGTATGTTAAATCCGTTGAATAATAAACATTGGAAATTACCTGATCAAGAAGACTGTATTTAAAGCAGTGTGGAAAAAGTCGGCAAAAAGTCCCGACTTTTTGAAAAAATCCCGAATTTTTTCTGGAGCCGACTTTATCGGCCGACTTTTTCATCCTTGAAAAAGTCGCGATTTTCTCCTCGAAGTCCCGACTTTTTGCCGACTTTTTCGAAAAATTATGAGTGAGTAGTTTCTTTAATAATTTTTTATTTTTTTTTTGAAAAAATCAGGATTTTTTCCAAAAATGAATATTTTGTATTTTTTTAGTTTTGCTGACTTTTTCAAAAAACTCATGACTTTATCGAGTTTTTCAACTTTTAGACCCTTACCGATTTAATCCCATCTTCAACTTTTTCCACATTGATTTAAAGGCACTGGTCTCATAACTTTAAATCTGGTATTGTCTTGAATATCTTAAACTTTGCTCAATTAATCTTGCTTTCATCTAATTTAAGTCAAATTGATAAGATAGCTTTCAGTGCATCTCTTCCTAGAACTTGTTGGTTCCCAACAAGTTTTCCTTTATCATTCATCTTTCACCTTTTAGGGACTACCCCCCTTAGCTTGCCTAGGAGATAGCTAGAATGAAGTGGACAAAGTTTAGAGTGACAACCTTTGTCCTGAGCGTTGTGGCCCTTGGTGTACACTTTGGGCGACAAAAAGCCCGAACACAATAATGACTCAACAACTTCAAGTTGTAGTGCACATAAACTAAGATTTCTGCTCGATTTCATTGAGTCCGTTTCTTCTCACATTATGGATGAAGTTGTAGGTGCTCCAACACCTCTCTACAGAAGAAATATTTACAACCCATGAGAGAACTTGTTTTGCCAATTTTGGAAAAAGTCCCATGCCGCCATATGCTTCCCACCATGTGAGAGCATCAAATCAGTCTCTATCTTCCATTTCATGCAAAGAACTAAACGAACTAGTGCAACTGAAGTATCTGCCTAATTCAAGACGCAAATTAGCACACTCCTCCTTGTTGGGGACCCACTTGTCTAATGCTTCGATATATCTTTTAGATAGCTCTAGATCTGTATGGGGTTTGACCCTAACCCCACCCCCCATGTGCAGGTTGGCCCAACCAAGATGGAGAGTAGTAGTGAAACATTAATTTTATTCCACCGTGCACAGATACAAATGTGAATCATTGTATACAAGGTGGGATCATTTTCTTGAACAATATCTTTTATTTTCCCCAACATGCTATCCATCTGCTCATACACCTCCCCAATCACCAGTTTATCTGTATCTGCAAAATGAATCATACTATAAATGGGCTTGGTGAATTGCAAAACTTCCTTCCCACGTGCCTAAAACATACCATCCAGAGCAGTCTCCTCCACCTATTCAAAACCTTGCTTGTCAACTACGTTTGGAGTCCTGTCCTTTAATACCTTCCAGTGTTTACTTGATACCATGCTACCAAATGACACTCTTACCTTCAAAAGGCACCCTGAAGGTGAGGAAATAACTAGCAAATCTAGTCTTCGCAATCTTCAACAACTCCAATCTTGATTGACTGCGGAAAAACCCATGGGTATTGCTATAATTTGTAATAAATTTTATCATTTTTTCGCCTCTCTTGTACAAATCACCAATCCATTTGTATTGATGGCTTTTGTTCTTAATAATATCATGCATCAAAAGGTTCATTGTGTGAACCAAACACCCAAACCAAAATATGTTGGGGTATCTATCCTCAATAATTGCTCCCACTGCTTTACAATTAGCAACATTATTAGTGATGACGTGGATGACATTGTATGGCCCAATACGTTAAATTGTTTCAATTAATGGTTTTGCAATGTTGATGGTAGTCTTGAACTTTTCTAGAGTAATCATATGCTGAAAGGGAGATTGCACCATTAATAGACATAAGAAGAACACTTATCAATGACTTGCCTTTTACATTTGTCCATTTGTCAGATATAATGGACACCCCATGCTCATTCCAAGAATTTGTAATTTTACTCAAAGAATGTGCTATTTTTGTTTTTTCATCATTAAGTCCCACGGTTCTAGTCTTGTCATACCCAGGGCTCTTGTATCCTTTGGGGGCATAATTAATGGCAAAAACCATTTCATGTCAATAAGGTGAGTGAAGAACATTGAATGGTATCCCACATGCATAGAGAAACCGGTAAATTTTTGAATCCACATAATTCCTACACTCTTCGTCAAGGAAATTTGATATGGTTCTACGCCTTAAAGAGATGTTTGTTCCTGTGCCTCCATATCCACTGCCATGGGTGGATGCTGATGGACTTGTTTGTGCATGTGATTGTGAGCTATGTTCAAAGAAACCCTTTGATCTTTTAGATCTGTATTGGGCTTTATCCTCTTCCCTTATGTATTTGGCTTTTTATGTTGCTGACACACTTACACAAGTTTTGATTTCTATTTGTTTATCTCCATCCCATGGCCGTTTCCCACAAAGGTGCCTTCTGACATGGGTGTATGAACCTGTGTACGTGTTTTTGTAATGGAGCCATATAAATTTAGTGGTTCCACCCCCTTTCCCTGCTTCAGGCCTAGAAACATATTTCCACAATGGGGTATGGTCTGGTTTAGTTTTTGTGCCATCATCATCTCCACTCTCCTCTTCCTCCTCACCAAGGTACTCCTCCTCTACAGGGTTTTCATCAAATCCACTATAACCCACTTCTTCATCCTCTTCATCATGATCAACCCTCCTTCTACTCTCCTTCACCATAATAACAAATAAAGGAACCAACAACAAGAGAATGCCGAGCCATATAGCCATGATGTTTGAAGTTTTGAGCCTGCAAAAAAATGGAGGAATGGGAATGGGAAAGAGAGAGGAGAACATTTTCATTTAGCAATGAACATATAAAAAATGAAAATGCTAGATTAGAGTGTAGATCTTACCTCTTTGGCCTTCAATACCAAGCCGCAATCTCCCTCATTCTCCCTCCTCAACTCAAGCTCCAAGCTCTCTCTTGCTCTCTCCAAGATCTCTTTTGCTCTCTCACGAAGGAAAATGATGAATAATGGGAGGGGAAGAGGGCCTTTTAACTTTTTTTCCCCTCCCCTTCCCTCCACGTCTGCTGCGTGGGTTTTTTGTCGTTGGGAGCGAAAACATAAAGGAGGGAGCAATTAGAGCGATTGCTCCCCGACTGCTCCCTCCTCTAATTTTTCGCTCTCGGAGCGAAAGGGAGCAGTTAGGGAGCGATCACTCCCTAAACGCTCCCTTAAAAATAGGGAATGGAAATTTTTTTAAGGAAGCACCTTAAAAGTGTTCTAAAGTCTTTAAGTGTTCTCTTAATCCATGTGCTGTTTTTGAGATTAGGATAAGATCATCTAGGTATAGAAGCAACTTTACCACATAGCTTGCTAAATGAACCCCTTCTCCATCCGCTTTGCTTAACCAAGCTTCCAGCTTATTAATATATAAACTGAACAAAGTCAAGGATAGAGGACATCCCTGTTTAACATCAATATCGCTACCGAAATATTAAGACATTCCTTCACTTGTTCTGATTTTAGCTCTAAGCTTCTCATAAAGTCTATGATTTGCAGATCTATACTCATCTGGGATATCCAACTCTTCCATTTTGTTCCATAGTTTGTCTCTAGGCACCGTGTCAAAGGCTTTCTTGAAATCCACAAAATAACAATAGGTTGTTTCACCTTGTTTGTCCCAAACTTTCTCTATCAAATGTCTAAGGGTGACACAATGGTCAATGGTAGAGTGCCTAGGTCTAAAGCCTGCTTGTCCTTTTGCCCTTTTTCCCTCACTTTCTGCACATCTGTCGATTCTTCGGTCTATCATGCTCCCAAAAAGCTTTCCCATGAGGGGTTGACTATAATAGTGCGATAGTTAGAAGGGTTATTGATATCTCCACTCTTAAAGAGAGGAATGACCACACTAGTCTATGTCCTCTGCTTTACTGCTTGCTAAATTCTTTATTCCTTGCTTGATATTGTCCTCTATGAATAGTTCCACTGAAGTGTTCATTGTGGGGGGAGTATCTTTCTCATGTCCTCGCTCATAGAGGAGCCTTGCATACTCCAACCATTGGCCACCTGTTATATTGTTTTCAGTCTGCTTTCTCCTTTGTTGTAGCTCTTTCCAAAATCCCTTGGGGTTGTGCTTTCCAAGAGAGATTAACTCCTTTCTTCTTCCATTTATATATTCTTCTTTTTTTGATTGTACTAATTATTCATATTTATTCTTGTTTTCTTTGCTCCATTTTCTCTCTTTTAGAGATATCCTAGCTGCCTTGCATTCTTCATCATACCATGGATTTGTCGGAAAAGTACTTGCAACTCCCTTCTTGGGGTGGGACCTTTTGCATGCACTTAAGGCCTTGTGAATTGTTGGGATCAACAAACTGCAATGAACATGACAACCCTCCTCAATGGTTGTCTTATCTGCTACGCCATGCTCTATAGTCTGAAATTGCTGCTTAAGAGCAACACTAAATCTTTCCCTTTTTTCCTGATTTATGAGGATTTTTACTTTGTAAAGTGTTTTCTTTTGTATTCCAAAAGTTTGCCTATTGTGTGGACTACTATGGGAAAAATCCAACTTAACAAATAGAGGGGCATGATCAAATTTAATTTCGATAGAACAATCCCCAATATTGAACTTCAATAGTCTAGAGGTGAAACTTTGAGTGAAGATTACATAATCTACAACACTTTGACCATTGTAAGTTTTGCATGTGATACCTCCTGAAGCTGGACACCTTCTCATTCCATTGCAAATAACCAGGCCAAACAAACTACAGAGCCCCAGTAATTCTACCCCAAAGTGCATCACACCCCCATTTTCATCTTGTGAATCCCTTTCACAAGGTTGACCACCCCCCTCTTTTAACCATAGGGGATTGTTTTCTCCTCTTTCTTCATTGCTCAACTGGAGGGTGTTAGTTGTCCTTGCGTTAAAGTCCCCTATTAACAATATTTCCCCAAGAGGGTTGAATAAAGATATATCTCTCTTCAATGAGGAATACGAGTCTTCGCTGTCTAAATTTCTTCTTTTATAGATCTTTGAGTTTTTTGGGGCAAAGTAACAAACCGCCAACCTGAAAGTAACCTCCTTTTTTGTTATTTGCAGCCAAATGTATCGTTTATTCGGGTACTCTTTTTCTACTTTTACAATTCCACACGATTTTTAATTTATTAGCATTGTGACTCCCCCGTGTCCTTTGCCTGTCTCATTCCTTTGTTCCAAATTGAAATCTTCTTGTAACCCTCGAAATTTGGAACCTTGCATCCATCGTGCTCATGTGTTTCTACAAGAATGATAATATCCTTCCCCTCTGCTATGGGCCCCAACCCCATACCTCTTCTCCATGGCTCTGCAATTCCAACTACTATCTATAAGCAGTCCAGTGGGGCCCCTATTTCCTATTTCTTCTTTGGGAACCAGTCATTGATTCGAGCTTTCCAGTTCTTCAACCATGCCTGTTTTCCCTCATTTCTCGCTGCTTTCACCTTTTCCCACTCCTTTCTATGTTGATCTTGTTGAGCGAGAGTCAAGTCCTCATCTAGGTAGTTGCGTGTGCCTCTAAGCAATCCTCTATTTCTAAGGATCATATTCTTATCCTCTATACTCCTCAAGATAACTCTTACATGTCTATCCCTTGCTAACTCTACTTTTTTTCTGATCTTGCTTGCTTAATGAATACATCCTGTCCACTTCAATTGATCTTTAAGAAAGTCCCTTGCTAAGATGTCGGTCCTTTCATTTTCACCGTAGTCCCTCAACCCTTTGATAATGATATTTGTAGCCTTGCCTTGCTTGTCTTCTTCTTTTATTTGAATTTTGATTTGCTTCTCAATGATTCCTTTTTGATTGTTTGATGACCCACTTACAACCTGTGACCATGATTTAGCCTCTTCTATTTGATCTTTTAGTTGGTTTTCTTTAGTTTCTAGTTCAGCCAATGCTAACTGAAACTCCTTATTTTACCAATTCTGACTTCTCAAGACCGGTTGCCCTTATCTGCTCTAATTCTTGTTTCAAGGCAACCACTTATTGCTGCCCTTTTTCAATTTTACCTTGCATTTTTGCGATTTGTTCCTTAAGAGCTTTATTTTCTCTCCCTAATTTGCCCCTGAACTCCACAATTTCATTTACTTTGTTGCCTTCATACCACCTTTTTGTTTCTAAAATTTCGAGTCTCCTTTTCATGCTCATGAGCTCTTTCACATATAGTCCCGATGACCGCATTAATGGTGTTGATGTGGGACTATACAGGTCTTTGTTGTAATGATTATCTGCTTTTTTATCTTATATGTTTGCTACAAAACCCTCTGTTCTGTTCAAACTTGATTCGAGACTCTTAATAAGTTCTCTCTGCTTTACACTGGTTTGAGAAGCCTTGCTAGATATGCTATTTAATTTCGGCAGGACCATTGCGATTTTTTTCTTGGGTGTTTGCCTTAGCTTTCAGTTTTCCTATGCCTTAAAATCCCCTTATATTGTTTTGCGTTTACAAAAACCAATCTCTCACTTGTGTTGTAAGTTCCCTTCTGAAGAAAATCTGCCATAGAAGAACCCCATGATCCTGATGAATCCTCCACTGTTATGGCAAGGTGAGGAAATGAAGGTCCATTAACGAGCTGAGGGTTGTGTTTCCAATAAGAGCTCCGACGTACTTGATGAACAAGATTTAGCAATGGCAACAAAATTTTCATTTGAGATTGCAAACCACCACTGTACCCTACCCCCTCCACAGTAATCGAATAGTTTGCAAATTTGTTTCCTGTTGTGTTAAGGAGTGGTATTTGTGTCTCCTCTATGTTGGATTCCTCTCTCAACAGTGGCAACCTTTCCATTGGGTCCTCCATATTAATAATCATACTTCTTTTTATTGTGTTTTGTTTCAGTTTTATTTGATATCAATTAATTTGTGCCAGTTTAAATGAGATAAACACCGCTTAAATCATAAGAGACAGAAAAAAAAGGAGAAAACCTTCCTTAGTAATTTTGAAACTCTGATTTAGCTACTTTGACTTCAGCGTGCTGAGGTAGTACTGGGCCCCTGTAAAGATTGGGTCCCTCTGAGCGTTCTTTGGTCCATTGGCTGTCTGCTGTCTTGCCGCTGTCTCTGCCCTTGTCTCGCTGTGAAAACCCTCCAATTGCTGCCTCGGAACCTCTTGCCCAGTCTCGAACCGATGTCTTGAACCTGCCTTTAACCGTTGTCTCCAACCGCTGTCTGGAAACTGGGAAAACGCTGAACCGTTGTCTCTGTCACTGAACCGCTATCACGTGAAGGAGAAGGGAGAGGTGTGAGTAGCAGCGGGCCAAAACACTTTTTTGCGCATCTCTTCTTCATCAAGCAATTATACAAATGTTCAATCTTTCAGGAAAAAGTTGAGATCACAAAGAGACAAGAGACCAAAATTGGGCTGGGCCAGGGAAAAACTCACAAGGGGAATAGCCAACAATCCTTCTCTTATAGAATCATATCAAAATAAGAGATATCCAGAACCAAGACCAAACTGCAACCAAGATACCGAGTTCAACCCTCCTCCAAGTCATCTCCAAGGTCAAAGTCATCGCTGGTCAAATTGCTCCAAATCTGATCAAAGATCTGAAATTTGGACTTGCAACAAGGGGCCGAAATTCGACCTGTGGTTACCTCAAAAATTTTGGCTTTCTTCTACAGAAAACAGACCTCCCACATGTGCAAACTACAATAGTCAAAGATTCAGTCAAATGAGGGAATGTTCTTGTTTTGACTTCGCCTTCTCTCTCCTTTGATTCGATGTTCTCTTCTCCTTCGCTAGGTTTAGATGTGCTTCTTGTTATGTGGTGAATGAGCTTCCATATGAGTCGAATTGCCTCTTATATATAGCTGTCTAGGAGGGTTGAATAGGTGCCACTTTGGAGGGCCAGATCGAGTTGCCCAATGTTAATTTTGGGCAACTAGTTCCAAACTTCATGTTGCACTGTTCATATGAAGATGGTCATATTTTTGTTGGACTCCTCTTTCGGAGAGGTGCAAGATTGATCTAAAGATCATCTTGATCGGATGAGTAGAACATTGATTTTGAATTTATTTTCCACATGTGCAAGGTTGGCCAGGTTTATCCCACATGCCTAAGAGATGTGTCACACACCCTCATTGATGAATATAAATTGGAGAGACTTGGAGGTCATTTTCTCATCATCTCATCACACATTCTCTCATTGTGATCTGATTGGTTCGATAGCCTTTGGAGGCCTTTTTCCCTCACACGTATGGAGCAAAGCTGTTGTTTTCTGTGCTGATCTGTTTAGGGTTTTTTTGCTACAGCGTTGACCAACGTTGACTGTGGTCAACCCTTGGTCGTTTGACCTCGATTTTCTACAGAAATTCTGATTTTAGGAGGCTGTACAGCTGGGAACTAAAATCGAGGAATTCTGGGCTATTTGACCGAAGCCCTAATTTGTTGCGTTGAATTTTCTAACGCTGCCTGTGTTGACTTTTTTGCGCTATCTCTGGTTTGACTTGCGTTGACTTGTGATGAGCTGTCTTTGAGGGCTGTGGATGTGACATATGAAATTGTTGGCTGACCGAGAAAGACTTTGCTGGTTGAAGCATCCTGCTGACTGCTGTAATGCCACAATATCTCATATCTTTGCTAGACAAAGGGAATTGTAAATCTGATCTATATTTGGCTTGTCTTCTATTGATCTATTATTGTGTTCTATCAACATTTTACTTTCAAGTTTATGTGATTGCTATTTTGTATTGGGCCTAAGAAAGATTGAGGTAAAAGTGCATCAAGCATAGAACACCATGGTTATCTAAATTTAACATGGAATCAGAGCTGAGGTAAAGTCAAAGTCCAAGAGTCCAAGGTGGTGTTAGAATATCTTTGAAGGAAGAAATTCTATCAAGGACAACTGGTCTCCTCAACCTACAAGGGTTCCAAGGCTAATGTTAAATTCACTGATAAGTCTGATTATCATACATGGAAGATGTCATTGGATTTGGCGCTAGAAGATCAAGATGTCATGGACTATGTACAGGGGAATATTCAAGAGCCTCCATCAAATGCAACCGCTGCCACGAAGACAAAGTATAGAAAAGGGGAAATCAAAGCAAAGATGATTATCCAGGATTCTATTCATAAGCACTTGGTTGCTTACATTTCTGAGCTGAAGTCATCTAAGGAGATGTATGATAAGCTGGTGAGCATGTTCAGGGCTAGCAATTCTAATCAAATCCTCTTCTTCAAGAATCAATTGAAGAATATCAAGAAGGGTAAGGATGATCTATTCAATCCTATTTTATGAGGCTCACTGAAATCAAGAATAACCTCCTAGCTATTGGGGAAGCAATATATGATCGAGAGATGGTTCTTATTGCACTTGGAGGTCTCCCCCGTGACTGGCATGTATTCAATACCACTATTCTCAATAATAATGTGATTCTTGATTTTGATGAAATATTGACGAGACGCACTCAAGAGGAAACAAGAATGATGGAGTATGCCTCTAATGGTAATGGAAGTGACCCTACAACCTTCGCCGCTCATGCAAAGAAGAAGAACCATGGTGGCCCGAGAAATCAAAACCATGGTAGAGCGGGGCCCAAAGGAAGGAAGGGAAGATGTTACACTTGTAGCAAGACTCGTCACTATGCAAGAGAGTGCCCTAATAGAAGGGACTCTCCTAGGGATGATGACAACAACAACTCGAGAAGAAATGGCAGGAACAACAAGTTCGAAGGAAAAAGGAAGGCTCCCTCTAATCGTGATGGAAATGGGCAACCTTTCAAGAGGTCAAGAAATTCCAGGTACGATGAGTCTAATGTTGTTGATAATAAGAGAAATGATTTTATTCTTGTATCTGCCCTCTCTGTTGCATCTCCACCCGACACCCTTGATGTCTGGTTAATTGATAGTGGTGCTTTAAGGCACCTCATTGGTTATAAGGAAGCCCTTTCTGGTTTGGTTGAGAAGGATACTTATCTAGAAATTATCCTTGGAGATAATGCCACCTATCCCGTGAAAGGGACAGGGACTGTGATCCTCCATTTATCTCAACGTCAAGTCATCCGATTACAAGATGTGTTGTATGTACCTAATTTGAAGAAGAAACTTGTGTCCATTTCGGCAATGGAAGACAAAGGGTTCAAGGTGGCATTTGTTGATGGAAAGGTACTTATCTGGAAGAAGAACTTCAAGGAAGCTCTTTCTATTGGTTTTAGAGTTGATACACTCTACTAGGTTGGAGGAAGTTCATTGGTGGCAATGACATGTGATACAACTCTTCAAACAGAGTTATGGCATTGGAGGTTTGCACACCTTCATTACAAAGCCCTTCTCAAAGCAAGGAAGGTGGTGACAGGGATGCCCAAATTGAGAGATGATTATGAAGGTATATGTCAGGGTTGTGCCGAAGGGAAGCATACAAGGGGACCATTCTCCTCAAGTGTCACAAAGACAACTGCTATCTTGCAGTTGATACATTATGACTTATCTGGTATGCTGCCTGTGACATCCTTGGGAGGATGTTCTTATTACATGACTTTTACAGATGACTTCTCCTGCAAGACATGGATATATTTTTTGAGGAAGGAAAAATCATTCAAATGGTTCCGTACCTTCAAGGCCTTGGTGGAAAATCAAATTGAGAAAAAAATCAAAGTTTTGAGGACCAACAATGGGACCGAGTATGAGTCAAATGAGTTTAATGAATTTTGTAGAGAAGCTGGCATTAAGAGGGAGACCACAACTGCGTAGACTCCTCAGCAAAACGGTGTTGCTGAAAGAAAGAACATGACCATTGTGGAAGCTGCCCGCGCCATGCTATGTGACCAAGGTCTTCCGAAGTTTCTACGGGGAGAAGCTGCGAACACTGCTGTGTATGTTCAAAATAGATGCCCGCATTCCGTTCTAGACTCCAAAACTCCCGAAGAAGTCTTCTCTGGTAGGAAACCTGATGTTTCTCATTTTAGAGTTTTTGGTTGTTCTATTTACTTTCATGTGTTGAAAGAAAAGAGAAGCAAGCTGGATGCTTCTGGAAAGAAGGGAATGTTTGTGGGCTACAGTGAAACTTCGAAGGCATATAAAATCTATGTGCTTGGTCAAAGAGAAGTGGAGGTATGCCACGATGTCACCTTCGATGAAGATGCCGCCCTCAAGAAAGTAAGAAACCTTCCTAGCTCCAAGGAAGACAGAAGATGAAGAAGCAGGGAAGTTGGAAGAGCCGAAGGATGACCTAATGCCTAATGTTGAAAGGCCTATGTATTCCATTGATCCACATCCTTCAAATAAGAGAAGACCCTCATAACTTAGGGATACTCTCGAAGATGCGGAGAGACATGTTGCCCCAAGGGGGACATTCCATGAAAGCAAGAAGCCGAAGAGATACCAATGGTATCTAGTAGCCATGAGTATGATAGTACAATCTGAGCTTGGAACATTTGAAGAAGCCGTAAAGCATCGAGTTTGGAAGGATGCTATGCATGAAGAATATGAGTCCATTATGAAGAATGATGTCTGGGAAGTGGTCCCAAGACCGGAGGACAAATCTGTTGTCACCTCGAAATGGCTCTATAAGATCAAGCATGGATCTGATGAAAGTGCTGAGAAGTACAAGGCAAGATTTGTTGCCCGAGGTTTCTCTCAAAAGGAAGGCATAGATTATGATGATATATTTGCACCACCATCCGATCTATTATTTTCCTTGCTGCTACGCAAGGATGGAGTCTACATCAGATGGATGTGAAGACTGCTTTTCTGCATGGATCTATAAAGGAAGAGGTGTATGTAGAGCAACCTCTGGGGTTTGAAGTCCGAGATAGAGACACCGATGTATGCAGTTTGAAGAAAGCCCTCTATGGGTTGAAGCAAGCCCGTAGGGCTTGGTACGAGAGGATAGATAGCTACTTGATGAAGTCGGGCTTCACTCGAAGTAATGCTGATCCGAACCTTTATTTTAAGGTTGATAGAAAAAGGCCTCTCATTTTGGTTCTCTATGTGGATGATTTCTTCTTCACAGGTGCTCACCCTCTCACTCATCAGTGTAAGAGGGAGCTAGATTTCGAGTTTGAGATGAAATACCTAGGACTGATGCACTACTTCCTAGGCTTGGAGATCTGGCAGAGGCCAAGTGAGATTTTCCTTTCTTAAGGAAAATATGTCATGAATCTACTGGAGAGATTTGGTACGGTGGACTGTAAGTCTGTGTTGACTTCGACGGAACTCAACTTTAAGAAGTTGAGTGGAAACACTGCTGGGCCTGTGCTTGCAAATCCTACCAAGTATTGACAACTCGTAGGGGCCCTGATATTCTTTGTAAATTCTTGTCCGGATGTATGTTTTGCAGTGAACACTTTGAGTCAACATATGGTTGAACCTCATCACATTCACTGGATTGGTGCCAAGAATCCATTGAGATATCTTCGGGGCACAATCAACCATGGGCTGAGATACACTACCAGGAGTTTGAGACCGGGAGTTTGAGACTCCATGGATATACTGATGCCGATTGCGCTGGCAGTGTGGTGGATCGCAAGAGCACATGTAGATGTTACTTCACCTTGGGTTCTGCTTCGATATCTTGGACGAGCTCGAAGCAGAAGTTGGTGGCTTTGAGAATCGCTGAGGCCGAATACATTGCAATGAGTATGGCCTGTTGTGAAGCTGTTTGGTTGCGAAAGCTATTCGGGCATGTGCTAGATACCACTGTTATCCTTTGTGATAACCAAAGTGGGATTCGTCTTTCTAAGAATCCTGTGTTCCATGATCGATCCAAGCATATTGATATTAGGTACCACTTTATCTGGGATATGGTACAACGAGGCGCCATAAGGCTCGATCATATAGGAATTGATGAGCAGGTCGTGGATATTCTCACAAAGCCCCTGGGGAAGGTCAAGTTCCTAACCGTCCGTGAGAAGCTTGGAATCTTGGAAAGACCCTATTTTGAGGGTCCTGCTTGAATTAGACTATGAGCTCTGGGAGCTCCAAGGGGCTTGGGGATAACTTCTTGGAGCTATAAGCACTCACAGGGTTAGGCTTGCCGAACCTTATGGTGCTTTTGCCCCA
This sequence comes from Pinus albicaulis, assembly GCA_034641835.2. Taxonomy (NCBI): domain Eukaryota; kingdom Viridiplantae; phylum Streptophyta; class Pinopsida; order Pinales; family Pinaceae; genus Pinus; species Pinus albicaulis. Next base: position 139,708,571 of record CM076580.1, on the reverse strand, counting down.
CCGTTATGATATTGAGTTGGTTCGCCTCTCTCTGATCTGTGCCCCGCATGCATCCTATCCATGGAGTTTCAGACTCATGGGAAGTACCTCTCATTTTGTTAATGAGGTGGGAAATGTGGATAGAGACCATAGCAAGCTGCAAGACCGATGGATGCATCGGATATTGTCGTACTCCTCTGTCTAGGATGGCACGTGTCCAACACCTTGATCTGGGATCAAGTATGATGAGGTTTTATCCTCTAAACTAACTTCGGGTCAATAAACTAACTTCAGGTTAGTATGAGACTCTTTTTGAGCCCAAGAGAGGTTTTTACCTCTAAGTTGACTTCGGGTCAACTGAGTGTGATGTCTTTGTGACTCATCTTTTTTTAAAGAGCCAACAAAGCAAGTTACGACGGGATGACGCACGATGTTTGGTTTGGTACATGATGGATAGCACTTGTGGACAGATGGATTTCTCCCTAGTTGAGAGGGGGTGTTAATTTTGGGCAACTAGGTCCAAACTCCTTGTTGCACTTCTCATATGACGATGGTAATCTTTTTGTTGGACTCCTCTTTCAAAGAGGTGCAAGATTGATCTAAAGATTATCTTAATCGGATGAGCAGAACATTGATTTTGAATTTATTTTCCACATGTGCAAGGTTGGCCAGATTTATTCCACATGCCTAAGAGATGTGTCACACACCCTCATTGATGAATACAAATTGGAGAGACTTGGAGGTCATTTTCTCATCATCTCATCACACATTCTCTTATTGTGATATGATTGGTTTGATAGCCTTTGGAGGCCTCTTTCCCTCACACATGTGGAGCGAAGCTGCTATCTTCTACGCTGATTTGTTTAGGGCTTCTCTATTGTAGCGTTGACCATCGTTGACCATGGTCAACCCTTGGTCGTTTGACCTCAATCTTCTGTAGAAATTCGGATTTTAGGAGGCTGTACAGCCGGGCACTAAAATCGAGGAATTCCAAGATGTTTGACTGAAGCCCTAGTTTGTTGCGTTGACTTTTCATAAGTTGCCTGCATTGACTTTTCTGCGCTATCCCTAGTTTGACTTGCGTTGACTTGTGATGAGCTGTCTTTGAGGGCTGTGGGTGTGACACATGAAAGTGCTGGCTGACTGAGAAAGACTTTGTTGGTTGAAGCATCCTGTTGACTGTCGTAACGCCACAATATCTCATATCTTTGCTAGACAAAAGGAATTGTAAATCTGATCTATATTTGGCTTGTCTTCTATTGATCTATTATTGTATTCTATCAACATTTTACTTTCAAGTTTATGTGATTGCTATTTTGTATTGGGCCTAAGAAAGATTGAAGTAAAAGTGCATCAAGCATAGAACACCATGGTTATCTAAATTTAACACCCAAGTAGGTCCAAGTTGGTCATATTGTGGATTAATGACTCAACATAAAATTCAAATTCCTTTTTCTTACAAGTGTCCAAATGGGACATGACTTAAATACATTTTCTTTTGGCTCATAATAAATTCTTTTTGACTATACAAGCATGAAGAACATGCTTTGAAAAAACTAAAAATATAATAAATAGAGTAATTACATTAATGATAAAATTTATGTTGTGAAGACCGAATCTTGTTACATCTTCAACAAATCTGACACTTGGGTTTGCTGAAACTAGCCTTGATTTGAAGTGGGTATGCCTTCAAATTTTCACATCCTGCGTAGCATTGCCACATCATCACTATCCTTGCCATACCATCAATCTACTTTGTTGGTTCTCTAACACCATAAAGAATCTGGGAATTCCAAGACTTTGGTTTTGTTCCTCTCATTTTGTAGATCATTTATGACGTCATGCATGTAGCAAGCTGCCTGATGCTTACCCTTTTTTGCAACCTGGAAACCTATATGACTTGTTTGACCAACTTTGACCAAGCTGTAACTAGCCACTGCCTTCACTCTTTGGAAATTTTTTCACGACATTGACTTCTCTCATCGAGTTGAGTACACTGAGACCAAGTTGACTTTTTACTTCTGGGACTACTTTGCATTGGAACCGTGAATTGCCTTGGAAACTATGAAAATTGTGTGTGAGATTGCTATGCATGAGCACTGTCTGAAGGTTACTACACTAGAGTCAAGGCCACCTATAGGCTTTGTATCTTCACAACCATGTGGTAATGGGTGGTCCTTGACGCAGGCTAGATTAGCCCATACATTGGTGATCACCTCTATTGTCGCACAGAATGTCTAGGCACTGCGACAACACCTCAGATTGGGAGCTGTCACCCTGATCCCCAATCTCTCTATATAAGTTGTCTCCTTGCAAACTAAGGGAGGTAGACCCTAACGAAATGAAGAAGGAGAACTGATTGGAAATCAATCAATTCAGGAGACACAGTCAAACGACCAAGTACTTGTTAAGATTAACGAGATTTTATAGATTCAATTAGATCTGAAGTTTAAAACCAGTGCCTTGTGGAGTCAAAATATTTCGTTATGAAATTAAAATCAAGTAATTGATAGGTGACTGCTGTTAAAAAGGACAATATCCTGCTGTGAAAATATCAATCCACCACGATAACATTCAATTCCGCAAATAAGTGCTCAATTGATCAAACTGGAAAATAAGCTCTTTTCAATGATACAATTCAATATTTGATAAAACACTTTCATAATCATGCATCAACTAGGAAACAAAGACATGCAATTTATCATCGCTTGAAATATTCTTAAAGTTGACTAAGCAATTAATCACTAATTTCAAGCAATTTAAAATCACAATTAAAGCTCATTAAACGACCATCAATCCCAGTTAAACATGAAAATACTTCGAACCAACAATTTAAATTTCGAGAAAAGAGATAATCATGAAAGCACTATCGAATTTAAATGCTAGATATTCCCAACAATTCTGAATTCAGAAATCTATAGCCAAACTTTAGATAAAAAGAAATTTAAAGTTCACTTTTGACTATGCAAAAACCTGATCCAAAACCACTTTATTAAAGTTTTTGACCCTTTTCTAATTTTTTTTTTATATTTTACTTTTTTAAATCTAAAGTTAATAAAACTAAAAGCAAAAATATATATACAACTAAAGCTAAAGTTCTAAAAAATGAAAAAGTTAAGAATCTTGAATTTTATTTATTTATTTTTTATTTTTTTGTATCTTTAAAATTTCAAAAATAAAAAACTAAAAAAAATCAAATCCTAGAAATAAATCAAACTTTAACGCTAACTAACTAGACAAATTCAGAAAAAATCGAATAATCTAAAACAAAGAAATAAAACTATAGCCCCAAGGAAAAAAAAAATTAAAATCTAAAATTAAAACTAAAAGTGAAATCTAAAAAATTTAAAACTAAAACTAAAGCAAAATTAAATAAAATCTAAAATCTAAAGTTTAAAACTAAAGCTAAATATAAAAAATCAAAAATTGAAATTGATTTGCCGTAAGTTTTTATTGTTTTGCTTGTGCAAGTGTATGGATGTACAGACGACAGGGAGGAAGCGAGCTAGGAGGGCCGCAATTGGATGGACGCAAAGTGATAGTAGGATGTGAAGGAACAGCCAGCAAGAGGAGCAGCTGCAGGGTATGAGAGCAGATGACAACGAATGAAGGCTGCGTACGGACAGAGCTGGACAGTTAATACGGATCGTACGGACAGCGTATGGGTAGCAGTGTGAGAGCAGAGGAAAGGAAGGATGGTGAGGAAATACGCGGTACGGACAACGTACGGATAGCAAGAAAATGCAGGAAGTAGAAAAATGAGGAGATGAAGGGTGGATCAACAAACCCTCTGGTGGATACAATCTTTAAAAAAAAAATTCCTTGCCAGAAATCAACAAACTCAGATTTAAACTTCAGATTTTAAATAAACAAATGCACTTGCAGTCTATATTTTGAGGCAAGATCGCTCCTGAATCTGCAAATGAAACGATCCTGAGGCCAGATCTTACCCTCCAGGGCCTAGATCTGGCTCATATCTAATTTTTTTTGAGAATCTCCCTGTAAAACCTGCACAAAACCAGTAAAATGAGGAATCCAAACCCAAAAATATGCACAGAAAATAAACCCTTAACCCCGGTGAATATTTGCAAAATTTACAATGCTATTTTACAAATAAAAAGCCCTCATGGCCAGATTAAAACCATTTTACACAATTAATAAAAAGGGAAATTTAAGATAGGCACAAGCCCGAGAAGACCCTGCAAAAAAAATATTACGTAAGATAACTTTAGAAATTAGGAAACAATGGGCTTTTTCAGATTTTCTGATATTTGAGAATCGGCTGGTCTAACTGAAGACTTCTCCAAAGGCTCAGATCTTGAATAATGATCTCTGCACACTTAGATCTGAATTTTAGATTGATAGAGATTAAAAAATGAACATGAGACTTTTCAGAAAAATAGATAACTAATATTTCCGTCAAATCAAAATGCAATTTTAGAAACCTAGAAAACTGCACGAGATACCTGTATGCAAATCAATCTATAAAGACCATCAACCATTAAAATGTCAATATAAGTAACAGAGTTTAGGGACAATATCACTACATAGATCTGAAAAAGGAACACCAAAGTCTGTAACCCCAAAGTCTTTATGCTTTATTCACCAAAAATATTACAAGAGCTTCCAAGAACAAGTGCATGATTCAAAGATCGGGTGCCAATGGCATACAAAGACCTCTAATTTATAAGATAAAATCTCCAACGGCTAGTTCAGTTGATCCTTGTCAAAATAATCTCGATCGTCGAAAAGATTTAATTATCTTTTAATCTGGAGCATCGAAATTATAATTTTGAGGAAATTCAAATTTATCATTTAATTCCATTTTAATTAACTCAGAAATAATATTTTTGAGTTAATTACCTCAAAATTTTGACTTTGACTTAACCACCAAGGCCCAAGGGTCCAAAATTTCTTGAAATTCTCAATATTCCCTTGGGCTAGGACCTTTAAAAATTTATTTTTTAAGGACCCACGAATTTTGCCTTTGAAGAATTTTAACTCACCTAGGACTTAAAATTAATTAAATTTCTGGCTTAGGATTTTTAATTAATTTGGCCAGAAAATTTAATTAATTAACTGAGAGGGGATTTAATTATTTTTTCCAACCCTCTTTACATAAGATAAATACATTTAGACACATAAAGGGGGAATACCCATTCGTATAAACCCTCAAATAGCTATCCAATTTTGCGACTCAAAACATGATCTAATAGACCAAGCAGCTTGTAATAAAATAATCTAGCCAATTAGCTAGGATTATTCTCAAACTACTTTTACAAAGACTCGATAGAAAACACTAGAACTCACTTAGCATTTTGATGACAAAATCCACCTTAGCTTTAGGGTGAGGCTGGAGGGGAAAACTCTGCCGATCACTTGTGTTGAGAAACACAAATGAATCAGTGAGACAAAAAACCTCCTAGGATAGAAATCATCACCAAAATTCTAGGCTTACCTAGGTTGTTACATACATGGTGGTCATACTTAGATCATTTACATCATAAACATGCAGAATGGATTTACATCATTTATAAAACTGTCGACTGTTGATGAAATCTGAATGGCGTGAACACCTCGAATGTGATGAGTCCCATTAAAAAAAATGGGGGTTTACTGCTATGGGGTCGTTGACACAGAGTGGTCAACAACCCCTACAAAAACAGGCTCCCATAAAACAATGAGTCTTGAAGTAAGCCCACCTAAGGCCCTCCAATCCTATACAAGATGAAAGGAGCTAGAGTTGAACCAAGGGATCAACCATGGTTCAATTGAAGGAACAAGATACAAACATCATGTCACAAGGTCTATGATGTCTCATACATGGCCTCAAATGATTGTTACATGACTTTTGACTTGTGACCTCAGGCTTACATTGGTGGTGAAATAGACTGCAAAAGTCTGTATGTACCCTTGCTGACACGAGGAATAACAAGTCCTCATCAAGCAAACCAACCTCGCAACAAGGTTTGTGATATGGAATAATACTAAAAGGCATGCTCAAACATAATACAAAAGCACTTTTTTTGGGAATTTAGAGATGGAAAAACAATGGAGTTTGGGAATGAACACTAATCAAGGGCAAACATCCCACCCAATTGAGTCATCCATATGCTCATGAAGCATTGCTAAGGGGCTACGAGAGCTAGCACTCTCCTAATTAGGTGAAAATAGTTTTAGAGTAACCCAAAAAGATAACTCTCCCTCTTTATGTGAAAAGTTTTCTCTGTAACACCCATCAACACCCTTTGAAATTGAAAATTGTAACTCTAATGCCTCTTAAAATCTAAAAGAATACTCCTCCATCATAGAGCATCATACCTACTTTGCACGAGTCATACAAGTATAGGTCCACACTTCTCAACGTCCAAGCAGTCATTTTCTCACAAAGAACATGGATTGCAAAGGTTTTTCCTCTATCCAGTCAAGCAACACTTCAACTTAGCCTTTAATTAGTGAACATGAAAGAAGAATACAACAAGGCAACTTGGTTTACACTACCAAACCAAGCCTATTCCATCTTTCCCTCTCTGTGGTGCTAAAAAAATGACCATATGTGACATTGATTGAACATAAACTCGGATCATTTCATCCTACTGATCTCTAAAATCACTCCAAAATAAGGAAGACATCAACAATACCTTGTCATAACTCCAACATCCCTAAAGTAACCATCACAGGCCAAAATATTTTATCAACATATCAAGACCTAATTAAGACATTTGCTAAGATAATTACATGTCCAAACCAAGATAAGTGAATCAGATCACAAGTACAATCAATACTATCTTTAGTAGAGAACATTGGAAGATCCTTCCATTTGTTACAATCACTGAAGTTGAGCAAGGTCACCATTTTTCTAAACCCTTTAGTGACAAATTGCCGAAAAAAATCAACCAATAATCATCAATCTAACGTAGAAAAAATTAGCTCATTTCAAGCTCCAAAAATTAACAACCATTAGTCAGTTATACCTATCATAGGCATCAATCACTCCAAACCATGGCATCCATTAGAACATATCAACCGCCCATTCGAAGTTCTCTTGGGCATTATTACTGCTCAATATGTTACCAAGCCCCAAGCATCAATTAATTACTAAGTTGTTATACCTTAAGAAACTTCTATTTAATTGAGTGTATTGAGAAAGTGGGTGCACTAATCCATGCATGCTTATTCTCCATTGTGGCATTTTGTAGGTAATTGAGGTGGGAAGGAGTTGTCCCCATAGAAAGTAGGAACCCAACACAAGCTAGACTTAGCAAAGAGACAAAATTGAACCAATGCTTGAGAGTTTCATATTTTACACAAATGGGACATCTAGTAATCTTTAGGTTAGTCTATTTCCAATATCCATGCACCTTGATATATGCGACTGGGGAAATAATGATTTTGGAGATTTTATCAATGGCTTCTGTAGATTGTGATGTCGAAAGAGACATGTATGTTGTTTCAATTTAAGCCTTTGTAACTTGTTCAAAAGGACATGTGCTTCTTGCATGGGCACTTGTATCTATCGACAAGCTTATACTTGGTGAAAGGCTTCGACATATTTCACTTCCATCTTTCCACTAGGCTTGGGCTTGGAGGCTTGAATTTATGCATAGAGTGTTAGGAATTAGGTTCATAGCCTTGTCCAAGATCTATTGGTTTGGGTTGGTTAATTTGAATTTGTTGAAGAATGTAACTAGGTTCGGTCTTCATAAATGTATTTGAGTCATTATGTAATGTACTTATCAAAAGAATGAAAAAGAAAACTTTTATTATTGTTACAATGACTTATTAAAGCATGGGTTTCATGCTTGGGTCATCTTTTATTAGTCAAAGTCCCCATTGTGGACTCCTAGGATTTATATTAAGTCATTAGAGTCGGTGTATATTTTATGAGACCGTTCTTGGGCTTTTGAATCATGTAAAAAGAATTATTTTTGAGTCAAAAATAAATTGTCACATCCACACCAAGTCGGCCTGAAAGGGAGCAATTTGATCCACAAGAAGCCTATATATACAAGTGCAGTTTGATCTATTTGCTCATCAACTCAACAAGTTCGATTCACACAAGAAGCAGTGCAGTAAAAAGTGCGAAGTGTAGGAAGAAGGAAAAGGTGCAAGATCAAAGTTTTTGGGCTCTCTCTCTCTCTCTTTTCTGTGAAGTTACTAGGCATTTGTAGGATCGAAGTTTTGCTGCTGCAGTAGGTCGAAGTTGCTAGGTTTGGTCTTCATAATTATCTTTGTACTTGTATCATTATGTATTTTATGTAAAAAGCAAAAAAAAAAAAAATTATTATTATTATTTCATTAGTTAATCATGTTCTTCATGCTTCTAGGATTTGTTGAATCAAAGAGTAAAAGTCCTATTTGGACTTCTTGTAAAGAAAAAGGAAAAATAATTTTTGAAAATGTAATTCGGGTAAATTCACCTCAAGAAGCCAAGTCGGCCCACTGGAAAGATGTGTCTTTTTGCATATGAGAACAACTATTTATTGGCATGCGTACTCCACCAAAAAGGCAAACAATCCGGAAAGCAATTCAGTGACTTTCGTGGACCGAAGCAAGAGAGATGCAAAGTTCAGAGGATATATTTTTGTGAAGATTTGCAAGCTCCCAAGGTTACATATCTGAAAAAATAGTGCGAGTTTCTTAGGTTGTATATAGCAGAAGATTTGAAATATATGTGCGAAGTTCTTTGTGGTAAAGAATCTGTAATGTATGAGAATTCCCTGTGGATCTATGCGAGTTCCTTGGAGATGATAGGAAATGAAGAACGAGTCATCTGTAGCATATGAGCTGATAGATATTGAGGCTGAGATTGGTGTTATCTCTTGTGACTGAAATTAATGGCTTCTATGTTAATGATGTAGAATTTGGAGGGCCTGACTTGGCTTCTTGGCGGTTGGATTCTTTGGTCTTGGATTTCTATAAGAAGAGGAGATTTTCTGGGTTTTCCCTCTTATGGGGTTTTTGCCCTGGCTTGGAGCCTATATCTTGTCTCTGCTGTTCTCTGTGATCTTCATATTCTTTTATTTTGGTAATTGCTTGATGGAAAGAAAAATACACATGTAATAATAATAAGCCAATAGAAATTTCACAAGTAATTGTCAAGTAAAGAGAAATCATCCCTAATCTGGTGTCCTATCAATTTTTCAACAAGAAATACCTTATTACAAATTTCAATGGGCTAGAGTCGTGAACTTAGTTAACCATCATTTGATCTTTTTCTCAACCTTGTCAATGACAACCTCTTACAGTTTTCTAAGGGTAGATCAGAAGGTGAAGGGGATACCAAGGAATTTGAAGGCTTAGTTTCTTTTATGCCAAGGAACAAGAAGATTTTGATAAAATAGTTTAGTTAATAAAGTACATGCTAGGGAATAATACATAGTTATCATGTCATAAGTTAGAATTAACTTACACCATTTTTGATTAGGCCTTAATTGAAGTGGAACTTAAAGTGTCAAAAAGTAATGCATGTTATTCAAATGTTTTCAGTGTTTCATTGTTGGTGTAAGTTGCTTTCTTCTATTGTTATATGCATTTAAAACATGGTATCAAAGCCTAAAGTAGAGGTTGGCATCTGGACCTCGTGTGAAAAAATTTGGTGTGAGCATATTGACAAGGTAGTGTGGCTGAGGTAGTGGTTGGCACATGTGGGATAGCAAAGGAGGAAATCAATGCTAAAGGGTAGACATCATTGCATAGATAAGTTTGCTTGTAGTTAATTTTTGAATTTGTTTTGTATAGGTTCACTTATGCTGCAAATTTAGGTTTCTGATACGTTGGCCCAATAATTAATTTTTTGAGGTAGCTTAGTATTTTTAAAGCATGGTGCACAATTCCTAAAATGGTGATATAAGGCTAATATAATGATGCTTTGGTGGCAACAACACACTTCCCAAGGCAACGATAAAATTGCAGCATGTATTGTTTAAGTTATTAAATGCTTTCTCTCCTTCATTTTTGGTGCAGTTTGCTTTTTGCTATTACTATATGCATTTACACCATGGTATTAGAGCTGAAGGTGGAGTTTGGCATCTCGATCGTGCATGGAACAAATTTAATGTGAACACATTGACAAGTTAGTGTGGCCAAGGCATTGGTTGGCATGCACAACAACAAAGGAGGCAAGCAATATTGAAAGAAAGACATCAATATATAGATAAGTTTGTTTGTATTTAATTTTTGAATCTGTTATAGGCTAAGTCACCTTACACGGGGACACAGGACACGAAGGACACGCAAATTCGAGTGTCAGACACAGACACAGACACAGACAAGATGACCTCTCGGAATAGGACATGTCCAGACACCTTATATATATATATATTAAAAATTAGATATTTCTTACACAAATTCATACAAATTCATTGATTCGAAGATAAATATTCATCTAGATGTAAGTTTTACAAAGATACATCATACAGTCATACAAAGTAACATTAATAATTTAATGCATCATGCATACATATTGATATTACAAATACAATTGTGACATATTCATCATTGATCCAATAGGAGAAATACAAGATACTGTAGTTTTTTCATTAAGTCATCAAAATCAAAATGTGTTACATAGTTAGTACAATGCCAATGGAAAGTGCCAAATAGAAATAGAAAATATAAAACAATTACAAGTCTACAAGCCTAGGTAGCTCATGAGTCATGATTCATCAATCCTCATCATCATAATCATCATCACTGTCCTCATCATCATGGTCACCACTGCTCTCCTTTGCTGCATCCTCCTCCTCTGTATCAAATGTCATATCTGCACCTGCTGGTGTGGAGGACGACCCCTCTACAATATCACCATCATCAAATGTGACAGGCTCTAGCATTGGCTCCTTGAGATCCAAGTTGGCCAATGCTAAGTCAACACTGCTGTCCAGACCCATATCATCAGGAAAGACATCCCACATCTTTGTCTTTCCCTTCAACCACTCGTCCCTCTACTTGTAAATAAGACGAAGGTTGGTGTGCACATACACCATTATCTCTGCCCTAGACTACTCAAGCCTGCTCTTCTTCACACTATACAAATTCCCATATGTGCTCCAATTCCTCTCGCAACAAGAGGATGAAGTCACCTGAGAGAGGAGCCTCATGGCTAACTGTAATAGAGGAGGGCTTGTTGCCCCATGAGTTGTGTTAATTTCTGTATTTGTTCTATGCCATTTCAGGTTAGGGCACAACACTGAAGAAGATAGAACATACCAATAGATCGTTAGAAGACAAGCCAGAACAGAGATAGGAAATGGTGACGTTACGGCGATCAGCAGGATGCTTCTACCAGCAAAGTCTTCAATAGGTCATTCAGCCAAGAGTGTCACACATAACCCCAGAACAATCCAAACAAAGAATGTGCAGATCCAACGCTATCCAGAGAGAGAATTTCTCTACATCGATGTGTGTCAAATGAGCTCCAAGTCTCTCCAATATATAGGAATCTTTGGGGGTGTGTGACACGTCCTTTAAGACATTTAAGTCAATATTTTATTCCAGGCCGACCCAGCACATAAGTGGAATAAATTCAAAGTACATGTTCTGCTCATCCGATCGAGATGATCTTTAGATCAATTTTACACCTCTCCGAAAGAGGAATCCAATAAAAATATTGCGATCGTCATCTGAGCAGCACAACCCGGAGTTTGGACCTAGTTGTCCAATTTTAACACTCCCTCTCAACTAGGGAGAACTCCGTCCATTAGTGCAATCCAAACATCGTGCGTCATCCCGCCGTAACTTGCTTTGCTGGCCTCTTTATTTCAAAACAGAAGTGGGTCAGTCACAAAGACATCATACCTGGTTGACAGATTCAGCCCAGAGGTCCGAAACATCTATCAGACTCACAAAGAGTCTCCAACTAACCCGAAGTTGGTTCATCTGACCCGAAGTCAGGCAGAGGTCCCAGACCTCACTAAACTTGATCCCAGATCAAGTGGTTGGACCGTGCCATCCTAGATAGAGAGTACGGCAAATTCTGATGCGTCCATCAGTCTTTGCTACTAGTCTCTAGCCTTTCCCACCTCATTGGCCAAATGAGAGGTACTTCCAATGAGCCCTAAACTCAATGGGTAGAATGCATACGGGGCACAGAAAATGAGAGGTGAACCAACTCAAAATCACAACGGTGGGGTCCAAGCACACCACCAAGGTTGGCAAGCCTAGCCTTGTGGTTGCCCATAGCTCCAAGAAGCTCTCCCCAAAGCCCCCCAGAGCTCCCATAGCTCATCGTCCAACAGGACCCACATCATAGGGTCGTTCCATGATTCCAAGATTCTCACGGAAGGTTAAGAACATGACCTTCCCCAAGGGCATTGTGAGAATATCCGCGAACTGCTCATCAGTTCCTATATGATCGAGCCTTACGGCGCCTCGCTGTACCATATCCCAGATAAAGTGGTACCAGCCATCAACATGCTTGGATCAATCGTGGAACCCGAGATTCTGTAACAAATGAATCCCCCTCTGGTTATCACAAAGGATAACGGTGGCATCTAGCACATGCTCGAACAACTTACTGAAGAGCTTTCGCAACCAAGTGGCTTCACAACAGGCCATACACGTTGCAATGTATTCGGCCTTAGCGGTGCTCAAAGCTACTGGCTTCTGCTTCCTGCTCGAAGCAGACCCAAGTGTGAAGCAGCATCGAGATGTGCTCTTGCGATCCACCACACTGCCAGCCCAATCGGCATCAATATATCCATGGAGTGTCATGCTCCCGGCAGTGTATCCCAGCCCATGGTCTATCATGCCCTAGAGATATCTCAAGAGTTTCTTGGCACCAACCTAGTGAAAGGTATGAGGATCAACCATGTGTTGACTCAAAGTGTTCACTGCACAACATACGTCCGGACGGCTGTTCCCTAAGAACATCAGGGCCCCCCACGAGTTGACGACACTCGGTAAGATTTTCTAACACGGGCCCGGCAGCGCTCTCAACTTCTTAAGTTGAGTTCCATCGGTGTCGACACGGACTTTGAGTCCACCATGCAGGCTTCATAATGTATTTTCCTTGAGAAAGGAAAATCTGCAGTCTCTACTAGACCTCTAGGAAGTAGTGCATCGAGTCTTAGGTCCTTCATCTTGAACTCAGCAGCGAGCTCCCTCTTGCACTGATGAATGAGAGGGTCAGCACCTGTCAGGAAGAGGTCATCCACATACAGCACCAGAATGAGAGGTTTTCCCCTTGACAACCTTGAAGTAAGGGTTCGGATCAACATTACTTCGAGTGAAGCCCAGCTTCATCAAGTAGCTATCTATCCTCTTGTACCAATCTCAGGGTGCTTGTTTCAGCCCATAGAGGGCTTTCTTCAACTTGCAGACATGGGTGTCTCGATCCTGGACTTCCAACCCCAAAGGTTGCTCCACATATATCTCTTCCTTTATCACACCATGCAGAAAAATGCGGTCTTCACATCATCTGACGAAGACTCCATCCTTGCGTAGCAGCAAGGGCTATAATAGTTCGAATGGTGGTATCTTGAGCCACAGGTGCAAATATGTCATCATAGTCTATACCTTCCTCACAAGCAATGAATCTTGCCTTGAACTTTTCAGCACTTCCAACATATCCATGCTTGATCTTGTAGAGCCATTTCGAGGTGACAACTGCTTTGTCCTCCGGTCTTGGGATCACGGCATAGCATCCTTCAGTTGATGCTTCTGACTTTCTCAAAAGGTATCCAAAGTGATTATACAAAAGTACTCATGGGTACGCTAGATACCTTGGTATTTATATGGCTTCTTGGTTTTCCTTCAGAATTTCCCCCTCTGAAGCCATATGTCCTTGAGCCATGAGGATCTTCTTTCGTTGAACAAAAGTATCCACTCAGGAGCATATACAGATATGTCTCCCTCTTAATGTCAGCTTCTCTCTCTCGAGAAGATATCTATTTTAAATGAGGGCATCCCAGATACCAACTTGGAAATGGGACTTGATTTCCCATAGTCAAAGCCATCCAACAGACTTTGCTGATCATGATTCAAGGTTCCAGCCATGTGACAAAAAGCTGCATAAACTTCTTAGTTCACGTTTTAAGTTTACCATAACACTCCTATGTAAGACTGATACAGTCACATGCTTGCTGCTACATAGGTGTCCATCTATGTTACTGTCATACAGGGGGAACATATCAACAAGCCTCAGCTTGAGTTAGAAGTCCTTTCAGCCACTATCTGTTATTCTGTGGGTAGCTTCTTCAAACAGCCTTCTAAGACTGCAGCTTACAAAACTAGGGATCCAATCTACCTTGGTTTATCCTGCACTTGAGGCATTGCACCTTGATTTGCTTCCAGATCTGCCCATTTCATCAATAATTTGACCACTACATAGAATTTCCCAAAGGACTTCTGCAGTCAATCCTTAAATTTCCAGCTTCATACATGGGTGTCTGTCTATGTCACTGTCATAATGACAGTGACATAGAATCATAGATTTAGAACTATCACATTCATCACGGCTTGCTGAATATGAATTTTACTTACATCTCTTGGACTCTTGTCCTTGATGTACCAGGCAGGGTTCTCTTTCTCCTATACCTGCAAAGAGAGCTGCTGCTTCAATATTTCTGCCTTAGCTGCTCACAAGGTCCTTCAGCTTCTTAACAGTCCCCTTTCGGCTTTAAGATGAATAGCTTGCTTACTCTACTTGCCAATACAAGGATATATCCAGCTTATGGTTTACAAGAAACCACCATTGTTTTACATTGCTATCATATTCATCACTGTCATACAATTGGCATATACGACTTCAGTGTGAGGAAAAACATTTCCTTTTTGAGGTGGTCCTTGAATCACTCCTCTTCCACAGTCCTGCTATCCCAATATGCACAAGAGTATACAGGACTTTAAGAACATATGGCAATGTATGACATCTGTGTAAAGCATCTATGCAGCACACTATCAACAAGAATATGACCAAGCATCATAAACTCTGTCACTGAGCAAACTCGAACCCGATTGTGCTACTGCATAGGTCAATCTGTGGGCAGCTCCAATTCATAACTTTGTTTCTATCCAATGATATGTCAACACTGTTTACCAGAACTCACGACGCACAGGCCATACACAGCATCAATATCTGCCGTGTTTTGACTTGCAACTGGTTATAGGGGCATACGTCTGCTCTAAATCACACAAAGCACTGTGATATTATGCGCGCACGTCTACCCAATATATCGTTCTTTGCCTTTTGTCATCACACGCATATTGGCACTGCTCAATATACAAAACCGACACAGAACTATCAGTGGCATTTGACATGGCTTTTAAAGCATTCTGCCGTATGTGTTAATTTCACAAATTTCCGACTGTTTTCTCAGCTGAGAAACTTATTCAGAACGTTTTATTCGATGTGAGCTTCAAACAGTTTAATAGATTCCACAGTGGAGAATCACAGGGAGGACAAATCGATGATACAGAATCTCGTTCTCCGTAATCATCTCCAGCGAGGGTTCCCAAACTCTGGAGGAAGTGGGCCAGACAGTTTACTCATTTGCAGAAACAGTGTATCTGGTTTCACCAGGCTACGGAACTGCAAGGTATTCCACCATCAAATGAATTGTAATAGCCCACATAAAGCTCTTGAAGCTGGCGGAGATTTCCCGGTTCTCGTGGAATATTTCCTCTCGCTCTCGCTCATTCACTACGATGCGGTTTATATATGATAGATATCCCTGCAAATTTTTCATGAAATTACAACTTATAGTAACGTTTTGTTACAGAGCAATCTCTCGCTTTCGAAATGGCCAGAAGGTGGCCTCCTCGCTCCATATCCTCGCTCTGACTGAACGCGAAACATTTCTGAATTTCAATTTACGCCTAACGCGAAGTTGCAAAATTTGCCACATTTCACAGGATATTACAGCATTTCTGTGGCCACATACAACAATGTCGCGGCTAGGGTTTCGGGTTCTCTGTTGCCTTAAGCTTCTTTCTGTTGCTCTCTTGAGGAGTCGGGAGGCGATGCGACGTTAAGAATACTGAAGTTCCGTTTAATCACCACACTCACGTGAATGCCTCCGCACAAGGCACGCTACAGAAAGCGAAGTGCGGGCGGCTTCTCATTTGCCGTGGAATTCGAAATCCCGACCAATATGTCAATTCCAGGGCTTATAGCGTACTGTATATAAGCTTAATGTTCAATCGGCTCCAGTGCCCCGATGCCTCCTACTTAATTAATTGGACGTAACACAGTGGACCCACGCTCATATAAGTGATCCGTCTTATGCCTGACAGAACCCAACTGTTATTGTGCGATGAGCTGCAGATGAGGGCAGTAACCTCTGTAATTTTTATTCACGTCAAATTCCGGTGGAGAAGCGGCGATTGTGCAACCGTCTAAGTAATCAGGCTCATTACATAAAATTTATACGCCTTTGATAATTTATTACGAATTTCGACTTGATGAACCGCAGATATAAATGAACAAATTTTTATGCACAGAGATGATGCTTAAAACAATGTCGAGAACCACAATAGAGAAAGAAACCGGGCTTCTGAGGATTGCGGCTAAGTGTGTCTTTGATTTCCTTCATGACGCAGTCACGCGTGATTTTCCTTACAAAGGACTTGTTCTGCTACATTGTGTTCAACGACTCTTCCAACAAACGTTGTGGAACATTAAGAAATGGCTGAGCAACGAGATTAGCACTTGAAAACTGCCTCAAAACCGTAAAAAAATAGGTCTTCTCTCGTTAATTATAGCCGATGCTTGGCCCCTTCCGCTGTGTTTTTCTTCCTTATACTCAGCCCAAAATCGGTCACAATAAGCCTTTCTACACTACCATCACATGACAAGCGATTTGCATGATCGCTCTTTGGCCAAAGAAATCGCTCTAAGATAACCCTAAATCCGCATCTCTGTTTTTAAAGAATACGCCGTCACCCATGGCACCGTCGCCGCTAACGGGCAGACTTGCTCACGCTGATTCAAGCCTTCTTCCACGGTAACTAGGGCATTGTCTTCAACCCACGCTCCGATACCATGTTAATTTTTATACATGTTCTATGCCATTTCAGGTTAGGGCAAAACACTGAAGAAGATAGAACATACCAATAGATCGATAGAAGACAAACCAGAACAGAGATAGGAAATGGTGACGTTACGGCGATCAGCAGGATGCTTCTACCAGCAAAGTCTTCAATAGGTCATTCAGCCAAGTGTGTCACACATAACCCCAGAACAATCCAAACAAAGAAAGCGCAGCTCCAACGTTATCCAGAGAGAGAATTCCTCCACATTGATGTGTGTCAAATGAGCTCCAAGTCTCTCCAATATATAGGAATCTTTGGGGGTGTGTGACACGTACTTTAAGACATTTAAGTCAATATTTTATTCCAGGCCGACCCAGCACATAAGTGGAATAAATTCAAAGTACATGTTCTGCTCATCCGATCGAGATGATCTTTAGATCAATCTTACACCTCTCCGAAAGAGGAATCCAATAAAAATATTGCGATCGTCATCTGAGCAGCACAACCGGAGTTTGGACCTAGTTGTCCAATTTTAACAAGTTGCCCACCAAGAATAGGGCTTCTTAGACCCCCTGTCTCTAATCACATCATAGCCTGCAAATCGCCCAATGCCAGTGGAAAACTTTGCAAAGGCATCCTCCACCTCATCAAGGGATGCGCTATCCTGAAAAATCCTCCTGAATGCATCTTTCCTCCCTTGTGAAATTTCACCATCCATGTAAGGAGGGAATCTGCAGTAAGTTCCACCATTCAGCCACTTGGGTTTAAGGAGTGAGCCAAACAATATAAAGGTGTACAGTTCTTGTCCCATCTATTGACAAGAATAACCTGTATGGTGGTGAAGAAGGCCTCTGGTGATGTCTCATACTCGAGGCACTCACTCTGTAAAATAATGTTCCTCACAGACTCAATCATGGAATCCCATCCCTCATAAACCTCTCCTAGGATGGGTTGGTATGTGTCTGCAAATCGAAGCAAGGAAATGATAGGGTCCATGATTTGAATAAGTAGATGTACTCTATCCCACCAGGCATCATCTAACACTATGTCCTTCATTCTTTTTGAGGTTGCTTGATCTGTCTTTCTCCAAAAAGACTAAAACTCTGAAATAACCATGGCCCCAAGAGTGGTCTTGACCTCCCTCAACCTCTTCAACATGATGAATGAAGAGGCAAATCATGTATCCACAATCCTCAACAATGATATATTGGTGTACTCCTTATAGATAGTGAGGGCATTTGTATGGTTTTGTACAAAGTTGTGGATATGCCGTGCATCCTCAATAATGCTTCCAATCCAAAGCACATCAGAGGCAATAGATTTCAATGCTAAGTTCAATGAATGGAATGCAAGGTGTCTAAAATACTTGTGGATATTTAACTTCCACAATCATGCCAACAACCTTGCAAATAGGTGCATTATCTGTACTGATTTGCACACAAGAATCAACACCTACATCTTCAATAACTTTAATAAACAACTCACCCATATATTGTGCATCCTTTTATTGTCCAAGTGCATCCAATGATTTCAAGAAAACTGGACCATTCAAGGAAGACACCATGAAGTTGATGAGTGGGCGCCGTGCTAGATCTGTCCATCCATCAGAAACAATGCTAACCCTAGATGTTGGCCATGCTGATTTAATAGGCTCAAGCATTTTGTCCACCTCTTTCTTTGCCTTCGTCAACAATGTGTTTCTAAGCTTCTCTGACCCAGGAGGCACATACCCTGATGGAGCTGTTTGAGTTAGAGCTCAGCACATCTCAGTAAATAAAGGTGAGCGTGCAACATTGAAGGATATGAAGTTCTGATAGAAAAAAAAGCAATGGTGAGATCAAGCTCTTCCCACTTCTCTTTCTGGAAAATCTTGTCCATTGGATCAAGTGCAATTGCCTTTCCTTTTGCTGCTTTCCCCCCACTACAACTATTAGATGGGAAATTGTTGCTGCTTTTCCTCAATAATGGAAGGGGGTCATCATTCTTGTTTTGTTTTGTTTTTGTAGCCACATTTGCCACACCAACAAATGCCTCTCTTTCCATTTCCTTCCTCTTTGCTAAAGACCCTTGTGTACAAGCTGAAATTCCACAACTTGGTAAAGCCAACAAATGAGCTTTCACACGGTAATATGTGCTCATGAAATGGTTATGGCAATAATTGCATTTCCAAGCTACATTGCCTTCTCCCTTCATCTTGTTGCTTGGCCTGCCTCTCTTGTGACATATTTCCACAATGGATATTTGTGGTCTTGAGGTTGTTGTCTTTCCTCAACATTTGAAGCTGCTGTTGCAGCCCCACTTCCAATAGATGGAACATTTGCAGACCCTGATGAAATAGGATTAGGAGGGGCATCTCCAATGGGGACATTCTTCCCCTTACTTTGCCCCTTTCTTGCCGCCCTTGATTGAGCCCCTTCCTTTCAGATTTAGGAATTTGTGTAGTAGATCTTTGGGATGGGAGCAATGTGCCTTAGGTTTGAGGACATATTGGATGGTGCCTTGAATTTCTTATCATGGAAGGTGAGGGTTACACTCTTACTAGTAGAGAATGATTTCTGGGATATTGTCAAGGGCATTATGTCTCCACTCATAGATCCACAACAATTGGCAATCCGCAACAAGAAAAGTGAAGGCCAAGTGGATGATTTTGAATGCTATAAAGAATCATTTGATCCCTGATATATTTGAGAAGTTGACAACAAATGAGATGGCTGATGCTTTGGTTAGTCTCTACTAGAGTCAGAATATAAAGAGGATGATATTGCCGAACAAATTTAGATCCTTAGTGATGACTAGATCAAACAATCACTAGTTACTTTATGAAGATCACAAAGATTGATGATCAACTTACAGAGGTTGGAGAGAAGGTTGAAGTTGTAGAGCTAGTGAAGATGGCACTGAATAGTTTCCTACCTCCATGGGAACCATTTGTCAAACGTTTTTGTGCTTGGGTAATCTTCTTAACTTTATGAGGCTTTGAGATGATAATATCTAGGAGGAGACTCAGATGGAGTTAAAGGCTAGCAAGAAGGGTGGTGATGAGAGCCTAGTTCTATTTGGTAAGTCAAGTAAAGGGAGAGGACCCATCGAGAGTAAGGGATAGAGTGAAGAGTCAACCTCATAGCTAGGAACTTGAGTAAAATTAAATGCATTATGCATCACAATGTCTAGAGAAAAGGAAGGGTAAAGGGGAGCAATAGTAGAATTAGGTAGTAACATTTGCACAAACTTAGATGAACAAGTTTATTGGCAAGTTCGATAAGGATTTCTTGTTGGTATCTTGCCTTTCTACCTGTTTGATCTCGAGAAATCCGTGGTATGTGGGCAATGGGGCTTCTTTGCGTATGGCATTAGCTCGACAATTGTTTTTTAGTTTGAAGCAAGACTCGAGAGTACAATTTGAGATGCCAAGTACTAACTAGCAGGAGTTGGTACTATTCCCTTCTTGCTCGAGTTAGATAATTCTTTAGATTTTGATGATGTCTTGTTTGTTTCAAGTCACAAGAAAAATTTGCTTTCAGTTTTGGCTATGAAAGATAGGGGCTTTGTAGTGGGGTTCAAGAACCAATGAGTCCCCATCAGACCAAAGGAATCTAGCTCAATTATAGCTCAACTAATAATGATCAGTGATGGTAATCTGTATAGGTTGTAGGGTGAACCTACTTGAGCCTTGGTGCATAACAATGACAACTTATGTGAGTTGTGGCACAAGAGGATGGGGTACTTGCATCATAGGGCTTTGTATATTCTGAGGGAGATAGTCATAGGGATTTTAGAGTTAAGTATTGAGCAACATGGTTTATACAAAGTGTGCATGCTTTGCAAGCATGCTAGGGCTACTTTCCCAAGCAATGAACATAGATCTAGGGTTTAATTTCAACATTAATCTTTTTGTAGACATGTTGAGGTTGATTTAACTGTGCAATGGTTAAATTAATCCAATTTATCTAGATTAAGGTTAATAGCTAGTGAACCCTACTTCATTGACTATATTTTCACACTTGAAGTTGTTAGTTAGAGTTGGTTGAGGCTTTCTAGTAGTGCACACCACCTTCTTGCGCATAGTTTCCAAGGCGTGCATTATTTTATTATTTCTTGGAGATGTTGGAACACTTCTCTAGGGTGCAGTCTTGGGCTGGTTAGACATTCTATGACATGGCATATGGAGTAATGGTTTATTATTTATGTGTGGTTGAGAACTTGAGATAGTTACATGGCACATTTTTCTAGGGTGCACCTTTCGTAGGTGCCCTCTCATCTTTATTGCATGGATACTTCAATTGCACTTGTCATCGTTTGACTTTTGTTAGAGAATATCCTCAACTCTTTGATTTGGCATATATATTATTTTCTTGGAGGTGATTATGGAGGAGTTTATGAAGGTGTGTGTGGCATACTTGGAGGGCCAAACACATCGCTTTTGCATGTCTTTACTTGGTCCTATAATTGTTTTTGAGCATATCCTTGGAGGGTGTACTTGTGGATATACTTCTTGCTATTTTTGGAGATATATATTGTATCATTCCATGGAATTTGGCATGGTCAAAACCCTAATTTGCCCTTATCTCCTTGGATTTGTTGTATGGAGATGGTCACTTACTATTTAAGGGTTTTACTATTTCCTCTTGCCAATTCATCTATTGAATTGTTTGCCTTTGGATTTGCACGTGGATTGGTGGCATGCATCTTGTAGACCATTTTATTGTCGGAGGTTGGTTATGGAGCAATTTTGTAGGAGGAATATTTTATTGTTATATCTCTCATGGACCTTGGAGGGTGCCCTTTGTGAGCTCTTCTGGGTGGACCCTTAGGAAAATCATCCTAGATTGAATAATATTCTATTTTATTTTGTATGCATTTATTCTTGTAGAGAAAATTCTATGTGGACCCATTTAGCACTTGACTTGGTATAATACCAATTTCTGGATAGTACATCCTCTCTTGGAGGTTTTTGTTGCAGATCATAGCCTATTCTTGGATAACGACGACCCCTCTTGAGGAGGCTAGCATCTACATGCTTTGATGTTGTCAACCATGGATGTAACTACTACATTGTTTTATAATTTGTTGACTTGTCATGGAGTTAGTTAGAAAGATAATATAATTTATTGTATAAGAGACTTAAGTCACTCTATTTAGAGATGAGTTTTTCCCCATTTCAAAGGTAATTGGAAATTAATCTTCAAGAATGGTAGTACAAGGCAGCTCAATCAAACTTCAATTCCTAAGCTTGATATGGAAATATGGAAGTGTGCAGAGAAGTACATTGGAAATAAATGTGCAAGAAACAATATCGAACAGATGGTGGATGCAAGTATAATGTATCAGTATTATAGGGGAAAGTATTGTAACATGGTTGGAAAGTAATGTATGATGACTATGAGGTGTAAATGTTGCATGACATGAGGCTTTGATTTATTATTAATGTGTATACTAGATTTATTCACTTGAATTTGGAATTTACTTGACTTGTTATTTCTTCAACTTGTCATGGACTTTTCCAATTTTGCAATGGAGTAGTCTTTCTTGAATGGGGATTTCTAATTGTAGTTGAAAGGTGGTGCTTTTGTAACCTTTTATGATTTCTTTTTCTCACATTTTGTTTGTAAGAAATTCTAAATTTTAAATGGCAGAAAGCTTGGTTTTGGTCAAATACCTCGAGTTTAGAAAGACTTTGAAATGGTAAGGGTGGCAAAAACCTGGATCATGCAATGTATGATAATAGATGTAGCCAAGTGCTAGATTAGAAATGTAGCTTTGCTACCAATGAAATGAACAAAAATTTATTTACTAATAAAAATCCAACATAAAAAGGACATTAGACAATAATCCATATAGGATGTGAACAATGTGTCAATAAGTAATAAATAAGTTAGATGATGGTTACAATGGCGTATGTGATGGTTTATATACATATTGAATTGTCATGATGTTGGTGGGTATTGTGTTTTTTAGGATGTGTCTCTTCATTACCTATCTATCTATTATTATTAATATTTATTTACTGATCTTTTTTTTCCTAGAATGGTTGACACTCAATATAGTAGTTTGTCTTGGAGAATAAGTCGGGGATGATTTGGATCGTGTAGTGTGCAACTGGGGTCTAGATGATCTTGTCCACCTACTAGTATGAATCTAGACTAGCATTGTCGCTGAGGTCTTTGGGATGTAGGGATGGTCGCTTAGATCTACATTGATTTGGAGTTAGTAGCAATGTTGTTATTTGTTTGTCTCTTGGTGCCCCTGGTTGATGGGAGCATTGTGTAAAAGGAATTAATCCTTTGGGTGGAACTTGGTATAGGAGTAGGTTGAAGAGCATGGTAGTGGTATCTAAGGGGCTCCTACATGTAGGCATCTTTGGTCAATCTATTTTAAGAAACTAGAGGGCATCTATGCTCCCTGGGAAAGACAATGGAACTGCCCTTAAATCTCTTAGTAGATGGGGCAATGGAAAACGAAGTGCTCCTTTGTCTTGACCTCTGTAAGATGACACAACTGGCAAATCTTGTTGCTTGGTTAATCTAGTGGTTTGTCTCCACCCAAAGTCAATGAGAACCCACTCAGAACTGGGCTAGAGAAATATGAGGAGCATACACTGAATGATGAAGTGTGTATGTAGGTTGGATAATGGGTCTGTCCCTCACCTCCATGAAGTGCTCAACATAGAAAGCCATCTTCCAACATAGCTCACCATGCGGGGTTCTCGGAGTGACTTGTATGAATTTCTTGTAAACTTCATCATGGATAATCTTGTTTAGGACTTGCCTAGTCAATAAGAGTTGGCCAAGAGTGTCCAAAGACTATCAGAAAGGAGGAAGATGGTCCATTAGAATATCCATATACTCGAGAGTTTTGAGACCCTGGCAAACCAACACCAAGCTTGCTAGTAATTCATTCTAAAATTCATTTATGCATTAATAACAAAGAAATCGACAATAATCAACACTTGATAGGAGCAATAGGAATTTGTTATGCTTATTGAGAATGTATCAGAGTTGTGAATTAGGGGACTTTTGTTTCAAAATCAATAAATATGGGATTTGTTTTCTTCTTTTACAATTCAATATAGAATCTAGTATATAGTTTCCCAAAGCCAACAAATAAGAACTTTAAGCTTTAAGTATTTCAGATGCATTCAAGCAAAAATGTTTTGTCCTCACTCAATATATGCAAATGGTGAGAAATTAAAAGCTTGCTTCTTTCCTTTTTCTTATAATAGATAAATTCTATGTAAGTTTAATTATCTTCAAATTATTTACGATCATTTCAAATATGAATTGTTTATGTTTCATTGGGATTGTTGCACCCATTTTGTCATAGTTCCAAGGAAGCAATTGTGCCATTTTTTTCAAAGATCAGAATCATCAACCAACAACGTATTATGTCATTGTAAACCCAGATTTTCCAAATAGTAATGTAAATGATGCTTGTATGACCGTTTAATTATGTAACAACCTAGGTATGCCTATGATTTTGGCGGCAAATTTCAGCCTAGGAGGTTTTTCATCTCATCGCATTATATGTGTTTCTAAACACGGATAATCGACGAAGTTTTTCCCTCCAGCTTAAACCCCAAAGCTAGGTTGGGATTTATTGTCAAAGTTTTAGGTGAGTCCTAGTGTTCTTATTCGATTCTATTTTAAAAGTGATTTGGGAATAATTTAAGCTAGTGGGCTAAATTATTTTATTACAATCACTTGGTCTATTAGATCATATTGAGTCACAGAATTGGGTAAATATTATGAGGGTCTATGATGAATGGGTATCCCCCTTTGAGGGTTGAAATTTAATTATCTGTTGTAAAAATATTTTAGTGCATGGTCCCTCGCAATCAAACACCATGGCAAAAGTATTTGAGGGTGGAAAAATAATTAATCCCCTCAAGTGTTAATTAATTATTTTTTTTTCTGGAAAAAATAAAATAAAATCCTAAGCCAGAAAATTAATTAATTTAGAGTCAAAAAATAAAAAATAGAGAAATTAATTTCTCCGAGTGGAAAATGACCAAAATATTCGTGGGTCATGAAGAAGTTCAATTTTGGAGTTCCCCCACCAAGGAAAAAATGGATTTTTTAAGGAAAATTAAGCCCTTGGACCTTGGTGGTTAAGTCAATCAAATTTTTGAGGAAATTATTCCAAAATAATTATTTTTGGATTAATAAAAAATGGTTTTAATGAGAAATTCGAAAATTCCTCAAAAATAAATATTTTTGACAACAAAGATTAAAAGTTGATCAAATATTTATTGATGGTCGATGTTTAGTCAATTTAATGTTCTTAAATTGTTGACATAAATTATCGACCGGAGTTGGTAAACTTGTGAAGTGCAAGTGCACTATATATGCTAGAAGCCCCAAGTTATTAGTGTGATGATTATGCTTGTAGAGATTGCTTCTAAGGATATTTTTATTCCTTTGTCCTTAATGAAATTGATGGATTAAATTACAACTAAATTGTAAAAAAAATCAACTTTGCAAAGATCAATTAAAATCTATAGATCAACCAAGTTTTTTTTTAAACTGAAACAAATCTGAAGAAGCCTCAACTAATTTATCTGTTAATATCTAAGAATTTTGACAATCTAACGTAAGAAAATGAAATCAAATTCTAGAAAGAAAAGGAACTTTGATGTTTTTAGAAATGAAATGTTATGTAAATGAAATTGACCAAAGACATGAATAAGTAACTATTGTTTTGGCCACAAATCACTATAAAACTAGAAAGAATTCACACTCTTGTACCAAAAACTAAATCACTCAATCACTATTGCTTGAAAGGAACTCATTGAAACTAGAAATGAAATCTTTCAATGTTCTCGGAATAAATTACACATGAAAAATTAATCTACAATAAACCACTGTAGCATGGAAAGAAAACTAAGATTACTTTTGCATTGAATCAAATCAAAAAGTAAGATGAACCTACATCAAATGACAAAGGCAAACCATCTAAGCATCTATTCTAAGTAGCAAAATGAAATTCTGGAAATGAATACAATGTTTAACACAGTAAAAGCATAAATTGAAGCTACATCAAACGATAAAAACATCGCTATGAAAAACTTCTAAATGCAAACATAAAAGAAATTAGAATCTTCTCTGTTTGTCGGGGCCCTCCACAAACAGGTGGTTTCAATGATTTAATCCAACACTAGTTGCACACAGAACCTTCAAAATACTTCTTCAATTAAAAAGGAATAAAACAGAGTTTCAAGAGTTTCACAGTCGCATCATAATTTCGCACTGTCAATGCATTTGTTTGCCCTGTATTTATAAAAGCGTGTTCATTAATTGTTTCGAGGCTTTTATGCCTATTTGGACTAGACAAATTCTATCTTAAGCTTCTAACAGATAATAGAATTGTGTTGCTTCACGATTTGCTATTTGGCAAAGCAAATCGTGAAGTGTGATAGCTTTGGACTCTCGCTCGCTTGTCCAGCACTTGTTTGACTGCTCCTTTGACTACGTAATTGGGCGATTTCCAGCACGATTTGGATCAGATGGATAGGAGGAAATCCATGAAAGGATCATTCTCCATTTGTCCACATACTTCGCTGCTCAGCTGGCACCTCAGAACCCGACGACCAATGGAGATGGCTATGAAAACGTGGATCAACTGCAGAATTACGTCAATTCTGTCGCTAATACAAATCTTAATCTAATAATAAGGAACATTATTGAATATGAAAGATAGGTCATTAAAATACCTTACCATGTCAAAACTTGCAATTTAATGCTTGTTTGAGCTGATGATGATGATGAAAAGGAGGAAAGATAGGAGAAAGGAAGTGTAAAAAATGAGGCAATCATGAGGCTCTTCAGTTGAGATTATTTTGACGGGGATCAAGCCAACTAGTTGCTATTTTCCACTTGGAGAGATTTATCTAAATATTAGAAGCCATTTGCTTTTCAAGACATCTTGATCTTGACTTCTGGTCTGATGTAATTTTGTAAACGCTGATGTAAAACGAACGTTTGATCATCATAATAAAAGACTTTGGGGTGCGGTTCATCGTGTCTTTGTCTCACTGATTTGTGGTATGTTCTGGGTATGTGCATTCCTATATTGTGCTTCAAATATTAATTAAATTGTTATTTCAATTGTAGATGATAGGAACATTCTATTGGTCAGTTATGGGCTTATCGTAGGTGATCCGATTCATTGCATGTTCTAACGGTTTCTTCTTGAGAAAATATATAGAGTTTGCAGGTTCCCCAACCCTCGGGCTCGAAGTTCACGAACTATGGGCATAGGTTGACCATGTTTCGATTCTAAATAATTTATGTGATTTTCTAACTTCGTTAAGGTTGTAGTTTAACATTTATTTTTCGAAATACATCTACCCATTGTCAAAGTCTATAAAAATTCTATTTTCAAAAATCCTTCTAAGCATTGTACACTCGTATATTTTGTATAATAATTTTATTTCTAACCCTTGCTTAGAAGGATTTTGAAAATAATTTTTTTATAGACTTTGACAATGGTTAGATTTATTTCGAAAAATACACTTGTATATTTTGTATAATAATTTTATTTTCTAACCCTTGTTTTGCAGATGGGGTTTGGGGTTTTGGATTTTTTTTTGATTTTTTGTATATATTTGGGTTTTGGGCACTTGTAAATTTACTTGTGTGAGAACCAAGGAAGTTTGCTGTATTAGAGCTAGATCTAGGCCCTTGAGGGTAAGATCTAGTCTCAAATTTTTTGCAGGGCCATCTATTGAAAAATTTGTAGTGAAATTGAAGATCTGAAGCAATTTTTTTTTTTTTTTTGGGAGGGTTTCAAAATTTTCAGGCCCCTTAGGCCTAGCGTGGCCCGTTCTATCCTCAATGTTAGCCTTCTCAGCCTCAACTTCAACCTTTAGAGCCTTCTCAAAGGCTGGTCGTAGCCCTTTTAGGGCTTGCGACTCCCTTTAAGGTAGTCGTCTAGCCCTTAGAGGGCCTTGAACTGCCTCCTTTGCCTTTCCTGTGGGCTTTTAGCCCCTCCTATCCTGGCCACCTTCTTCCAACCCTTTCGCAGCCTTCTAGGCCTCTCATATTGCCTTTCTCCCTCTCGGCTGCCCTAGCCGTGGCCTCTAAGGCCTCTTCCCTTGAGCCGCTAGGCCTCCAAGGCCTTCCTCACCTCAACGCAGGCCTATCCAAGCCTTTTCACCTTGGCTGTGACGTCTCTTGGCCTTAGCAGCCCTAGAGGGTAGACATTTTGGCCTCTAGCCCCCGCTCCTTGTCTCATTTTTGCCCCCTTCCATCTCTGATTTGAGCATTTGATTTCTGGACTGAACATTGGTGTGTTTTGCAGGGGTATTTGGCACAATTTGGGTGTTTTCAGGTGTTCCAACCATAGGACACACTTGGGTAAGTTTCTTCTTGGCCTAGGGCCTAAGGGTTTGATTTTCTAACCATTGTTTGCTCACTGCTTTACTTCAATAAGTTAAATAATTCATAACAATGATAAAAGACATTCTAAATTGACATAAAATTTACTCAGAATTTGCTTGACATATCAAGGAATCAATTGCTTGAGTTGGGCTAATCTTGTTTGAGTGAATTTCACATATTTCTTTGATTGGTATTGTTGCACTCAATTTGTTAAAGTTCTAAGGAAGTAGAAGTACCAATTTTTTTCAACAAGGATTAGATCACTTATCAACAGCGATGTCGTTTGTAAACCCCATTCTGCAAGTTATATAATGTAAATGATGCTAGTATGACCTTGAGTATATGTAACAACCTAGGTAATGTTGATTTTTAGTATCATCGGATGTGCTCTAAGTCTCAAAATTTGCAGGAAGTGTTAGGCACATGTATTCTAAATAACCCAGAAAGCGTTTTGGAAAATTCCACTCAGATTGTGTTTTATGAAAACAATTAATTATTTTTAATGGGACCCTAAGTCTAAACCTAGGAAATTAAAATAATTAAAGGATATTAATTAAAACAAAATTTGAATCTTCTAGAAAAGACGGAGATCAAGTCAAGTTAATGTTAGCCGTTGATTAGCGATTTAATCTCGGTCGTTGAAGACTCAATGATAAGATTATAAGGACTTTATGGATCATTTGGAAAGCACACCGGGAGACAAAATCTAGAGATCAAAATTCTTTAGGGAGCAGTGATCAGGGAGAGGATCGATCGAGAAGATTTTTGCAGAGAGGGGCAGTGATAGATCTAGTTGGAGATTTTTCCTAAGCCGGGAATACATCACAAAGAAGACAGAGGGTAGTACGTAGAGAGGCATCATAGCAACTACGCAGAGCCAGCGCTGCAGCCTTGAGGATATCCTTGATTCAACTGAGGATTAGTCAGATCCAGTGCCAGAATGCCTGGGTGTGAGATCAGAAGGGTCCAGAGATCAGTATCGAGTCATCAGAAGAACCAACAAGGAGAGGTGATGCAGTCCCCACGCAAAGACTGCGTAGGGCTCATCAGCTCAATGTTTGGCCAGTTCATATTTTCCAGTGTTAGTGTGAGGTAATCCTCACAAGCTCTTTGTTAGTCAGATTCTCTGTGTGGATAGCAAGTAATGCATCGTAGATTGTATTTAGAACTTCTACATAATAATACAAACCCTCAGCTGCTGCACCAATTTTCTCGGTGTCGTGTGTCTATTGTTTATTCTTACTCATATCTTGTTTACGCACTTTATTTTTCCCGCAGTTTAATTTTGTGAAGGCTGTAGTGTATGTGTTTTCAATATTTACTGTTGAAAACAATAAATAATTTGTTCAAGTAAATAACAAATAGAAGAATTCTCATCAGTCGCTGCAGTAGGATTTCGATTGATCGATTATTCACATGGTATCAGAGATTGTTTAACAGTGCAAGAGGAGCAAGAGAGCAGACTAGAAGGATGCAACGTTGAAGAGAAAGCCGGAGATCAAAGAGTTGCGTAAGCAACAGATCGATTTCAACAATGATTGCGTAGTCCAAGCCAGGAGGGTTAGATCCGCAAGGAAATCTCTGTTTGAGTGAGCCACAGGAAAAATTTTAAGGATGGAAAATTTTAAGGATTTTCCAGTTTGCAGTTTGTCAGAGGCAGAGGGAGCAACGCAGTAGATTCAACGTAGATTAGCAAATGGCGGGATTCAATATTCCTGTAGCAACAGTTGCTGGTGCAGAAAGCGTCGGAAGAGAGTAACATAAGACACATTTGGGGGAATTATGACTTCAGAGGGTTTCTTTCCCAAGAAACTCTGATTTCTGTGAAGAAGCAGCAAAGTTCGTGATTGATTTGGCTTGCTCCAGCAGGGAGTGTGTAGAGCTAGTTGCGCAAAGGGTTAGAGGCAGTAGTTCGACTTGATTGGGTGAGATGGCAACCAATGGGTTGCTTGACTAGGACCGGTTGGAGGGTGCCTCTGACTATGTAATTTGGAAGGCAAGGATCTCCTTCCTTCTAGATGAGCATGAGCTCAAAGCCTTCATCGACAGTGCAATAGCTAAACCGGTGGATGCAACACCATTGAGAGCGAGCCTTCAAGAAGGGTATGGTGAAGGCGAAGAGACTGATCCTCGACAAAGTGAAGGATCATATTGTCTCACACATTTTTGGAAAAGGGATAACCAGGGAGATGTGGGAAGCGTTTGCTGCACTATATGAGGGGTCTTTCGAGTAGCAGAAGATGTTCTTAGAGGAGAAACTGCGTTCCACTAGGATGTAGAAGGGAGAACGCGTTGATACTTGCAAAACTTCGGGAGGTCCGAGATCAACTAGCAACTGTGGGAGAAACTCCTTAGGCCACAAAGATGGCCAGATTTGCCTTAAATTCAGTGTTCGAGGACTATTAGGTCTTTGTCCAGAGCATCCTGGGTAGAGAGAAGTTGCCGGACTGGGAAGGAATGTGGGCAACTCTTCAGCAGGGAGAGATGAGGAGAGATCTACTCAAGTGTAAACTTGATGGCAGCAACAACGGTGGGCCGAAGCCCAAGGAGGAGGAGAAGAATGCAACCCTTGCATCAAAGGGGCAACAGGAGCAACAGAGACGTAAGAAGGACGTCTCAAAGATTAAGTGCTTTCGATGTGGCGAGATGGGACATTAAGCTACATATTGTCCTCTCAAGAAGAAGGACAAAGATGAGAAGTCTAATCCGCAGGCTACAGCTGCGAAGATCGAGGAGAAATTCGCGATGATTGCCCACATATCTCCAGGGGTGAATTGGGGTGATCTAGAGCTGTAGTTGAACAAAACTGGCAGAGTTGGCAGCAGTTTAAGAAGGCTCAATGCAGAGTTAGCAGCAACGCAATAGCTTCAGAGGGACAACGTAGAGACTAGCAATAGTCAGATCTTCAGTACAAGATGTATCCTACTGAACACTTAGTTCAAATTTTGGATGTTTTTCTGTTGCAGTAAGCAACAAAGTTGCAGTCCAGTAGCGGTTGACAGCAGCATGCATGATGAGCAATAACACGGATGCAACAGTGCAGTGTTGGTGGGAAGCAGTGTCAGACATCAACAACGCAGAGGGAGATGATGCAAAATTAGAGTAGTACTTCATTTGGATGTATTGCTAGAGCACATTCCTCGCTAAGAGGGAGTGTTGATTTCTGGTAGGATCGGATGTGCTTTAAGTCTTAAAATTTGGAGGGAGGCTTAGCCACAGGTATTCCAAAGAACCTAGAAAGCGTTTTGGAAAATTCCACTCAGATTGTGTTTTATGAAAATAATTAATTATTTTTAATGGGACCCTAAGTCTAAGCTTAGGAAAT
This sequence comes from Pinus albicaulis, assembly GCA_034641835.2. Classification (NCBI taxonomy): domain Eukaryota; kingdom Viridiplantae; phylum Streptophyta; class Pinopsida; order Pinales; family Pinaceae; genus Pinus; species Pinus albicaulis. The sequence goes on along the minus strand of CM076580.1, from coordinate 139,676,918 downwards.
TAAAATAATTAAAGGATATTAATTAAAACAAAGTGTGAATCTTCTAGAAAAGATGAAGATCAAGTCAAGTTAATCTAAGCTGTTAATTAGCGATTTAATCTCGGGTGTTGAAGACTCAACGAGAAGATTATAAGGACTTGATGGATCATTTGGAAAAAAAACCGGGAGAAAAATTTTAGAGATCAAAATTCTTTAGTGAGAAGATCGATCGAGAAGATTCTTGCAGAGAGGGGAAGTGATAGATCCGGTTGGAGATTTTTCCTAAGTCGGTAATACATCACAAAGAAGACAAAGGGCAATACGCAGAGAGTCAACGTAGCAGCTACACAGAGCCAGTGCAAAGCCAGCAAAGGCAACGCTGTAGCCTTGAGGAGATCCGTGATTCAGCTGAGGATCAGTCGGATCCAGTGTTGGAGTGCCGGGGTGTGAGACCGGAAGGGGCCATAGATCGATATCCAGCCAATAGAAGAGCCAACAGGGAGCGGTGACACAGTCCCCATGCAGAGTGACGCAGAGGTTGTGTAGAGGCAGCGTAGGGCTCATCAGCTCAGTGTTTGGCCAGTTTGGATTTTCCAGTGTCAGTGTTAGGTAATCCTCACAAGCTCTTTGTCAGTCAGATTCTCTGTGTGGATGGCTAGTAAGGCATCCTAGATTGTATTCAGATCTTCTGCATAATAATACAAACCCTCAGCTACTGCACCGATTTTCTCGAATTGGGTTTTTCGGGGACTTTGGTCCAAAAATAACGGTGTCGTGTGTCTATTGTTTATTCTTGCTCAAATCTTGTTTCTGCCCTTTATTTTTGCGCAGTTTTATTTTGTGAAGGCTGTGATGTATGGGTTTTCAATATTTAACGTAGAACACATTAAATAATTTGTTCAAGTAAATAACAAATAGAATAATTCTCATCAATTGCTGCAGTAGGATTCAGATTCACTGAATTTTAATAGGTAAGCCCATGATTTGGCAATGAATTTCATCTTAGGAGGTTTTTTAATGTCACTGATTATCTGTGTTTCTAAGCCTGACTAATTAGAAGAGTTTTTTTCCTCCATCTTAAATCCCCAAAGCTAGGGTGAAATTTCTTGTCAAAGTCTTAGGTAAGTCCTAGTGTTTTTAGTCGAGTCCGATGTAAAAGTGATTTGGGAATAATTTAAGCTGGTTGGCTTAATTATTTTATTACAAATCACTTGGTCTACAAGATCATATTGTGTCGTAGATGGGTTATGTGTCTTGAGGGTCCATCCAAATGTGTATTCCCTCGTTGAGGGTTGAAAATGTAAAATTTTATGTATTGGAGGGTGGAAAAACTAAAAGAATTAAATCCCCTCGTGTGTAAATTAATTAATTTTTCTGGCAAAATAAAATTAAATCTTGAGCCAGAAAATTAATTAATTAGAGTCAAAATTAAGTTGTCTTACGAAAATTAATTCTCGAAGTGGAAAATTCGTGGGTTTTAAAGGAATCAATTTTGAAAGGTCTTCCACTAAGGGAATATTGCGTATTTCAAGAAAATTTGGACCCTTGGACCTCATGGTTAAGTCAAAGTCCAATTTTTGAGGAAAATCGCTGAAAATAATTAATTTTGAGCTAATAAAAATGGAGTTAAATGATAAATTTGAAAATTCCTCGAAAATAAAAAATCAAGGGCCAAGATTAAAAGATTTTGAAGTGTTTATCAACAACCAAGATTATTTTGACAAGGATCAAATAAACTAGCCGTTATTTTTCCACTTGGAGGATTTATCTATAAATTAGAGTCAATTGAGTCTCTAGTCATCTTGATCTTTGAGTAGAACACTGTTGCCAACACATTTTTGTAAACTGTTGTCCTGTCGGGAACTATTTTTTCTGCCATAATAAAGACTTTAGGGTGCAACTCGACGTGTACTTGTCTAATGATTTGTGGTATGTACTGACTACGAGCTTTCTACGTTGTGCTTATATATGATTATTTTGAGATAATACATAGTGTTTTCAGGTACTTCAGTCCTTGGTCTCCAAGTTCACAAATTGTGGACAATGATCATTTTGCTTGGATCCTAAGTTTTTATATGGTGGATTAATTCTTTGCTAAGGCTATAGTGTGCATGGATTTTCTGAAACATTTTTAGCCATTCATCAAAGGAAAAAATATTATAAAAAATATTTCTCAAAATTCATTTAAAACCCTTGTATAATTCTTAAAATAATTTTGTAAATTTAAATTGTAATTTTTTTTTTCTTTAAAACTTGGGTTGGGGTTTTAGAATTTTGTATATAATTGGGGTTTGGTTGTGTATTTTTCATTTTTTACAGGTTGGATCAAGGGATCAAGTGGAAGAAGAGCTAGATCTAGGCCATTGAGGGTAAGATATAGCCTCTTGAAAATTTTGCAGGGCTACCCACTGAAGATTTTGCGAGAGAATTTAGATCTAGAAGAACGATTTTTTTTTTGAGACAAGGATTTTGCTTTTCAGCTCTCCCCGGACTAGATCTAGCCTTCTTAGGGCCAACGTTGCCCTCTTTCCTCCCTGTGTCAGCTTTTTCTCCTCGTGCATCCAATTTTCAGGCCTCGCTGAGGCTGGTCGTGAGGCCTAGAGGCCTCAACCTTCTCTTTTCCCCCCTGTGTAGAGGGTTTAATACCTTTTCAGGGCTAGCCGTGGCCTAAAGGGGCCTCAACCTCCCAGTATAAGCCTAGATGACAACCCTAGAGGGATTTCTGTGGCCTTTAGGCCCTTAAATCCCCAACGTCCTACTTGTAGGGCCTCCCAAACTCTAGCGTCTAGCCTTTAGGCCTCCTCCTCCTCCAGCTTTGCATCCTTTTGGCCTTCTCTTGCCATTTCAGCTCCCGATCTGCCATCCTAGCCCTCTTAGCCCTTGATGTTGGCCTTTCTTGGCTCAACGTTGATTCTTCTTGGCCTCTTTTACCTTAATCTGCCCTAAAACTCTCATCTGGATTTTCAGGATTCATTGGTGGTTTAACAGATTTTTGAGCTCCAAAAGTGTGGTTTTCAAGTGGCTTCTTCATCCAAAATTTTTGGGCCACTTGGGCAAGTACATCTACAAGGCCCTGGACCTAGGGTTTGACCTCGAAACCGTTGTTTCATCTCTGTTTTATTACAACAGTTAAATCAATAATAATTAAGCACTAAAATCACATGTTAATTGGTCAAAATTGTCTAGAATTGCAAATTTTTTATTTTCATGAATTTTGGTCACTTGGACACCTTAGATCTCTTTTTATGCTTCTTGTAATTTACTGCATCACTGAATATTTTAGATCTGAAATTTTTGAAACATACATTTAAAAAAGGTAAAAAACTAGAAATTTTCCTATTTTTGGGTGTTATGTGCATTAACTATAGCTTCATTAGCTTGCTGATCTGTTAGTTATTCACTGCTGTAGCAAATAAATCAGATCTGAATTTTTTTGAATCATACCCTCTAAGAGCCCTAAAATTTGATTTTTTCAAGATTGGTGAATTTTTACTATTTTTGGGCATATTGGGCATTGGTTTTGGGATCATTAACCTATTGCTGATTTATTGTCTAGATCTAAATATTTGTGTGCCTTGTTCTAAGTCTGCAAAATTTTCTGAATTTGGCACCTAAATCACTCCTACATTTAAGCTCTAGATCTCTAATCTTGTGATGGGTATAAGTTGTTCTAATACTTGAAATCTAATTGGCATCATTGTGTTTGGTATCTAATTGAATCATTTCTCCAAGTCTTTGACATCTTGGTTGATCATCTTAAGCACTTGGCAACTAAGTTTTTCATTGGTTATTTCAAAAAGTGTTGTTTGGTTTTGAATATTGTTGGAATATTGACATTTTACATCTTGTGAATAATCACTACTGGATAAGTGCTTTAGTTTTCTTTGAACTAGTCAAGCATCTCGTAGATTAATCCCCGGTTGAAATTTGCACGTGTATCTATTAGCATTTATCTTGTTTAAGATTGTCATCTCAATATTGTCAAGTACTCTCGCTATAGGATGATTCACAGTAAGTTCTTAAGTAACATAAACAATCTTAACTCAAGATAATTTCACTCATCATCTTGCATAAGCATTCTAGGATCTAGCCTGCATTAATAATTCACCTCCTAGCATAAGCTAGGTTGATAGACTCTTAAGGCAACCCTTTTCAAACTAGCATCAAAGATTTGACTCTTCCTAGTGGTTAACACTGTGACCTTGCAGTTGTCAGAGCCACAGTCTCTGTAGCCCCGGAGACACTGGGTGAGTGGAACACAAGGGGAGGTATTATTAATTAGGCTGCGCTTTGTTTCCTGTTGGCTTCCATTTCACAACTTACTTTGAGGATTGTTTCTCAAAACAGTTAGGGGAAATATTCTACTTAGATTAAGCATATAATTAAAATTAACCAAGATCACTGCATCTTACCTAGGTCCTAGGGCTTGCACACCATATAGGTTAATCATTCAAGCAGTGGGTGTCCATCCAGTCACTTGGTTTCAATTTACCATAAGCAAGAGTTGTGACTCCATTAAGACACAGTCTCATAATAGAAAAATCTAATCTAATAAATAATCTTGCTCAAATTCAACCAAGTGGCTAGGCCACTCATCCATGTCTCCTGAACAAGTTGGTTTCCAGTTTGTTTTCCTTCACCTCATTCCATAGGGACTACCCACCATAGCTTGCTGTTGGGAGATAGCTAGAATAGAGTGGGCGGGGACTAGAGTGACAGCCCTCATCCTGAGCGGTTGTTGCCTGTTGATTTTTGTAGCATCATAATGTGTTCAAAGTCTCAAAATTTGTAAGGAGGCTTGGACATTGGTATTCCAAAGAACCCATAAACTGTTTGTGGAAATTATACTCGGTTTATGTTTTATTAAAATAATTAATTATTTTAATGCAGCGATAAGTCTAAACTCAGTGAAATTAAATAATTAATGAGTTTTAATAAAACAGAGTGTGAATTTTCTAGAGAACGAAGATCAAGTCAAGTTTTAATCTTGGCCGTTGATTTGTCAACGAAAATATTATAAAAGAAGGCTCGAGTGTCATTTGGAAAGTAAGTTGAGCATACACTTATTAACCTGAAGGAAGTCGATTTTGAAGGAATAGCATTCGATTTCAGAGGGAGAGTTGCAGGGCAGATTTGCAGAGGCAGAAGAAGGAGAGGGAGTCAGCAGTGACAAAGGTTGAGGAGAGAAGGACGCAAAGGGCCACAGAAGGCAACGCAGAGAGCCCACAGAGAGTGACGCAGGGATTCCGCAGAGAGGCATGCAGAGTGACTCAGAGGGAAACAATGGGTCTTCCAGGTGTCAGAAAATCTCCAGAGGGTTCTGGAGAATTTATCTCAGGTGTTTTCTAAAGATGTTTGCTAGTCTTTTCCTTGTAAAGAATTTCATTGCTGAAGCATAATATATAAATCCTTATCTGCTGCACTGGTTTTCCCGCATTGGGTTTTTTTCGGGGACAATTGTTCAAAATAATTGTGTACATGTGATTGATTCTTATGCTTGTATTTCTTACTATTCCTTTCTCTGCATATACTTAAGTGAATTCTGCAGTAGTATTTATTTCGATATTTACTGGAAGAATTTTGTAAATAACTTATTGAAGTAATAAGTAAGAGAAATAAATCTATCACTGCAGAAATATTTGCTGAATTGAAATTTTCACATCACGATGCCTGTACAATCCGAGCAAAAACAGGTATCTCTGCATAATAGGTGTGATCAGATCTGATATAACAGTGAAAAGTGCACCATCAGAGAGCTAAAGTAATCAAGATGTCATGTTGGCAAAGTTGATTTGGCATTTGGGCTTCTATTGCTTGCATTGGACATCTTACTTTGTATCTGGGAATTCTCTAAACATAATTAACTTACTGCTGTCATAGATCTATTTTAACATTGGAATACAAGTTACATGAGTGCTCTCATTGCTTTACATTCTAATTGGTTGTTTGTTTCATGGTTCTAAGTGCTATTGTGAAGAATGTTGCTAAACATTGGAATCTAACATTTGCTTGTCTCTCTAAAATCATTCTCTTTGCATTAAATTCACTCAAAGAAGCACTTAATCCATAATTGAATATCATTGTGTGTCTCTTAAGTGAATTTGTGAATTTGGTCACCCTTGGTTAGAAGCATCTCATAATAATCAATTTATGTTGTCTAATCATTGAAGAATATTGGCTAAGAGGACTTGAAATCTTATTGGCATAGCTCAAATTGTGCATCATTGAACAATTTGTGGTCTTGAAGTTCTAAGAATTTAATTGGTTATGATCTAAATATAATATCTTGGCATCTAAGTATTCTTTGATTTAGATCTTCTAATCTATTGGAATATCTCTTGATAATTCGTGTTAAGTAACGTTGTCATATCTTGAAGATTGATTATTATTGGCATCTGTATTGAGAATCATTGACTAATTTCTATTAAGTGCTCTAAGTTTCCTTAATTGCAATCATTATTATCATTTATCGAGTAATATCTTGTGGAAGATAATTTTGTTTTGAGCACTTGAGTAATCGTTTTGAGGGGATCTCTTGTTTATTGTTGGCACTTGTTATCTTGGCACATTTTCTTGTGGTTAAGATTGTACTCTATTGATAAGTACTTGCTGGTATAAAGTGAAATCAAATCATAACTAGGTACTTAAACAATCTTACCTTAAGAATCACTCATAATCTTGGCATATCATTCTAAGCTAGTTGCATTAATTAAATTACCTCCAAGCATAAGCTTGGTTGATAGACATTTAGGGCCACCCTCTCTCAATTTAGCTTGAGGAACTTAGCACTTCTTTAGTGGTTAAGACGGTGACCTTGCAGTCATTAGAGCCATAGTCTCTGCAGCGCTGGAGCCATCGGGTGGTTGGAACATAGGGTGAGGTATTGTTAATCAAACCTCTACTTGCTTCCTGTTGGCTTCCGCCCCACAACCTACTATAGATAGTCGAGACTAGTTCCAAAACGATTAAGAGAGGAAGGTTACACCTAGAATAGACATCTAACTTAAAATTTACCAAGATTTTGCGTCTCACCTAGCTGATAGGATTTGCATTTCATTTAGGTTAGTTGAGCATATAAGCAACGATTGTTCATCCGGTTACTTGGCATCTAATTAATAATAAGCAAGAAGTTGACTCCATAAGGCACCAACCTCACATTCAAATCTAATCTAATCCTTAAGTTTTGTTAAAATTAACCAAGTTGTTAGGCCGATCAATCGTGTCTCCCAGACTAGTTGGTTACCAACTGGTCTCTCATTTCCTTCTTCCATAGAGACTACCCCCCATAGCATGCTGTTGGGAGACAATTAGAACGGAGAGGTCGGGGATCAGAGTGGCAGCCTCCGACCTGAGTCGTTGTTGCAGTGCCTGTACAATCTGAGCAACAACACAGATGATATGAGTTTTTCCTTGCTTGTCAGAGCTTCCTTGGGAACAGTTCATCAAAGGGCATCTACATTTTTGATGTCTCTATATTGCCCCATGTACATTCTATAATGTCAGTGTGAACGTCTTCCATTTCATTTTATGGTAGTTATCTTCTTATATTAGTCAATTGCTTGATTCTACCAATTAATATCTTTTTCATATGCTGCTTCACCTTTTTGATTCAACCTTGAAATAAATTTTCTATTATATTCTGAAAAATGTGATAGCATATAGGTTTCGATGCTTATGTATCAAACATGGAATGTGATTTTGTAAATTGTTAATTTGGCTATGCTCTTTGCCAACTCCTCCAGGATGCATTTTAGAGAAGGTTTTGCAACGGTACAATGACAATGAATGTTATAAAGTTTTAGAGAAGGTTTTGCAATGGTACAATGACAATGAATTTTATATAGTTTTAGAACAGTTATCTCTGCTGCTTTTTGGTTTCCATAGTCATTACAATAGCTCTTATTATGTGCGTTTCTCAAATTTTTCTTTATTACGAAATTACATCTATTTATAAGTGATTGTTCGTTGTTGTAAAGAAATAGACTCAATAAAGACTATCATCTGGCCATGCACATTGTAAATGATAGTGAGGTTTCTATGATGCCATCGTGGTGGAGAATGCCAACATTGGCATGATTGCGTTTTCATTTTTTATAAATTGACTGTACTAAAAATCCATGATATTTTAGGATGCCTTGTGTGGCTATGATTTTGGTTTTGGTAGAAATCTGAAGAGAAGTGTCTAATTTGTGTTAATTTGAAAGCTTCTGTTCATATGAAACATGATCAAGAGTTAGACTTGTACTGAGGTTGCATAGTTTTTAATGGCATTTTTTTGAACTTGTAGGAATGCAGGGTCAGCTTGTGTGCAGTGGATGTAGAACTCTTCTTGTTTATCCGCAAGGTGCACCAAATGTTTGCTGTGCAGTATGCAACACAGTCACTCCTGTTCCACCTCCTGGTTGATATTCTTTCCTTGCACATTTTCCCTTTCTCTTTGATTTAATGGCCAACCTGTTGTGCTCAATTTGCATGAGTGGATTTGGACAAATTTAGAGACAAACATTATACAGTATTAAGAAGAAAATAACTATATTACTGCTTATGTGTGTAGAGGAAAGAATGAGAGGATTGATTCTGTGTAGTTCCTTTTAACGTTGATAAGAGTTTTGTGTTGGCTAGGATGCACAAAAAAGTGAGATGTGCTTTAGCGATCCAAATATTTCAGGAAGCAAAGGAAGTCGCAGATGAAATTAAAAAAACATATTAAATAGACATAGTTTTGATGCCTCTAGGAAGGAAAAGAAATGGTAGATCAAAGTTTTACAAAAATTAAAGAACAAAGAAAATTTTTAAATCAGATAATGGCCATGATAGGATGCTGATCAGCTAGCAAAATTTCGAAATCAATTCAGATGGTTTTGTGGTATGAAGGCATGTTCTATGTGGGTGTTTTTTCATGTTAGTTACACCAGAGCATTACTCCTGAATTGCATTCCCTATGGGAAACTTCCAAGGATGCTTCTTTTATTCTTTCACTGCCTAGCATCCACCACCTATTAGGAGGTGAAACACCGTATTGCAGTTATGGTGGGTGACCTCCTAAGTCGACTTAATGGCTGTGATGGTTTCCACTGCCGCCTTTCAGGTGCACGCCAGCCATGAGGGGAAAGCATGTCACCCAGGGGAATCGAATGCTGGTGGTGGCAATAACAACACCCTGCTTTCAGCTACCTGACAACACCCCTTTGACCTGATCACATTGTGATCCTCTTGGTGCCTTTAGGATTTTATAAGGGGGGTGTGATAACATTTGGTGGCAAGTCATCCACACTATGGCATCCGCCGTCAAATGATCTGACTTCACTTTTGTTTCCTTGATCTGGTTATACCATCTTTATTGATTTCATTTTTTCTTCTAGATTTTCTGTCCCAGCCTCCAATAATGTTTTGTAATTTGTACTGCTCATTGATCTGTTTCAGAGAAAATATGATTTAATGGGTGTTTGTGTTAAATCAATTGAAAAAATCCGATATTTGAATTTTCAATTTAGCAATGGGAAGAAAATTAATTCAGTCATCCTAATATGGAACTAGTCTTATTGTTACCCAAACGACTGGGTTGCTCTCTTTCATTGACAAAAAAAAAGGATATGTTCCTACTAGGGAGAAGAAAATAACATTACTTTTACCTATACCGCTCTTCTTATGAAGCTTCAGGTTCACTCCAGTATGATCTTTGTGTCTTGACTATTGCAATGTTAAGACAATCCATTTGAGATTTGGTTTTGTTATCATCACAAAGCATTTTGCCTCTATCCAAACAAGATCCAATGCAGGCTTATAAGGAAAGTCTGATGCCAGGTATCTGGACATTCTCATGAGCTTTGATAATTATACATAGTATGGGTGCAAACACAACAACTTACCTTTATTCTCCAAGATTTCCTACATTTTTCAATGATCAGAAGTGGAATCAAATGGCTGTTTTGGACAGGTGGCTATCGTACTTGTGAGTTTGTTTACAGAGCTGGTTCACATTATACATTCTTAAATATTATTGGTATGTAAGGCATGACATACTCTTAATACATTTACAATTTGAAAGTATAGATATAATTACAAAGTATTTAAGGCCATTCGATAGTATCACTATATGGAAGAGTATCATCCAAAACTTGGTGTCAGCAGAATGGAGCTTAAAGTCTTGATCACTAATTATTATTAGAAGCAGTGTTGCAAAAGTTTCGATAAAATCAGCGACTCACGAGTTTTCTGGAGTGTCAATTTTATCGACTTTTATTTTTATTTGAAAAACTAGCGATTTTTGTTGGAATTTGGTTGTCATTGATGTCAACCCACGTAGCAGCCAGAAGAAGCCCTGCTTTTGATGACAAAAATAACAAGGAAGATCGGTGTTTTTGTAAGCAAGACCATAAGCGTTCAATTGTCGTCGTTGTGCTGATTACAACCAATGTCACATGGTTCGGGTTTGGGTTCGACAATGATTAGGTTCGATTTGAGTTCAAATTTTTTGATGAGGTTTGAATGAGGTTCGCCATTAGGTTCGTCTATATATATATACACATATATTAATTTAAAATGAATTATAGGATAAAATAGTAATAAATCATCATCAATAAACATCAAAAATGTTATCATGGACATGGAAACTGCAAGGATAAATTACAAGTTTGAGTTGGGACATGAAGTTATGAGTTTTGATCTATATGGACTTGGTCAATGGCTATGAGGTTCGATGAGGTTCGCCAAACCTCAAATTTTTTTTTTTAAATTCGCCAAAATTCGAACGTCAAAGTTAAAGTTCGACGAACCTTGTGACATAGATTACAACGGTAGGAGGCACGCCTCATAACTCCTCATGGTTGAGGAGATATCCTTGATCAGTGTTGAAGCCCCGAAGTTTGGTCAAGGTACCCCAAAATATTATTCAAGGCAGCCTTATGATTGGTTATCCTTTTGGTGTTAATTTTTTGAACAATCATGTTTAAATTAAGATGACCAAATCAGGCCTTAAAAGGAGGATTATGTTCAAGTTTTTTATTGAGAAAAATATCTCAAATATTTGGAGGCTAAGTTGGCCTTAATGGGTGATTAGTTTTGGCTCCAAAAATTTTCAATTTGAAAATTAAAATTTTAAAACTTGTATGGTCGGATCCATAAAATTAAGGCCATGCTGGCCCCTCTTGAAGCCCCTTCCAGCTCTATATATATGAACTCGGTTTTCAGCTTGGAGGGCATCAAATTAATCATGAAAAATCTATTTCTTTGATCTTTTGAGGCCTTTGTATAGTCACGCAAATTAGGAGGATTTAGGCTGAATTTTTAAGGGCTTTGTCTAAGCTCAGAGTCAGATCATTGCATGTGCACTAGAATGAGGCAGATCTGGACGTACTTTTGCATCATGTCTAAGGCACTTTGTGGGTCATTTCGCACTTTTGAGGCCTGTCTGAGGCCTAACCTCAGATCCCCTATGGCAATGTTCCAAGGCCTACTCTGACCTCTTTTAGGAGACTGTTGCAGCTTTAAAAGTGGAGATCTATGGGATGTTTTAATGGCATTATTTGGCATTGTTCACCGAATTTTCTAAAGTGTTTTAGGCTTAAATTTTATAATTTTCTGTGGAGTTTCTTCACTAGCCAAAAGGCCTATCCTGTGGCTAGTTGCAGACCTATACAAGGGTTATCCTCAGACTAGGGTAGAGTTGAGGTTCTTTGGCCCTATTGAAATGTTTTTTTCTGAGGCTCGGACCTCCCTTCTCTTGAGGCTATCTCAGAGGGTTGTGTGGGTTGACATGGACCTGGTCTGAGGCTCTTTGTTTTGTAACAACTTCAAGGGCTTAGACCTTCCTTTGTACCCCTCTAAGGCAAAGATACCGTGAAACTTAATCACCCATTGTCTCAACCCTTCTAGGAGCTCGAAACATTGACATTCTTTGCCCTTTTGAAGTCCGTTCTATGGTACAAAATTATCTATCTGAAGCTTGCAGTCTAAGACCTATTTCTGTGGTTGGGTTATTTGTGAGAGTTAATTTGCACTTGATCTAGAGATAGTCTTTGTCTTCTTTCTCAGCCATGTTGACCATTGAAGTATACTTTAAGAATTAAAGACTTCATGCCCGAGGATACTTCAAAGAATTCATGTAGCATCAGAATTCAGTTATCAACAAAGCTTTTAAGCTCTTTCTTCTTCTTCTTTTTCTCATTCTTCTTCTATATTGTACTTAGATTCTGCAAGCCCTACAGGGATGTTGTAAAGTGATGCTAGTATGATGAATAGAGTCATGTAACAAGCCTAGGTAATTTGAGACATTTTCATCGAGTTCATTTTGAAGAGTTTTTTTTTACTTGGTTAATTATTGGTACTTTTTAACACTTAATAATTAATTGAGTTTTTTCTCCTAGACATAACCCCAACACACAAAGTGCAGCTTGATGGCAATGCCTTGGGTGAGTCTTAGTGTTTAAAGTCATTGTATATTACCATGCTAGATTTGTTATGCAACCAACTCACAAAACGATATAAGTAATAGATCAACGACTTAAAAAATATCCTCTTCGAGGGGAAAACCTCCTTTACATTACCTAAATGAACAATTCTTGGATGATTCAAATGACAAAACCTCCTTTCTATATATTCTAAGGGGTCACAATATAATTAGAGCTGACATAACAATAATAATGTAAGGGCATGACAATAACAATAGTGGGCTTTTTTGGGGCAAAATAATAGCAATATGGGGACTACACGGGCATAACAATAACAATAAGGGGGCTACACTAACAATAACAATAAGGGGATACACTAGTATTATAGGGACCTAACATGCCCCTCTCCTTCAAAAGAGTGTTCTCCTCAACGCTTGAGTAGTTCTAAATGTTTCTGTATAAAATTCTCATCCTTCCATGTTGAATCTTCAACAGTAAGTTCTTTCACTTGATGTGATACTCTGAAATTGATCGATTTCGTAGTTGTCAAGTTCTTGTTTCCATGACTGTTTCAGGTTCCAATATGATTTTTCCTTCCTCGTCAAGTTCTGACAATATTGTTTGAACTGGAAGCTTGTCACCTATAACTTTCTTTAAGCATGAAACATGGAAAACTGGGTGCACTCGGGAAGATGCAGGAAGCTCCAATTTGTATGTCATAGCACTAATCTTTTGCAACACCTTGTGAGGACCATAGTACTTTGGTGATAATTTATTATCCTTCTTAGCTTGCTTGAGGTACATTTGTTTGTATGGTTGTAGCTAAAAAAATACCAAGTCGCCTACATAAACAATTCTTTCGTTGCGATGTTGATCAGTTTGTTGTTTGATTCGATTCTGCGCCAAAGTGAGGTTATCCTTTAAGAGTTGGGGAACTTTGTAATATTCCCAAATTTTCACATGATATTTGGAATATTAGAGTTCTTAATAAACTTAATTAATTAAGTAAATAAAAGGGTGGAGGGACCCATAATCCTCAAAGATAAATAAAATCCACTTTTGGTGTGTGTATGTGGATATTCTAGATCTAGATCTAAAATCATGGAGTAGTGGAGCAGCTCCATTAATGGATATCATGTCTCATTTATGAGATAGATCATGGAGGATGAAATAGTCAAATAAGATCATGGATCTTAAATGTAAAATCATGAGGATCTTGAAGAGGTCAACTAAAATCATAATGTATTCAAAGGAATATCATAAAGCAAATAAAGCAATTATGATAAGTTAGTGGAGAAAGGGTGCATCTAATGAGCACATGATGGAGGAAGTAGTGCATTTAATGCACACATGATGGAGAGGTTGATCATCACATGTGAACATGATGGAGGACATGGAGAAACAGCGCAATCAACCATGGAGACTTATGTCCACATGTACAACGCAGTTATGGAGTGGGCCTAGGTTATGGAAGGCTCATGATCTATATAATGAAGGTGAAGGCACAATAGAAGGCAGATTTTGATACTTAGATTATTCTTTGATCTGTTTAGATTTGGATTTGTCTTAGGACATTTCTATGCATGCTTGCGCTGTTTAGCTAAGTTTGCAGTGCTGTTTAGCACAGGGTGTTCACCCTTACCCACGGGGGACTTGTGTACCTACTCTAGGAAGGTTTTCTATTGAGCGACATTCCTCATCAGGCATTGGTGCCATCTTCAAGAGGTTGTTTCTAGCATTCAACTAGGAAACCGGTGGAGGATTCATCCTACCATTTTGTTCTTCAAATTCGGTCTTCTAGGAGCAGCAGATCTATATCCGGCATTCAGGCCATTGAGTTTTACCTCCATGCAGAAGCAATCCCTTCAAGGACTGCGCAGTTCAATCCGTAGATCTATTGGAGGAAGGAAGTTTTTAGCATTTCAGCTGGAAATCTTGTGAGAGATGATCTCCTCACATTGTTTCTATTGTTTCCATAATTTTGGAGCTGTATTGACATATCTAGTAGCAGGTTATTGAGCCTCCCCCTCTTACTGCGTAGTTTTCTGAAGCTGTTGCTCATCCAGTAGCTATTTTCAGTGGAGGAGATTGGAGGAGCTAGATCTTGAGCTTCTAGCCTAAGGATCTAGTGAAGGGATCAACCCTTCTTGCATAAAGTTGATTGCACATCATTGCAGCCATCATATCATCAGCTTATGCACCAGATCTGCATACCCATCAGCTACCTAGTGCAAGCCCTAAGAGGGTGATTTTCTTAGATTGATAGATATGAGAAATCCTTTTTGGGTTATCTTGGGTATCCATCATAGAGTCCAGATCTAAAGTTTCAGCATCATCAGAGCTCCTATATATCCTAGATCTGACTTTCTATCTTTTTGGCAGTTGCAGTCCCAACAGTTGCAACAGGGACAACGCAGTTTACCTTCTAGTAGTCCAGCAGTTACGCAGTCCCTCTTGTGGGATCATTTCAGGGTCATTCTAGGCCATCTCTTGGCTTAAGTGTCTCATATTTTGAGCACTGTTGTACTTGCTTTTCACCTCCCATATAATATAATGGCTCAGCTATTTCTGTGCATTTTGATGTGTATATAGATTTATTGTTTACTTTGCTGCAATTCTTATATTGTGTTTCAGTATCAATGCATTATTCCATTTTGGGATATTACAAACTTGTTGTTGATGCTCGATGTGATCTTCCACTGCTTGAACCTTACAATTTTCTCTTAAAGATGGTGTGATGGAAGGTGGATGATATCCATAAAGTGCCATAAATGGGGTCATTTTTGCTGCAGTATGGAAGGAAGTGTTATACCACCATTCAACCAAAGGTAACCACTTGACCCATTGTGTTTGTTTATCAAATAAAATGCAACGAAGATATCCTTCCAAAAATTTATTCACTATCTCAGTTTGCCCATCAGATTGAGGATGATAAGATGAGCTATGAGCTAATAATCTTTGGGTTTCCATGTAGCTTTTGAATTGTTTCCATAAATGTAGTAGAACCTATGCTGACTTTAAATGGATGAGATAATACACTAAAGTGTGCATATTTGGTAAGTCTATCAACTATCTCCATGATGACATTCTTTCCTTTGGACTTGGGTAAACCTGTAATAAAATCCATTGAAACCTCCTCCCAACGTTGACTTGGAGTGGATGAGGGTTGTAACAGACCCGGGGTCTTAATTGTCTCAACTTTATTTTGTTGGCAAATCAAACATTCCGCCACAAACTTTTGAATATCAGATTTAAGGCCATCCCAAATTTTTTTTTTCTTGACCCTGTGGCAAGTTTTTAAAAATCCCGAGTGCCCTCCTAAGGAAGAGGTGTGCAATTCCAAAAGAATATTTTGTGAGTTGGTAATTTTTTCAAAGATATAAGCGATCTTTGTACCACAATGAATCATTTTTCTAGCTAAAAGTGTCAGATGTACTGAGATCTTGCTGCAACTTTTGAATGAGTGTCCACACTTCTTCGTCATTCTTCCATTCATACCTTGCTTCGGTTATTCAATCCGGTTGGATAATAGAAATGGCACAAAGCAATGCTTCCACATTCTCATCCTTTCTTGAGAGTGCATCTGCAACAACATTTTGCTTCCCTTTTTTGTAGACGATTTAAAACTCATAACCCAACATCTTTGTGACCCATTTTTGTTGCTCTTACGAAGATAATCTTTGTTCCAAAAAATATTTAAGACTATCATGATCTGTTTTTACCTTGAAGTGTCTTCCCATTAGGTAAGGTTGCCATTGCTTTAGTGCATGTAGTATTGCCAACATCTCCTTCTCATAAATTGGTTTGTGTAAATATTTTCCTTTGATTGGATGACTTTTAAAAGCAATGGGTCTTCCTTCTTGCATTAAAACGACACCAATTCCATTTCCAGAGGCATCACATTCCACAATAAAGGTTTTTGTGAAGTCTGGCGTAGCTAAGACTGGTGCTTGGCACATTGATTCTTTAAGATGTCAAAGGCCTTAGTTGCTTCTAGAGTCCAAGAAAATGCATCTTTCTTCAGTAATGTTGTTAGAGGTGTTGCTATTCTCCCATAATTCTTAACAAACTAGCGATGATACCCCATCACCCGAGAAATCCTCGCAGATGCTTCATGGTTGTGGGGATTTTCCATTCCTTAATGGATTTAATTTTGTTAGGGTCTACCTTAACGCCCTCATGAGATACAATATGACCCATCAATACCACCCATTGAAATGGAAAGCTTTGGACTATTCAATACATATTCCCGCATGGCTAGCTTGATATTATGGCACTTTCCAGAGCAATTTAAAGTTCCTCCATTTGCAACCATCACTTGACACTTTGGTGTTGGATATAGGAAGCAATTCAATTCCTTGGCTATTTTACAATGATTAAAATTATGGGTACTACTCGAATCAATCAAAACTATTACCTTTTTCTTCTTGATATGTCCTATCTTAAGAGTTTGAGGAGTGGTAATTCTTGCCAGTGCATTACAAGATATGGTCAAATTCATTTCTTCTTTTTCTAGGGTTGGTTCCTTGTGTATATTCTCTTCTTTTGAAGTTTCTTGTTTCCTCTCTTCGTCCTCTTCACA
This sequence comes from Pinus albicaulis, assembly GCA_034641835.2. NCBI lineage: Eukaryota > Viridiplantae > Streptophyta > Pinopsida > Pinales > Pinaceae > Pinus > Pinus albicaulis. The sequence continues at coordinate 139,659,968 of CM076580.1, read as the reverse complement.
ATATATTTAAAATAATTTATTCTCAGCCTAAGTTGCAGGAAACGCTGGCCCTAGGCCCGTTTCACCCAGGAAACGAAACTGAAATGAGGAAACGTGTACCGTACGGCCGGGAAACGCGTTTCCGACCGTACTGTTATGTTTCCCGTATGGGAAACAGTACCAGTATGGTCGGAAACGCGTTTCCCGGGCATACAACGGTGTTTCCTTCCCTTTAAAGCGATTTTTACGAGAAGCGTACCAGAACGGCCGAAAACGCGTTTCCCGGCCGTACAACAACGTTTCCTTCCCTTTAAAGCGATTTTTACTTGTTTTTTTTTTTTAAATTTTATTTATTTATTTTTTAATTTTTTATCTTTTATTTTTTATTTTATTTTATTTTTATTTTTATTTTATTTTATTTATTTATTTATTTATTTTTTTTCAGTTTTCATGCTTTTTAATATTATTCTAATCATTTATGGATGCTTCTAGATGGCTTTTTAAAGCCTATGGCCCTAGTATTTATATGCGATTCATGGTAATGTTAAATTCCTAAAGTAAAATTGACATTCTCCTTAATCTTCATTTTCATCCTTTTACTTCAATTTTTAACATTACCATGAAATGACTCGGGATGTTTGTTCGATCTCATTGGATTTCATATGGAGAAAGTAGAATTTTAGATCTCATTCAAAATCCAGCAGACTTATCAGTTTTTCAGGATTTCAGGATTGGGTGATTGCAATGTTTCCTTTGTATTTTGTCATGTAGTAGGGTATGGAACTCGTATTTAATCAGGAGCACCAATCCGATATTCCGATGTTGCTATTTTCATTGTGTCTGTTATCATTCATGAGTAAATGTGTTGTAACTTGTAATAGTTTATGCTTTGAATTTATCATGTATCATGTATGTTTTAAACTTATATGATTTCACATAACATATCTTAAATGTTCTAAATTGTAATATAAATTTAAATTATTATTATAATATATATATACCGCGTTTCCTGTTTTCAAAATTTGGGGAGGTCGTGTTTCCCTTCGCTTCCCATTTCAGAAACTCGTTTCCGTTTCCTCGTTTCGTGCAACTTAGTTGTCAGCGCACTTATGACCTTTACTGTATTTTCTATCACAACTGTAACAAAGCCCTTTTGCTCTTTTTTCTTCCAACTGTTGTGGTGTCAACCTTGTAGGTTGTGGAAGGCTAGGACTAACAACAATTCCATCTTTATAGTTGTGAGTGTGTTGATGCCTTGAAAATCGTTGCAACAAAATCGGGGGATAATCCTCTGGTCGGGAACTTAAAAATCGTTCCTTTTCCGTTTGGAATAGCAACTCCGACTGGGGATGATGGGACCAGTTTCCCAATAAAGTATAATTGAATGGATGTGGGTATTTATAACTAAATGTAACTTGATAATGAGAGTGATAATGAGCTAACAAAGTATATATACCTATCTATATTCCGGGATTAATTATGCATCCTTATATGCGATCTTGAAAGATTATCTTAATTATATGAGAATGAAGATTATCAAATACTTACAAAGCTGAAAAACGATTAAAGTTAATTAATTTGATTAAATAGTTAATCAAATTAATTAATTAAGCTCATATCGCATTAAATAGCTACATGTCTTGTACATATATTAAAAGATGACAATCTTTGCATGTTCAATAGTGAATTAATGCTCAATTGTATTAAAAAGATACATATACAAAACAATATAAAAGAAGTACGACTATCATTTACATAAAAGAAAACAACAATATAAAGATAGAAGTACCATGCATATCTTAACTCTGCTCATGGAAGAAATAGTCCTTGGTCCAGTCTTTCTATTAAGATGATTTCCAGAGTACAAAAGTGCACTTCCTAAAGCCTCCTTTACAAAATTTCAAGACCCTTTCTTTGTAGACATGAAAGGGTTTATATAGTAAACACTAAAAATATAAAAATAACAAATACACAAAGTACTGAGGAGGTTTAAACAAATCTCCTTAAAATAAGTGAAAATAAGACAGAAATAGAGTTTGTTGTGTGATAAGCTCAGGAGTGCGATGTTGTGTCCTTTCCCATTCATTGCTTGAGTTGATGAATATCCAACATTGGTTGTAATTCAGGAGGCTGAGCTGGCCTAATGCACGACTGTCCAGTGTAAACCACATCTGATAGTGCAGGAAGCATAAGGGATGAGGTGTCAGTTAGGCATCGTAACATCAGCCACTGACTGCGTGGCTTCACCAGATATTGCCGGTATTTCTCCCTGTCAAGTTTCGCTAACTTCCTGATGCTTTCTTCCTTTGTCTTTGACATTTCTTGCCACAGTTTCATTAAATATTTGACATTAGGAAGGGAGCAGGTGGACATTCATGAATTCAGTTGGCACCAAATAGATTATTGCTGACAATTTCAACAATATTGTTAGCTACATCTCTCGCTCTAAATATTGCTCTTTCTGCTTGTTTCAGTTGTATGTCCTAATCATAAATAGGATTTCCTGTTTGGAATCCTCTATTATGGGAAGATTTGCTTTCTTGTCCTCTGCGCTATCTGGCCAAGTAATAAATTCTGTAATTCTTTCATCAATATCATCAAAGTTCGTCCTTAGATTGGCCGATTGATTCATAAGTGAATCAATTTTATCCCACAGATCATTGATGATTGTCAACTTTTGACAAAATACTACTTCTTGTTGAGCCAACATGGTGTTCTATTCCAAAGCTTCCTTTTTGAAATCCTCTATCTTTGGATTATGCTTCAATTGCTCCATTGTGAATTGGAGTTGTTGAATTTGAGTGTCTTTGGTATTGATGCTGTAATTTTAATTGATCAAAGCTTTGCTGGAGTTGTGACAATTGAGATTGCAATTGATGATTAACATTCTATTTCTCTGCTAACAATTCTTGTTCCAATTGTAGGATTCTTTCATCCTTCTCTTTGACTAGTTGCTAGACCTCTGATGCCTTATCAATTGTGGCAGATGCATAAGCACTTGCAAACTGTGGCAACCTTGTTAGATCTTCAGATGGATCAATTTGTGGATCTTTCCACACTACTTCCATGGGTATGTCCCCAGGGATTAATGCCTGTGATTGATCAACTCTCATTCTCTTTTTTCTGTCTGCTCGTTACAACCCGATGTTTGGGACTGTAAAAGATGTCGAGAGGAGGGATTTCTTCTATCTTTAGAACAATCTTAGACGAAGGGAAGACCAGGATGAATTCAATTTCCTCTGTATTGGTCGCCTTATCAGAAGCCCCAACAATGAGGGGGCCCTGACTTTTGTCTTGAGGTGTGTTAACGGTCTCTTCCAGATCAATGATTTTCTCCTCTTATTGTCCTTTAAGCTGTTGGTCAAATTGATTCGAGACTTTATCCAATTCACTACTGAACAATGGATTAATAGTCCGTTCTTCAGTTGATTTAACTTCCTTTGCTCCCTGTAGGACCTCAGTGTCCTTGGGAGGCTGTTCCATCTTCTGTTCTTTTTGTGAAATAGATTGAGACACCTTTAAGATGTTGAGATTCGAGAGGAATACTCTCCAACCTTTTGTTCATGTACTATTTAAACTGTGCAAGTTGTTCAGAGTTAAGACAACTTGCTGCGAGCTTTTCAACCTGTAAATAGGTCTCGACGGATTCAAACAGATCATCATAGTCATCATTTTCATGAATGAATTTCCTGATCTTTACTTGAGCTGTATAGTTTTGGGCTATTTTATTAGGATCAAATTGTCTGCTGAGAACATTAGATAACTTTAGACATTGAATTTGATTGATTTCCAATCCAGCATGTTTGAAGTTGTCTAGATCATAAACACCACAATGGATAGGGAAAGAAGGCCAGGAAGTTTTTTTAGCTTCTTTCAAAGCTTTGGTTAACCCATACCTAATTGTTTGATAAGAAATTTCCCTTACCAGGAGCTTGTCTCGTACATGCAGTGGGAGAACATGGGGTTTGGCAAGACTTCCATAAACTCTGACGTGTTTAAATAATTCTTCCCCAAACCATTTTCCTATGGACGTGAAATCATCTCAGGCTTCGTTTGACAATCTCTGGGCTTTATCACCAAAAACAACTTGGTGAAGTGGTAAAATGACTCCATGGAAAATTCTGTAGAAATGAGACTCATACTTGGATTCCGAAAGGAAACTATGGTAAACATGGATAGGAGTATTGAATGGTCCATTTCCATCCCATGTTTGGGAAATCTGAAGTAAAACACATTGCTTATGATATAAGCACTCATAAAAGATGGGGGAACTGTCCTGGAGGTGACTATATGATTCTTTCTATAGTTTAGGATTTGTGGGGCAATATTATCGGAAAAAATGGTTCCCCAATCCATAATGTATGAGTCTGAAACAACCTCCATGAGAGGGACCCATTCAATTGAGAATTTATTTGTATTAGGAGAACTAGAAAACCTACACATCATAGCAGCAATGTAGCAATAGGGACCAACGAGCGAAGATACAAAATACATACCCTTATCGTTATGTTTGTGCTTGTTAGGGTTGTGCCTCCATTGTCTTATTGGGTCTGACTATAACTTATTCTCCTTTGCAAACTTCTCAAGGAAACCCTTGTCATATACCTTTTGTGGGTCGGGTATATGATACATTTTCTTCAAATATTTTTCCTTAAAAGACCCGATCACTGTATATCTTGCGGTCAGAATTGTCCTATCGCAGATATTCAGATTGTCAATTACCCATTTGACCATATTAGTATATGGAATAATCTTTGGGCGAGCAGCAATTCTGTGGAGAAATGAGTTGGTGACTTCACTGATAGAGGTTTCGGAAGACGTTACAACATCGGCTGTGGCTACTCTTAGAATTATTGTGGGTTTTTCATCGTCAAAGGACGTGTACATGGATTCCCATGAGGAAGACCCACTTTCGGGAGCGCACGTTCTGTTAGAAAATAGTGGAGGCATCTCTGTTCCTTCTGAAGAAGGAGTTACTGGGTTTGGAGGAGCCATAGGTTTTTTGCCCTTCTTTGCAGCCTTAGACATCTCACAAGAGTTCTGTTTCTCGGGAGTAGCTTGTAATATGAAAAACAAAGAATGATGAACAATACTAGCAATGCGGGAGCCATTTACTAATAAAACTTGAAGTGATGGCGAATATAGTTTAAACGTGAAAAAATCTGAAACATTAAATTACAAGGCGTCAAATCACTTTGGAGGCTCGAGACTATTATACCGTTATGGTTGAGTAATTATGAGAAACGTGGGTTCACGTGCCTGACTAGACATTTGGATTTTAATTAAAATCTCGCATCGCAACTTTGTTTGGGGGCATGACTTAAAAACATGCGATGTGTTAATATTACCGATATGCGATCACGTTTTTACTTTTAAATAATCCGTAAGTTCTTTATCGGTAGATTAGAGATATTAGAATATTGGAGGGGCAATAGTACTAGAACTTTTGCGATGCAATATCCATATCACAATCGCAAGATTGGTTGATTGTATGGATGTATTGAAGGTTGGTGGAAATGCGATGCAATATATCACATCAGGGGTTTTGAAAGCGGGCATGATAGATGGTAACCAAAAAGAATTGCGATTTGTGATTTGTGATGGGTGATGTGGTAGTGAGTGGGTCCTACTAATGGTTTTTAATGAGAATGACCATCGGTTAACTTTTCCTTTGGTATCACTTTTCTTTGCATAAAATCCTTTTTGCCTTGTTTTATGTATTCAGCCATATTGCATCGCAACTTTTGAGTGGAGCGCTTTGTGTGCCGCTTGTTGCATTTGCGATATGTGATGGGTTTTTTTGGGTTTTCCACTTAAGTCCTTCGGCCAATAAGATATGAGTTAATCCTTCGGATATCATATTCTTGTCCTGTAAGTTATAAAAATGTTTTATTGTTCTAACTTAAAAATTAAAAAAGGTCCCCATTATTTCCTAAGGTATTTATACATAAATACTGAGGAGTTGTTGGATAGCACAACAGAGTGGTAGGCTTCCTGTGAAAAATCTATTGCAGTATGTTGGTTTATTTCTCCTAATTGTTTTAGATTAATACAAGTTATTTTCATAAATTAGATTCAAAAAATACCGAAATAAACACAACTACAGCCTACACATGTAGATCATTTACTGAATAATATGCTCATGCAACAAAATGACAAATGGATTTTTGGACATAAGTCCACGGAAAAACCCAAAGCGAGAAAACCGGTGCAACAAATATGAGGCTTAATTATTAAGTAGTTCTGAGTACAATAAATCTGGGTTCCAGATTTGGAAAACCTGACAGAGAATAAAAGAAATCAAATGTGCAGCTAACCTGAATTTCTAGTGCCAAATATCAGACTGATCCACACCCTCAAACGGGATTTACAAGATTCAGCCCTGATCTGGACCTAGAAACCCATAGCGTTGCCAATGAAGCCCCAACGTCAGCCTTGCTAGCCTCCGAATGCCACTGCGTTGCCCTTGAAGACCCAGCGTCAACCCTGCTAGCCTCAGAATGCCACTGCATTGCCCAGAGAGGGACTGCGTAATCCCTAGAAGGGTGATGCGGGCCTTACGCTGGCCCTAGAGACCCTCTGCGTAACTTCTGCAGCCCCTTGGAGCCTCTGCGTTGCCCTATGTAGCTGTTACTCTACTTCTCTGCGCTGTCCATGTTGTTGCTCCTCTGCCTCTTACTGCCTCTTGGCTCTGGGATCAGATCATGCCCTTAGCCAATACTACCCCTCGTTGCAGGAAATTCCTCCAAAAATACTTAGCAAACCCCCTAGAATTCCAGATCTATTCCTCAGCTCTGCAACTGTGCGTCTCCTCCAACTGACCCTCAAGCCTTTCTCTTATACTTTTTCATTCATCTCATCAACGACAGAGATTAAAACATTAATCAATGACCGAGATTAAAAGACTGGTTGATCCATGTGACTTAAGACAATTTCAGCACATATTAATTAATTCACTTTAATTATTTAATTTTCCTAAGTTTAGACTTAGGAAATCCATAAAAATAATTAATTATTTGAATAACTTGAACATCAACTGAAATTTCTCAAAACACTTTCTGGGTGGTGTAGCATCGAGTGTGTCCTAGCCCCTCCTCAAAATTTCAGGGCTAGAGCACACTCGATGCTACACCAACTATACAAAATCTCAACACTTCCTGTTAGCACAGAGTGTGCTCTAGGAAAGTGCACTCTAGCAATGCATCCACACCATGCACTACAAGATCTTGAAGCTAGATTCTGCGCCACTGATGCTTGGCCTGCTGTCCTCCATCCACTGCACTGTTGCTCTCTGTACTACTGCCCATGCCACTGCCACTGACATTGCCACATCTGTACTGCAGCTCCCTCTCAAATTGCCCATAGCACTGCCACTGCTAACTGTTGCACTTCAACTCAGTTGCTGAGAAGTAAGCGACTGAAAGAACTCTGCCCAACGGTTTGACAGATAAGTCGAGTTGCCTTCCACTACTGAAGCTCCCTGGATGCTAATTTACGTTGTCCTCCTGGAGACACTGTCATGCTGCAACACTGCACTGCGTGAGTAGAGCCTCTCTGTGTTGCTGAAGTCCCATTAGCCCCTCTGCGCTGCTGCCTCTGCATTACGCTGCTCCCTCTTCAGCTCCCTTTCCTGCTTCAATGTGGCCTTCTGCAACCATATCCCGACTCATCCTGCTACTGTGTTAAGGCTCTCGTAGCTCGTATGTGATCTAAGAGTAGGGCTAACTCAGGGATCCCGCCACTTTCTGTAGATGCTCTACAGATTCATGTCACCCCACCTCTTCTCTCGAGGCACATGAGCACTCATGGTTGCATCATCATCAGAGCCATCATCCTTTACTGATGCAGCCTTGGAATCATAAGACCCTTTGTCCTTCTTCTTAGGACAACTGCTGGCAAAATGTTCAAGGTCACCACAGTTAAAGCATCAGACCTTAGAGAGGTCCTTCTTCTTCCCTTGTTGTTTCTTTTCCCTTGATGCAAGGGCTACCTCCTCCTCTTCCTCCTTGACTTTGGCCTTTCCGCTTCCTCCACTGATATTCTACTGCTTGGTGACCCTCCTGATCTCCTTTTGGCGGAGGATAGCCCACATGTCAGCCCAAGATGGTAACACTGCCCTTCCCAGAATGCTCTGGACAAACGTTTCCCAATCTTCCAAGATTGCATTCAGAGCAATCCTCACTAAGAGGCCCTCATCTGGAGTAGCACCAATGCCAACCAACTGATCTCGGATGGCTTGAAGCCTGAAGAGGAATGGATCTATCTCTTCACCCTTCATCTTTTGGAACAATCGCATTTGGTTCTCAAGAAGCATTCTTTTTTGCACGAAGCTTCCTTGGTACATCGTGTCTACCCACATGTCATTTGCTGAAGTCTTTCTAGGAATATGAGGAATCACGTGGTCCTTGACTTTGTCTATGATCAAACGCTCTGTCCGCGCTTGTTTATCTTCATAATTCATGAGAGGATCTGCATCGGTTGGTACAACAAGAACCTTCTCTACATGATCTTTGAGACCATACTGATCCAAAACTGAAAGGCTTTGGCCTTCCAGATAACATAGTTGGACATGCCGTCCAATCTATCTTGATCCCTCAGTCCATATCGAACCATCTTGCTTAGATTTGACAGAAACAATACTTCTCCCTCTGGATCTGGGTTTCTTGGTGACTAGAAACCCTCTAGTGACTGCTTATGTTGAAAAACTGATTTCCCTCTTGGAAATCTTTCACCCAAATACAAACAGACAACACTCTTCAATCCTCTTGATCGAAACTCAAATCTGTTTGGCTTAGATCTATTGAGTAACTATCTTCTTCCCGCCTTTGTTGCCTTAGCTAGGCACAATTCTACACCTGCAGAATCTCCACCCCACCAGCACTGCTGACGATCTGAGGCACTGCTTTCGGATCTTGGCAAAATTATTGTGCAACTGGAGAAATGACTGGACTGCATCCCACCAACCTTAGCGCTGCTCAGAAGTGGACTGCGTAACCCCAGATTGGGTGATGCAGTCCTTACGCTGCCCTGGGAAGGGTTTGCGTAAGCCTGAAGGCCTTCTACAGCTTCAACGCTGTCCTCTTTTGGATCTGGGTTCTCCTGTTATCAAGATGCCCTTTCTGGATTTGCTGCTTCTTCTACCACCCTGCAGTAAAATATTTCTTCAGCTGATTGCTGGAGATTCAGCTTGATCTGATATCGCTCTGATACCATGTGAAAAATACACTGTAGTATCTTGGTTTATTTCTCCTACTTGTTTTAGATTAATACAAGTTATTTTTAGAAATTAGATTAAGAAAATACCGAAATAAACACAACCACAACCTACACATGTAGATCATTTACTGAATAATATGCTCATGCAACAAAGTGACACATGGATTTTTGGACATAAGTCCCCGGAAAAATCCAAAGCGAGAAAACCGATGCAGAAGATATGAGGGTTTATTATTAGGTACTGAGTACAGTAAATCTGGGTTCCAGATCTGGAAAACCCAACAGAGAATAAAAGAAAACAAATCTGCAGCTAACCTGAAGTTCTAGTGCCAAATATTTGACGGATCCACACCCTCAAACGGGATTTACAAGACTCAGCCCGGATCTGACCCTAGAAACCCTCAGCGCTGCCCTTGAAGCCCCAACATCAGCCTTGTTAGACTCAGAATGCCACTGCGCTACCCAGAGAGGGACTGCGTAACCCCTGTAAGGGTGATGCAGGCCTTATTCTGGTCTTGGAGACCCTCTGCGTAACTTTTATAGCCCCTGGAGCCTCTGCGCTGTCCTGCGTAGCACCTGCGTAGCTACTACTCTGCTTCTCTGCGCTGTCCTTGTTGCTGCTCCTCTACCTCTTACTGCCTCTTGGCTCTGGGATTAGATCATCCCCTTAGCCAATACTACCCCTTGCTGTAGGAAATTCCTTTGAAAATTTTTAGCAAACTCGTTTTCAACCCCCCCCAATACTTTTTCATTCATCTCATCAATGACCGAGATTAAAACATTCATCAATGACTGAGATTAAAAGACTGCTTGATCCATGTGATTTAAGACAATTTTAGCACGTGCTAATTAATTCACTTTAATTATTTAATTTTCCTAATTTTAGACTTTGGAAATCCATTAAAATAATTAATTATCTGAATAACTTGAACAACAACTGAAATTTCTCAAAATACTTTCTGGGATTTGGAGATCAAGTGTGTCCCAGCCCCTCAAAATTTCAGGGCTAGAGCACACCCGATGCTACACCAACTATACAAAATCTCAACACTTCCTTGTCGCCATAATTTTGCTTTCAATTTTTCTTGCCAACCTGAATGCCTTCTCCAGTGAATCAGGTTCCCAAAGGCGAACCTCATGTTGGATGTTATCTTTTAAAGTCCCTATGAAGACATCATTTCTATTCTCCTCTGGAATATCGTTTACCCTTATATTCAATTTTTGGAAGTCCTCAATGTGGTCCACCATTGAACCCTTTTGTTTGAGATTTATCAATTGGCTAAAGAAGGTGTTGCTCTTTGTAACCTCATAATGTGTTATCATTTCCTGCATAAAATTTGACCAAGTGACAATTTATTTACGAGAGCAAAGCCATCGATATCATACAAACTGATTTGGTTCTAAATATGAAGTTGTAATGTGTAACTTTTGTGTGTTTTGCACATTATGGAGATCAAGATATTGCTCCATCGATAGTATCCATGTTACGAGATCCTTGCCATCAAACTTACTCATATCGATCTTTGGAATATGGCGGGTCTTCAATCCAACATTAGAGTCTATGAAATCATGATTAACATTTCTTTTGTTCTCATCTTGAGTTTCCTCTACTACCTTTTCGCCATTAGGAAGCTTTTCTTGTAGCAACTTTGTCAAATCTTCCTTTAAAACTTCCATGCCTTTCTTCAAATCTTCCATGTTGTCTTTCAATTTTGCTTCTATACCATTGATTTTAACTTTGATTCCATTTTTCAAACCATCCATCTTAGCTTCTGTTACTTTTTGTGAGAGCGAAATTTGTTGCACTTGGTCTTGTAATTTTGATATATCATGTCGCATTTCTTCCTCCTCTTCATGTGTCATAGTAGATCTTTCAGGTTGCTTACTAGGTGTTTCCATTTTCTTTCTTCGGGGCATCAATTAATGATATTTATGCTTCACTATGCCCTTTGAATAACTTATGCAAATTTTAAAAAATACACACTTTCTTGTTCTTTGTAGGAGATTGATATTGAATCTGTTGTATCTCTGTAATTTCGGATCTCCAAGGTATGAAATTTCGTCTTGTAGTAGCCCTCTGAGTCTTCTTTCCAACCCCACAAGTCAAACCAAGATTGGAGTTTTCAAGAATGAGTTATGTCCGATCTCCCACAATGACTTGATTATAGACTGGTTTAGTAGAGCGAACTTGTACAGAGTGCCACGTGTCATTGTTTCAACCTTTGGCCCTGAAATTTCTACAAGAAAAACCACAGTTCGTGCAGTTTCAACCACTTCTTACATAATTCAAATCTGATGCTCAAAATAAAGTCTTGACGATTTTCCCTAAGTCCCCTGTTTGAGACTAAATTTTGGAGCCTGCAAAAACCCTAACTTGCTTGGATCATATCTCCGAAAATATAGCAAACCAAGATCTTAAATTTTTACACAAAGTTCACTAATATTTTGGCTCCAGGTGGTAAAAATTTCAGCTTCTGAAGCCTCATAAAAAAAAGTTATAAGGGAAATTCTAAGATGACTCATTTGAAGAAGCGAAACCTTAGAATCCCAAGATCTGATGCCAAATGTTATGCAACCAACTCACAAAACAATAGAAATAATAGATCAACGACTTAAAAACATTACATAAATGAACAATTCTTGGAAGATTCAAATGACAAAATCTCTTTTCTATATATAGGAGTCCAAGGGGTCACAATATAATCAGAAACCTACATAACAATAATAATGTAAGGACACAACAATATGTTGATTTATGGTAGCATCGGATGTGCTCTAGCCTAGTAATTTTGTATATAGGCTAAGACACATGCATTCCATAAAACCCAGAAATGGTTTTGGAAAATTCCACTTAGAGATGATTTAATTAAATTAATTAATCGTTTTTAATGTTTTCCTAAGTCTAAACATAGGGAAACTGATTAATTAAAGGGTATTAATTAAATCAAGTGAGAATCTTCTAGATAAAGTCATGGATCACCTCCAAGTTAATCCTTAGCCCTTGATTATGTTTTAATCTTGGCCTTTGAAGAGTCGATGAAAGATTATAAGGAGGGTGAGGGGCCTATGGAAAAGACACTTGACACTTGACCCATTGAGCATTATCGAATTTTTGTGAGGAGACACCGCTTTTGATCAAGAAAAAATCACTAGGGTTGGTTTTGCTAAGTGATTTGATTCAGTGATCAGATCCAGAGAGGGGCAATAGCAGAGATTGGTTAGAAGGGCCAAGAATACATTTCAGAGAGAGGTAGCATCAACGTAGGAGAGAGACAACGCAGTTTCTAGTGGGGGTGATGCAGTTGCTGCAGAGAATCACGTAGAGCCAACACGGTGTCTCTTGGAGTCAGTGCGGAGAAGGATAGAGGCTGGGGTTCTGAGCCAGGAGGGCCAAGATCCAGCTTTAGATCAGCCAGATCAGCTGCAGAGAAGGGTGACGTAGTTCCTCTAGCTTGCCTACGCAGGCTTACGCAGATCCAGCATAAGCAATCACGCAGAGGCAGTGAGGGCTTCATCAGTGCTATTTTTGATCACCCAGAGACTTGTTGAGTGAGGTATATCTCACAATTAGTTTTGTTGTCTAGATTTCTTTGAAGGGTTTGCCGGATGTTGGCACCCTAGTTGTATTCAAGATTTTGCTGCTTAATAATACAAACCCTCAGATCTGCTGCACCAGTTTTCCCAAGTTGGGTTTTTCCGGGGACTCAGTCCAAAAATAACTGTGTCAATGTGGTTGTTTTTCATTGTATTTTGTTCAGATTGTTTTAGCACTTAGATTTATTCCGCAACATTATTTGTGTAGACTGCTTTAGTAATTACTTAGGTATTTCAATGTAATGAAATAATTATCAAATAATAGGAGAAGCAATTCAGATTTGTTGCAGTAGGAATCTAGATTCTGGATTTTTCACATGTTCTCAGAGCTTATTTAATCTGAAGTGCAGGAGAAACGAAGAGAACCAGCAGATCAACGTTGTAGAGTCTGGGATCTGTGTAAGCAGTAGCAGACCTTCCTAGAAAATTATGCTGTCTAGGCCAGGAGGGTATTCCAATGCAGAAAAGGCTCCCTCTGAGAGAGTTGATAGAGGGGTAAGCTTTTTCAGTTGCAGAAGAGGCAGCGTAGCAGACTAGCGTAGCTGAAGGACCTAGTTACTGCACAACAGTAAAAGCTGGTGCATAAGCATCAGAAAATTCTGAAAAACACAGTTGGGGATTTCTTGACCTCAGAGGGTTTCTTACTCAAAGAAACTCAGTTTTTCCTGTGCAGCAGCAGAAGTGACCTACTCCACAAGGAGTGTGTAAGTCAAGCTGAGCAGAGGGTTAGAGCAAGGTATCGACAGTTGAGGAGATGGCCAGCAACGGACTGCGTGACCAAGATAGATTGGAGGGTGCCTCCAACTACGTTATCTGGAAATCAAGGATAGAATTTCTCCTTGATGAACATGATCTGAAAGCCCTCATAGACAGCGCAGTTGCAAAACCTCTAGATGCAACACACCTGAGGTAGTTTAAGAAGAATATGGCTAGAGCCAAGCGTTTGATCCTAGATGGAGTGAAGGATCATATCGTACTGCATATAGCAGCCAAAACCACTGCTAGAGAAATGTGGGTAGGGATAGAAAAGCTGTACCAAGGATCTTCCGAGCAGCAGAAGATGTACCTTGAAGAGAAGATGCGGAACATCAGGATGAAAAAGGGTGAGCGTTTTGACTCCTTGTCTCGGATTCAGGAAAACTGAGATCAACTGTCTGCAGTAGGATCTGCTCCTAAAGACTTAGAGCTAGTAAGGCTCACACTAAACTCTATTTCAGAGGATTATCAAGTCTTTGTCCAAAGTATAATGGGCAGAGAAAAGATTCCAGGATGGGAAGCAATGTGGGCAACATTACAGCAAGAGGAGTTGAGGAGAGATCTCCTGAAAATCCACTTGGTGGATGGCAGTAGCAATTCAAAGGTCAAGAAGGAGGAAGAAGACAACACTGCCCTTGCATCAAAAGGGCAACCGAAGCAGAAGAAGAAAGATCTATCTGAGATCAAGTGCTTCCAGTGTGGGGAAATGGGGCATTATGCCACACAATGCCCTCTTAAGAAAAAGGATAAAGAGGAGAAGGAAGACCCACATGCAGGGGCTGCCAAGATTGAGGTAGAGAAAGATTGTGCTATGTTAGCTTATATTCCAAAAGGAGAAAAGTGCGCTGATTTGGATTTGTAGATCCAGAATCTACAAGGAGGCGGGATCCTTGAGTATTTCCGAACTCTTGGATCACATGTGAGCTACGACAGCCTAAAGACAGTAGTAGGATGGACAATTGCAGCAGAAGATGATGAGATGATGCAGTGGCTAGAAGTATTAGAGCTTGATCAGCGCATAAGGGAGGCAACAACAACAACAGAAGAGCAGTAGCAACGCAGTGCACACTGGTGCAGTGTAGTGCTCACGCAGTTCAAAGCAACAACAACACATTATTTTCAGAAAGCTAGTTCAGAAACCAACAGCAGTCGGTCCTATTTTTAGTTGTAGATTTTCTTGTCCAAATTTCAGATGTTTTTCTTTTGCAATTAGCAACAGTGCAGCAGTGGAGTAGTAGCAGAGATGAGTAGCAGCTGCAGCAGATAAGCAACAGTAGCGCAGTGCACAAAGAGGCAACGTAGTGCAGAGTGGTGCTCATGCAGTGCAGAGCAATGCTCAAGCAGTGCAACAGCATGGTTGCAGAATTCAGAGGGAGTTGCAGTACAGTGGGAGTTGGGAGCAACATGCAGAGTCAGTAGCAGTCTAGTTGCAGCGTTTTTTGTGCAGTGTTGGTGAGCAGCATCTGTTGAAATTTGGTACCGGAGGACAGGTGGTTCCCTAAGGCTTTGATCTTTGGCCTAAGGAAAAGTGTCCAAAAGAATTTAATTTTTCTCCTAAAGTGACTTTATAATTTTTATAAAGTCAAATCTAATTTTAAAGTGACTTTAAGTGATAAAGTTACTAAAGTGACTTTATAAAGTTATAAAGTCAAATCTAATTTAAAGGTGACTTTAAGTGATAAAGTTACTAAAGTCTAATTTTAAAGTGACTTTAATAAAGTCAATGTAAAATTAGAAAGGAAAAGTGACTTTGAAAATAAATGACTAAGTGGGTCTTTATTAAAGTGGGGTGAATTAAAAAATAGAAAGTGAGATTTAAATGAGCATTTAATCTCAGCCCTAGATCTCAATCTATTTCAGCCATTGGATTTAGGGATTCCCAAAAGTCACTTAGGGTTAGGTTAAAGGAGGAAAAGGAGGAAAAGGTCATTCATTCTTTCATGAGCAGATTGAGAGAGGAAGAGAAGGAGAGCAAGGGAGATTTCTGAGCAGAGAGGAGAAAGAGAGCAGCTGATAGAGACTTCAGCAAAGGCCGTACAGTAGCAAAGAGGCACGGTTACCAAAGCAGAAATCCGTACAGCTAGTGTTGGGCACATTTTTTGAGGGAGAGAGGCACAGTTTTCAAGGAAGGTCGTATAGCAGCTTCAACATTTATTTCTGGGCAGATTTTGGGCACAAAAATCGAGGAGAGAGACTGTTGGTTGGTGGCATGAATTTCTAGAAATCCGTACAGCAGCAAAACAACAGCTTCAACACAGATTTCGAGGCTTAGAAGCACGAAAATCAAGGAGAGAGGTTTGCTGTACAAATCCGTACAGTCCGTACAAAGTACGTCCGTACAGCTGGGCACATATTTCGAGAAAGGCCGTACAACATTTAATGCTGTAATAAATGCTGAAAAATTTCTGTTTTTGGTTTTTACTGTTTTGCACGTTTTCCAAGGCGGAGTGAATGCACGGAAATCGAGATAAGTACAGTTGTTTGGTTGCTGAAATTTTTGCTGTAATTTCTGCCTCACTGTAAAAGCATTTTTCAGAAATAAGGAGCTCTCAAACTGGTTTTCCCCAAGAGTTGTAGGGGGTTTTTCTAGGGTCATGTTGACCAAAAATGTGTGTCAAAATGTGTGAATGACTGTTTTATGTGTGTTGATATTTATTTCTGCATTTTCCAGCATTCTGTAATTTTTCCAGAATTTGTGTTTATTTTTCAGCTTGTTAAATGTATGGATATGGGAAAGGGCATTTAACTATTTTGGAGTAATAAGGAGAAACTGAAAACCGGGGTGGGAAACTATAAATTTCTACATGGTATCAAAGCTTGTGTGCTGAAAGAGCAGTTTGGGACAGCAAGGAGAAAAATACAGCTTGCTGATTTTTCACTCAGAAAATTCCAGCAAGCTGATTTTTTCACAAACAGAAATTTTACCTTTACTACAGCAATGCTATTTTTCAGTTTTAGGACAGCAGGATGTCTTTGGGACTGAGGGTGGAGGATAGGTTGGATGGGCATACCAATTTCAGTGTTTGGAAGGATAGAATGCAGAGTATCTTTGAGGAGGCGGAAGTCTGAGACATTATGGTGCATACCGCACAGAACCCTGTAAATGTGCCTACTGATGCTACTCAGTTGGCAGCATATAATAAAAAGAACAACAAGGGTAAGAGACTGATTCTAGACAGAATCAAAGACCATTGCATTCCTCATGTGAGAGGAAAGAGAAATGCTCATGAGATGTGGACAACATTGACCAACCTCTACCAGAGTACCAATGAGAACCGAAAAATGGTCCTGAAGGAGAAGCTGAAGAACATTAAGATGGGTAAGACTGATAGTGCAGTTGGATATCTCACAAAGATTACTAATGTGAGAGATGAGTTGGCAGCGATTGGAGAGGCCATTCCACCCACTGAGTTGGTGCGGATTGCAGTGAATGGCCTCCCCAGTTCATGGATGAACTTTGCTGATGGGGTTTGTGCACGTGAGACCCTTCTCACATGGGAGAGGTTTTGGGATGATTGCATTCAGACAGAGATCAGGAAAGGTCAGCTTGGGGCAGCCAAGCCAGTTGAGCAGGATGAGGATGTAGCACTGTTGGTAGGAGGCAAGAAAGGCAAAGGGAAGAAGCAAGCTTCCACAAGCAATGGTGGGGGCAAAGGCAAAGGTAAAGGTAAACAGGGTAACACACAGAAGGACTATTCCAAGGTGAAGTGTTGGAATTGTCAGAAGATGGGGCACTATGCAGTTGTGTGTCCAGAGAAGAAGAAGAAGGGGAAGAACCAGAGCATGGCAGCATCAGCAGAGGTTGAGGACTTTGCAGATCGCTTTGACCGGGAGTTTGGGTTCATTGCGTGTGAGTCCTCTAGTGCAGGATTACCTGCCATAGAGGTTCAGAGGGAGCATGCATTTCCCTCGACTAGCGGAGCATCTTTGGGTATCTGGTATGTGGACAGTGGGGCTTCACGTCACATGACAGGAGTCCGTGAGTACTTCTCAGAGCTTTCAGAGAGTGGCACTGATATAGAGGTAGTACTCGGTGATGACAGAGTTGTTAGAGCAGTCGGTGTGGGAACATTGACATTTCAGAGGGAGTCTAAACCTCCCTTGAAAGTGTAAGATGTTCTTTATGTGCCAGGGATGAGGAAGAACCTCATGTCTGTCTCAGCTTTGGAGGACAGACGATATGAGGTACTGTTCAGGGGAGGACAGGTGTTGATGTATCCCAGGGGCACTCCAGCTGATTCAGCTAGAGTGATAGGTGTACGCCATGCAAAGGTGTACAGGTTTGCATTCCAACCCCTTTTGGCATTGAGCAGTAGTACCGACAGCAGAGCTAGCAGTTCTGAGTTGTGTGAGATTTGGCACCGCAGGATGGGGCACATGTATCATGGAGCCTTGAGGACTTTGCGGGAGATCACTACAGGTGTGCCAGATTTCAGTATTGATCACTTTGATACTTGCAGAGGATGTGCGATGGGCAAGTTTGCCAAATCCCCTTTTTCCCAGCAGTGACAGCAGAGCGACTGGGATACTTGATTTGATTCATTCCGATGTGAGCGGTCGGATGTCTCATGTTTCCTTGAGTGGATATGAGTACTATGTGTTATTCATTGATGATCACTCCAGGAGGACCTGGATCTATTTCTTGAAGACCAAGAGTGAGGTCTTCAAGCGGTTTTAGGAGTTTAAAGCTCTTGTGGAGACACAGACAGGTCGGAAGATCAAGTCCTTGAGGTCGGACAATGGAGGAGAGTACACCCTTGGAGAGTTTGTTGACTATTGTGCGGAGGCAGGCATTAGGAGGGAGTTCACTGTTCCTTACAAGCCCCAACAGAACGGGGTTGCGGAGAGGAAGAACAGATCCATCGGAGGGGCTGCTAAAGCCATGTTACATGATCAGGGGTTGCCATTGTTTTTGTGGGCAGAGGCCTGCAACACAACTGTTTATTTGCAGAACAGGAGTCCGCATCGTGCCTTGGGGCACATGACTCCGGAGGAGGCTTTTTCTGGGAAGAAGCCTGATATTGGTCATCTTTGTATCTTTGGGTGCATCACATACTCCTACATACCCAAGAAGAAGAGGACCAAACTAGAGCCCACCGCAGAGAAGGGTATCTTTGTGGGCTACAGTGAGACCTCCAAGGCCTTTCGGATTTACATTCCTGCACAGAGGAAAGTTGTTGTCAGGCGGGATGTGAAGTTTGAGAAGGACAGGGCCTTTGAGTCACGGGGAGTTCGTACGGATGGAAAGCGGACCCTCGGCGGTCGAGTCGGTCACGAGGGGATCCGGTGGGCGGGGATCGGGGGAGGATTCGGAGGGCCCATCTATGACGATGTCGAGGTCCGTCGGTGGGCGGTGGCTCGCGAGTCGGGGGGGTGGTGCTACGGCCGCTGTGCGAGCCGATCCACGGGCGAGTTCCGCGGGGAGTCCGCGATGGATAGTTCGTGGTACCTCGGCTTCTGCGACTTTAAAGGTGCAGGCAGGAGGACAGCAGACAGACAGTCAGGAGTTCAGGCTCCTGATGTTGAGGAGGAGGAGTTTTATTCTTCGGCGGGAGAAGTGTGCTCGGGGAAGAGGAAGCCCAAGTGGCTTCAGGACACCTTGAGAGATGCCACATCTGTTGCTGAGCCTAAGAGGCCGGTCAGAGAGAGCAGACCACCTGAGAGGTTTTGTAGCTATATGGCAATGGCTACCAGCATCCTTGACTTTGAGCCTTCTAGCTATGAGGAGGCAGCTAGCCAGCAGGTCTGGAGAGAGGCCATGCAGGAGGAGTATTCTTCTATCATGAAGAATGATGTTTGGGAGGTGGTGTCGAGGCCTGAGGGAAAATCTGTGGTTACTTCCAGATGGCTTTACAAGGTAAAGCATGCTGCAGATGGCAGCATTGAGAAATTCAAAGCAAGGTTTGTGGCTAGAGGGTTCTCCCAGGTAGAGGGAGTTGATTATGAGGAGACCTTCGCTCCCTTGGCTCGATATACTTCGATTTGCTCCATTATATCGATAGCAGCAGAGATGGGTTGGAAGATCCACCAGATGGATGTGAAGACTGCATTTCTCAATGGCTTCATACAGGAGGAGGTGTACATTGAGCAACCACAGGGCTTTGAGGTGCATGGGAAGGAGTCCCATGTGTGTAGACTGAAGAAGGCCCTTTATGGCCTGAAGCAAGCTCCCAGAGCTTGGTACTCCAGGATAGATACATACTTGCAGGAGATGGGTTTCACAAAGAGTGAGGCGGATCCGAACCTTTACTATATTGTGATAGGTGAGGAGCCTCTCATTCTGGTGCTGTATGTGGATGACTTAGTCATTACAGGTGCAGAGAGACTCATAGAGCACTGCAAGAGAGATCTTGCGGCGGAGTTTGAGATGAAGGACATCGGCTTGATGCATTACTTTTGGGGTTTGGAGGTGTGGCAGGAGGAGGGGCATTTCTTCCTGGGACAGGGGAAGTATATTGTGGACATCCTTGGCAGATTCCACATGGAGGATTGTAGACCCATGTCGACACCGATGATCACCAACTGGAAGAAGCTTCATGCTTCGGATTCCGAGTTGGTGGATCCCACATTGTACAGACAGGTGATTGGTTCCTTGATGTATTTGGTCAACACTAGACCAGATATTTGTTTTGCAGTCAACACGATGAGTCAATTTATGTGTGAGCCTAGGAAGGTTCACTGGGTGGCTGAGAAACACATTTTGCGGTACTTGAAAGGGACGAGTGGATTGTGATGCATGTTTTCAGCGGGGGGATGGAGTAGGGACAGCGAGGAGTTGCGATTCGATTGTGCGCAGGTTGTGCTTCGATAGGAAGAGCACTTCGAAGCTCTTTTGGGTTGAGTTCGGCGGTTGTGTCGTGGTTCGGTTGAAAACGGTCGATGGTGAGTTCGAGCAGTACATGGCAGCCAATCTAGCTAGTTGTGAGGCCATATTGCTTCGCAAGATGTTGTTTGGCTTATTTGGTCAGCCGTTGAGACATTCAGTGATTCACTGTGATAATCAGAATTGCATTAAACTCACGGAGAATCCGGTTTTCATGACAGGTCAAGGCATATCGGGATCAAATATCATTTCATCAGAGACTTTGTTCAGAAGGGAGCTGTGAAGCTTGAGTATATTCCCATTGATGAGCAAGTTGCAGATATTCTTACCAAAGCCTTGCCATGGGGCAAGCATGTCTACTTTAGAGACAAGATGGGTGTGGTGAGGAACACCTTCCTCTGTAAGAGGGAGTGTTGAAATTTCGTTATCGGAGGACAGGTGGTTCCCTAAGGCTTTGATCTTTGGCCTAGGGAAAGGTGTCCAAAAGAATTTAATTTTTCTCTTAAAGTGACTTTATAATTTTTATAAAGTCAAATCTAATTTAAAAGTGACTTAAGTGATAAAGTTGCTAAAGTGACTTTATAAAGTTATAAAGTCAAATCTAATTTAAAAGTGACTTTAAGTGATAAAGTTACTAAAGTATAATTTTAAAGTGACTTTTAATAAAGTCAATGTAAAATTAGAAAGGAAAAAGTGACTTTGGAAATAAATGACTAAGTGGGTCTTTATTAAAGTGGGGTGAATTAAAAAATAGAAAGTGAGATTTAAATGAGCATTTAATCTCAGCCCTAGATCTCAATCTATTTCAGCCATTGGATTTAAGGATTCCCCAAAAGTCACTTAGGGTTAGGTTAAAGGAGGAAAAGGAGGGAAAAGGTCATTCATTCTTTCATGAGCAGATTGGGAGAAGGAGAGAAGGAGAGCAAGGGAGATTTCTGAGCAGAGAGGAGAAAGAGGGCAGTTGATAGAGACTTCAGCAAAATCCGTACAACAACAAAGAGGCACGGTTTCCAAGGTAGAAATCCGTACAGCAAGTGTTGGGCACATTTTTTGAGGGAGAGAGGCACAATTTTCAAGGAAAACCGTACAACAGCTTCAGCATTTATTTCTGGGCAGATTCTGAGCACGAAAATCGAGGAGAGAGACTGCTGGTTGGTGGCACGAATTTCCAGAAATTCGTACATCATCCGTATAGTAGCTTCAGCACAGATTTTGAGGCAAAGGAGCACAAAAATCGAGGAGGAGGGTTTGCTGTCAAATCCGTACAGTCCGTACAGCTGGGTACAAAAATCGAGAAGCTCATTTCAACATTTAATGCTGTCATAAAAGCTGTAAAATTTCTGTTTTGGGTTTTTACTGTTTTGCACGTTTTCCAAGGCAGAGTGAATGCACGGAAATCGAGATAAGTACTGTTGTTTAGTTGCTGAAATTTTTGCTGTAATTTCTGCCTCACTGTAAAAGCATTTTTCAGAAATAAGGAGCTCTCAAACTGGTTTTCCCCAAGAGTTGTAGGGGGTTTTTCCAGGGTCATGTTGACCAAAAATATGTGTCAAAATGTGTGAATGACTGTTTTATGTGTGCTGATATTTATTTATGCATTTTTCAGCATTCTGTAATTTTTCCAGAATTTGTGTTTTCAGCAAAATTTATTTTCCAGCTTGTTAAATGTATGGATATGGGAAAAGGCATTTAACTATTTTGGAGTAATAAGGAGAAACTGAAAACCGGGGTGGGAAACTATAAATTTCTACAGCATCGACAACACAACAACAGATGTTACGGAAGTCATAGCAACAGCACATTGAGTTGTTTTGCTAGAGCACTTTCTTTGCTAAGAGGGAGTGTTGATTTATGGTAGCATCAGATGTGCTCTAGCCTTGTAATTTTGTATATAGGCTAAGACACATGTATTCCATAAAACTCAGAAATGGTTTTGGAAAATTCCACTTAGAGATGATTTAATTAAATTAATTAATTGTTTTTTAATGTTTTCCTAAGTCTAAACTTAGGGAAACTGATTAATTAAAGGGTATTAATTAAATCAAGTGAGAATCTTCTAGATAAAGTCATGGATCACCTCCAAGTTAATCTTAGCCCTTGATTATGTTTTAATCTTGTCTGTTGAAGAGTCAATGAAAGATTATAAGGAGGAGGGTGAGGGGCCTATGGAAAAGACACTTGACACTTGAGCCATTGAGCATTATCAAATTTGTGTGAGGAGACACAACTTTTGATCAAGAACAAATCACTAGAGCTAGGTTTGCTAAGTGATTTGATTCAGTGATTAGATCCGGAGATGGGCAGAAGTAGAGATTGGTCAGGAGGGCCAAGAATACATTTCAGAGAGAGGCAACATCAATGCAGGAGAGAGACAACATAGTTTCTGGCAGGGGTGACGCAGTGGCTACAGAGAATCACGCAGAGTCAGCCCAGAGAAAGATAGAGGCTGGGGTTCTGAGTCAGGAGGGCCAAGATCCAGCTTCAGATTAGCCAGATCAACTGCAGAGAAGGGTGATACAGTTCCTCTAGTTTGCCTACGCAGTCTTACGCAGATTCAACATAAGCAATCACGCAGAGGCAGTGAGGGCTTCATTAGTGCTGTTTTTGATCACCCAAAGACTTGTTGAGTGAGGTATATCTCACAGTTATTTTTGCTGTCTAAATTTCTCTAAAGGGTTTGCTGGATGTTGGCACCCTAGTTGTATTCAAGATTCTGCTGCTTAATAATACAAACCCTCAGATCTGTTGCACTGATTTTCCCAAGTTGGGTTTTTCCGGGGACTTAGTCCAAAAATAATTGTGTCAATGTGGTTGTTTTTCATTGTATTTTGTTCAGATTGTTTCAGCACTTAGATTTGTTCCGCAACATTATTTGTGTAGACTGCTTTAGTAATTAGTTCGGTATTTCAATGTAATGAAATAATTATCAAATAATAGGAGAAGCAATTCAGATTTGTTGGAGTAGAAATCCAGATCTAGGATTTTTAACACAATAGCAATAGTGGGCTTCTATGGGGCACAATAATAGCAATATGGGGATTGCATGGGCAAAACAATAACATTAAGGGGCTACACTAACAATAAAAATAAGGGGATACACTAGTATTATAGGGACCTAACAAGATCACTTGTAAAGTTTCGCTGAATTTGGTTAGGTCTAGGGGTCATTTTTTTTTTTAAATTTTTAAATTTTTCGCAAGACGAAAATTTTAATAACTTATGTATGTAAATTGTAATAAGTTATGTCTAGAGAAGTTGTATGGGATATATGTGCTCTATTAGATTTGTCCTCCTCAACTTTCTACCAAGACACACTTTGAGGGGTGAAAACTATATTGGAGACCCTCAAAACCCATTTTTCCTAAGTCTATGGGAAAATGTGGCAATAAATTGAGCCAGGAAATAAATATCCACACATGGCAAAATGATGTGGAAATGAGGTGGAAATGTTTCAAGAAGCCAAAGTTGAGTTAACAAGTGACATGGACTCCACCTTAGCCACAAATCAATCAAATAGAATTTCTCAAGGAGTTGACCACGAGTTCTAGTGACATATCCTACGATTTGTGGAAGTTAGCTCGAGTTCCAAGCATAAGTCCTAGGTTTGTTGGAGTTTTGTTGAAGTTAACTTAAGTGAAGTGGAGAGTGGTCTCCTACCACTCTAGTTTACTCATCCACATGTTCACATCCTCTTCAACATGTGCCACTTCAAGGATTATGTGGGCCTCTTTGGGGAAATTCGAGCTGCCACTTGGGGAATTTGATTTGCATGGAGTTGCCTTGGGATTCTCACCATTTTACATTGGGATTGGCTCCTACACTCTTATTTATATGAGCCTTTGCCTCTCATTTTGTACTCTTGATACTAGCTATTGTGCTTGCGGAAGCTTTGCTCCTTTGTATACTTTCATTCATGAGATGTTCTTCCTCCTTGAGTATGGTATTAATTTTTGATTAATGCTATTATTTCTTTTTACTTGTGTTATGTTCTTATTTGTTTCCATATACTTTAGAGATGTGTTGATGTAGAGCTATCTTGCATTGACATATGATTTAGAAGTTTTCTTTAGATACAAAATGCTCTAGTTGATTTCAAATAAATCTGTATAATTTCTTATCATTGTTTATTTCTAAGTCTATATGGAGCTAATCTTTTTGGAAGTTTTGTAGAAGGAACATCTTGTTTGGATAAAGCTACAAGCGTGAGTAGAAGTCTTTGGAGAGACCATCCCACTCTTGGGTTTAGCTCTTGAAGGAACTCTCATTTGTTCTTTGAACTTCATAGTCTAATCTTTCAAATATTTTTGCAGGGGTGCTAGTCATAGCTTGTATACAAGTCGCATTATTTCAAAATCTAAATTATTTTCTCAAAACATATTGTGCTTCATTATCCTAAATTTGCTATTTAAAGCATGATGATGGCTAAGCAAAGAGGATAGCTTACTCATACTCTTTAGCATAGTTCTTGTAGATTAGATTGTGTATATATATCTCATTTTTTTGCTAATTTTCCGTGAAAGTTTTAAAACAGAAACCCCACTGCACTATCTAGATCTACTTCACCTACTTGATTAATTAACATTAACAAGTTATTTTACTAAAGTATTCAGAAAAACATTAAAGTAGACACTAACTACAACCTACACATCTATAGATCATTTACTGAACAATACACACATGTGATAAGATTACACACGATTATTCGGACAATTGTCCCTAGAAAAACCCAATGCGGGAAAATCGGTGCGACAACTCTAGAGGGTTTATATTATTATGCAGGATTTGAATACAACATTTTGGGCACCAGACATGGTTGGCCCTACAGAAAAATTACACGACAATTTCACTCGGAGACAAAAGATATGGTTGTATCACACCCTCAAACAAGATTTACAGATCACGAGCCCCTTTTGGCCCACTAGAAACCTCAGCGCTGCTTCTGTAGTGTTTGTGTCAGCCCTCACTGGCCAGTGTCTCCACTACGTCACCCTGACTAGTGTTGCGTTGCATCTGCGCTGCGCTGGCTGGGTCTGCATCACCCTGGCTGGACTTACGCGGCCTTTGCACAGTCTTTGCATGGTGCTGGCTGAACTGCGTCCTCCTGGCTGGCTCTGCGTTGACTAGTACTCATTGCCCCTCTGCCTTGCTGTATTCTTGGCCTTGGATTAGATTATCCCTCGCCGATCTCTGCCCCTCACTGCACTGCAAACTTGTTTCAAATTTCTTAGCAAAACCCCGCCCCAGAAATTCGACTTAGCTTCAATGCTCTGCCAATGTGTGTGTGTCTTTAACTGACCCCAAGCCTTTCCTTTATACTTTTCTTGTTGGAAAACCAACGACCGTGATCTAATCTCTAATTGATAGCTCAGATTAAAAAACCGCTTGATCCATGTCACTTAGAACATTTCATCACATGTGTTTAATTAATTCACTTTAATTTTTTTAATTTCCTAAGTTAGACTTAAGGTCCTCATTAAAAAATTACTTATTAGAATAACTTCAACACCAGTTGAAATTTCTCCAAACGCTTTCTGGGTTTTGAAAGTCTCGTGTGTCTTAGCCCCTCCACAAAATTTCAAGGCTAGAGCACACCCGATGCTACCTCAAAATTTCAACACTCCCTCTTAGTGATGAGTGTGCTCTAGCAATACATCCACACCAAGTATTGCCTGATATCGACATCGGTCTCTGTGCCACTAATGCTTGGCCTGCTGCATTCCATCCACTGCGCTGCTGCTTTCTGTACTGCTGCCCATGTCACTACCATTGACACTGCTACATCCTTACTGCAGCTCACTCTCAATTTGCTGCATCATGCTGCCCATAAAACTGCTACTGCTAAGTTTTGCACTGCAGCTCAGTTGCTGAGAAGTAAGCAGCTGAAGGATCCCTACCGAATCACTGACAGACAAGTCAGTTGGGCTGCACCTCATCATTGAAGCTCCCTTGGCTGCTGCGCTGCGCTGTCTCCATGAAGCCACTGCGTTGTTGCAGATTTGCACCGCGTAAGCACTGCCCCTCTGCGTTGCTGCTACCTTTGCACTGCGCTGCTCCCATCTATGGTGTCCCAGTTTTGCCCTCCACTTGACTGTGATCTCCTACACCCATTGCTCTACTTGTCCCACTACCATCTTAAGGCTCCCGTAGCTCGTATGTGATCCAAGGGTTGGGCACCTCAAGGATCCTGCCACATGCCATCTGTAGCTCACTCTACAGATCTATGTCGCCCCACTTACGTGGCTCATGAGCACTCATGGCTACGTCATCATCACCACTATTTTCCCCCTTTGTTGCTGCTACCTTTGATTAAGAAGATCCCTTATCCTTCTTATTAGGACAATTGCTGGCGAAGTGTCCAAGTTCACCACAATTAAAGCACTGAACCTTGGATAGGTCCCTCTTCTTCTTCCCTTGCTGCCTCTGTCCCTTTGATGCAAGGGCTGCATCCTCCTCCTCCTCTTTCTTTACTTTGACTGTACCGCTGCTGCTGCTTTGCCTCTTGGTAAACCTCCTGATTTCCTCCTGTCGGAGGATTGCCCATATATCTGCCCAGGATGGCAATGCTGCCCTGCCCAAAATGCTTTGGACAAACGTTTTCCATTCCTCGATGACTGCATTCAGGGCAATCCTCACCAAGAGCCCCTCATTCGGAGTCTTACCCATGGAGATCAGTTTATCCCGGATAGTCTGAAGTCTAAAGAGGAAGGGATATATTTCCTCACACTTCTGCATTTGGAACAACCACATCTGATTCTCCAAAAGCATCTTCCTTTGGATGGAGCCTCCCTAATACATCATGTCCAAAGCTGTCCACATTTCATTTGCCATTTTCTTTCCGGCAATATTTGACACGACGTGATCTATGACTTCGTCCATGATCAAGCGCTTTGCTCGTGCTTGATTCTACTTGAATTTCTTCAGATGATTTGCATCGGTAGGCACAACTAGGACATTCTCAGCATGGTCCTTGATGCTGTATTTATCTAGGACTATCAGGATCCTGGCTCTCTAGATAACGAAGTTGGACATGCCGTACAACCTGTCTTGAATTCTCAGTCCATGAGACACCATCTCTGCTCAAATTTGTCGAAACAGATGCTCCTCTCCCTCTTTTTGCTGCAACACTCAACAGAAAAATTGGATCTGGGTTTCTTGGCGATAGAAACCCTCTATAGTCGCTGCTCCCTCTGACAACTGATTTCCCTTCCCGGAAATCCTCTGCCAAAAAAAATTGAACCAGTTCTCTACGATCACCCTCCCGATCAAATTTCAGATCTGTTTGGCACAGATCTGCTAAGCAATTGTTCTCCTCCCGTGCTTGTCACCTTTGTTATGCATGGTTTTGCACCGACAGAACCTTTGCCACACCAACAACCTCTGAAGATCTGAAGCTCTGCTTCCAGACTTCGGAAAATCTGCACAACAACCTCATAACACAGACTGCATCCCTCTGGCTGGCCTCTGCGTGAGCAGACTGGCTCAGCGCAACCTCTGTGTCAACCTAGCTGGGCTGCGTCCTTGGTGCTGCGATGCCCTTTTTCTGGATCTGCTGCTTCAACTGCCCTCACTGCAACAATCTTCTTTAGCCGCTTTGCTGGTGGATCAACTTGATCTGCAATCCTCTGATACCATGTGAAAGTTTCAAAACAGAAACCCTATTGCAGTATCTAGATCTACTTCACCTACTTGATTAATTAACATTAACAAGCTATTTTACTAAAGTATTTAGAAAAAACATTAAAGTAGATACTAACTGCAGCGTACATATCTACAAATCATTTACTAAACAATACACACATGTGACAAGATTACACATGATTTTTTAGACAAATGTCCTATGAAAAACCCAATGCGGGAAAGCCGGTGCATCAACTCTATAGGGTTTATATTATATGCAGAATTTGAATACAACATTTTGGGCACCAGACATGGTTGGCCCTACAGAGAAATTACACGACAGTTTGTACCTTTCATTCGGAGACAGAAGATATGGTAGTTTCACACCCTCAAACGGGATTTACAGATCATGAGCCCCTTCTGGCCCACTAAAACCCTCAGCGCTGCCTTTGCAGCCTCTGCGTCTGCCCTCACTGGCCAGCGTCCCCATTACGTCACCTTAACTGGTGCTGCGCTGCCTCTGCGCTGCGCTGGCTAGGTCTGCGTAACCCTGGCTGTGCTTACATAGCCTGTGTGTAGTCTCTGCGTGGTGCTGGCTGAACTACGTCCTCCTGGGTGGCTTTGCGCTCACTGGTACTCACTGCCTCTCTGCCTTGCCGTATTCTCGGCCTTGGATTAGATTATCCCTCGCCGATCTCTGCCCCTCAATGCACTGCAAACTTGTTTCAAATTTCTCAGCAAAAGGCCGCCCCAGAAATTCGACTTAGCTTTAGTGCTTTGCCAATGTTTGTGCATATCCATCTAACCCCAAGCCTTTCCTTTATACTTTTCTCGTTGGAAAACCAACAACTGTGATCTAATCTCTAATCAATGGCTCAGATTAAAAGACTGTTTGATCCACGTCACTTAGAACATTTCATCACATGTGTTTAATTAATTCATTTTAATTTTTCTAATTTCCTAAATTAGACTTAGGGTCCTCATTAAAAAGATTAATTATTAGAATAACTTCAACACCAAATGAAATTTCTCTAAACGTTTTCTGGGTTTTGGAGGTCTCGTGTGTCTTAGCCCTTCCACAAAATTTTAGGGCTAGAGCACACCCGATGCTACCTCAAAATCTCAACATTTTCTAGCTAACACTTGATTTTTTTTGCAACCCTTACTAACCCATTTTGGTAGTTGGTTTGAGGGAGGAACTCATTGAAATTACTAACACATATTTTGCAGGACCTTTAACATCCATTTGGCAGCCTCTTGATAGGGCTGTGGGCATCTTTTGGGACAAATTTTGACAAGGCTGTGAGCTTTTCTCAAGGCTGACTTATTCCCTTGACAGGGCCATGGGCTTTAGGAGGTTTATTCTCTCTCCTCCAAGCGCAAGTTTCCACGTCTTTGAGGCTGATTTGTTGCTGCAAAAAAGTCCCATACATTTTCAGATTTGAAGAAGCCTTTTTTTGTATTTCAAGTGCTAAGTTTTTCCTTCTTAAGGAAGAAGAGATATAGCTCTTATAAGTGATACTTTTGTAAAGTCTCCCCTTGCTTCATTTGGCAGCCTTTTGAGAGGCTCCTCTCTTCAATGTAACACATCACTAATAAAAAGCTTATCTTTCTTGATGGAGCTTGGGAGATTCTCCGATTTTATCCCACCTCCTCGTTTAGAGGGAAGACTTGCTCTTGTGGGTTGATTAATTTCTCTAGTTTAGCTCATAACTTTAATGCTTATTTCACTTGCATGCATTTTACTATTGCTAATCTAACTTGCTTATGCATGGTTAACTTCTAGATTTAACACTAACATTTCTTTATGCAAAGTTAAGCTTGTCTACTTTGCCATATTTCATTTTCAAGTTCTTACAATTCATTTTGGTTTAAGACACAACATTTGCAACATCTCTTTTGAAGCAACTCATTTTTCAATACATAAACAACCACTTCACAGTTTTGGCAAGCTTAGATTAGTTGGCTAATCCATATACTTTGTTCACTTGGCAATTGTTTCATAAGTCTGTTGGATACATTGATTCTTCATTTTATGTCAACTCATGCATATATCTTGATCATTGTTGATATCTTTTGAAGCATTTTTGTGTCACTCTATTTGAAGCAATTTGAATATCAACCATCTAGTTCATTACTTGCAAGCAATTACTTCCATATAATTTTCATTTTAGAACTTGTGAAGTGACTGAGCTAGTTTCATTCTAATTTTTCCATTGAAGATGTTGGTGCAATTCACTTGAGCATTCTCTCTAATTTGAAAGCATTGCTATCAACACTTTTCTTTGGAAACAATAACACTCAATCATTTCATTTAGGCATTTTAGTTTAGATTTGCATATTTAAAACTTACCTCCAAGCATACGATTGGTTGTATAGACAACGTAGTACTAAATTTCCCTGAAAACTTCTTCCATCTGGTACTGGGTAAGTTAAAGTACGTGACCCTGCAGTTATGTAGATGGCTTTGTCCCCTTGTGGGAATGACGACACGTATGATTTGTAAGGATTAGGGGAAGGATATCGTTAATGACGAACTTAGTGCCTCCTCAACCCTTCTTCCTTGCAAGTCACCCCAATCTTAACGCCTTGGTAAGAAATGGAAAGGAGAATTTCTCACTTTAGGATAGGGATATAGATTAAAATTTAACCAAGATAATTGCATTTCACATAGTTAGTTTTGCACATCATCTTAATTAAGTCATCTTGTGAGCATTTTAAGTTTTACTTGCAATATCATTATCTAATGTACTTGTCATTTTGATGATTAATGGGCTCATGATTATTTGATGTCATTATCTATTTCTACTTGAGCATTTTCTTTACGAGTACAATTTACATTTACATTTGCAAGTGATATTTTATTTGCTCATCTAACATGTTTTGCAACACTACATTGTGCTTTGAATTTCCATTTGAGCAAGTACTTATTATCTCTATTTGAACAATCATTTACAAGGCACTGGTTTATATTCTTGTCTCTTGGAATGTTGCATTGATTATCATTGAAATATATCTTTATTTTGCTCATACATTTACATACTTGCTTATGTCTTGAGTCAAGTCATATTTGAGGAGTAGTTCCATTTACTTAGTCTCCTAGAACCTCACATTTCACTTTACTAACCTTCTTTAGGAACCACCCCCATAGCTTAACTAGGAGAGATCTTTAACGAAGAGAGTTGGGATTAGGTGACAACCCCTTCTCTGAGTTTGCCACCAAGAACACACCTTGTGGGGTTGAGGATTTTTCCCACACTAACTGATGTAGCCAAAATTGCTTTTTAAACAAAACCGTGGACCTGTGGTTTATGGCCCACATAAACTCCCCCTTTACATGCAGTGGAATACAATTTCGGAGTTTATTAACATACATACGTTTTGCAGTCAAACAACGCATACTTTAACTGGGATTGCACATAACCTTAAACAACTCACATACACGTGCAATAGGGTGCTAGGGTCCCACAAGACTTGATCAATCATAGTACATGACACTTCGCTTGCCTGCAAGTTTACCACTTTACCGATAATGCTAAACCATATATAAACTTTAAAACCTCCGATGTGCGATCTTGCGATTCACTGTTCGCCGTTGATCTGCACCCAAATCGAACGGTCCTCATCTGCTCGCCCTTCTTTGCATCGCAAGTTATTTGGTTTAACTTGCGAAGTCATCTTGACCGTCAATCATTGCCCCTTCGATCTGCGATCCAATCATAACCGTTCATCGTTCTCCACTTCAAAGATGCGATCTCATCGTGACTGTCCGCTCATCCTTCACGCTTTTGTTCTGAAACCTCCGATATTTTGGGAAAAACGCAGTTGTAGCCCTCTGCGATCAAGCATTACTCCATGCTACTCTCTTCAACAACTCATCTTTAAACTTATGCGATTGCAAGGTGTTCCATTGCCACTTGGTTTGGAGGTTCCAACTGGTTATGCAACCATTGACATTCCCTTGTTGTGCAATTCCTGATTTAACACGCAGAGTCTCAAGACTCCATGACAGTCACCGACTTAGATCCCATTCTACTGGTCAATCCTGCTTTGAGTTTCAACAAAAATTCTACTTAACAACATGGCATGCTACAATTTACACAATCATAAAGGATTTATAAGCCACGAATAAACAAATCATAATAAATACAAATTATTCAATCTTCATTGAAATCTATTATGATTACAATACTACGGCTTCTGTGAGCCTGGACACACACATTAAAATTACCTCTCTAACTCATTGTACTCTCACACCCTTAATTAGCCAACCTCAGCCAACCTCGAGCCAACCTCTCCAACCTCTGTTGTTTCAAAATGCTTACGAATATATACAAAAAGGAATCATGAACCAATTTCAGTTCAGATCCAACAATCTCTTAGTATTTCCTAAAGCTTCTCTCAATTCCATTCTTTACTCAACCAAATCCTATATTAGACCTCTAGATCCCTAAAATCCTCACCCTTCCTAGGATTGTTGACTCATCTACAACTCACGAGATATTATTCATTAATCAAATTACATTTAAATCTCTTTTAGAACTCAACTAAACTTAGGGAAATAAACAAAATAATTAAGGGAACCCACTCCCTTTAGTAAATGTGTGATAAGACTTTTAGGTCTTATAAACTTTGAAGAATGCCCCTGCATCACTAACCTAGGTGTGCAAGTGAGGCGGTAACATGCCCTACAAAACATAATTTTTGTACTGTGTTAGGCATCTGAAAGCTGGACCAAGACTCATTTCAGAGGTCTTATTATAGATTAGTCTTGCTAAAACCTTGAAGAATTTACTGAGCTTATCATCTTGTGAGAACAAAGATTATTTGTTGAAGAAATCTGAAGTACTCATTCAAGTTTGGATCAGGACATACCTGTGAGAGGCTGATCAAGGTCATGTTGAGGGTTGAATTTCTAAATGGTTTCAAGATCTGAGGCAACTTCATTGAAGGTATCATAATCTTTTGAAAGGACAGAAAAACAACATCTTCAGGCACAACACTTGGTAGTCAGTGGCACACTTCACATCATCATATTAGAGGTATGAAACATGTTATGTGAATTGTTCGATAATTGTTGATTGAAGGCATTATCAAGTATTGCATTTAGAGAGATGAAGGTTGTTGCTTGAAGGCATTATCAAGTATTGCAGTCAGAGGTACAACATGTTATTCTATTACACTACACTATGCTATAAATTGAAAGCCATACTGAGCAGTTTTGAAGTTTGGCAGTTGATGTTGTTTTTGGCACACCATTGTACATCTCAAGCATACATCAATAGTAAGGGGTTTTGTTGAATATATTTGTAAATGGGTCATTTTCCCTGGCACGAAAGCTCACTATTATTTTTGTATATTTATATTTTTAGTGTGGTTGGGTGGTGCTAGGCAAGAGAATGAAGTCTCCCTCATGTTGGAGATTGAAAATACTTTAGGGTGGCATGGTGTGCTAGGGAAAGTTGGAGCTTGCTAGTTGTTGGAGCATCCTTTCAGTTGGAGTTGATGAAACCAAGGCGTAGCAACGTCCTTCCAATTAGAGTTGGTGAATCAGGGTGTTGGAGCATCTTTTGAGGAGTTTGAGCTTCCTGATAAATTGAATGCTTTTCTAGATTACTAGGAAGTTGGAGCTTCCCTTCAGTTGGAGCTGAGCAATATTGTACTCTCAAATTTTATTAGAAAAGCGTTTGATGGTTTTTCTCCTAAAAGGTTTGCACCAAAAAATTTCTTCTATACTGCTCTTGTGATGTGTTGATGACTTATGTTTTGATCCAATGTTAATGCTTTGAATTTAATAAATAACTAATTGAAAGTGAAAAATTTATTCACCCCCCTCGTAGTATTTCCAACAATTTTATCATAAAAGTTGTGATTTTTTCCTGATTTAATGGAAAAACTTGCGACTTGCTGTCATGGCGAGTTAAATTAGTTTTTGATGTTTTTTTAAAGTCATTTTGCATGCCCAATGATGCATTTCGAGCTTTGAGGAGAAGAAAAGGGCTTCTAGCCGCCGAGGAGGAGGAGAAAATGATTTTTTTTCAAGTGGTGATCGAAATTTCTCCATTGTACAATGAGTTCTCTCCAGAAGCCACAAACTTGCAAGTATGGGCAATAATTTTGCTCTTTTTTTCCTTGCTTTTTCTAGTTTTTTCTTAATCTTTCGCAAAAAAAATTGTAATTTCATTTGTGGACATGAGTGGAATTACATTCTTTAGATCCACATGCTGTGTGTATTCATATGTCAAATAAGACCAAAAGCTATGCAGCTATGAGGGCTCATGCTTTGGTAGAGCTCCATGTCTATATGGCTATTTAGATTTAATAACACTAGTGTTGAGGATCATAAAATGGATCAAAAATATTTTAGAATCAACCCTTATAGGATTTAAAAAAATTGACTGTGCCAGAAAGTGTAAAGAAAAAACATAAAGAGTGCGATACATAGAAGTTGTGAAGAGAGAAGGAAGAAAAACTTGAGGTTGGATGCTCATGAAAATAATAAGATGCTATTGGTCCTTGCATAAATTTTTTGCAAGGCTGATGATGAAACTGATACACCTGTCCATCTCTCTTCTCTATAACACTACACAAGCCCTGGTCCATATTGAGGCCATCTTTTAAGGGACTGCTCGCTGTATTGTTCTTTTCCCTGAAGATATGGCGGCATGTAAAGAGATAAAAAGAGTCAATAATTCACATAATTTCCTCCAAAGTAGGCATAAGAATGATATTTTTGCAAGCTTGAGTTTTATTCAAAAAATTTATAGTAAGAATGGAGTTCCCAAAGATTTGAATTTGAGTTCATCCCTTTTTTAGTGCAAACAATATTAAGTTTTTGCATGCTAAGAGTTATGCCTGGTTGTTGGTTCCTGTCCCTAAGCCAAATTTTGCCTGATTGCAATGAGCTTCTGAGAGGGAGAGGACGAAGCCACCTCCGCTCTGTTGCCCCATGTTGTTGAGGCTCCATCGAAATGGGCCTAGATTTATCAATCAATTCCTGTTTGTGCACTCTGGGCGGGGCAAGTTCCTTCTCTTGGGGAAGGTGAATTAAAATGGCTAATGCTTCAATTGCTATATGATTGAAGATCGATATCTTGTCCTGAAAATTAGCTATGTTCCAACTTCCTGGCCAACCATACCCCCCGACAGGTAATTAAAGGGAGGGATTTTATGGAGCAACAATAAGGATTTAAGCACCATGCCTTCCAAACTTCTTCCAAATCCAGACCTTCCCATAAAACTGTGTGACCAAGGGCATTCTTGCATGCGATCCACACTTGTTGATAAAAAGGGCAAGAGAATAGGTGCAAAATATTTTTGTCATTGCAAGGGGACGCATTGGATCTTATTTAGGATTGCAGGTGGGTCTCCATTTGGGGTTTGGTCTCCCTATACGGGGTCCAAGCCCTCCAGACGGTCACATTGGCACTTGTAAGGTGAGCGTAGAGAGCCATGGGCCTACACCATAGAAGGCAACACTTATGGATCCCCAACACCATTCAGTGATCGCTCGTGTTCCACCTTTTGGATGAGGATGATACACCTGCTTCACCATGCCCAACCAGTTCCACACTTGCACCATACACTTGGCATATGTTCCAGGGTCTAGATGAGGATGTGTCTCACTATAGCAGACAAAGGGAGGGCTTATGTCATCATCCCAACCTTTACAGATGGTTTACAGGCATCATTGATCCACTTGGAGACCCATGAGGATGTCTTTGTGCCCCCACAACCACTTGGGAGCACCACAATGACTTGCTTGGAAAACAAGGGGCCAACCTGTCCACCATGTTTGGAAGTCCATTCTCTCACCATGGAAAACTTTGGACTTCATTAGGCCTTCTCAATGGCCCAACAACTCATTATGTTGATTACTCTGCCCTCTTGAGAGGCTTACTTTTATTTTATTGAGCTATCTTGGTGGGCTTGTCACCAAGGGATGTTATTATTGCACATTATTTTATTATTGGGGATTAATTAGGCCTAATTACGAAAATCGAACTCCTTAGAGATGATATAAATAAATGAGAGGTGATTCATTTCTCTCATCATCACTTGGATTGGGTTAATAGCTCTTGTGAGAATTTCATGTTCCCTTTTGAAGGACGAGTTTGGTTTCATGGATGAATTTTGATGTTTGGATACTATTCTCTTGATCGTGGAGCTTCAAAATATTCTTGATTTGATGATTGGATATAGTCGTTTTACATGTATGTGCTCTTCTCATGTCTTTTCTTTACTTTTATCTTGTCACTTGAATGTTGCTAGGATTTTCACTATCTAGGTCTAAAATTACCTCTAATTTATGCAAAATTGTGGAATTTTTGATCTATTATAGTGCTGCATATATTACATGTGCCATGTATAACAAATGAATGTTCCTAGAGGTTAAATCTTGTTGAATTACCTCGATAAGTCATCATTTCTTGTACATCGAAGTGTAAAAGCTTCTGGCAGTTGCTCTCATGCCCTAATTGCCATGCGAATTTGTCTAGAGGTCTTCTTGATTGGGTATAGTCTCTCCAATAACAAATTCACTTTGACACCATCTCTCCCAAAGGCAAGGCACTGGTCCAACCATTGGTGATCACTTTTAAAGAATATTTTTCCCGTCTTTCTCCTCTTTTTAGGCCTAGCCCTAACAGGTCATCTAGGGCATCCATCAAATTCCATTCTAGCCATCCAATCACCTTAGTTTTTGGTCCACTACTATGCTGAGGTTTTGTCCAGAGTTCCTCCAAGTTCGAAGCAAATCCGATGGTTGAATCTCGAGATACAACAAGCCCTAGCTGCAAGACCAAGTCTTGCCATAGATTGACTTGGGTTAGTGTCCTCATTAGTATCATTTCATTCAAAGCTCAAAAGAAAATTATTACTCTGATCCTTTTCTCTTCCCTAATTAGGTCGAGCCCCTCATTGGTTGATTAACTCCATGCCCTTGACCTAGTTTGGGTCCACTTGGCTCTGTGTGGTCTCGCAACTTTGTAACTCCAATTCCCCAAGGATTACATATAAACGTCTTATCTATAGGGATCCTTAGGGCTAGGAAGCCCCTTGTTAAGGCATATCCTCCAACCCTAGACTGAAGAATCCTTTTAGCCCTTCCTAGAGAGCCTACCATCTTTCTTTTGAAGGAAGCAAGCCATCTAATTGAGCCTCTGTTGTGAATAGGCCTTGCGAATCACTCTCTACCCATTCATAGATATTTCTTCCTAGCGACTCCCCCTAAACCGGGTCTCCTCCCAACGTTGAAATTTCGTAAAGAGCAAGGAGCCTTAGCTGAGGTGACAATGGGCTATCTCTCCATTGTTGCCCCTCGACCTAATAGTTGCTCTATGGGGTCCCCTCCTAGGACCCCTGCTAGTTTGAGCAGTAACAATCAATACATGGATCTGGTTGAGAATGTTGATTTCTTCTACTGCAAGGTACTGAGGATACAACTCCATGAATCATTGAGAAACATATAGGTTTCACATTTCAATTGGTTGGTACCTTTGAGTATCCTATTACTGTTATACCTTTCAATCTTAGAATCACTTGATCCCTTGTTTGAGGGGGTATAAGGGTTAGTGGTACCTGCACTGGGTCTATGTTTATTGTATGCCAAAATGGTGGGAAAATTGTAAATTGTATTGGAAGTTGAAAATCTCCCCAATTTCTATCTTCTCTGTGTCAGGTCCAATGGGTCTGATTACATCACCGAACCCCATGAAAGAGGGTTGCCACTTTAACTTTTAATGTTAAAGTTTAAGCTAATGTTCACATTTAACATTTCAATAACAACAATAACTAATATTAAAAAGTTCTAAATGTTTTGGACCTTGGTGCATGCCTAAATGTATTTCTGCATTTTTGGCTGTGTAAGCAGTGGATATACGAGGGGCACGGTGTTTCCTGCAACTTAGCATTAAATCAATTATGCGACACAAGTTTGGTTTAGCATTCAAGATCACTTTGCACATTCAGGGTTTTTAGCTCCAGCAATTGTGTATTCAGTTAGTTTTGCATCGACAATTTGTAATAGTGTAAAACAAAACACTTCAACTGGACAGAGTTTATGACTGACAGGATAAGGATGCAATTGGAGGAAATCAAACACAATCCCAAGGGGAAAATGAGCATGCACAGCTATCTGTTCTTATTAGTGTCTCAGTGCTGCACACCCTAGAAGGATCATCAAATGGCCACAGAGTGAGAACAAAACCTGCTTGCATAACAGAACAGAACCTAACAGAATTTTATATATATATATATCAAATGGAATTTGTTGTTTTTTATCATCTTAGTATAAGTCTATGAGATGGCTATGTTTTCACTCATAGCAGTTTACATTGTCATTGGCCTTGGGCCAAGCAGCTATTTCACAAAAGCACTATGATCAGTCCAAAATATAATGGGGAGAAAACTAGTTTGCGATTGAACCATATTTAGGGTGATTTTTGTGTCATTATTATAAATTTGAAATGAAATATTTGTTAAAAGTTTTTATATTTTCATATTGGAAATCTATAGCTTGGTTGAATATCTTATTGTGATTGTATCATATTGGCTGGAATGTGGTTTCTGATTGTTTTCTCTGGGGTACTTGGACATCTGGATAATGGTGCATTCAATTTTTCAAGACTTAATGTTTTCTGACCAGCATCCCATTTTTTTCCATTATAGGGACAGAAATGGCTCAGCTAATCTGTGGACGTTGTCGTACATTGCTAATGTATGTTCGCGGAGCAACTAGTGTTCAGTGCTCTTGTTGCAACACAGTTAATCTTGCAATGGAAGGTATGGGTGTTAATTTGGGGATTGCCATTCCTTTTAAATCATTATGGAAGTCCATGCTACTGGAATGACAGGAATTTTCCATGTATGCATTTGGTTTTTATCCGTTTCATGTTTTGTTAATTTGACCACGTTTTTAGGGCTTTTCAATGAGTTTGGACTTGATTCGGATTCTTTGCAGTATTTCGATGACTGCTCTGGCTATCTTGGGTTAGGTCTTGTTTGGAATTCAACACAGCCTTTGCATGTGCCTCTAAAAAACTGGAACTTTGTTGTCAAGTTCATATTTTTCCATTGGAGAAACAGGGTAATGGTTTCTTTTGGGTTTCATTTGCAAATTGTTCAGTCATTTTTTACTGTCAAAGCTACAGAGGAAATGGACATGTCTGTTCAGAGGGTAGATTTCCTCTATGAATAATTTTTTTGAAGTACAATACCATCAAAGCTGACAACATGTCGTAGACCTGAAATAGAAGCTTGTTTATCACCTGAAGGCTTAGTTGAATTAGGCATGCTAAAGCAGGGAATATTACTTGTCTTTTGAGTTTCCATCGAAAACTTGATACATGCTGGATTGTATGAAGTCCAACTACAGTACTTACTGCGCACTATGAAGCAAATGACAATTGTGCTTTGGGGATTATCAGAGACACAAAGTTACTGTTTGGTTAGTCATTTCTTGACTTCTGTTTTTAGAAATTTTCCCTTTTGTATCCTTGAGCTGATTTACTATTGGAGCTGTGCTAGGATATTCTGGAAAGCAGATTTTTGTAGAACCGATCATCCCGAAATATTACACTGAGTTGACAAGGATTGAGAAAATAAGAAGAACTGTCGATCCTTAATTTCCTTTCTGTTTTCCTTCTCAAGTGAATCTAATTAAAGATTCATCCTGATATCTATGCATATGGCAGGTGTACATTGTATATACATAAGATTAATGCAATTACACATGCACATCTCTATGTCGAAAACAGTAGGGCACTTATGCATACCCAAGCATCTGATTGGATCATAAGGTAATTTGAAATTGCTGTTGAATTAAGGTGACAGCAGGGAGAGGTCCTTCTCAAAAAATAACTTGGGAGCAAAGTTTACCCAATGTTTTATACACATTATTTTTAATACTTGACTTTTTAAAGGAAAGGGTGACCTAGACAACAACAATTCTAGATGATAGATAATGGTTATGAATTCCTTAGTAAAAGTCCTCCGGGCTCCTAATACTGCCTTAGAAGAAATAAAGAGTTAAGAAACACGACTAAGTTGAAGAAATAGAATCTGGCTTACCAGGATGTGTATGGTATCTGGATCTGCCAGATTTTTGGAAAAAGAGGATCAAGGTATGGCAGGCAAATGGCAAGTACAATATATATATATATATATATATATATATATATATATATATTAAAAAGTCCAAGGCAAATTTGGAGTTAAGAATCAGAACCTGAAGTTGATTGTTTTATGTATATAAGAGTATTGCAAGGAATTGTTCAAGCATATGAAGGATGGGGGGATTCAACGATTAGTTTTGTTGGGAATACTGGGAGGGGGGTGAATCAATATTTCTTACTTCAATTAGTATTTTTTTAACTTTTCAGAGCATTAAATATTATTACCATTAGTTAAACATAAGCAATCATTAACACCATTCAACAATACACAGATTCAAGACGGTAGACACCGGAGATTTTTTAGGTGGAAACTCTTCCTAGAGAAAAACCAACAAATGCTTCTTAATATTTGTCTTCAATAAGTACATCATTAGGAAGCTCCAACTTCCATCATTTTCAGCTACAACTGAGGGAGGCTCCAACCCCCTGGTTTATAGGCTACAACCTGACGCATGCTCCAACATCCTGGTTACGAGCTACTACTGGAAGGACGCTCAAACACCCAAATTTACAAGTTTCAATCTGAAGGATGCTCCAACACGCAATTTTACAGGCTTCAACTTGAAGGATGCTCCAACACCCTGTTTACCTGCTGCTATTGGATGGACACCCCAACACCCTACATAAGCTCCAACCTGTCTTAACACCACTCTGTTGTCAATATCAACTGTCATAAACAATTCTGCCTCTGCCCAAACTCTAATTGGTCACCATTTCAATGTATTGAACAAACCCTGCTTAGATAATTCAGCCAAAAACCTTGTCTCAACAAATATATGTCTCTGTCAAGAATATCGACCTCACACTAAACCCTCAGCATTTGCATACAAATATTAGATATGATCTGTGTAATAACAATAATCAGTAACCAGTCCAATCTCAGTGACATAAATCCTGCTCATGGTCAAACCCAAGGCATCACAACAATTTTGTCCAAACTATCATCTCACATCAGTCACATGTAACCATATTAGCACTATCACTAAACTACATGCTTTGCAACTACTGACACTCCTTCCAAAGCAAATCTCTGTAATTACTCCGGCAAGGTCCGTTTCTCAGTTTTGATCTCAGTGCTTCATTGGGTTTTAAGTTTGGATTTAATAATACTCTCAAAAACCCATAAAAGGCATAACAAACTTTGTATAAAACCATGAAGCACGACCCCTATAAGACCCATGAGTACCCGCGGGTCCTGACGGGTCTTATAGCGAGACGGGTCACTTGCATAGAACCAATGATTCTCAACCATAATCGTGAAGACCCGCACTAAACTCGTCTACCCACGTTAAACTTGCATTGGACCTGCATAAGACCCACATAAGATCCGTGAGGACCCTCAAAATTTGACTTTTTTTATTCTTTATTTTATTTTTCATATTTTAAGTTTTTTTCTGGAGTTTGCCAAGTCTTATGTAGGTCGCTGAGTCAATATCCAAACGAGTCTTATACGAGTACAAGTCATGCAATGCTGGTATAAAATTAAATGTTTTACTATTGACAGCTTTATGGGGCATTCTACAATATGAACCCTTTTATTGTTAATGCTACAAAAAGCACACCTTTGACTGAAGCTTCATGGTATGGACAGACTAGGCCACAGGTTTAGAAGGGGGGCTGAAAGGCCTCAAAGGCTTATGGTATAGGTCCAAGGTGTCTCAGACTGTGGAGAAGCCAACGAGTTTGTGGTGGAGATTGCTGTTCATTGTAAGATGATCGCTGAGCATGTATTGTGAAGTATGTAACTATGTATACAGGGCTCTGAAAGGAGCCTTCCCTGTGAGTTAAGGAGGAATTTGACTGGTATATTGTTGGCAATATGATGCAGAGTGTTGTCCTTGATGGCAACCCACTTGATGAAGATGATGGCAACCTACTTAATGAAGTTGTTCTTGATGCATTAATGATGTAAATCTGATGTTCTACAAGAAGCGCAGAAGTGCTAGAAAAATAAATATCAGCATGTGCAAGAATAATGATGAAAAGTGTGTGTCTTAAGGCATACGCGGGTTTGTCTAGGAGAAGTAGCGTATGCACGCGGAAAAGTACGTGCCAAGTCGCGTATGTTCAATTGCGCTCTAAATTTGTAAAACCAAGGGTTACTACCATGGTATTGACCCATTGTATTGAGTGCTGGGTTGTCTATTTGATCCCGTCCAGGAATACCATCGGATGCGATGTGGTCTTGGCTCATGGTATTGAAAAAGGGTAAACCTATATAAGGAGAAGAAAATCATTGTGCATGGGGAGTGCATAAGTCTGGGCTTTGATGAATACTTCACTCTGAAGTATATCTGTATGGGTGAACCCTATTCCTAATTGATAGATCTGAATCTATGATGCTCCTATGAACATGATGAAGGCTCAAGATCTCTAGATCTAGAAATGGTGAATATCAAGGATGATCTGAAAAGAAGTGAAGAAGACTTGGCGTAATCCTGCTGAAGAGATTGAAGAAATCTGGGTAAGCTTATAGATCTGGTCTGTACTGCAAAGTTTATCTTTTATAGATCTATACGCAGGTTCGT
This sequence comes from Pinus albicaulis, assembly GCA_034641835.2. Classification (NCBI taxonomy): domain Eukaryota; kingdom Viridiplantae; phylum Streptophyta; class Pinopsida; order Pinales; family Pinaceae; genus Pinus; species Pinus albicaulis. The sequence continues at coordinate 139,617,282 of CM076580.1, read as the reverse complement.
TTCATGAAAAGCGCGTGTATACGCGGGTATGTGGAAAGAAAAGCGCGTATGCGCAGTTAGGGTTTTCTTTGGAAAATGTACTGAAGTATACGCGGGTTCGTCTTCTAGAAAGTGCGTATATACGCGGGTCTGATTAAATAAAAGCGCGTATGATTTCTGATCTAATGGTTGCTGAAGGTTGAATGTGTTTCTGCATATCTATTCTGAAGTCTGGGTTATATTTGATATTCTGGTTACAGTGGTTTCACTGTTCTGTTTGATGCTTTGAGCAAAGGTTGTTTATTGACAAGTAAAGGGTTGTGTTGGAGCTGTTTGATCCAGTTTGAAAATTGATGAAACGTGGTCTGCAGTGGATCTGAGGATTGAAGCCTTCAGTATGAAAGTAGAAGCTTTCTGCCAGTAGAAGCTGGTACTCATATCAGGGGGTAGTAGCTCCCTTCCAGGAGAGGCTGGTAAATGAGTGCAGGGGGTTGTAGCTCCCTTCCAGGAGAGGCTGGTAAACGAGAGAAGGTTGAAGCCTTCTGCAGGTGGGTGCCTGCGTGCTGGTTTGAGTTTGCACCAGTACATGTTTGTAAGAAGTTTTCTTAATAATAAATTTTGAAGGCTGAAACAACGACAGCGGTGGTTTTCTCCCGAATTGAGTTTCCACCTAAAAATCCTGGTGTTCATGTGTGTTGCATATGTGTGATGATTATTCTGTTCTGTCTGCACCTGTTTACTGTTTCTGAAATATCTGATGAATGAATAACGCAATGATCTGAGTTAAGATTCAAACACATAATTAGATCTCTGGACATACGCAAGTTCTGTAAAGGATATCCGTGTATATACGCTAGTTTCCTTCAGTAAAGTAGCGTATGGGTTTTTTAGAAAGGAAAAAAATAAAAGTTTGATTGTTTGCACAATATACTGATTCACCCCCCCCTCTCAGTATATTTCCCAACATATATTTGATTTGATTTTTGGCACGAATTTCTAGAATTAATTTGGATTTGCTAGAGAAGTAGAGTGTTGCCATATATTGTCATGAACCTTGTACTATTGTGGAAATATGGTCAAATAAGGTTCCTTGACAAGTATGTGTAGAAGATGCCTTGTATATGCTGTTGAAGTTAAAATTGTATTGCTAAGGTGCCATTATTTGATTCTTGCCAGAATAGATTGGTATATGACAAATTTTTTTTTTCGAACCATTTGAAATATGGTCAATTTGATTAATTGAAATTTGGATCAAAGGAAATTTGTTGATTTTATTCAAGGAAGTTACTCCAGAGCCAGAGGGAGCTGAGGAGAAAGGCTTTCTCATATAAAGTAAGAAAAATCATAACACTTGTGCTAAAGTATGAGCCCTTCTTGGAGTTTCTTATACAATATTTGAAAGTCTTAGGGTTTATAAACCCTAGAGGTCTAGAAGGGTATGACTTGTATTGAAGTCTTGGTCCTAAGGGTTTGTGAAACCCTAGAACGAGACCTAGAATGCTGAATGTTAGTGGAGTTTGTACTTGGTTCATCTTCCTGAAGATGTCTTAGCTTCAATTGAGCCTTTGGTGTGGCTGGATAACTCAAGGATGAAGAAATCCTTGATGTATTTGGTTAGTACCAGATCTAATATTTGTTTTGCAGTGAACACTTTGAGCCAATTCACAGTGGAACTGAGGCATGTACATTGGATTGTGACAAAGCATGTGTTGAGATATCTGCGTGGTACAGTCAGTTATGGATTGAGATATATCTCAAACCGTAAAGTGCAATTGCAAGGATACATGAATTCTGATTGGGTAGAGAGTGCCAAAGACATGAAGAGCACATCAGGATGTTCCTTCAGTGGGAAAAAACATTTGTCGCACTCAACACTGTAGAGGCTGAGTATATTGCAACTAGTTTGCCGAGTTGTGACACATTGTGACAATAAAAAATGTGTGAAGCTTTCGGAAAATCCAGTTTTCCATGATGGTCGAAGCACATTGAGATCAAATACCACTACATCTGAGACATGGTACAAAAGGGAGCAATGAGGCTCCAATACATTTCTACAGACTAGCAGGTCGTTGACATTCTCACAAAGCCTTTGTCCCAGATGAAGATTGTTTACTTCAGGGACAAGCTTGGAGTGGTTTAGAATGCCTCCCTTGGTGAGAGGGAGTGTTAATGTTGTAGGCTTGTAGCATCAAGGGCAAACATTCTCCCTAGGTCAAGGGTATTGACTAGGTGCCATGTAATGTGACTAGGGTGATTGGCCTAGAGAGCATCAAGGCCTGGAGTGCTCCCCCAGTTAGAATGTTCTGAACATATTGCCAAGTGTTACTTGGCTAGTGGGTAGAGTGAGTGGCCCATAACATCAGGCAAGTGTTTTACCATTCAAGTATCACGAGATGACATGAGGGATAAATTGGCCCAGGGTTTCACCATTGGTCAGGGAGAATTGATCTTGTTCCAAGTGACGACTTGGTTAGTTGGTGACCTAGGGCCAATTATGTTTTTACCTCGGTTAGGGAGTACCTGACCATATCGCCAAAGGGTATTTGGCTAGTGGGTAACTAGATCCCTTGCATGATGTTGATGCAGGGTTATTTCCACATGGTTCTAGAATAGAACATGTGGTGGATGGATACATTAACATTGTGGGCTCATTTAATCCTTTCTTGGGATAGAGAAATTTTCAGCAAAGTGGACATCTAAGGAAGTCAGGGTGAATACCTCCCTAGCTAAGAGAGAGTGTTGATTTTTGGGTAGTTGCGGGAGTTATTCCCTAGCTACAAGTCAGCCAATGAAAAGGAGGGAAATTAAAATTTAAAATTTGAATTAAATTGCTCAAGTCGGCCCCTCAAGTTCAAGTTGGCCCAATAAGGAGACATGCTCCTTGGGCACCACAAGACCACTATAAATACAAAGTCAACCTCCATCATTTATACGCACAATTCAGATCATTAACTAATCATCTATTCTTCTATTCACACGTGCGAAGGAGAGAAAGAAGATCAAAATTTGACTAGAAGTTTAATTAGTGTCGACCAACTTTGATCGATTTTTCTGAGGTCTATTTGACTTGTATTAATCGAGAGATTTCTAGGTAGAGTTGATTTTATTTTGGGTAGAGTTGATCAAATTTTTGGGCGGTTGCAGGAGGCCAAGTTTCGGCCTATTTCACTTAGTTCGACTGAGTTTCTGGGCAGTTGCAAGAGGGGTGAACTTTGTCTTGTTTGACTAGGTTTGACCTGTGCTAGATTGTTGGTCCGAGTTGACCAAGTTTGACTAGAAATATCAGATTGTACTTTGCTGAAATGAACAATTTCTCCTAGAAAATATTGTTGGGTTTTCTCCCGAGTTTGGGTTTCCCGGGGTAAAATTATAGGCTCTTTTGTGGTTGGTTATCTCTTTTTTACGAACCTAATTCATAACTAATGTAATAAATATAGTCATTAATAGAATAAATATAATTACTAATTAATCAAATAGTAATTATGTAAATTAGTGATTAAGTTCGCTGAAAAGGCATGTCTAAAATACATGCCTGTTCATGAAAGGTCACCTGCATAGGTATAAAAGCAGAGCCTCATTGTAACTTTCAAATCGTCATATTCATATCATATCAATAAATATTTATTATTATAAATACCTCTTGTGTATTTTTATAATTAAAGCCATTTTGCTATTAAGTCAACAAATCTACAAGTCTTGCTGCTACAGAAACCAAATCTACAAGTTCCGCTGTTACAATGGTATCGGAGCTTATCAAAGCCATCAGAGCCATGGCACATAATATCGTCTTACAAGCCTATGAATGTAGTTTACAAGCCTATGGACATAGTTTACCACATTATGTGTCAGTACGTGGAGCTCATGAGCAATTAGAAAAGTTGTGTGAAAAAAGTGAAAAAATTAATAAAATTCTAGAAAAGCTTCAGCAAATAGAGAATTCATGTGTAGAAATCACAAACGGTTATAAAAAATTTTCTGCATGTTGTAAAATAATTTCTGCAGTAATCCATAATAGAGAAGATGAACAATTTCATAAAAATGTGGAAAAAGAAGAAGATGTGAAAATGGTTGATCCAGAAAAAGATGATGTTGATAACGACAATAATAAGGTTTGGGATCATGCTGATATTAAAACAGTTGACCAAAAGAATATGGGTGAACTAGAACCTTTACCGGATTACACAAATAATATTGGGATCTCTCGGAAGCCCCGTAGCAGAGAAGTTCATTCAAGGTACAAGTAAGGGATTTGCAGATATTCTGAAACCAGCAACCACACAATTTATAGAGAATGCAGAGAAGAATTCAGTAGTGATGAAACACCCAGGAACAGAGACTTTGAAATCAGCCATCAAAGATTGAGTGATGAGAGACCGAGTGACACAGAATCTAATACCAGTGAACACAAAGAATTTGACGGAAAAGAAAGGAAAAAGTCTCAAACCATATCATATTGTTCTATAGATTATGCACATGCTGTTGTTGTAGCAAGGTATAGGATTTATCGTATGAAAAAAAACTGAAAGGCCTTCTAGACAATGGGCAGGAGACAATCCCAAGTTACATTTGCACTAAATGTACTCTCAGCTATTCTTCCTTTGATGTAATAAGTCTACTCGATGAGACTGATGGTACTTTTCACTGTGAAAAATGCAATACACTTCTTGTTGCCGAGAGAGCAGCTCTGAAAGAGGAAGATGAATCACATCGGCTACTTCTCGAAAAGTTGAGGAACAACTGAAACCATTGACAGATCAGTTAGCACTACTGAAAGATTTATCTCCACCTGACTATGTTAGCCTCCAAGAATGGGAGGCTAGACATGCTGGCCCTGTTGCTAATGAATCGCAAGGAAAAAAAATGCCTTCCAAAGAGGAGAAAAAGGCTTGGACGACAGCGAAGTCTAAGGGAAATGAAGCAGAATTAGCCTTCTCTGCAGAGTTAAGTGGTATGGTAAAGGCAAAAAAGCTAGCTCGTGAAATTTATCCTTGGGTGGAGGAGAAGATTATATTAGTACATGGCCACAAGTTTGCTATCGAAGTAGTTGTTCAAACTCTTTTTCATATTGGATCTCAAAGCTTCACTCAGCTAGTTACTGTCCTAGAGAGATATGGGTATGTATTGAGTAAATTGGCTTCTGATGAATCAAATCAAATTTTAGTCATATCAGAGGTTGCTAAACTGTGGCAAAATAGTGCCCAAATGACTGCTATTGCAATTGATCGCATGATGGGATATCGTATTATTTTTAATATTGCTATTGTGAGCTGGGTTTTTTCTCTTGCCAACATTGAACAATTCCACACTTCAGACCAGCTCTGGGAGGTTTTAAGAAATGCTGTCAGCAAAACCTACAATCGCATTTCAGACTTGAGAAAAGGGGTTGCATCTGCTGAGAAGTCTGTTCAAAAGGCCACCGAGCACAACAAATCTTTGGAGAAAGCCGCCATCATTTTCAATGTGGGAGCAATACACAACCAGATTGCCGTTTCAGTTCGGTGCCTCAAGGAAGCTTCCAGAGCATTCAAAATCCAGTCATATGAAAATCTAGAGACCATTCGAAGGTTATTTGAGCGAGGCCTTTTTGGTGTCCTCATAAATTTTAACTTGCAGTCGTTAGCAGCAGATTTGTGCAATTCCGTGGACGAGTTTATCAATAATTATTTGGAGAAAATGCCTCTGAAACTTTGGGTGGATCCTCGCCCTGTCTTGGCCGACGACTTCTCTCCTGTGGAGGAGACGGAACCCTTAAAGTGTGTTAACCTCAATGGTGTTTCTGAAAAGTCTCTGTATTCCAGAAGGGAAAACTACAATGCGTCCACAGTAAAATCCACGCTGTCCATAAATAGACACGACTGTGTAGCCATTTAATAAAATAAAAATTATTATAAGTTCTTTATAAAAAGGATTATAGTTTAACTTGTTAATTTATAAAGTTAAATTATAATAAAATTTTATAAAGTTACTTTAAAAAAAAATTAAATTTAATTAATTAAATAATTTAAATTAAATTAAATTAAATTAAAAAAAAAAGAAAAAAAGAAAAGAAAAAGAAAAAAGAAAAAAAAGAGACTTAGTTCAAAGACAACATTAGAGAGAATTCTATAAGGAAGGTACCAGTGATGAATGACATGCCTAGCACAATGATGAATGACATGTCTCGCAGATAATCCGAAATGAAGGGAATTGTCAGAAATTAAGCTTTGAGGACAAAGATTTTCGAGGAGAAGGCAATATTATGAACCTAATTCATAACTGATGTAATAAATATAGTCAATAATAGAATAAATATAATTACTAATTAATCAAATAGTGATTAAGTTAGCTGAAAAGGCATGTCTAAAAGACATGCCTGTTCATGAAAGGTCACCTGCATAGGTGTAAAAGCAGGGCCTCATTGTAACTTTCAAATCGTCATATTCATATCATATCAATAAATATTTATTATTATAAATACCTCTTGTGTATTTTTATAATTAAAGCCATTTTGCTATTAAGTCAACAAATCTACAAGTCTTACTGCTACAGAAACCAAATCTACAAGTTCCGCTGTTACACTCTTTATGATCCTACTATCATTATTGCATTACTATTGATATATGTATAATTTTAGATTTCAGACTTCTGCGATCTCTATTTTGTAATGATGTTTTTTCCGGATCCATCGCATTAAGTAGATTCTTCTATCGACGTTTCGAACCATCTACCAAGGTTCATTATCAAGATAAAAATGAATGGATAATTGTTGACTGATATATGTGACATATGATGACTTGATTAAGAAATCATTGGAGAGTAATTTTCTGATTAGAAGATCAATTTGTCGTAATAAAATCAACACTATTCAAATCCTTTGAAGCCCTTTGATCCTAGTGGGACTAACGCTTCTTTAAGTGCTTGGTTTGTTCAACTAAGAACTTCCCCAACTTCAAGCTTGAGGAACCTGTGAAACACTTAATATCTTGCAAAAACGATTAGTAGATAGGTGTAGTTTGCACATTGAACAAATTAAACATGTTATTCAATAAAGAAATGCATGTAATACTAAGTCCTAGAACACAGACTATCAAGAAGATAGCAAGCACTTGCTATCTTCTCCTTTGGGCACAAATGCCCCTATCAAGGCCTAAACTACAAACCTTAAGCAATTGAACTAAAAGCACAACAAGTTACCTCAATGGAAAGCAAAGAAAACCACACAAAAATGCTAGGTCATGGATCTCCAAAGTCTTCTTGTATTATTATCAAGATGGAAAATTTACAACAACGTTTCCCCTAGGTCAAGCTTCCAACCCCTCTTTGCAATGAGAGGAGAGCTTACATTTATAGAAGAATGGGAGCAAATTTCAATGAAGAAGAGAGCTACAAGTGGCTAGGGTGAAGATCCCAAAGAGCCAACGAATGAGGAAACCAATGGTATTGCCTTGGAATTCTATTGGGAAAATGGGGTTTATGAGATATTGTTTTATTGAGGATTTTCTCATGAAATAAGGGCTAACTGAGATTAAGATCAATAAATTACACCATCCTTATATGGCTGCCCCAGAATGTAGAAAATTGGTTTCAAGCAAGGAAAATTTCGAGGATGGAAATTTATCTTAAAGTTCAAAAATCTTGGCAAATCTTACTAGTCCTTGTTATGCAAACTGTAAAATGTTTAGTGATATCTTCGTAAAAATATTTAAATTTCTAATGATTTTATATATAATATCTATAAAATGTTGGTGATTTTTAAGGTAAAATAATTTCAACCTATAAAATTTGCTCAAATAACTTTTAGAAAAATTGAAATTGGTAAATCTATTTGTTTTGAAAAAAGCATGAAAAATGATCCCACCTGCCAATATTAGCCCCTAATATTTTCCCTAGTTTCAAGGCCCTAATTAAGCAAGAGTTTCAAAGACATTTAGAGGGTTTATTTTCTACCATGAAATGTAAATTTCAGCCACTTCATATTAAGAAGATGACATACTTTCAACCTTTTCCAGAAACAATCAGAAAGAATTTAGATAGAGATAAATCACACATAAACGCTTCCAAGTAAAGAACAAAGTTACACAGTTAGATGCCTTTTTGATATGCTTGAAGAAACCAAATTAGTGATGTTGCTGCAAAATCCTGCACCTTGTGCAAAGCCTTCACCAAGCAAGAGAGTTGCATAATACGATAGGTGTGTTTCCATTTTCACCTTAGTAACTAACCCCTCTTCTACTTGGTGGTGACAACCAATCACCACAAGGGAGGCTTCCTTGTAGGATTTAAGGATTAAGTAACCCTAGGAGAGCTAAAGCTAAATACTCCCCCTTGGTTCCCAGAAAATAAATCCACCCTCACAAGCCCAATAAGACGGGGTCAAGGATGGAAGTTGAGTGTAAAGCAAGCAAAAGGGTTGATAGGGCATACATGTCAATCCTAAGGCTATCCAGGCCGATGGAGTCTCAAATAGGTTCCTAGACCACACCTTGGGCTGTTATAACCAGGGCACAAAATTGCTGCGTTGGACAACAAACTAGGGCTTATAACAACAACAAATCTAAGCATTTAAATCACACAAAAAATATTTGGTTGGAAAGATTAAAAATATACGACTTAGGGAAAAAGATTCAACAACTTTTGAAGGTTCAAATTGCCAATAAATGCTAATAAACATTTCACATCAGCCCTAAATAAATGCAGAAATAGGCATGTAAAACCAAGAATTTAACCATCAAATGCACATTAATTCACTTTTACATCATATAACATTCATCAATGAACATTATTTGAACAATGTAAGTCACAAAAGGTGAAAATTATCCCCAATACAATAGTGATTTAAGAGAGTGACGAAATTAATCCTATGTTGCATGAAACTTCTAGGAACCCGATGTTTTGGGTCGTACCCGTACCCGAAACTCTGAAACTCGACCATCATGTAATTATCTATGAGAGTTAATATAGACTTGGTTTTCTTTCAAAATTGTCATCTATGGGTCTTATTCCCTTTTTACTTGCAAGATAATGTTTTATTCACTTATATATATATATATATATATATATATATATATGGCGTTTCAGTCGGCGTTTCGGTTGACGTTTCTAGTTTTGGGTGGTGACGTTTCTAAACGTACTCATTTCGGAAACTCCAAAATATTTCAGGGACTCCGAAACGTTTAAGCATTTCATGCAACTTAGAATTAATCTAAAACTAGGGTTTAAAATCAATATCTACTAGTTAGGGTTGATTAAACCAAGGATTACACACCAAAATCCTTTCCACTAGAAGGAAGTTGTAATGCCTTCTCCAACTAGAGAAATGGAGTCTAGGATACATGCCAGTCCTAGGGAAATCTAAAAGGTGAAAACCTAAATCTAACTTTCTAGGGCAATTTAATTGACTTGCCCTAGGGTGTAATTTAAGGTTCTTAATTCTCTAGATTAGCAAGGGAAGAGAATCAACCAACCCTCTCCCTCAAAACTTTAGAAATTGAGGGAAAAATAAACATAGACATGAACAAATTTTCCAAATTAATTTACTTGACAAAAATAGTAACAACTCATGAAATTATTGACTTAATGCAAATAAACTAATTTACAAAGCATGCAAAATCCATGATCCACCATGTAATCCAAGAGAAGAGCTCAATCCAATCCAAAGAGTTAAACCCTAGGCCTAGTTGCTATATTAGGCCTCCATTGTGCACCTATAGTCCAAGTCGAGTTGCGAATGAGAAATGTGATGTGTGTTGTTATGCTAAATGAGGAATTTGACTCATCTATTTACACAATGCTAGGTTGAGTCGATTACCATACAAATTAGGTTAAGGAGCCCCAAAATAGAAGTAATCCTCAATAATAGTTGACTAGGTGACATGCCGACGAAAAACATATCCATCTCAACTCAAAACCATAACAAATGATACTAAATTAGTCCACATGTGTGAGTTGTGATCTAGAAAAGGATTTCATCATGTGGAATAAATGCCTCTCTCTCATACAAGAGTGTAAGATATACCTAAAAAAGGTGGAAAGTCATCAAATGCAACTTCTATGGTCCAAAGGATGTTCTCTATCATCATGAAACCACTCGTCAACATGAAATGGTTCATCATCTTCAGGATGTCATGCATATGGGTGCATACGACACACTTGCAAGCTCAAGGAAGGTGACATCATGGCCCCAAAGGAGGTTTTCTCAATCTAGAAGGTCAACAAGCCCCTCCAAAGGAGTCCTATTGAGTGATCATTATAAAAAAAAATCATCCACCAACCAACTTCCATTAAGAAGGGTGCAAAGTGAGCTTAGGGGTGTCTTGTGGGGACTTGGAGGAAATCACCTATAAAGGAAACATCCTGACTCAGATGGCCAATGTCCAAGGCTCTGGAGGAAGATGACAACCTACCACAAAGTATGGAATCATCAAATGCCCCAACTTCTTGCTCAAAGGGTGCAATGACCTGCATGGAGATGTCCTTGATGGAGGCATAAGCGGGCTGGACAACCTATTTGAAGAGCTAGAGAAGCAATCTCTGGTCCCACAAATGGCCGGTGAAACTTGGAGCAGTCACCTAATGCAACTCATGGAATCAAGTGAGGTCAACATCAAAGGTATATCAAACCATACTTATATCAATGCAGGCCCAATTTAATGAAAGGAAACATAAAAATTACTTCTTAAAGGTAAATATCTTCTATTGGAAGGCTTGTAAACAAGCTACCCCACTTAAGTTTGGGAGGGTTATCAACTGGCCTATTAGGTGATTCCAACCTCAAGGGGAGGAACAATCCCTAGGCTGACCCATCAATTGGAAGGTGTTAGTGAAATAAGATGAAATGTAATGGGGGATATACTTCAAGGAAGATGCCCCTTTGTGGTGCACCACCCATGTAACCAATTTCCTTGAGTAGTATGTAGAAATTTCTGAATCTTTATACTTATGCAGAAATTATTACTGTTAATCTGGTTAAGCTCCTCCTACTTATATAAGTTATCAACTAAATAAATTCAAGTTAACATCGAAGCAAAACACATAATAGATCTCTACCAATTTAGATCTAGAATAAGCACATGCACACATTGACAAAGTGAGATAGTTATTTCTGGACAAACTGTCCCCGGAAAAACCCAATGTGGGAAAATCGATCTCTGGCTGCTGGAGGGTTCTATTATTAAGAATATTTTTGAATACACAACTTCGAGTTCCATATCTGGAAAACCCGACAGAGAAAACTCTAGATCTACAGCTCCTGGTTGATCTGGGGCCACAAATACTAACTGATCCACACCCTTAAATGGGATTTACAGAACTTAGCCAGATCTAGGCCTAGAAACCCCAACGCTACCCTTGAAAGGCCCTGCATCAGCCTCTGAAGGCCCTGAAAGCCTCTGCGTCAGACTTGGATGGCCTCCAAACCCTCAGCGCTGCTCCTGGAAGGGATTGTGTTACCACAGAATGGGTGATGCAGTCACTGCGCTGCCCCTAAGGGTCTCTGCGCAACCCCTGAAGGGTTTCCTGAAAATTGCGCTGTCCCTGCTGCTGCTACTGCCTTCCTCTGCGCTATCCTTGTGCTGATCTCTTCTCTGCCTCTTTGTGTATTCTAGACCCTGGGATCAGATCATCCCCTTGGTGTAAATTCCCCTCTTTGCAGCTAAAACACTTGAGTATTCTTAGCCAACCCTGCCCTAGAATCTCAGCTTAGCTTCAGTGCTCTGCCTTTGTGTGTCTTTACAAATGACCCCAAGCCTTTCCTTTATACTTTTCTCGTTGACAAATCAACGGCCATGATCAGATCTTGAATCAATGGCTAAGATTAAGAGAAAGCTTGATCCGCGTGACTTAAAACAATTTCATCACATGTTTAATTAAATTCACTTCAGTTATTTTATTTTCCTAAGTTTTAACTTAGGAAAAACATTAAAATAATTAATTAATTTAATATCTCCTAAACCAGATGAAATTTCCCAAATCCATTTCTTGGTCTTGTAGATCAGGTGAACTCTAGTCCTTCCTCAAAATTTGGGACCTAGAGCACAACTGATGCTAACCTAATTGCACAAAATCTCAACACTCCCTCTTAGCATCAAGGGTGTGCTCTAGCAATACATCACACTTATGTATTACATGATTTTGGGCACTAGTTCTGTGCTGCTGAAGCTTGGCCTCCTGCCACTCAACTCTGCATTGTTGTTGCCATTCTGTACTGCTGCCCATGACTTTGCCACTGCCACTACAACCACTGTACTGCAGCTCCCTCTCAATATGCTGCATCTGTGTTAATCATAGCATTGCCACTGCTGATTTGCTGCACTGCAACTTCAGTTGTTGAGAGAAACAACTGAATCTCCTACCCAATCTTTGACAAACAAGTCAAACGGGCTGCATCCTCATCACTAAAGCTCCATTGGCTACAGATTTGTGTTGGCATCTAAAGAACAATGCATAGCTACAACTCTGCCTGCGTAATCAAACTCCCTCTGCAGTACTAAAGTCACATCAGCTCCTGGTGCTGAAATCTATCATGCTGCTGCTGCAATGCGTTCTCCCTCTGAAGCTTTCTGTGTTGCTGTAGCTCTGCACTGCGTAAGCAGCACTGTACTGCGCTGCTAAAGTCACATCAGACTCTGCGCTGCTACTGCTTCTACGCTGCTACTGCTTTGCTCTGCGCTGCTCCTCCCAGCCTCTAGATCTACCTTTGCCTCTGCCTCATCTGTGATCTATGCACCCACTGCTCCACTTGTCCCGCTACTGTCTTAAGGCTACCGTAGCTCACTTGTGATCCAAGAGATGAGCTGCTTAAGGATCTCCCCTCTCTTCCATGTAGCTCATCTACATGTCCATGTCACCCCACCTCCGTGGTTCATGAGCACTCATGGCTACATCATCGCCTGACCAATCATCTACCACAACTGCCTTGGAAGAGGATGCTTGTCCTTCTTCTTTTCTGGACAATGGCTGGCAAAATGTCCCATTTTTCCACACTGGAAGCACTTGATATTTGAAAGATCCTTCTTCTTCTTCGGCTGCTTCTTTGATGCCAAGGCTGCATCTTCCTCCTCTTCCCTCTTTACTTTTCTCAACTCAGGGCTGTGCTGCTTCTTGGTGAATCTGCGTAGTTCTTCTTGCCGCAAGATTGACCACAAGTTGTCCCAATTTGAGAGGTCCGCTCTGCCCAAGATACTCATTCGTGACTGCATTGAGGGCAGTCCTGACTATCATTGCATCATCTACGGTTGCACTCGTTGCAGTCAGTTGATCCCTGATTGACTGCAATCTAAAGAGGAAATGCTCGATGTCTTTTCCCTTGGTCATCATGAATGACCTCATTTGGGCCTCCAACAACATCTTTCTTTGGACAGACTTTCCCTCATATAGGGAAGTCAAGGCCTTCCACATTTTGTTAGCTGTCCTCTTCTCAGCTATGTGTGGTACATTATGCTCCTTGATACTGTCCATTATCAGCCGCTTGGCATGCCCAGCAGCTTCCCTATGCTTCCATAGGAAAACCGCATCTGTCGGTGTGGCCAGAGTCTGCTCTGCATGGTCTCTTAGACCGTATGCCTCAAGGACAATCAGGATCCTTGCTTTCCACACCGAAAAGTTTGAGAGGCCCTCTAGCCTATCCTGATCATGCAGTCCATGAGGAGTCATCTATTTAGAATGTGTTGGAGCTCCTCCTCTCTATGCTAGAGATCTGGATCTAGGGTGCTTTACGAACTGGGCACGCTATGCTCCCTCTGACACTTGATTTCCCTCCTTGGAAATCTACCAAATCAACTATGATTCAACTTCTTCTTTGATCCTCTGATCAAACTGCAAGTTTCCTTTGGCAAGAAACTCTCTGAGAAGCTGATCTCCTCCCAATCTTTGTCACTTGTGCTAAGGCTAAAAATCTGAAAACTTCAGAATTTTAACCCCACCAGCGCTTCTGAATTTCTACAGCTTTTCTGCAGACTTTTCCGGATCTGACAGTTTCAGATATGAGTCACATTGGCTAGCTTCAGACCCAACCAACACTGTTTCTGAGCTGCCTCTGCGCAATAATTGCGTGGGCTTGCTAGGACACAGCACTAGACAACGTCACCCTTCCCTTTGCGTGAATTTGCTTCTGAAAACTGCGCTGTCCCTTTAGATCTGCTTCTCTCCTGCTTTTTCAGCTGCGCTCTGCGGCTAGATCCTTCAGATTCTTCAGCTGGTGACCCTTCTAGATCTGCAATTCTGCTGATACCATGTAGAAATTTCTGAATCCTTATACTTATGCAGAAATTATAACTGTTAATTCGGTTAAGCGCCTCCTGCTTATATAAGTTATCAATTGAATAAATTCAAGTTAACATTGAAGCAAAACACATAACAGATCTTGTAGCAACAAAACTTGTAGGTTTGTTGACTTAATAGCAAAAATGGCTTTAATTATAAAAATACACAAGAGGTATTTATAATAATAATTTATTAATAAAATATGATAAGATATAATAAGATTGATTGAAAGTTACAATGAGGCCCTGCTTTTATACCTATGCAGGTGCCTTTTCACGAATGGGCATGTCTTTTAGACATGCCTTTTCAGCTAACTAACAACTACTTAACATAATCCTATTTGATTATTTAGTAATTACATTTATTTGTATTTATTCTATTTTATACAAATTATATTCATTACATTGCCTCTTCCTTCAAAAACTTTGCCCTCAAAGCTATATTGTTGGCAATTATCTTCATCTTGCAGTTGTCATATCGGCATATGTGACCTAATTTCACTGGTACCTCAACTTGTATCAATTCTCTAGTAATGCTTTCTTGAAACTGGGTTCTCTAATTTTTTTTCTAAATAATTATTATTACTATTATTTAAATAATAATAATATTTTTTTTTCTTTTTAATTTAATTAATTAATTAATAACTTAATTAATTTAATTAATAATAATGTTTTTTTTTTGGTAATATATATATATATATATATTTTATAGATATATAAAATATAAAATGCGTAACCACAGTCCACCGTTATGTCCACCAATATGTATATTTTATAATTCACCCTCGTATATTATAAGGTTATATCGAATCGACCACCGTATCGATGCCACCCTTATGCAAACAGTATAACCTGTCCATCATATATCGTTGCAGAGTCTGATTGCCATGTCTCTTTCGTGGCTCTGTAATCGAGAACGGGAACAACAGTGTCTCCCGGTCGTGTGCGTTGCGAAAGCGTTGGAGAGAAGCTGACCTGTGAAATCCAGCGACCATTCGCCTGTTGCTACTGGGGCATTGATGCAAACGGAGCCACCAGTGCCGTCTGCTGTGACTGAGATGTCGCGGGTTCCATTCCTTGAGACGACGGAACCTCCGCTTGTGGTTGCTTCATTGCTGTAGTAGCGTCCATTGAAAATGACGGTGGCGAGACGGCCATGGAGACATCCAAAAGCTTTTTATTTTCAAGTGCTTTTGATTTCTCCATCGCATCATCTCTATCATGATATTTCTCACGACTCCTATCACTCTCTCGACTTCTAGCTTTGCTTTCTTCTCTGCTGCGATTGCTATCATTATCATTATTTTCTCTTTCCTTCTGGCCTGATCTATCACTTTGCATATTACAAACGAGAAGCCTTTGGTTTGTAGTGTAGCACAAGAAGCGGCCCAATTTAGTTAGATAGTAAGGTTCCACCATTGCCTCAAAATTTGTTGGTATTACTCGAGGGGCCTCATGATCAGATATATCAATTAATTTCATACTCCGTCCAAGTTGTTGCAGACATATTCTATTATCGCCACATATTGTAGCGAAATGTAACCGAGTTCTAGGGGTGAGATACACAATAGCTTCCCGATACAGTTCTCCATTCTGTTTCGGATAAATTTTAAATGAAATACTTCTTCAGTTGGAATACATCACTACGTACATATTTCCCCGACTTTGAAAGTACCAATCTATTTTTCTTTCAACTTGTATGGTGGAAATTTCATTGAATTCTTTCAGATCAAAAATTTTCAACACTCTCAGCTCTTCATTGTAAATTATGCCCCTGCAATTTGGAATATCTAAATCCCAAGTAATGGGGTCGGCTTCTTCTGGATAAATCTCTCTGTGTTCGTTCGTTCGTCCTGCTTTTATAAATGCCATTTCCACAGTTAAAACCTTGAGATAGGGCAAATATTCATGATAACCAACGGTTATGAGTGAATTATTATTAGAATTGTAGTACGCAAACTCAATCTCCATCGGATAATTCAGTATTATAGGTTTACCATATTCGTCCAACAAGGGCGAGATTTTACCCTCTCGTCCGAACGGAATGAGATGGTCATTGCAAAAAACACATATTGTGTCATCTTCTATGACCAAGTCTGTGACCCTTTTGTGTACGAGCAAGGCACGTAAATGGTAATCCCTGAAACTATTGGGCAATTTGCCCGTTAACTCTCAGCATTGCAGGTGGTGGAAGGAATTCGCAGACAACTATTTACCCCCGTGCCTTGACATTTTCTCTCTTCTTTCTTCATATTCCCAACCAGACTCAGAATTTGAGTGGCTTCCTTTTTGTTTCTCAAGATAGCCTCCTTCTAGATTATCTTTGTCTGAATCTAAATCAACTTCATCTTTTTCTGTTTTTTTACTGTTGCTGGCAATGATATTTCTTGTATAAAAGGCACATTTATGTCTTGCGAAATATTTGTCTCCACATTTCCAACATTTCTCTTCCTTTTTTCCTTCAATATTAGTTGGTTGTTTTCCTTTATTACGTTTGGTGGGGGAATATATTTGCTTGAATTTTCCATGGATGTTCTACTTGATTTTCCCTTGGCATAACTAACTGCGCTCTCATTATTAGATCGTTCATAACCTTCTCCTTGCTTCAGGATTTTCTTCAGCGCTTTCTTATCATCAGTAACTTCATTTTCCTTTTTATCACCATTATTAGAATCAACCATTTTCGCATCTTCATAATTATCTTCTTTTTCTTTTTCCACATTTTTATGAAATTGTTCATCTTCTCTATTATGGATTACTGCAGAAATTTTTTTAAAACGTGCAGAATTTTTTTTAAAACGTGTTGTGACTTCTGCATATGAATTCTCTAATTGCTGAAACTTTCCTAGAATTTTATTAATTTTTTCACTTTCTTTACACGACTTTTCTAATTGCTCATGGTCTCCACGTACTGGCAGATAGTGTGGTAAACTATGTCCATAGGCTTGTAAACTACGTTCGTAGGCTTGTAGAACGATGTTGTGTGCCATGGCTCTGATGGCTTCGATATTGCTTCAATTCTTGCTCTGATAGCTTCGATATGGCTTTGATACCACTGCAGCAACATAACTTGTAGGTTTGTTGACTTAATAGCAAAAATGGCTTTAATTATAAAAATACATAAAAAGATGAAGCTCATTTAGATTCAGTTAAAGATAATCTGGAAGAAGGCTATGTTGAGAAACAAAAAGGAAGCCACTCAAATTCTGAGTTTGGTTGGGAATATGAAGAAAGAAGAGAGAAAATGTCAAGGCACGGGGGTAAATGGTTGTCTGCGAATTCCTTCATAATTTTTCTTAAAACGGGTTGTGACTTCTGCACATGAATTCTCTAATTGCTGAAACTTTTCGAGAATTTTATTAATTTTTTCACTTTCTTTACACGACTTTTCTAATTGCTCATGATCTCCAAGTACTGGCAGATAGTGTGGTAAACTATGTCCATAGGCTTGTAAACTACGTTCGTAGGCTTGTAGAACGATGTTGTGTGCCATGGCTCTGATGGCTTCGATATTGCTTCAATTCTTGCTCTGATAGCTTCGATATGGCTCTGATACCACTGTAGCAACAAAACTTGTAGGCTTGTTGACTTAATAGCAAAAATGGCTTTAATTATAAAAATACACAAGAGGTATTTATAAGAATAATTTATTAATAAAATATGATAAGATATAATAAGATTGATTGAAAGTTACAATGAGGCCCTACTTTTATACCTATGCAGGTGCCTTTTCACGAATGGGCATGTCTTTTAGACATGCCTTTTCAGCTAACTAACAACTACTTAACATAATCCTATTTGATTATTTAGTAATTACATTTATTTGTATTTATTCTATTTTATACAAATTATATTCGTTACATATCTCTACCAATTCAGATCTAGAATAAGCACATGCACACATTGACAAAGTGACACAATTATTTCTGGACAAACTGTCCTCGGAGAAACCCATTGTGGGAAAACTGGTCTCTGGTTGCTGGAGGGTTCTATTATTAAGAATATTTCTGAATACACAACTCTAGGTTCCAGATCTGGGAAACCCTACAGAGAAAACTCTAGATCTACAGCTCCTGGCTGATCTAGGGCCACAAATACTAACTAATCCACACCCTCAAACGGGATTTACAGAACTCAACCAGATCTAGGCTTGGAAACCCCAGCGCTACCCCTAAAAGGCCCTGCGCTAGCCTTTGAAGGCTGTAAAAGCCTTTGCGTCAACCTTGGATGGCCTCCAAACCCTTAGCGTTGCTCCTGGAAGGGACTGCGTTACCCCATAATGGGTGACGCAATCACTGCACTGCTTCTAAGGGTCTTTGCGCAACCCCTGAAGGGTTTCTTCAAAGTTGCGCTGTCCCTGTTGCTGTTGTTGCCTTCATCTGCGCTGTCCTTGAGCTGATCTCTTCTCTGCCTCTTTGTGTATTTTAGACCTTGGGATCAGATCATCCCCTTGGTCTAAATTCCCCTCTCTGTAGCTGAAGCACTTGAGTATTCTTAGCCAACCCTGCCCTAGAATCTCAACTTAGCTTCAGTGCTTTGCCTTTGTGTGTCTTTACAAATGACCCCAAGCCTTTCCTTTATACTTTTCTCATTGACAAATCAATGACCATGATCAGATCTTGAATCAATGGCTAAGATTAAAAGAAAGCTTGATCTGTGTGTCTTAAGACAATTTCATCGCATGTTTAATGAAATTCACTTTAATTATTTTATTTTCCTAAGTTTTAACTTAGGAAATAGATTAAAATTATTAATTAATTTAATATCTCCTAAACCAGATGAAATTTCCCAAATCCATTTCTGGGTCTTGTAGATCAGGTGAACTCTAGTCCTTCCTCAAAATTTGGGACCTAGAGCACAACTAATGCTACCCCAAATTCACAAAATCTCAACGTAATAATGATGTGAAAAGGTAGCAATCGTAGGGGCCTGAGTTATCCTGCGTATTTTTACCACCCGTGGAGTGCACCTTTTTCTAAAATGATTTATTTTCTTCTTTTATGCATATATAACTTGGGTTACAAGCTTCAATGAGTTGCATTTAAATACCCCCTTAAGATGTAGCGTTTCATCGCTTATTAGGGTTGGGACATAAAATTTATTTTTATATTTAGATAGATCATAAAATGTTAGGGTTGGCTGGTGGCTAATGAGGGGAATAAATCTCAGGCTGGGATTTTTTTTCATGTACTTATAATTTTTCCTAGCCATGATTTGCCTTTTACGATTTTTACTTGCGGCGTAGATTTATTTGGCTTTTATCTTTCTTTCTGCTGCATTAAATTATTAAGGCCAAGTTTCGGGCCCTTAAAGACATGGCACATAGGGGCTAACCAATAAATGTGAGAAGTAAGCAATCAACCCCAAGAAAGGAGATGACTAAGTGAAAAGGACAGAAAGTGGAAAATATGGACAAGACATGGAGACACATTATCAATCGAGACCTCCTATTCGTGCCCCTCTTGAACAGTGGAAAGAAAAAGGCCTCAAGGGAGGTCACACTAGACTACGTTCAGAGGATAACCACTAAGGTGAAGAGGGGAACATGAATACAATCTAGAGCGGTTCATTCTAATAAGCCCTTGATCCATACTAAAATGCCTTAAATCATTAAAAAAAAACTCATAATAAAAAAATGGTTAGCATACCTCATATTTGGAGACCCATCTTCTTCCGGGGAACAGGCTAGACGATAATAAAGACTGAGTGGATAGTGGTTGAGAGGAAAATGAAGATGGTTGCATGTGGATCAATGTGGGGCTACTGGCTGGATCAAATAAGGGAGCATTTTTTCCTTAGGGGTTAGCCACAAGTAGGTGGGTAACAAGCCACATTCCTCTTTAGCAGTGTAGATGCAAATATTTCAAAGCTCAAGCTTCAAAAACTCCTTTCAAATATTAGAAGCTATGGTCTCAACTGTCTCCATGAACTTTGAACAACTTCTTCAAGAGGATGAGGCTTGCTTATATAAGATTTTGTCGAGAAAATTCCTCAATAAAATAATAATATTTCAATACAGACACTAGATCTAACCTAGGAATGCATAAGAGACTATCTTTTAACCAACTAGGGTTGACAAGTAAAGCAAATGATAAAGTATGTGATCTAGCCACATCTACAAGTATCCAAGCATGTGAGCTCCAAGAGATAGTGCACCCTCCTTTAGAGGAGTTAATGCTTGAACCCCCTACTAGAAGAAAATGATTTGACATGTCAGCAAGCTCCAAGATAATATTCAAATACTCCAAAGATAGTGTACCCTCCCCTAGATGAGAAAAATATGAGTTAATGCTCTAATAATCTAATACTCCAAATATAGTGCACCCTCTTAGAACATGATAAGCCTAGCTTGAAATAGACACATCTAGTGTTTGATCATGTTAATCTATCAAGGAAATGATAAAATAATCCTTCGTTATGTGTGTCCTCCAAAACATGTTCAATAAACCAATAAAATATTCTAGGTCAAGTGTGCTCCACAAGAGAGATGGTCCACACAAGGTAGAGAGATAGAATAAATAGGGCACTCAGAAGAGTCAAAACATGATCTGTAAATTGTCGTGGATATCCCACTAGATAATTCATCACAACATATTTGATAAAATTCTACTTAAACATCCGAAATCTACACTATAAGGGTTTTATTTCTCTTTAGATTTATGGATCTATAAACTAATGTTATTGTGTATGCATGAAAATTATATTTAAGTAGAAAACAAAGAACAAGTAAATAAAAACTCACAAAACATGATTGACAGAAGATATATACTGGGAAACCCTTTTGGGAGAAAACCTAGCTGGATGGTGAGGCTGCTCTTCTCTCTTTCTGTAAATAAAAAATGGCTGTGTGTACAAAGAAGTAAGGCCTGTGGCCGATGGGCTACTACAGTGCACAAATCCTCTCAGTGTGCTCTTTCCCTATTGCTCTGAGTTACTCTTCTTGTCTCTAGAACAAAATGCACTCAAAAAGAATGGAATCCCTTCTCCTCCTAGTGGCATGGTTATAACATAGCTTGATAGCCTCCTAGTGGTTAGGTTTGACTCCTTCAATTCCTAACTAGAGTTACAATATCGACTTTTCTGGAGTATTCTTCATCATGATCATGTGGCTAGCCCCTTTTCCATAAATAATGGGGGCTGATGTGGCATTCTTAAGAATTATGGTGGACAAAATAGGAAGGTCAACTTCCGAGTGGCATAACTTTTGCATACATACTTCGATTGAGGTGATGCTTGCACCGTTGGAAAGGTCTCCATGTGTAGAATAGGAGAAAAAGGTATGACACTAAAGCAACAAAGTTTTATGCCCAAAAAAATGCTGTTTGATGCCTCAAAATGATCTCAGAAGGTTATAGATCTCAATTTTCCAAACTAGATCTTGTTGATAAAAATGGTCCTGTGAGCTGTTTCCTCCACTTTTTCCACTCTACAAGCATCGAGATGGATGACAAACATTATAATGATCCAATTCGTATCACACCTCCACATTTTGGGAGGCTTTTGGTCCCTAAAAGCTTCTGCTGAATGAGGTGAGAGAATAAAGCTTCTATTGAATGAGTTTAGGGATTTTTTCCTCCACCTTCTCTTGGGTGTACCATTTAGCGTTGCTTGGAAGCTGTCCTTTCGACCTAGTCTGCCAAAGATCATGTTGCCCTTGTCTTGTAGTTCTGGACCTCTTTTGCAAAACTAAATCCTTTGTTAACTTTGCCTAAGCATTTGGTGCCACATCCTTAATTGAAGGTAAGACTTGTTCTTCTTCTTGATCTAGCATGGAAGGCTCATAGAGTTTCAGATTCTCCACATTCACAATTGAGTAAATGTGCATGTATGGGGGTAGACTAAGTCTATAGGCTTTATCTCCCACCTTTTCCAGTATCTCAAAGGGACCATACTGCAAAGTTAGACTTAGTGGTCGCATTTTCCATATCTCGAGTCTTCTTGATAGCCTTCTGAAGGGTGGGGAGGTTGAATGCCTTGACCCGACCCTATAGGGGTTCCGCTAATGCCTCAGTGAAAAGCATGACTAATTGCTCTTCATATATATCTGTTTCTAGGACTACGGTTTGTTCAATTTCTGCAATAAACTCTTCATGTGATCTCGTCTATTTGAGTATTGCCAATTCTCTAAAGTGGATATCTGGTTTCTTCCGATCAAGTCTTTCTATCAGTCTTGTGTAAAATCTTCATAAGAAGTGATGTTGGCATGCCCCAATGTTACTAGTCTACTAGACCATGATACCACCATTCATGCACTTCCCCTTCTAGACGTAATGTGGCAAATTGGATTGCGTAGGCTTCCGCCATGGGATTGAGCCTGAAGTAGGTGTTCAATTTTTGCACCCAAGCCCTCGTTGTACATTTAGATGATCCATCAAATGAGGGTAGAGAGGAAGTTTACTCACCTTGCGTGTCAATTGAGAATTTGGCTGTCCCCTGGGTCTATTTCTGTATCTGAAATTGCTGTATTCACCGAAGGACATAGCTGCTTGAGTGTTTTCCTCCAATCTTGTGTAATCTCGAACGTATTCATTAAGAAGTTGATTTGGCTTAACTGCTTCTTGGGCTGCCATTGCTTGATTATTTGTGAACTGTGGAAGTAATGGTCGGTGATTTCTTCTGCTGCTTGCTCAGTTATTGGGCAGACCAGAGTTATGGTTACCACTACCTTCAGTGGCGGTTTGGTTGTTGGCAGAAACATTTTGTTGTCCTGTGAGGTGAGCAATTAGTTGAGCAAGTTGTTGCTATCCTTGAGCCAAAACCTGTGCAATCTCCCATTGCCCTTGAATCATTTGTTGCCCTTGTTGTTGCAACTGCTGGTTCATTTGATGTTGTCCATGGAGTAATTCGTTCAACAGAATGCCAGGGTCATGTTCTCCTTACCCCCCATGGCTGAACGATGAGTACCCCTCTTTCTTCTTACAGTGACGTTGCTTGTATCCTCAGGAAGCATACAAGGCTCATGCACTCACAAATTGGTAGTATGCTTGCACTTTGATACCACTAATCTCATACTGCTTCTATCCTGAATTACTGGCCTGTTGATGATGCTGTTATGTGAGTCGTGTTGAGATTTTGTGTATTTGGGGTAGCATCAGTTGTGCTCTAGCTCCCAAATTTTGTGGAGGGACTAGAGTACACTTGATATACAAGACCCAGATATGGATTTGGGAAATTTCATCTGGTTTAGGAGATATTAAATTAATTAATTATTTTAATGTATTTCCTAAGTTAAAACTTAGGAAAATAAAATAATTAAAGTGAATTTAATTAAACATGTGATGAAATTATCTAAAGTCACACGGATCAAGCGTTCTTTTAATGTTAGCCATTGATTAAAGATTTAATCTTGGCCGTTGATTTGTCAACGAGAAAAGTATAAAGGAAAGGCTTGGGGTCATTTGTAAGATAGACAGAGGCAGAGCATTGAAGCTAAGTTGAGATTCTAGGGTGGGGTTGCTAAGAATTCTCAAGTGTTTCAGTTGCAGAGAGGGGAATTTAGACCAAGGGGATGACCTGATCCCGGGGTCTAGAATACACAAGAAGTAGAGAAGAGATCAGGAAAGGTAGCGCAGAGGAAGGCAGCAGTAGACGGCAGCAGCAGTAGCAAGGACAGCGTGATTTTCAGGGAACCCTTCAGGGGTTACGCAGAGACCCTTAGGGGCAACGTAGTGACTGCGTCACCCAGTCTGGGGTAACACAGCTCCTTCCAGTGACAACACTGAGCATTTGGAGGCCTTCAGAGGCTGACGTAGTGTCTTTGAGGGGCAGATCTGGGGTTTCTAGGCCTAGATTTGGCTGAGTTCTGTAAATCTCGTTTTAGGGTGTGGATCAGTTAGTATTGTTGGTCTTAGATCAACCAGGTGCTGCAGATATAGAGTTTTTTCTGTAGGGTTTTCCAGATTTGGAACCTAGAGTTGTGTATTCAGAAATATTCTTAATAATAGAACCCTCCAGCAGCTAGAGACCGGTTTTCCCACATTGGGTTTTTCCAGGGACAGTTTGTCCAGAAATAACTGTGTCACTTTGTCTATGTGTGCATGTGCTTATTCTAGATCTGAATTGGTAGAGATCTGTTATGTGTTTTGCTTTGATGTTAACTTAAATTTATTTAGTTGATAACTTGTATAAGTAGGAGAAGCTTATAGGAGAAGTTTAATCGGATTAACAGAAGCACTTCAGTATAAGAATTAAAATTTAGAAATTTTTATATAACGCAGGAATTGGCAGACCAGAAGGGTCACCACCGAAGAATTCAGAAGATTCAGTTAAAGCTGGCCGGAATGCTATAAAAGTGAGACTCAAGGGACAACGCTGACAATCACTATAGGGAAAAGTAAAAAAGTATTGCTTCCCAATGTTTCGTCCTATCAAGCCCACGCGACCATCGGGGCAGGCACTAGAAACAACGTTGACAGCTCCGCAGCGTCGTTGGTGATTTAGATTCAACTGTTGGATCCGTAAAGTCCGCGATGTGTTAGCACCAAGAGGTGGTGGGGTTAAACTTTTGAAGTTTTCATATTTTTAACCTTAGCACAAGTGACAAAGTTTGGGAAGAGATCAGCTTCTCAGAGAGCTTCTTGCCAAAGGAAACTTGCAGTTTGGTCAAAGGATCAAAGAAGAAGCTGAATCATAGTTGATTTGGTAGATTTCCAAGGAGGGAAATCAATTTCCAGAGGGAGCAGAGGGTTCCCAGTTCGAAAAGGACCCTAGATCCAAGATCTCTAGCATAGAGAAGAGGAGCTCTGACACATTATGAGTAGATAGTTCCTCATGGACTGCGTGATCAGGATAGGCTAGAGGGCCTCTCAAACATTTTGGTATGGAAAGCTAGGATCCTGATTGTCTTAGAGGCATATGGTCTAAGAGATCATGCAGAGGAGATCCTGGCCACGCCAAAAGATGCTATGAAGGAAGAGGAGGAAGATGCAGCCTTGGCATCGAAGAAGCAGCCGAAGAAGAAGAAGGATCTTTCTAAGATCAAGTGCTTTTAGTGTGGGGAAATGGGACATTTTTCCAGCCATTGTCTAGAAAAGAAGAAGGACAAGGAAGCATCTTCTTCCAAAGCAACGGTGGCAGATGATGGGTCAGGAGATGATGTAGCCATGAGTGCTCATGAACCACGGAGGTGGGGTGACATGGACATGTAGAGGAGCTACATGGAAGTAAGGCAGGATCCTTGAGTAGCTCATCTCTTGGATCAGAAGCGAGCTACGGTAGCCTTAAGACAGTAGCGGGACAAGTGGAGTAGTGGGTGCATAGATCACAGATGAGGCAGAGGTAGAGGTTGGGATGAGCAGCGCAGAGCATAGTAGCAGTAGTAGCACAAAGGCTGATGTGACTTTAGCAGCGCAATGCAATACTGCTTATGCAGTGCAGAGCTGCAGCAATGCAGAGAGCTTTAGAGGGACAACGTAGTGTAATAGCAACGTGATAGATTTCAGCACAAGGAGCTGATGTGACTTTAGTAGTGCAGAGGGAGTCTGATTACGTAGGAAGAGTTGTAGTTGTGCATCGTTCTTTAGATGATAGCATAGATCTGTAGCCTATGGAGCTTCAATGATGAGGATGCAACCCATCTGACTTGTTTGTCAAAGATTGGGCAGGAGATTCAGTTATTTCTCTCAACAACTAAAGTTGCAGTGCAGTAGATCAGCGGTGGCAGTGGTATGAGCAGCACAGATGCAGCATATTGAGAGGGAGCTGCAGTACAGTGGTTGCAGTGGCAGTGGCAGAGTCATGGGCAATAGTACAAAATGGTAGCAACAATGCATAAGGAGCCCAAGCTTCAACAACACAGAACCAGTGCCCAAAATCATGTAATGCATAAGTGTGATGTATTGCTAGAGCACACCCTTGATGCTAAGAGGGAGTGTTGAGATTTTGTGTATTTGGGGTAGCATCAGTTGTGCTCTAGGTCCCAAATTTTGAGGAAGGACTAGAGTTCACCTGATCTACAAGATCTAGAAATGGATTTGGGAAATTTCATCTGGTTTAGGAGATATTAAATTAATTAATTATTTTAATGTATTTCCTAAGTTAAAACTTAGGAAAATAAAATAATTAAAGTGAATTTAATTAAACATGTGATGAAATTGTCTTAAGTGTCACGGATCAAGCTTTCTTTTAATCTTAGCCATTGATTAAAGATTTAATCTTGGTTGTTGATTTGTCAGCGAGAAAAGTATAAAAAAAAGGCTTGGGATCATTTGTAAGATACACAGAGGCAGAGCACTGAAGCTAAACTGAGATTCTAGGGCAGGGTTGCTAAAAATTCTCAAGTGTTTTTGTTGCAAAGAGGGGAATTTAGACCAAGGGGATGATCTGATCTCAGGGTCTAGAATACACAAGAAGCAGAGAAGAGATCATGAAAGACAACCCAGAGGAAGGCAGCAACAGACGGCAGCAATAGACGGTAGCAGCAGCAACAATAGACGGCAACAACAGCAGCAACATCAGCAAGGACAACGTAATTTTCAAGAAACCCTTCAGGGGTTACGCAAAGACCCTTAGGGGTAGCGTAGTGACTGCGTCACCCAGTTTGGGGTAACGCAGTCCCTTCCAGTGACAATGTTGAGCATTTGGAGCCCTTTAGAGGCTGATGCAATGTCTTTCAGGAGCAGATCTGGGGTTTTTAGGCCTAGATTTGGCTGAGTTATGTAAATCCCATTTGAGGGTGTAGATCAGTCAGTATTGTTGGTCTTAGATCAGCCAGGTGCTGCAGATCTAGAGTTTTCTCTGTAGGGTTTTCCAGATCTGGAACCCAGAGTTGTGTATTCAGAAATATTCTTAATAATAGAGCCCTCCAGCAGCCAGAGACCGGTTTTCCCACATTGGGTTTTTCTGGGGACAATTTGTCTAGAAATAACTGTGTCACTTCGTCTATGTGTGCATGTGCTTATTCTAGATCTGAATTGGTAGAGATCTGTTATGTGTTTTGCTTTGATGTTAACTTGAATTTATTCAGTTGATAACTTGTATAAGTAGGAGAAGCTTAACCGGATTAACAAAAATAATTTCTGCATAAGAATTAAGATTCAGAAATTTCTACAAGTCGAGTCTCCAAGCTGCAGACCGAAACCCTTGTTGCCCTATATAAATTACTTCCTATTAAACCCAGATGACTTGGAGCTCTTCAAAGACTCAAAACAGACGCTGTAATTAACCTCCGCAACAGGCTGCAGCTCCGAGTTTAGCTTCAGGATGACTCTGAGACCCTCACTTGGCAATCTGAGCAATTCCTGTTTCAGAACTAGGATGGTGTCAGGGATCAGTGCTTCAGAGGTCCTAAAGAATTCACCTTCTTCAAGGAGAAACTTGCTCAGTCCTTTGTATCTACATGCTGGACAGGACCATGTACTAACAAAATGTCTTCGTTGTCTCCCTGCGTATACTTCCTGTGCTAAGAATTCAAACCCCAAACAGAATTTGTCGTAACAAGAATAATTCAACAGGGGTCTACACTTCCTTTCCAGAGTAGTCCTGTGGCTAATCCAGAATGCCCAAAAACCTTGCTGCCCTTTCAATTCGTCCCTGCGCCCAAATTGAAAGAGAAGAGAAGATCTTCGCTGTTCTCACAGGGATGGTCAAACAGGGAAATTTCGCTGCCTTCTCAGAATTTCTTTACAAAAGATCCTCACTGCCACCAGATTGTTTCCTGTTCAAGACCAATTTCCCAGAATTCGCTGTCCAACCAGAAACTCTTGTGCCAAAAACATAGAGAAGAGATAAAGGATGTCAACTAGTGGAATCTTTCACCACCAAAGTTGACAAGAGAAAGGGGTCTTAAAACCCTCAGAGCTAATGCTCAAGAACAATGAATTGATTCACATTTGATGTTCCAAAATGAATTCATGCCTCTCATATTTATAGATTTCCTAGAGGGGTCTCTTCTTCTAAAATGATTGAGTAATCTTTACTCCAAGCCCCAAATTTGGGTTTCTTCGCCCAGCTGCCCCAGAATTTTTCGAACAGTGGGAAATTTTGGGGTTTTTCCCCTTTTTGGAGGACAATAGCCTATGGGGATTGATAGGTTACTTTGTCCCATTTGTCCTCAATTCGTAGAGGACGTTACAATTTCTCTGTTTTGGTTTTTTGTGGACATTTAAATTATTTCATGTCATTTCAGATTACAATAGGAGAATCATGGGTAAGATTATGTTCCATTCAAAAACCTGGAATATGTTCTTTGTGCTGATTAATTTATGTGGACCAGTTTTAGCCACATGCTAATGTATATGGACCAGTATCGGCCATGCGCTAATGTATGTGGGCCAGTATTAACTATTCTGAAACCCATCTGCTGGAATTTACCAACAGAGGAAAGAATATCTGAACATCATTTGGACACTGGAAAGATACCTAATGCAATCATGGGATATCATGGAAAGAAAGAACAGTTTTGAACAAATTACACCAATCCCAGATTTTTTTTTGGAAGAACAGTTTGATAGGTGTAAATGTGAAGAATATATGTTTCACTTAGTTCTCGGAATCGTTGATCTTAACAAGGGGTAATTGATTAGTGTTATTCTATGTCAGCATGCATTCAAGTATTCCCAAAGCGACACTGGTTACTTCCTCCAAATTATTAATTTAATGGGGGCATTGATCAGGATTTATTTTTGTATGTATTTCCAGAAGCGACAGAGCTCATTTCTTCTGTATGAACTAAACATATTTTCACTGATATCTGTTATCTGGGTTCTGCAATGAGGAAAAATTGTGGCAATACACTAGACAGTAATTTTGTTAAGATGGTTGGTTATTGGTTCTGGTTTGAGTTATGTGATTAGGAGTCCGTTTTCCCATATTACTGCAAATTACAATTCCATAATATCCCCTTATCAGTGATGTATGTGCCCTGGCTTTATTAGGTAAGATTATTTTGGTTATTTGTAAGATATTTGGCTGTGTTTTTTGTTTGGGTATTATCTGTTTTTGAGCAGCTGTTGTGGATATTCCATTCTTTTGTTTCTTATTACTTTGTTTTGTCCTTTCATTATCTGTTTTAGCTTATGATTCTATATTTTGATTATCCCATTTCTTAAAGGTTTCCTTAGGGAAATAGGGAAGGCCTTTTCTGGAATTCTTATGCGTGCAATTTGAGATGCATATAACGTTTGTGTCTGAAATGCTCTTTTGATGTTCATAATAATTTGGCAGTGAACAATGTGCATTTGAAACAGCAAATCAGGTTGCACATGTGAATTGCGGGAGTTGTTTTACAACACTTATGTACCCATATGGAGCTCCATCTGTAAAATGTGCTGTCTGTCATCATGTTACGAATGTTGGAGTAAGTCTTTAAATCTAACTTACATCTTGTCTTGTTTGAAATCTTTATGTTCTACTCTTTTCTGAATTATGTGTTTTGTTAGAGTTCTGTATTGTTAATGGAGAGAGTGATTAACTGAATGTTCCATTCTATATGAGCCTTAATTTTCCTATTGTTGCTTTGAGTTTTTCTTGTTATTGTTTATTTTCTTATGTATATAGGTTTGTCGTAATTGTTTAGTTTGGTGTAAGAATTTGCTTCCTACCATGGTTTTCACCAGCAGATTTTGTTTTTGTAGCAAATAAGCAAT
Organism: Pinus albicaulis; assembly: GCA_034641835.2. Classification (NCBI taxonomy): domain Eukaryota; kingdom Viridiplantae; phylum Streptophyta; class Pinopsida; order Pinales; family Pinaceae; genus Pinus; species Pinus albicaulis. The sequence goes on along the minus strand of CM076580.1, from coordinate 139,587,482 downwards.
ATGAGAATGCCACTTCCTGTACAAAGACCTCCAGCGGCAGCTACAACCCCAGCTTCTAGTTCCGCAGTAAGTATTTGCTTCCAGTTTTTCATTTTAAGTTCTGTAGATATCTGAGAAATCTTTATATGATCCAATCATGGCTAGCTTAGCAGTGTTATTCAACTATTCAAGTTTGCAATTTTATTTGGCTTGAGCTCTTGCATCTATTGGAATGTTATATGATAATCAGAGGTAGAGTTCACAGAGGATTAGTTGTTAACTTCTAAATACCAGATCTGATCTAATGCACACAGCGATTATTTTATACCCAGAAATTTATTTAACCAGTAAATTAATTTTCTGAACTGCTGAAAATAAACACACTGGTATCTTTAACCTTTCACAATAAATTTGCAGTGGAAAATACTCAGAAAATTAGTAACAAACAGCAGATAAATCTTCCCAATCAAATCTTCCTTCACATTAACTTGTCTGGAAAATTTAGGGCCTTGACCCACAAAGTAATACACAAATTACAGCAATAATTGAACCTGCAAATGGCCCACTGGATTTTCGGCCTCACGAAGGATTTAGCCCCTGAAATTGGGTTCTGGAAGATGACAAAGCCTTGGGAAATCTCGGCCTCCACCTGTACTTAATTCAGCCTCCTTTGTATGGCTGCGCTGTGGAAGAGTTTGGGTCCCCCTTAGCTGAATTTTCGGCTTCCTCTTTGCTCAATGCGGCCTGCTGGAATTCTTGGCCTCCTTTCTAAGTTCTGGCGCACACAAATTTTGGCATCCCTCTCCTCCAAGTCTTGTCATCTCTCTCCTTAACTTGGCCCTCACAAATTATCCTTCTGAAAAATTGTTGCTCCACACATTCTTCTTCTCTTCAGTCACTCGAGCCTTTCACTCTTTGAGAAAGTCTCTTCGTCAGTTACTAAATGTTGTGTTTTCACACTCTCCCTTAGGTTCCCTTTATGATTTCTCATTGAGTCAAATCCCTAATCTCCAAAGTGATAGAGGGCTAGGATTATGTCCTAACTCACTTAGATCAATGGTGGAGATTAGATCTAAGTCACTTTAATAATTAAATTATTTATCCTCGGAAACTTTAACCCAATGGCCAACATTAATCAATAAATTAATTAATGTGTTCTTCCCAAGTTAAAACTTAGGAAATAAATCATAACACTTGATCTTCTCGAACAGGCACCTAAAGAGGACTCTCTGCTGCATGCTAGACACAGCCTATTTAGAAGACCTTTGGATGCTACAAACATAAACATTAGTCAATTTAGGCTCTTAACCAGTTGGGGAAATTGGTTGTTCATATTTTAAATGCCTTCTAAATATTTTCTGACAGGAAGCGTGGAAATCTGTACCCATCTTTACAAATGTGGATGGTAGATCTTATCACTTTTTTGTAGGTGATAGAGATTTGGAAGGTGTTCATTTTTCATCAGTTTGATCTATGCTGCAACTATTACTTCAACAATATCCAATAGCATCCAATTTAACAATTTCACTTCTTCAGTTATCCAATAGCAGTAGAGCAATAGTAAATAGAACAATTAAACAAATGCACAATGAAAGACAGACAAGAGACACAAATTTGGTCAATGACCAGGGCAAAACCCACTATGGGGAAAGCCCTTGCAAATCTTCTTCTTATTAGATTGTCTTCAAATGTTCAGCAGAGAGAGTACATCATCCAATATCAATTCAATATCCAAATAGCGTCAAAATTCCAAGAAACTATTCAAGAGAGGGATGGAGTCAACTGTAGTCAAATATGATCTGCCTGAAGTCTGCTCAAGTTAACAACAGTCAACTGCTGTCAAAGTATGCCCTAACCAGAGATAGTACAACAGTCTACTAGTCATCAAAGGAGCTCGGTCGTGGAGGAATTTATGCGGCCTTCTTAGCTGAACAAAATGAGCCCAAAACAGTCTGAATTGGAACAGTCAAACCTGGTCAACGTGGAGATGGAGCCTGCGGTCAACCTCTGCAATTAGGGCTTCGGTCAAGGAGCACAGATTGCCTTGTTTTTGGTATCAATTTCTGAGGCCTGCTAAAACAGAAATGATTAACCCGAAAATGCAGTCAAATCATGCTATTTAAGTCCAAGTCAACGCTGGTCAACACCCTGCAGTCAGCCTTGTAATTCGATCCAATCAGAGACAGCCACCTGTACTTCGCATGAGAAAGAGATGTCTTTCACTTCTGAGCTGTACGAACCAATAGGAGGAGAGAGAAGATGTTTGTTGTGTGAATGAAGTGCCTAATGAGGTTTGACGTCTCATGTATTTATATGAATCCATGTGGGTGAAAAGACTTGACGTTTGGGCTTCATGAGCCTACATGAAGTTGAAGCCAACCTTGATAATTTGCACATGTGTGGGCTTTAATTCGAAAATACGCTTTTCCTTGTCCGATTTGAGTGATCTTGAGGTTGATTTTGGTCCTCTCAAAAAGAGGAATTCAATGCAATAATTATCTTCATCCAATGAGTTTTCCAAAGTGGAATTTGACCCTAGTTGCATAATTTAAGACTCCCTTTCAACTAGGGAGAATTCCTCCTGTCAATACCTGTCCATCGATCATCATGTCATCCTGTCATCATGTACCATTTCTGCTTGTCTCTGCTCATCTCATGCTGAACATTCTCGAATCTAAAGAAGAAGAAATGCTGCAAGGGAGCTCCAACTACCACCCTGGCACTATCACCATTTGGGAGACTTTGCTACCACCCAGAATCATCATCATCATCATCATCGGGGAGCTATAGCAACCACCATAATCAAAACCTACCCCAAGCATGTAGGGATCAGACTCTATCCCAAAGTCCTTGACAATAGGTGAGATTAACGTAAGGATCACACCCTATCCTATTGTCCCCGATCATCCATCTTAACCCTAAAGAGTTAGATGGTAGGACACATGCATCCACCAACTTGGGAGAGATCCACCTACTGCAAGGGGTAGGGATCACACTCTATCCCAAGTCCCTCAACCCATTGGCTAGATGGGAGAGGTTATCCCACAGAGTGGGCAGGACACTAATTGGGGCATACTCTGACTAGGGGAGATCTCATGTCTCAACATCGTATCAGTCAGAGGTCTCTCATCCCTAGGAGCCCTATAGCTCCATTTAACACCCTGGGAGCTCAACTGGGGGGGGGGGGGGGTAGAACAGTGCTTAGTGTTCTTGATTAATCCGAACCTTTATTAGAAAGGGTAATCTCAATCGGTCCAAGCTGCTCTATGAAGACCAAGAGCTTCCCTTTCGGCAAAGCCTTGGTGAGGATATTGATTATCTGCTCATCTGTCAAAATGTGGAGGAGTCTCACGGCTCCTCTTTGCACCATGTCACATATGTAATGATGTATGAACTTGATATGCTTGGACTTGTCGTGGAACAAAAGATTCTCTGACAAACGAATCCCACTCTTATTGTTGCAATAGATGACTATCATGTCCAAAACCTACTCAAATAACTCTCCAAAGAGCTTCCTCAACCAAACTGATTCACAACTCGCAAGGCTAGTTGCAATATACTTGACCTTAGCAGTGTTGTGGGCTACAGATTTCTGCTTCCTGCTAATCCATGATGTCATAGCAGATCCCAGACTAAAACAACATCCGGAAGTACTTGTCTAGCTCACAACATTACCAGCCCAATCTGCATCTGTATATCCATGTAGTCTAACATCTCCAACGGCATATCTCAGTCCTGTTGAAAAAGTGTAACTAGGTCGGTCTTCATGATGGATATGTAATTATATATTTATTAATAGAAGATGATAATAATAATAAAATATATTTTTGGGATAATGAAGTCGACCTAAACCATATCTGATGGTCGGCCTAAAAGATGAGAACTGCCACTATATATAAGATAAGTCTGCGGACCATTTGTAAAGATAGCAACGGAGATAACACACTAGAAAATGCGGACTCTTCTATAAATTATAGTCTTACGACTACCACAGTAAATACGGAGAATATACTTATGAAATATCTGCGAGTAACACAACAGAAAAGAAGGATTCCTCCAAAATTGCGGACAAGCTTAAGTTAGTTTTGCGGACTGTTTTGGGAGAAGATAATCGAACAACATTGAAATTACATTGCGGAATTCTCTGAGGTTTTTAAGTGCGAATAACATATAATCGTAACCTACTTCAGCAAGGAAGAAGTGCGGATAAGCATTAAACATACAACGGTCTCATCTATGAATTATAATGCGTAAAAGATATAGCACAAAGTGCAGATAAGAGACTGTATAAATTACGGATTTGAATCTATAGATTGTGGAAAGATGCAAGAAGTAGAAAATTGCGGATTATAAGTGCAGAAAGAAGGTTACAGTGAAGGATAGTCAATAACAGTTTATGGATAATTCGTACAAGACTAAGGATAACAAGAGCTGTTGATTTGAAATTAGAGACAACAATCATAAGTTGAAGAGGTAGTCATTGTAAGGAAGGTAAAACTATGATTTACCTTCCACTGTTCAAGCAATTGAAGATTCAACTGAAGGAAGTACTGGTGCCTAACTTTCCTGTCTTATGTTTTTGATAATTAACTTGATGAAAGATTAACTAAACTAAAAGAAGAGAAAACATGAACATCACAAGTAAGGTCACAAGTAATTATCAAGAAGAGAAGTTGTATTAACCTTAAGCCCTCCAAATTATCAACATGGTATCAGAGCTAAGGTGGCAGTCAAAGAAGGGCATCTAAGTGGCACTTAACAACAATGAAGTATACCTCTGTCTCAGTGCAATAACATTGTAACTACACTTCGTTAAAGGTATTATCTCTATGTTGATGATCTCGGTGTCTTGACAATCATGATGCAAGTCTAGAAGAGATCTACAAGACAAGGCAACTCAAATATAGAGAAACATTTCTGATCTACACTCATTCACTACCAAAGAAGTCGAAGTATCTTGAAGACAAGCAGGCATTATCATCTTCAAAAGCTATAAGGAAAGCTCTGTATCATCCTAGCAAGGACCTTATCCTTGAAGAAGATCATCCGAGAAAGCACCAATACATCTTCTTCAACCACCATCAATGTAATCAAGTTGAAGATTATGTCAAGTAAGTATCTTTAATTCTATAATCAAATTTGGTAAAATGACTTTGTGTTTGTAAGAAGATCCATAAGCTGGTTGGGTCATCAAAACTTCTTGCATGAAAAAGAAGGATAGACATAATCCTTGAAGAAAGTGAAGTCATGGAAAAGGGTCTCCTATGAATAGTAATACATGAAGAGGATTAATATGAAAGATCCCATCATATAGTTGGATTGGAAACCTAAAGGGAATATATGATCAGCTGAAAGAAATATTCTTTGAAGATACAGTAAAGAAGGTCATATCACTTAGACTTGATCTACATAAAATTGAAAGGAATATCTTCATAGAATCTCAATTGTGAGATATGGAGAAATGATAAAAGGATAATCATCACTATTCTAACAAATGAGCAAGGTAACAAATGTCCATGGGACAAGAAAGTTACCTCATCCAACATCTTGCAGCTTCTATGCTATATAGAAGAAGATAAGTTGAGGGAAAATTGTTGAAAGTTAAAGGATTCAGACATTACTGAAAGAAATATCATATCACCGAAAAGGAGAAGGAAGCTAAAGAAAAGAAGATCAAGGAAAGAGGGAATAAGAGGTCTCTACTATGACTAAGATAGTCTCTCTATGTACATTAAGAAGCATCTCGATAGAAGCATTCAGTGAAACCAATTTTTGGAAACCTCTCTACTAAAAGTAAAGCAGTCATCAGATCAAGGGTCATCATGGAGACAGAATTTTGGGATGTGATGACATATTGTTGAAGCAGGTCAAAGGGAATGAAGCTCTTCATTCTTGATAAATTTCCACAGGATGACTCGAGGTATGAGGTATGTATATTTTTATATGCTGACATTGGATGCTGTGAAGTCATGCCATATGGTTGCAGGTAATGGACTTCTGTATTTAGAAGTATGATCTATGAAGGAGTATCTCTCTATGCACGGAAAGATGAAATCAACATAATATGTCATGAAATATGAGGTGGCTGTATATTGTCGAGGAACTGGAAAATGTGTAAGTTCCTAGGAATGGAGAATGCGCAAAGAGGAAGAGATCATGAAATGCAACCATGACAAGAGGCAGTTATCTTCCAGAGGCCAAGAAGATTGGACTAGAATATCTCCTGGAAAGATATGTAAAGAAGAAGACCCTTGGAAAAACATATCATTAGGAGATGTGTCAATCTGTATGAATGATGCCGATGCTTACAGAAAGATGTCATGGTAAAAGATCATCACTAAGGTAACTTTTGTTTTAAAGTTCATATGTAAATGTTTATCTAGATGAATTTGTGCAGGGCTGCTAATCATGAGAAAGGATGTATGATCCTGGAAGATGATTTGAAGGAAAGCAGCATGGCACAATAGTGGACCAGATAAGGAAGTTTGATGAATCACTTTCTGATAGCTGACATGACTTAGGATGAAAGTGATGAATGATTTGTGCCCTATGAAGCTCAAAGTTGAAGATTCCTCAATATCGAAATCCATGACATTGAGGACAAGAATTCTTCATGAGCAACTGGATGTCTCACCATTGTTGCTGGAAGCCCCTGGTTAAGAGGGTGCATGATGATAAGTTTCTTACTTGGAAGAAACTTGGTAATTCCTAAGAATGAGCTTAGGTGCATTCCTCATATAGGAATGAGTACATTCCCTTATGGAATAGATCCTCCCTGGTTGAGAGGGAGAGATAGACACGTCATTTTGATCTTGGGAAGAGAGAATGGAGGATTGGGTAATCATCTGGCATTCGATACTCTTTGAGAATGTGTTAGGGCATTCAAGATAAGAGTAGTCGGGGACCGATATTTTTTGAGGGCTAGCTACCCAAGAGAGGAATAGTCTAGGAAGGTCATACTTTGGGAACACCCGAGTGGAGTATGTACCTTGGAGAGACAATGACGAAGGTTTCTATAAGTCATGTGTCTCGCCAGCATTGTAGCCCATTGTCTCATTGAGAGATGGGGATGTTAGTCAAGGCCTTACACTAGGACAATGCTGGTTGATATGATGCTATACAGATGCGATTACCAATCTGATTCTTCTTATGAGATTCTTCAGCTTGAAAGTGACCATGTACCTGTATGAATACCTCCCTAGTTAAGAGGTAGTGTTGAAAAAGTGTAACTAGGTCAGTCTTCATGATGGATATGCAATTATGTATTTATTAATAGAAGATGATAATAATAATAAAATATATTTTTGGGATAAGGAAGTCGGCCTAAACAATATCTGATGGTCGACCTAAAAGATGAGAACTGCCACTATATATAAGATAAGTCTGCAGACCATTTGTAAAGATAGAAATGGAGATAGCACACTAGAAAATGCGGACTCTTCTATAAATTACAGTCTTACGACTACCACAATAAATATAGAGAATATACTTATGAAATATCTGTAGGTAACACAACAGAAAAGACAGATTCCTCTGAAATTGTGGACAAGCTTAAGTTAGTTTTGCGAACTGTTTTGGGAGAAGATAATCGAACAGCATTGAAATTACATTGCGGAATTCTCTGAGGTTTTTAAGTGCGAATAACATATAATCGTAACCTACTCCAGCAAGGAAGAAGTGCGGATAAGCATTGAACACACAGCGGTCTCATCTATGAATTATAATGCATAAAAGATATAGCACAGAGTGTGGATAAGAGACTGTATAAATTACGGATCTGAAACTATAGATTGCGGAAAGATGCAAGAAGTAGAAAATTGCGGATTATAAGTGCAGAAAGAAGGTTACGGTGAAGGATAGTCAATAACAGTTTGTGGATAATCCGTACAGGACTAAGGATAACAAGAGCTGTTGATTTGAAATTAGAGACAACAATCATAAGTTGAAGAGGCAGTGATTGTAAGGACCTTCCACTGTTCAAGCAATTGAAGATTCAACTGAAGGAAATACTGGTGCCTAACTTTCCTGTCTTATGTTTTTGATAATAAACTTGATGAAAGATTAACTAAACTAAAAGAAGTGAAAACATCAGCATCACAAGTAAGGTCACAAGTAATTATCAAGAAGAGAATTTGTATTAACCTTAAGCCCTCCAAATTCTCAACAAGTCCAAGGTTAATAGTACATGCTTGGAAACAACCCAATGTACATGGTGAGGCTCTGTCATAAATTTTCTCAAGGTGTTAATTGCAAAACCTATGTGGTGTGAGTATTCATGAGAAGCATCAGAGCACCAACCAATTGTCTATACTCATAAGGGTTTTCTAGGTCCGGTCCAACGGCTTCTCCACACAGCATCTTGAAATTCATCTCCACAGGTGTAGGCAAGGACTTGCACTCAACCATGCCAAATATCTCTAGTAGTTTCACAATATATTTTCCTTGTGAAAGGAAAATACCGCTCGACTTTTGCCATACTTCTAGTCCCAAGAAATAGTACATCAAACCAAGGTCTTTCATCTCATATTCAGAAGCCAACTTCCTCTTACATTCTAGAATGAGAGGGTCTGCACCTGTCATGAATAAGTCATCAACATATAATACCAAAATGAGAGGCATACCTTGGATCGTTTTGAAGTACAAGTTTGGATCAACTTTGCTCCTTGTGAATCCCAACTTAATCAAGTAATTATCGATATGAGCATACCAAGCATGGGGGGCTTGCTTCAATCCATAGAGAGCTTTCTTCAATCGACATACATGGGTCTTCCTATCATAAAATTTAAATCTTAGAGGTTGTTCAACGTACACTTCTTCTTGGAGAAAACCATGTAAGAAAGTGGTCTTCACATCCATTTGATACAGAGTCCATCCCTGACTTGCAACAAGGGCTACTATTGAACACATGGTTGTATATCGGGCGACAGGAGCAAATATATCGTCATTATCTTCTCCCTCTTTTTGAGAGAATCCACAAGCTACGAACCTTGCCTTGTATTTTTCGGTGCTCCATAAGCCCTATGCTTGATCTTATAAAGCCATTTGGAGGTTACCACAGATCTTCCCTTTGGTCTTGGCACAATATCGCATACGTCATTTTTCATTATAGATTTATTCTTTGGCCATTGCATCCTTCCAGACTTGTTCCTTCATGACTTCTTCAAAGGTACTAGGTTCAACTTGAATCATATTGCTCATAGCTACAACATATGCTTGCTTGGTACCTGCATGTGTTCTTGCTTTCCCTGAAAGCTGCACGAGCAATTGCTAGCAACATGTTTCTTGACATCTTATCTTTGAGCCAAAATGGTCTTTTTTTGGAAGGAGGATCACTTGGAGGAGGATCCAAGGGGTCCATAGGTTCCATGGGATCATCAACGATGTCCTTCTTGGATTCAAGCTCAGAAGGACCTTCTAAAATATCCATATCATCACTCTTGTCCTTAAGAGGAGGAGGCAGAGGGGGGTCCCTTGCTTTTCTAAGAGTGACATCTTCATCGATTGTTATATACCTACTAACTTCAACCTTCCTTTGACCAAAAATATATATTCTAAATGCTTTAGAATCTTCACTATATCCAACAAACGTACCTTTTCTTCCTATAGCTTCTAGCTTGTTTCTTTTGTCCTTCGACACATGGTAGTATATGGGGTAGCCAAAAATATGGAGATGATCAATATCAGGCTCGACACCCGTGAATACTTCCTCGAGAGTCTTGTTGTCCAAAGCTTGATGAGGCAACCTGTTTTGAACATATACCGTTGTGTTTGTTGCTTCAACCCTGTTACCCACCACTTCGTGAGTGATATCCCTAGGAGAATTTTTTTCTCCATGATGGACCTCAATTGGTAGCCAACAACCCCTTACAACCTTCAACTAGCTCGTTGTGCCATTCCTCCACCACTTGAGCCAATCTTATGGTCCCTCGCCCATTTGTATTGATCGTATGTTTGAAGGTGGGCCTCCCGAATCTAAAGGTATGTCTTGCCATTTGGTAATTGAGTATTCAATTTACTTGCCATGCACACTTCTGGGCATGGAAAGATGGGGAGATTTGGCGGAAAGAGTTGGCTTAGTTTGTGCTCCTGACCCCTTGATCTCTTTTGGATGTTACCCTTAGATCTTAGTCTTGTGGGATCTCCTTTATTGACCATTTCGTTCTAGGGTGGTACTACTTGGGAAACCCCGACTTTGTTTGTGTGGTCTCGCTCCTTTATCTGCACATATTACTTCCTTTCCTCTCACTATACCCCCAGTCATCATTTCTCCCACTTGGGTCCACATTGTCTCTCTGGGTCCACATAGGGCCATCCTCCTTATCCCCTTGCCCCACCTTGGGTCAGGCCTGGAATGATGCCCTAGAGGTTGAAGTAGCTAAAACAAAAAGTAAAAGCATAAATGGCCACTTTCAACAGGAAATTGTACCACAAAATGCAAAAGATGGCCGAGACCAAAATAATTAGCACGTGGGCAAAAGCCAATACATGAGCTCTACCCCATACCCATGGTCATCACCCTAGTTCCATAGGCCCTAGATGAACCTCCTTTATCATTCAGGAACCCACGATTGTCCCAACCCCTGGAGGGAAATGAACTGCCCTACCTAAAAAGGGGTAATCACTGCTATATATTACACGTCATGCTCATGTCCTTTGAGTCCCGAGCAGTTAATTAAAGAAAATTCATAAAAGGAAAAAGATATATAATGAAGGGTGGAAAAATCAAGGCCAGGGCACCTCATGTACCACAATTGCTCCCTCTTATATATTATATACCAGTTGTGGGCTTCCCCTCCTCTAGCTACCCTTGAGCCCCAATATGTGGCCCAGGACTACACCTCTCACTCCTTATTCCATTTCACTTCTTTATCACTTTCCACCCCCATTTGAGGGATGTACCTTGGACATACTATCCCCCCTAAGGGTAGAAACCATCTAATACGGTACCTGGCTAACCCCCTTTGGAGCCTGAAGACATTAGCACATGGCAAAGCCCAATACAGAAGGGCATGCCGTTATGAAGTGCCCACTTTGTTGTCCATGGTTTGTAAGCTCTTTTACACGATTACTCTAATGACTTGTTGCATTGGAAGGCTAGGGGATGCATTGGATCTTATGCAAGATTGTAGATGGTGTCAATTTGGGTTTGGTCTCCCTATATGGGGTCCTAACCTCCCAAAGGGCTACATTTGCACATGTAGGGTGTGTGTAGAGAGCCATGGGCCTCCACAGCAGCAGAAAACACTCCATGGATCCCCAACGACGTCCAAAGATTACTAGAGATCCACATTTGGGACGAGGATGATGCACTTGGTACACTATGCTTAGCAGGCCCCACATGAGTACCAGACTCTTGGCATGTGTCCCAGGACTTGTACGATGACATGGCAACGTTCATTCCATCATTGGAGCCCTTACGGATGATCTACAAGCATCTTTGACTCATATGGAGACCCATGGGGTAATTGGTATGCCACCACACCCATTGGGAGCACCACAGGTCTACTACTTGGAGAACAAGGGGCCATCTCCTTGTCCATCACATTTTGAGGAGTTTATTCATCATTATCGCACTTTTGGATATAATTAAGCCTTTTGGAGGGCCCCACGACATGCATATATTATTATTTGACCTCCTGAGAAGCTTGCTATTTCATTTATGAGCTAGTTTGGTGGGCTTGTCACCAAAAGTTGTTTCATTTGCACATTATTTTATTTTAGGGGCTAATGTAGGCAAATCGAACTCTGAAAAGGGGTATACTTAGGAGTTAGTTGGATTCATTTGTATCATCACTTGACTTGGGACCTCTCTCTTAAGAGAACTTCACATTTTTTCCTTGGTGGAAATTTTTTGATGATGGATGAATTTTGATGTATGGATTTGGATTCTCTATATCTTGGAGCTTCTTATATTGCGAATGTGATGCTGGTTGGATATAGTCTATAACGTGTAAGTGCAAATTTGATGTCATTTTTCTTGTTGCCGCATACATTTGAACTTCGCTATGATTAGGGCTAACTGTTGCATATCTGAAATGTGGAATTATGTGTTATATGAATGAAATTTCCTAGAGATAATTTTATCTCGATAAGCTTGCACCATTTGTTTGAAGTATAAATGCTTGGAAGTCACTTTTCTTATCTTTCCTCAAACATTGGACGAAGTTGACTTTCTAGGCCTCCTTGAACAAGAAACCGAATTCTTCTTCATTACTATCCTTGACTCCGTATGTAATATTCCGAATAGAAATAAACAGTAATACAAAGCAACATAAACAAGCATCTACAACAAATAGAGAGACATCACACAAATAATGCAAATATGGAGAAACACTGAGCCATTTTATTATATAATTGAAAGATAACAATGAGTACAAAGGTGATCAGAATGATGGCACCTTGGCTTGCACAAGGCAAGCTGGAAATACTCTCAGAAATGCTCAATGAATCGCTGCTCTATCAAGGACTGCGTAATCTCAAAATGCTGCAGTTGCTGCTGTCGAACTGCTGGAATGGAATGTCTCTTTGGGGCTGTTCCCCTGCTTAGAAAAATGTGAAACTCTGGAAATGAGCTTTCCTCCAATAACCCAGAAAAGCCCAGAAAGGAATCCCGGAATGGCCGACCCCGAAATTTGCCCTCCCTTGGGAAATGACGCTATCCCAGTGAAGTACGCTGGCCCTGAATGATACTCTGCAAATGATGGCCTCCTCCTGTATCAAAATGATGAATAGTGAAGGGTTGATCCCTCCACACTAACCTTAGGCTGAAATCCCTGATATCTCCTTACTCCCGGAACTGCCTCTACCATAAACTGTGTAATCCCTCCAAGAGACTGTGTTGTCCAAGCAACCGCGTGATCCTGGCTGAAGATGCTATGGCTCCCTCCTGCAAAACGATGGATAGATCTCCTCACCCGAGCAGGCAGTCGAAGTCCCCTGGGGTTGAGGTTGGGATCTCCGCTCGGAGACCCCCGGTGTGCTGAACAACACTTGTAGAGTTCGCTCAACAGCAAAAGCGTGCTGAATATCAAAAGATAGAAATCAAAGATGCATAATAGAATCAGAGAATGAGGAGCCTCTTCCCCTTTTTATGCTTTGAGAGCCTTGCTCTCATCCAGGCCCCACCAAACTGCACTGTCCCTCTTGGCCCACGCTGTCCCCTCTCAACTGCTCTGTCATGGGCCCACACTGTCCATGCCACCTCTTCCCTCACGTTGTCACTTCACCCTCATGGGCCTCACGTTGTCAAGTAATATGTGCTCAAGTGACTTTAGGGAATAATTATTTCTTAAGTGTGGGCTATGTGTCTCGACTCTCATCACCCAATTTATTAGCCGACTTAACATTAGAAAAGAAAAACTGGCCAAAATTAATATTACCAATTAGCTGTTGCTAATTGGGAATATTACAGTCTTCCCCACCAAAACATTGCTTGTCCTCAAGCAACTGCAAGGATGGGTGTTGCAAGATTTTCTCTCTCCCAAGTGGCATCCTCATCCGGCAAGTTCCTCCACCTCACCAAGTACTCTCCAACTGTCCTTCTCTGTAGCTGTCTCTCCCTGGTGCCTATGATGGCTTTTGGCTGCAACACCAAATGCCCCTCGTCATTCGTAGGTGGAAGCTCCTCTGTTGCAGTCACCTGCTGCCCCAATGCCTTTTTCAAGCATGATACGTGGAAGATGTTGTGGATCTGACTACCTGTAGGCAGCTCTAGCTCATATGCAACCTCCCCAATCCTGTGGATCACCTTGTAAGGTCCATAGAAGCAGGGCTTGAGATTCTTGGCCCCCTGCTGCTTCAGCGTGGACTGCCTGTATGGCTGAAGTCGTAGGTAGACCAAGTCCCCTACCTCAAACTGTCTCTCAACTCGTCCCCTGTCGGCATACAACTTTTGTTGGTTCTGAGCATATCCTGACTCTCTTGGATCCAGTCCCATAGTTTCGCAAGTAGCTCCTTGGCCCTGTGACATAGTTTCGCAAGTAATTTTCCAGCCACTTGTTCACTATCTCTGTCTGCTCGTCCATCTGAGGGTGATAACTGGTACTCGGAGTCAACTCTGTACCCACCAAACGAAAGAGCTCCTACCAAAAGCAGCCCATGAAACGACTGTCCCGGTCACTAACAATGGCCTTCGGAAGACGATGCAATCTGAAGATATTCCTGAAGAACAACTCCGCTACTTGTGCTGCTGTATACCGCGCTGATATAGCGAAGAAGTGTGCATACTTTGTCAGTCGATCAACGACCACAAAGATGCAATCCTTGCCTTGTATCGTGGGCAACCTCGCGATTAAGTCCATCTAAATGCTTTTCCATTTCTCCTCCGGAATGGGAAGTGGCTGTAGTAATCCTGCCAGATGGCTCATCTCTCCTTTGTTCCGCTGACACACCTCGCACTCCCTGACATGCTGGAGTACGTCCTCCTTGAGGCCTCTCCAAGAGAACCTCTCCCTGATGGCCTTTTAGGTCATGGTGAACCCCTAGTGGCCTGATAATGGTGAGTCATGGGAGGCACACAGTACCTTCTCCATGAATTGAGAGCTCTCAGTCAAGAAGATCTTGTCCCTGAAGTATATCACCTCATCCATCACTCTGTACCTGTCATCTGTGATCTGACCATCCAATATCTCATAGGAAAAATGGTCCTTGGAGTACTCCACTAGTAACTGAGCCCTCCAGTCTGTGTCTAGGCTCATCAGAGACAACGCTTCCGGTTTGTGTGATAGTGCATCGACCACCACATTGTTCTTCCCTTTGGCATACTCAATGTCAAAGTCATATGCTTGGATCTTGCTGACCCACTTTTGTTGCCTCTCCTGCAACTGCTTCTGCTCCTAAGAAGAACTGGAGGCTATTGTGGTCAGTCCTCACCTTGAACCTGTTCCCCATCAAGTACTGCCGAAACTTGGCCAGTGCATGCATGATAGCCAGCATTTCCTTGTCGTATATGGGATACAACCTCTCATGCGGCAATAGCTTCTTGCTCTCGAAAGCTATGGGGTGGCCCTCTTGCATCAAGACTGCGCCCACCCCCTCTCCTGAAGCATCACACTCCAAGACAAAGGGTTGCGTGAAATCTGGCAAAACCAGGACTGGACAGTTGCTCATCACCTCCTTGAGCCTGTCAAAGGCCCTCTGCGCTGTGCCCGTCCAATTGAATGCCCCCTTTTTGGTAAGATCTGAGGGTTGTAGCAAGTTGGGAAAACCCCTTGACGAACTTTCGGTAGTAGGTGCAGGTGCCTACAAACCCCCGGAGCTCAGTCACATTCCTTAGTTTCGGCCAATCCCGAATGGCCCAGATCTTCTCCTCATGGACTCTCACTTCGTCCACACCAATGATGTGCCCCAAATAGAGCATCTCTGTCAACCCAAACTTGCATTTGGAGAGCTTAGTATAAAAATGATGCTCCTCCAAAATACTCAATACAACCTCAATGTGTTGTAGTTGCTCCTCCAATGTCCGGCTGTATATCAGGATATCGTCGAAGAATACTAGCACAAATTTCCTCAACTGACCACAGAAGATGTGGTTCATACAAGATTGGAAGGTGGCCGGTGCATTGGTTAGTCCGAAAGGCATCGCCAAAAACTCAAAATGGCCATAGTGACATCTGAAGGCCGTCTCGGGGACATCCTAGTCCCTCACTCCGATCTGATGGTAGCCCGACCTCAGATCAATCTTCGAGAAGAACTTCGATTCCCTCAGCTCGTCCATTAGCTCATCAATCTGCGGAATGGGGTATCGTTCTTCATGGTTTTCTTGTTAAGAGCTCGATAATCGATGCACATTCTTAGTGTGGCATCCTTCTTCTTCACCAGTACAACAGAAGAAGCAAAAGGGCTAGTGCTGGGTTGGATGTGTCCCAACGTTAAGAGCTCATGAATAGCTCTCTCAATCTCATCCCTGTAGGCTTTGGGGTGCCTATAGGGTGTAGTAATCACGACCTGAATGCCTTGTTCAAGGTCAATGGTGTGCTCAAACCCTCGATTCGGTGGCTGTCCTGGAGGTATATCCCCAAAAATTGTAGCATATTTGTCCAAAATCGACTGCACATCTAGGTGAATTTCTTGTCCTGTAGCTCTTGCCTCTGAAATACATAGCTCCACTGCCTACACTATATCTCCCTTCCGGAAGTTTGCCTCCATCCAGTGTGCTGAAACTGTCTGCAGGGGATAAGTGTGGATGCCTCGGATCATCTCATGCTGACCGCTCTTCTTGTCTGTCCACTCCATCTCCAGAGTCTCCCAGTCCGTAGTGACCTTCCCCAGCGTGATCAACCACTACACTCCCAGTATCACGTTGGTGTCTGGAATGTCCACCACAAAGGAATGATCCGTTAGAGTGTAAGCCCCCATGGTCACTGCCAACGCCGGTACATATCTAGCACACTGCATAGTTTTGGCACCCGGTACCAGTACTGAAAATCCATCAAAGCTTTCTGTTGGTATGCCCCTTCGCTCTACCAACTGTGCATCAATAAAGTTGTGGGTGGCCCCACTGTCAACTAGCACTGAAACACACTGTCCCTACACGGTGCCCTGGACACACAATGTCAAATACTTGGGAACCCCTCGCAAAGAAGCGAGGACTTTCCCAGTAGGTAAAAACACTAGCCCTCCTGCTCCTGGGGGTGGAGGTGGTGGATGATCCCCTCTTTGCACCACAGCGCTGCCTCCTGCCTCTATCTTCTCGTATGCATCTTCTTCCCCGTCACTGTCAGAGAAAACCTCTATGTGGTGTGCCTTCCCTGCGGCACATCGATGTCTCGACGCCCACGACTCTTGGCATGTGAAGCATAGCTTCCTCCGTCTCAAGTCTCTCCGGGTATCATCGTCCAAAGGCCCCCAGCCTTGGTTCCCCCTCGTGTCCTTCCCATTTGGCTGAAATGCTGGTCTCTGGGGGGAAGGAGCTCTGGTCTTGGGTAGAGCATCCTGCAAATCCCTGGTCCTCCCAACTGCATCTTGAAGTGTAGCAGGCCTCGTGGATCTGACTAATCCACGCACAGGTTCTGCCAACCCATCAATAAACATGTAGATCATCCTGGCTGAGAACAAGTCGGGCACCATCACCGAAAGCTTCAAGAACTCGGAAATGTAGGTTTTCGGGTTCTTGGTGTGCTTGAGCTTGGTCAGCTCAGCAAAGTGCTCTTTCGGATCCCTCCAGTCAAACTGCTCTACTAGTCTCTGTGTAAACTTTGCATACACTGTCACTGCTGAGTGACCCAGCGTGGCCATCCCATGGAACCACCAATCGTGGGCCTCTCCCTCAAGGTGTAGCGCTGCCACCTTGATGGGCTTTCCCTCTGCCATCTGATTGAGTTGGAAATAAATATCCAACTTCTTCACCCAAGCCTTTGCCGAACATTTTGAGGACCCATCAAATGTTGGCAAGAAAAACCTGCCCACTATACGCTATATGTTCCCATCTTGTGTGTATCTACCCCCTCTGTTCAGGTTACGGGGTCGGTTGTCCGTCTTGAGCTGAACAAAATCATGGAAAGCGAGAGCTTCACCAAACTCTCGCCCATAGGACTGATACTCGGCAAAATAATCCCCCATATGAACCGGCTCCGGTTTCTGAGGTGCTCCTTTTCCTGTGCCTACAATCAGAAATGTGGGCATTGTGGAATGTGGGCGAGTAAGTGACACAACCTGCTGTGTTGTGAGCTGCTCCTGCAAATGGTGGGGAGTACTGGACCCTTCTCCGATGTGAAAATCCCTTGGGGTTTCACGCTGTCTCTGGTTTGCGGTAAACTTCTGCCCCATCTCTTTGATCCTCCTCGATAGCTCTTGCATAGACTTTAGGAGGAGTTGCTCGAACTCCCTCCCTTCATCTTTATCCTTTGCCATTGGTTCTTCCTCCTCTGCGTCCACTACTGGAACGTAGTTTCCTTCTCCAAAAGTGGTCTCAAGCCTCCGCTCTTAGTCCTTGTACTTCCTTCCCCGGTAAGTGATATATGGTTTTCCTGCTGGTGTCATAGACTAATTTGCTCCACAGGCTTAGCCAAGTCTATGAGCTCTGATACCACTGTAATATTCCGAATAGAAATAAACAGTAATACAAAGCAACATAAACAAGCATCTACAACAAATATAGAGACATCACACAAATAATACAAATATGGAGAAACTCTGAGCCATTTTATTATATAACTGAAAGATGACAATGAGTATAAAGGTGATCAGAATGATGGCACTTTGGCTTGTACAAGGCAAGCTGGAAATACTCTTAGAAATGCTTAATGAATGGCTGCGCTGTCAAGGATTGCGTAATCTCCAAATGCTGCTACTGCTGCTGCCAGACTGTTGCTACTGCTAGAATGGAATGGCTCTTTGGGGCTGTTCCTCTGCTCAGAAAAATGTGAAACTCTGGAAATGAGCTCTCCTCCAATAACCCATAAAAGCCCAGAAAGGGATCCCGGAATGGTTGACCCCGGAATTCGACCTCCCTTGGGAAATAACGCTATCCTAGTGAAATACGCTGGCCCTGAATGATACTCTGCAAATGATGGCCTCCTCCTGTATCAAAATGATGAATAGTGTTGCGCTGGTCCCTCCACACTAACCTCGGGCTAAAATCCCTTATATCTCCTCACTCTCGGAATTGCCTCTACCGTAAACTGCGTAATACCTCCAAGAGACTGCGTTGTCCAAGCAACTGCGTGATCGTGGCTGAAGATGCTATGGCTCCCTCTTTCAAAACGGTGGATAGATCTCCTCACTCGAGCAGGCACTCGAAGTCCCCCGGGGCTAAGGTTGGGATCTCCGCTCAGAGACACCCGATGTGTTGAACAACACTTGCAAAGTTCACTCAACAACAAAAGCGTGCTCAATGTCAAAAGACAGAAATCAAAGATGCATAATAGAATGAGAGAATGAGGAGCCTCTTCCCCCTTTTATGCTTTGAGAGCCTTTCTCTCATCCGAGCCCCACCAAACTGCACTGTCCCTCTTGGCCCACGCTGTCCCCTCTCAACTGTGCTGTCATGGGCCCACGCTGCCCACGCTGCCTCTTCCCTCACGCTGTCACTCCAGGGGCCACACGTTGTCAAGTAATATGTGCTCAAGTGACTTTAGGGAATAATTATTTCCCAAGTGTGGGCTATGTGTCTCATCACCCACTTTATTAACCGACTTAACATTAGAAAAGCAAAACTGGCCAGAATTAATATTACCAATTAACTGCTTCTAATTGGGAATATTGCATCGTATCCCCAAGTGAATCAGGCGCTGGTCCCTCACAAAAGGGTGATCATTTTCCCCTCCTCTTTCACGTTTTTCCTTTTCTCCCCAGGTCCAGCCCCATTAGGTCACCTAGGCATCAATTTCTAGGGAATCTAGCCACAGGAAAAATTCGATCCCTTAGAGGCCACTGCATTGGTGGGTCCCCTCACTCTCCTCCGAATTTGGGCTAATTCCGATAGTGGAATCTCTTGATACCTCAAGCCCTAGCTTTAGGATCAAGTTTTTCCTAGGTGTTCCCAAGGCTAGAACATAGTAGGATCAATTTGGCATTGTTGGAAGTAAATTCTTGTTTGATCCTTTAACCTCACCTTGACTAGGTTAAGAACATCATTGAGTGCCAAAATCCATCCCCTAACTTAGGCTGGGTCCACTTGGCCTCGTGTGGTCCCATTCTTCATCAAAGCTGATTTATCAAGGACTACTCGGGAATCCAAGTTCTCAAAGGATTCTAGGGATTGAGAATCTCCTTTCTAACTCTCATTCTTCTACCTCAACCCTCTAATCCTCACCCCCTCTCCCTAGAAGATCAAGTACCTTGCTTAAAAGGCAAGCAAGTCTCATTCTTCATTCTATCCTAGACAAAGTGTTTCTAGGGTCACTTCACACCTATTCATTGATCTATACTTTACAAGTGACTTTCTAAACTACTAAGTAACCTCCCATTAGTGAAAGTCCATAAAGAGCAGGGAGTCTTAGCTGTGGTGACAGTGGGCTAAGTCTCCATCGTTGCCCTTGACCTAGCAGTTGCACTCATAGGGAATCCCTCTTAGGTCCCCTACTGGTTTAAGTGGTAACAAACCCAAATGAACTTTGTCCGTTTTTGATCATGGAGCATTGCTCGGGCAGCTTCTACAATGGACCTGTTCTTTCTCTCAACCACTCCATTTTGTTCGGTGGTGTAGGGCACAATGGTCCCCTTCTTAATTTCTTCCTTCTTGCAAAAGTATATAAATTCATTTGAGTTGTATTCCCTGTCGTTGTCAGACTTGAAGATTTTTATTTTCTTCCCTGTATGATTTTGAACCAAAGCCTTGAACTCTTGGAACATTTCGAATACCTCATTGTTGTGCTTCAAATAGTATATCCATGTCTTCCTTGAGAAATTGTCGATGAAGGTGATGTAATAAAGGCGATCCCCAGGAGAATGCATATGCATTGGACCACATATATCAGAATGAATGAGATAAAGAATTTCTTCCGTCTTGCTTTCTTTAGAGGGGAATGGTTCCCTTGTCTTCTTTCCACTAGCACACCCAGGGCATACTCCATCATGTTGAGCTTGAACATTGGGGATCTTGGAGACTAATTTCTTCAATTTTGGAAGAGCATCATAATGTAGATGGGCCAGCCTTCGGTACCACAACTCGCTTTGAATATTTGTATTGTGGACTATAGCTAGAAGAGGTCTTCCAGTGACTCTATAGAGTCCTTCAAACCTAGATCCTAATGTGAAGGCATTTCTCATATATGGTTCAACAAGCCAAGCAAGAACTTTTCCTTTAATGAATGCAACCCTCATTTCTTTATGCTCCAAAGCAGATATCGAAACCAAATTCTTTTTCAATCCCGACAAATATAGTACATCATGAAGCAAGACAGATTCCCCATACTTCAATTGAAATTTGACAGAACTAGAGCCATTGACGGGATGAGTGGTATCGTCACCGAGAATAATGTTCAAATTTGTCTCTCTCTATACCAAATTAGAGAGAACTTCCTTATCCGGAGAAGTGATGAGAGGCCCCCCTATCAACCATTTAACTATCTCAAGAATCCAAAGGAGATGAGATGAATTAGATAATGTGGAAATAAGAATATATTCAGGTTGATTAGTAGCATTGACTTCATACATGGAGTTCCTTGACCTCTTTGGAGGAGAATAGCCATGTTCACGATCATTGGGGGAGAAATTCCACCGGGTGTAAAAGTTATTCAAATAATTAATTTTTTTAATGGGGACCCTAAGTCTAACTTAGGGAAAGTGAAAAATTAAAGTGAATTAATTTGCACATGTGGTGAGAATGTTCTAAGTAATGTGGATCAAGCTTTCTCTAATCTTAGCCGTTGATTAGTGATTAGATCATGACCGTTGATTTCTCAATGAGAAAAGTATTAAAGGAAGGCTTGGGGTCAGTTGGAGAACACACACATAGTAGCAGCACTTGAGCTAAGTCGAAATTCTGGGGTGCGGTTTGCCGAGAATTTTCGAGTGAGCTTGTAGTGCTAGTGAGGGGCAGATCGACAAGGGATGTTTTGATCCTAGACCGAGAATACATACATCGGAGAGGCGGTACCGTACCAGGCAGTGCACAGGTCAGTAGGAGGGACGCAGCCCAGCCAAGCTGACGCAGAGACCATGCAGAGGGTGACAGCAAAGGCCTTTAGAGTGACGCAGGGGCAACTTGTTCTACGCAGAGGCTGCGCTCGGCAGGCAAGGATGACGCAGAGGCTGGAAGAGCTGCGTTGAGGGTTCTAGTGGGCTAGAAAGGGCTCGTATTTAGTAATTCCTGAAGGGTTTGAATCAACCACATTTTCTGTCTTCGAGTGATAAGGTACAATTGCTGTGAATATCTCTGTGGGGCAAACCACTGCTGGTGCTCTGGATGTATTCAAATATTTTGCTTAATAAATAAAACCCTCAAAGACTTGCTGCATTGGTTTTCTCGCATTGGGTTTTTCTGGGGACATTTGTCCGAAAAATCATGTGTGTCCTTTGTCATATGTGCGCAATGTTTCAGTAAATGATTTGTATATGTGTAGGCTGCTAGTTGTGTTTACTTCGATATTTTCTGAATACTTTATGAAAATAACTTGTTTAATTAAATCACAAGTAGGAGAAGTAAATCAAGATATTGCAGTAGGGTTTCTGTAATTTTGTATTTATAATTTTTCACATGGTATCAGAGCGATTGCAGATCAAGCTGATGCCATCAACAAGAGGCTGAAGATTTTTGCTGCAAGAAGGGCAGCTGAAGCAACACATATCTAGGGAAGGCAGCGCAACACTAGGAGGGACGCAAACCCAACAGAAGGGATGCAGAACTGACGCAGAGGCTGACGTAGGCCCCAGTGGGTGATGCAGAGCCTGTCAGGCTCACGTTGGGCTCACACAGTGGCTGACGCAGGCCCTAAAGGGTGATGCAGTCCAGGTTGAAGGGACGCTTTGTCAGTTCTCGGGGCTGGAAGTGCAACTTCTGATATTCAAAAGTTGTTGGTGGGGCATTGGTTCTGTCGGTGCAGAATAGTGCCTAGCAAAGTTAACAAAGTAAGGGGAACAATCCCTCAACATATTTTTTTGCCAAGAAATCTGAGATTCGATCAGGAGGGTGATCGTAGAGGGCTGATTCGACATAATTGGCGGAGGATTTCCGGGAGAGAAATTAGTTGTCAGAGGGAGCAATTTCTCTAGAGGGTTTCTATCGCCAAGAAACCCAGATTTGATCTTCTGTTGAGTGCAGCAACAGTAGAAGGGAGAAGAGCACTTGTTTCGACTGTTTGAGCAGAGATAGCCCCATACAGACTGAGAGATCAGGATATGTTAGATGGTGTGTCTAACTTTGCAATCTGGAAAGTCAAAATCCTGACAACCCTGGAGGAGTATAGTATCAGAGACCACGCAGAGAATGTCCTAGCTATGCCGATTGATGCAGATGCTTTAAAGAAGTTCAATGAAATTTAGGCACGGCCTAAGCGCTTGATCATGGATGGAGTAAAGTATCACATGGTCCCGCACATTGCCGAGAAGAAGACTGCAAATGAGGTGTGGACAACTCTGAACACGTTTATCAAGGTAGCTCCGTCTAGTAGAAGATGCTTCTGGAGAATCAGATGCGGATGTTCTAGATGCACAAGGGAGAGGAGATCGATCCCTTCCTCTTCAAATTGTAGACTATCCGAGACCAGCTGATTGCCACGAGGGCAACTCTGGATGATGCGCTCATGGTGAGGACTGCCCTGAATGCAATCACCGATCAGTGGGAGACCTTTGTCCAAAGTATCTTGGGCAGAGCACAACTCCCAAATTAGGGGGACATGTGGGCAATCCTTCGACAGGAGGAGATCTGGAGGGTGACCAAGAAGGAATTCAACAATGGAGGAGTTAAGATAAAGGAGGAGGAGGAGGAAGATGCAACCCTAGCATATAAGGGACAACAACAATAAGGGAAGAAGAAGAAGGACCTATCCAAGGTTCGGTGCTTCAGATGTGGCAAACTTGGACACTTCGCCAGTACTTGTCCTAAGAGGAAGGACAAGGAAGCTTCGTATTCCAATGCAACAACAACAAGAGGGGACGATGGCAATGAAGATGATATGGCCATGAGTGCTCATGTATGGGGTGACATAGATTTGTAGAGTGAGCTACTGATGGTGAAAGGTGGGATCCTTGAGGTGCCCAAACTCTTGGATCACATACGAGCTATGGGAGCCTTAGGACAGTAGTAGGATGACTAGAGTCAATGGTTGCAGAAGATCATGGAGAAGTAGAGGCAGAGCGAGAATGCTGAAGAGTGGAGCTACGCAATGCAGTGGCAGGAGCAGCGTGGAAGCAACAACGTAGCGGCTGATGGAACTTCGACAACGCAAAGGGGCAGTGCTTACACAATGCAGAAGCTCTAGAGAGACAACACAAAGTAGTAACAGAGGGGGCTTCAGTGATGAGATGCAACCAGACCAACTTGTTTGTCAGTTGATTGGGTGATTGTCCTTCAGTTGCTTACTTCTTAGCAGCTGAGTTGTAGTGTAGTAGTTAGCAATAGCAGTGCTATAGGCAACATGATTGTTAAATTTGGACAACTAGGTCCAAACTCCATCTTGTGATGCTCAGATGAAGATTCCAATATTTGTATTGGATTCCTCTTTCAGAGAGGTGTAAAATCGATATAAAATTGATTTTAATCTGATGAGCAGAACATTTATTTTGAATTTATTATTTATAATAATTTATATGTAGTCATTTTACAGGTTTTATAATTTCAAGCAGATGTCACACTTTCAATGATATTAAAATTCCAACTCAACGTGAAAGCATTGTTGATATCTTCTCCGATTAGAGCTCGAGCATTGAGAAGTGGGCTACCATTCCCTGAGAAGAAGGATCTAAATTCATCACAAATAAAAAGGACTAAATCCACTGCAGCAAATTTTCTGTAGTTAGGGTTTCTGGGCAAGTTTGACCAGCGTTGACTTTGGTCAATGCATGGTTCGAATTGGCTGTGAAATTTTGTGGAGAGTTCGATTTTTGAAGGCCGTACTCATTGGCACAAAAATCGAGGTCAAAGGGTTGACTGAAGTTGGAGCTGCGTTGACTTTATTGTTGCTGCCCTGCGTTGACTTTTCTGGACTACGTTGACTTTTCTGGGGTTGACTTTGAGTTGACTGGATGACTGATTTGAGGACTGTTGTGATTCTGGGTTGGCCGACCAAGAAGACTTTACTGGTTGAAGCATCCTGCTGACCGTCGTAACGCACCATCACATTCTCTTGTTTCTGGTTTGTCTTCTATAGATCCACTGGTATGTTCTATCAGCATTTTTACTTAACTGTTTATGTGATTGCTGTTATAAAAGTAAAGTTACATCAAGCATAGAACATCTACAAAAATTTACAATGATGCATCAATTTGAGAGGGAGCTGCAGTACAGATGAGGCAGTGTTAGTGGCAGTGACATGGGCAGCAATATAGATAGTAGCAGCGCAGTGGATGAGGGGTAGCAGGCCAAGCATCAACAACGCAGAGACCGATGCCAGATATCAGGGTGATGCTTCAGTGGTGAAGTGTTGCTAGAGCACATTCCTCACTAAGAGGGAGTGTTGAGATTTTGGGTAGCATTGAATGTGCTCTAGCTTCGAAACTTTGTGGAGGGGCTAGAACACATGAGATCTCCAAGACCCAGAAATCGTTTGGAGAAATTCCACCCGGTGTAAAAGTTATTCAAATAATTAAATTTTTTAATGGGGACCCTAAGTCTAACTTAGGGAAGTTGAAAAATTAAAGTGAATTAATTTACACATGTGGTGAGAATGTTCTAAGTGATGTGGATCAAGCTTTCTCTAATCTTAGCCGTTGATTTGTGATTAGATCACGGTCGTTGATTTCTCAACAAGAAAAGGATTAAAGGAAGGCTTGGGGTCAGTTGGAGAAATCACACAGAGTAGCAACACTTGAGCTAAGTCGAAATTCTAGAGCGCGGTTTGCTGAGAATTTTCTTGTGAGCTTGCAGTGCTAGTGAGGGGTAGATCGGCAAGGGATGTTGTGATCTGAGGCCGAGAATACATACATTAGAGAGGTAGTATCGTACCAGGTAGTGCAGAGGCTAGCAGGAGGGACGCAACCCAGCCAAGCTAATGCAGAGACCATGCAGAGGGTGACGCAGACCCTTCTGGGTGACGGAGAGGTAGTGCAAAGTCCTTCAAAGTGACGCAGGGGCAGCTTGTGCTATGCAGGAAAGGCTAACGCAGAGGTTGGAAGAGCTGTTTAGGGTTCTAGTGGGCCAGAAAGGGCTCGTATTCAGTAATTCCTGAAGGGTGTGAATCGGCCATATTTTTTGTCTCCAAGTGATAATGTACAATTGCCGTGAATTTCTCTATGGGGCAAACCACTACTAGTGCCCTAGATGTATTCAAATATTTTGCTTAATAAATAAAACCCTCAAAGTGCTCTTTAGGTTTTTCCGCATTGGATTTTTCAGGGGACATTTGTCCGAAATATCATGTGTGTCCTTTGTCATATGTGCGCTATGTTTCAGTAAATGATCTATATGTGTGTAGGATGCTAGTTGTGTTTACTTCGATATTTTCTGAATACTGTATGAAAATAACTTGTATAATTAAATCACTAGTAGGAGAAGTAAATCAAGACACTGCAGTAGGGTTTCTGTAATTTTGTATTCAAAAATTTTCATAGTAAACCATCAGCTGGAATTTGTTTTGCTTTTAACTCACCTTTCTTATGCTTGTTTTTGACAGCATTAGAATAATTTTCGGGAGCCTCAATTACTCTTCCTTGAATGAAGTCCAAAACATCATTGTTGTCAGTTATGATCTCCAACTTGACTTTCCATGTTGCAAAGTTAGATGAATTACCCAGTTTCTCATGATTCTTGAAGAAAGAGGAAGACATTTTTACCAAAAGATTTTCCCTTTTTCAATCAGCTACTTGAAAGATGGATGCTCTTGCTCTATTTCTCTTGGGTTTGTCTTCACCTCAGCTTTGAATCCATGTTAATTTTTGAATTTTTCATCAATTTGATCTATGCTGCAACTATTACTTCAACAATATCCAATAACATCCAATTTAACAATTTCAATTCTTCAATTATCTAATAGCAGTAGAGCAATAGTGGATAGAACAATTAAACAAATGCACAATGAAAGACAACGAAGAGACAAGAGACACAAATTTGGTCAATGACCAGGGCAAAGCCCACCGTGGGAAAACTCTTGCAAATCTTCTTCTTATTAGATTGTCTTCAAATGATACAACAGAGGGAGTACATCATCCAATATCAATTCAATATCCAAATAATGTCGAAATTTCAAGCAACTATTCAAGAGAGAGATGGAGTCAACCGTAGTCAAATCTGATCTGCCTGAAGTCTCCTCAAGTCAACAATAGTCAATTGCTGTCAAAGTATGCCCTAACGAGAGATAGTACAATAGTCTAAAAGTGTAATATCCCCAAAGGGAAATAACCAGTAATAAACAGAAATATGCCAGACAGATATAGAAAATATAATGCTGAACCAGATCATGGAACAATTACACATGGAATGCCAGAAAGCTGAGCCATTTTATTAATCTGAAAGTACATAGAGAGGAGTACAAGAAATCGACACGAGGGCACCTATCCTGCTCAAGGCAAGTGAAGAATCCTCTCGCACAAAAATAGGAAATGGCTGCTACAGAAACTGCATCCCAGCTGCTGAAGAAACTGCCGTGAACTGCTGCTGCTGGAGTGAACTGAAGCTAGGGGCTGATCCCCTTGCCGGAATGAGCTAAAAATCTACAGATCACCTATACTCGCTGCTCCGGACAAAACCCAGAAACCGTGAAGCAAATGGACAACCTCCGAAAATCGCCCCCAGAAACCCTCCTCCTACAAAAACGCTGTGCCTTCAGGAACAGCTCAGAAGCTCAGGAAATATGCTGGTAAAAGGGCTGCATCTACCCACAAATCCTCCAGATGAGATGACCAACTCCTCAAGGCTGAAAACACTGAAAAATGCTGCCAGAACCCCACATAAAGACCCTACTCATCAGATCTGCGTCCTCCCTGACTGGATCTGCGTCCTCTCTGCCCAGATTTGCTGGATCTGAGTCATACAAGGCTGGATCTGCTACTATCTCTCCAGATCTGCGTCCCACAAGGCTAGATCTGCTGCTAGCTCTTCAGATCTATGCTAGATCTGCCAATATCTCCTCAGATCTGCAAC
Organism: Pinus albicaulis; assembly: GCA_034641835.2. Classification (NCBI taxonomy): domain Eukaryota; kingdom Viridiplantae; phylum Streptophyta; class Pinopsida; order Pinales; family Pinaceae; genus Pinus; species Pinus albicaulis. The sequence goes on along the minus strand of CM076580.1, from coordinate 139,559,827 downwards.
CTCAAAGGCCGGATCTGATGTTATCTCTTCAGATCTAGGCTGGATCTGCCAATATCTCCTCAGATCTGCAATCTCCCAAGCTGGATCTAGTGCTACCCCTCCAGATCTGCAACCTACAGAACCAGATCTGCAAATATCTGCTCAGATCTACAATCTCCAAGGTTGGATCTATCACTGTGCCTTCAGATCTGCGTCCTTCCTCTTCCTACTGGAACAGCATCCTCACTCCAAACTGATCTGCGTCCTTCCTGCTGCTGAAACTGCGTTTTTCCTGCTAGATCTGCGCAGCCACTAGAGGGCTTCTTCCTCTCCGACTCTCCACCTGAAACTGCTACTGAAACTGAAAGATAGAACTCAGAAATTAACTTTACTAGGGCGGGCACTCGAAGTCCCCCGAAGCTAAGGGTGAAACCAGAAATAACCTTACCAGGGCAGGCACTCGAAGTCCCTCGAGGCTAAGGGTGAGATCTCCGACCGGAGACACTCGTGCACTAAACAGTGCTGCAGACCGACTAAACAACCGGCGTGCTGAAGCAGACAAAAGTCTAGCTCTCAATATCAATATCAAAATATGCATCCCCCAAATGAGGTGAGAACCTCTCCTTTTATAATGCTAAACTCCCTCCAAAACTTAACTCTCCTTTGACCTGCGCAGTTTACTTTGGGTCAGCCTGATGCCTCCCCCATCATACTCATGTGGACCCCCAAGGCCCCCTCTCTTAAGTTACAACGTCAATCTACTAGGAGAAGAACACTTTATTATAAAGTGAGGTGACTAAAGTGAGGTGACCCCTCTTATTTCTCACTTTATTTATTATGTCTAGCTAAAGCGGCAAAATAAAGCAAAAAATGAAATATTCCAATTAGCAAGGCTAATTGGGAATATTACAGTCTCCCCCGGCAAAACGTTGCTTGTCCTCAAGCAACTGAAGTGATGGATGCTGTAAAGTCTGCTCGCTCTCCCAAGTGGCATCCTCATCTGGCAAAAATTGCTTGTTCTCAAGCAATGCTTGAACAAGCCTACTCTCTAGCTGATGCTCCCTGCCGATACTGCAAAATGTGCCTGGGTCCCACTGAAACCTCTCTGTCTCCTGCATCACCCTGACATGAAGGGATATCTCAATGCCAGGATCCCAAACTGGCCTCTCATGGTACCAGCCAATCAATAGTCCTCCCCGATCCCATCGCCACTGTGGCCAATAATCGTACAAGCCCCATGGCTCGGACTGCTCACTGCCTCTAGCTATGACTGAAGACCATGACCGCTGCTGCTCTGCATCTATGGTTGTGTAAGTTGTCCCATCGACTGTGCACCAGCTCATCATCTCTCTCCCATCAAGGCATGGAGTCAAAAATATAATGAGGAATATCTCCCTCCTGTGGATCCTCCATCTCCAAGCAATCATCCAGACCAAATGAGCCACCTCCCAACAAGGCAACTCCCAAAAATCTCCTTCCACCTCAAGCTCTGGTAATGAAGGTGGGCCGAAAATATGAACTTGGCAAGCACCATAGCTTACCTCATGTTGTCCTTCTCTCCACTCATGACAAGTGTAGAGTCTATGCTGATCCTGGGCTGCAAAATCATTGCCCTCCAATGGCAAAGTGAAAAACAATCCACCATAGAAGGTTCCTCTATCAATGAAGAACAAGCTGGCCCAAAACAAACCATAGTGCAGCCTCATCCACTGCAACCTCAGAAAATCACATGGCAAGCAATGTACAAGATCCAACACATCTACTAATGGATAGCAAATGGTTGAATATGACAACAACATAGGTCCAAACACTTGCCCATGGCTGTAAATATCAATCTCATGGCCCACATCAAAAGAGAACGCATACATAGTAGTGGTGGCTATGCCTCCTCCCATGCTCCCATTAGAACATGTAGTGCAGAAATTGTGAGAATTTTTCCCACTCACGGACACATCCAGCTCATGTGTCTCCCTCATAATCAAGCCTCCCATACAAATCTGATATATATCAGCAAATGAAGACATGATCAGCAGCAAAATGAAGGAAATGCCGAAGGTCTCATGTGGTGCAAGAAGATAATTCTCCTTATGCTTGGAAACCCAAGTCAAGAAGAATAGGCCATAGATGTCTCTATCATCATTACTTCTTGTAAGTGCAACAAATATGAAGTGATCCTGGGACCTATGGGTTATAGATCCACCATATCTCTGCTGCGCATACTTCCTCCATAATGTTCTACTCCAAGGTGACAACGCTGTGAGCTCATGCAAATGAGTTCCTGTCAGTACAAGACTCTGTTCTTTGTCATGCTCCTTGTCAAAGACTCCTCTAATAATGTTGCAATAAATATGGAATACCTCCCAAGGTGGAAGTGCTTCCCAATCAAAGACCATGGAGATTGTGCCATCTCCTTCTCCGACAACATCATACAAAGTGTGAGAGCAAATCTGCCCTTGCTCTCCTAGGAACAACCCAAGCAACAAGACATTGTGTTGCCTCTCCATACCTCCATCAAACAACTCATGTGATGAAGACACAATGAATGATATGAGTAACACATCAACACCATGCATCCATACTCCATGCTGCTCCATGATGCAAGTATCCATCCATCTTTTCCCCATCCTCCTACTCTTAGGAAGAGTGTTTTCCAAGTGATGGCCAAACTCTTTCAAGAGTAACCAGCGCAGCCAAGCCTCCTGCTGCCTGGTGTCATAGATCTGCAAATAGCCTCCTAGCTCCTTGCTCATCAACCACATCCACTCAATACATTGTGGATGCCTCCTTCTCCTCATCCTGGTACTCCTCCCATGAGGGTTACCATCCTCCCAAATCAAATTTCTGATTTTGCACTGCATGGGATTTTGAAGTATAAACTTCTCAAGGATCAATGAGACCCTATCAAGAATCAAATAGGTGGTAGGCAAAAACCTCCCATCATGATGTGTGTGGCTCAAGGAATGTCCAACACAAACATGAGAGATGTTATCCATCCGAAGATGTCCCCCATCTTCTATCTGCTCTTGTGAGAAGGGAAGAAAGTCATTGCACCCCATGGTGTGTCGAAGTGCATCTCCAGTGAGATCTCTCCTTGAGACCTCCTCTTCATCCATAGTCTGCTCCATCGAGTACCAACTCAAAATCTCTCGCCATCCAATCTCAACACGTGGCTGCTGTACCTTGTGCAACTCTGATCGTCTCATACCACTATCCAAGTCAACATATGAGACCTGACTAGGTGGCTCTTCCTCTCTATCTCCAACGGGAAGAGATGATCCAACAATACTGCTAGTCCCATCCATGCATGCCTGAAAGGGAATGATCTGATGCTGCAGTGTGCCCTCAGGTTGTACCATCAGGGAATCCAGTTGTTCCCCAATGCGGACCAACTTGGCCGCCGACTTGGCACAAGTCACTCTCATACCCTCCAGCTCTTGGTCCTGCAACATAATGGTCTCCCGTACTGACGCGGCCTTCTCCCTCAAAGTTCGAAGGTCCGTCCGAAGCCGATGATACCGCTGTCTGCGACCATCATCCAATGCCTCTGTGTCTCCTAGTGCCTCATCGATAGTAGATATATCTCCTGATACCTCACCCATCTGTCGTGTGCTGCTACCACCCGAAGACTCGGACATGGCTCCAGCCATCACCTCGTTGGATGGCTCTACTTGGGTAGGCTCTACCTCCTCCACTACGATATCAACCCCAGACGGCCAAGGTAGTCTCTACGTTGGTGAGTCCTGGTGTCTCACCAGGGTGTAACCTCCTGCACTTTCCAACTGTGACTCCTCATGCCTTCCTCCATCGCTTCCTGAGAAGACCCACCATGGGCCTTCCCCGCTGCACACCCGTGTCCTCGCCCATGGCTCCTGGTGAAGAAGCATGCCCGCTTCTCCTCACCTCTCTCCCCGGCCTCATCAACAACCGCTCGTCTGTGGATTCGCCTTTGGGAGGCGAGTCCCTTGTCTCCGCCAGGGGCCGGGAAAAGGCCTGTCTCTGGGGATAAGGTGTCCGAGTCCTGTGTAAGACATCCTGTAAGTCCCGAGTCCTGCTGATGGCATCCTCAAGGGTAGCCGGTCTGTTCGACAGGACTAGGCTACGAAGTGGCTCTGACAGTCCTTCCACAAACAAGCCAACCATCCGAGTTGCAGATAAATCAGGTACCATCACCGAAATCCTCAAGAAGTCTGAAATGTATGTCTCTGCACTCCCAGTCTGTTTGAGCTTGATCAGCTCACCAAAATACTGATCCGGATCCCTCCTGTCAAATTGCTCTACCACCCTGGACTTTGCCGAACTGTTTGATGAGCCATCAAACCTCGGCAAATGAAATCCACTAGCTGCACGGTGGTCATCACGGTGGTATCCGTGCCCCTTGTGCTGGTGCTGCTCAGGGGGTTTGACACCACATCGGAACTGGAAATAGTGCTCCCAGGGAAAAGCATCCATGAATGCCTGACCCATGCTCTGCCAATCTGCAAAAACGGCTGCATATCGAGCTGGACTCACATCTCCTGCCATACTGCTGCTTAACTTCGACCTTCGATTTACCCACTGAAAACTACTCGGAAAATTCTAGGAATTTGGGAAAGTGATCCTCACCCAAAACCCAGAAAAACCCAGAAAACGTTTTTCCTAATTCCAAACTTCAAAATTTGACCCTTTTTATTTTGGCCCTTTTTCCAACTGCGTCTCTGGTATTGCAACTGCTATTGCTCTGTATGATCTCTTTTCTGATGTCATAGACCACAGGCTGAGCCAGAATTATGCTTTGATACCACTGTAATATCCCCAAAGGGAAATAACCAGTAATAACAGAAATACACCAATACAGATATAGAAAATATAACGCTGAACCAGATCACTGAATCATAGCACATGGAATACCAGAAAACTGAGCCATTTTATTAATCTGAAAGTACATAGAGAGGAGTACAAGAAAATCAGAATGAGGGCACCTATCCTTGCTCAAGGCAAGTGAAGAATCCTCTCAGAAAATAGGAAATGGCTACTACAGAAACTGCATTCCAGCTGCTAGAAGAAACTGCCGTAAACTGCTGCTGCTGGAGTGAACTGAAGCTAGGGGCTGATCCCCTTGCCGGAATGAGCTAAAAACCTACAGATCACCTATACTCGCTGCTCCGGACAAAACCCAGAAACCGTGAAGCAAATGGACCACCTCCGAAAATCGCCCCCAGAAACCCTCCTCCTACAAAAACGCTGTGCCTTCAGGAACAGCTCAGAAGCTCAAGAAATATGCTGGCAAAAGGGCCGGATCTACCCACAAATCCTCCAGATGAGATGACCAACTCCTCAAGGCTGAAAACACTGAAAAATGCTGCCAGAACCCCACATAAAGACCCTACTCATCAGATCTGCGTCCTCCCTGACTGGATCTGCGACCTCTCTGCCCAGATCTGCTGGATCTGAGTCATACAAGGCTGGATCTGCTACTATCTCTCCAGATCTGCGTCCCACAAGGCTAGATCTGCTGCTAGCTCTTCAGATCTATGCTAGATCTGCCAATATCTCCTCAGATCTGCAACCTCAAAGGCTGGATCCGATGTTATCTCTTCAGATCTAGGCTGGATCTGCCAATATCTCCTCAGATCTGCAATCTCCCAAGCTGGATCTAGTGCTACCCCTCCAGATCTGCAACCTACAGAACCAGATCTGCAAATATCTGCTCAGATCTACAATCTCCAAGGTCGGATCTATCATCGTGCCTTCGTATCTGCGTCTTTCCTCTTTCCCATCGTGAATGTATTGGCTCACTCCAAATCGATCTGCGTCCTTCGTCAGCTGGAACCTGCTTTCCCCGCGAGATCTCGCAGCCCACCAGGGAGGGCTTTTTCTCTCCCACTCTCCACCCGAAACCTGCCTACTGAAACCGAAAGATAGAACTCGGTAAATTAATCCTTACTAGGGCGTACCGAAGTCCCCCGAAGCTAAGGGGTGAAAATATAAACCGTAAATAACCTTACCAAAAGGTACCCGAAGTCCCCCGAGGCTAAGGGTGAGATCTCCAATCGGAGACACTCGGTTGCACTAAACAGTGATGCAGACTGACTAAACAACCGGTGTGCTGAAGCAGACAGAAGTCTAGCTCTCAATATCAATATAAAATCATGCCTGTCCAAATGAGGTGAGAACTCCTCCTTTTATAATGCCAAACTCCCTCCAAAACTTAACTGCGTCCTTACTCTCCTTTGGCCTGCGCAGTTTACCTTGGGTCAACCTGATGCCTCCCCATCATACTCATGTGGACCCCCAAGGCCCCCTCTCTAAGTTATAACGTCAATCAACTAGGAAAAACACTTTATTTTATAAAGTGAGGTGACTAAAGTGAGGTAACCCCTCTTATTTCTCACTTTATTTATTATTTCTAGCTAAAGCGGCAAAATTAAACAAAAATGAAATATTCCAATTAGCAAAGCTAATTGGGAATATTACAAAAAGTCACCAAAGGATCTCGGTCTTGGAGGAATTGATGCGGCCTTCTTAGTTGAACAAAATGAGCCCAAAACAATCCGAATTGGAACAGTCAAACCTGGTCAACATGGAGATGGAGCCTGCAGTCAACCTTTGCAATTAGTGCTTTGGTCTAGGAGCATATATTGCCTTGTTTTTGACACCAATGTTTGCGACCTGCTAAAACAAAAATGATTCAACCAAAGGCACAATCAAATCATGCTATTTAAGCCCAAGTCAACGCTAGTCAACGTCCTGTAGTCAACCCTGTAATTCGGTCCAAACAGAGAGCCACCTATACTTCGCATGAGAGAGAGCTGTCCTTCACTTTTGAGCTGTACGAACCAATAGGAGAAGGAGAGAGAAGATGTTTGTTGTGTGAATGAAGTGCCTAATGAGGTTTGATGTCTCATGTATTTATATGAATCCATGTGGGTGAAAAGACACGACGTTTGGGCTTCATGAGCCTACATGAAGTTGAAGCCGACTTTGATAATTTGCACGTGTGGGATTTAATTCGAAAACACACTTTTCCTTGTCCGATTTGAGTGATCTTGAAGTCGATTTGGTGCTCTCGAAAGAGGAATTTGACCCTAGTTGTATAATTCAACAAAAGGAAATCTTTACATGTTTTTAATTTTTATATTGCAATCTAGTTCCTAATTCATGTGTTATCGTGAGTGTGGAGGTTAAGGTAGTTGACACTAGGTAGAAACTCATACTCCTTGCATCCCTATATGTATAGTATGTTCACTCAAAGGCATTATAAATAGTGGGTGGTATTTGTGGGTTAGCATGGTCTATTTTCATGTAAGCTGTTTAGCTGCATGTTGTGGGCAAATTATAGATCACAAAGATAGGTTATGAGTTTGAGAGAATGCAAGTGTAAAATGTTGTGGATTGGAAAAGGCACAGTTAAGTCACAATTGTAAATTGAAGTAATTTGCAATGTAAAAGAGTTGCAGCTATCAAGACAATAAGTTTCCAGCCCTTTGAAGCCCCATAGGCTTATGTTGTAGGCTATTTGAGATGTAGAAGATAAGATTGCATACGAAGGTTTAGTTTGAAGTCCTTGGTTGCATCACAATGTTAGGTTTTAGAAGGATTGAATGGATTGAAAAGATGGGTTGTGGGCCATTGAAAGTATCACATGGTATGGTACATGTAATGTGTAGATCCTAGAGTTTAATGTCTTCGGCCAAAGAGGAAGTGATGGAAGTTGAAGAATTGGAAGGTGAAGGACTTTGTATTTGATGTATTTTATAAACTAATAAATGAATATTTTTGTTAAGATGTATAAATAGTTGAGCTCTCAATGAAGAATGCGCGAGGAATGAGTGTTGTATATTTACATTTAATTAGTGTAAATTTGAAGGGTGTGTTTTCACTTTGTTGTGTTTTATGTGATGTTATTTTGCATGGGATGTGCTACCCTCAAGCCACCTCCTTCAAATGTCAAATCAGTAACATATTTGAAGTATCTGAGGGGCACTTAGGAGTGTTATTCATTGTTACCATAAAAATCACTTTTCTCAGTTTAGGTTGTTTCTGGTACTTTTGTTAGGGATTCAAGATGACTCCATGTTAACCAAGTGGAATGATAGTGTTTAGGAGTACCAATGGGTTGAAGCAAGGGTGTCCCATCTCACTCACGCTTTTGAGGTTATATATAGATGAACTTGAATCCTTATATTGTTCAGGATATCTATATATATATATATATATATATATATATATATATATATATATATGTCTTTTATGCAGGAGCATATCCAACGCAAGAGGGCGAAGTAATGTTCCATTTGAGTAACCCATCCTGATGGGTGAGATCCATTAAACTTGTTCAAGTCCACCTTAGGAGGAGAATTCCATATGTTATTATGGCATTGATTTATTATTTTGTAGGCCTGACGAGTACTGTGGATGGCTAAACTGGTCCTAGTTTGAAGTTTCCGCTTGGTGTGGATCAATTTGACGTGTAATCTTGTGGTTTTCTGCTAGCATGATTTGAGCTAACATACTTGAAAAATGTTGAGTCAATTTTTTTTTCAAAGTTGTCAAACCTCTCATCTGGCTTCTTATTGAACTTATCTTCCAACATATTCATGTTGACCTTGTTACCCACCACCTGTGGATAGTGTATATAGGATATTTTTTTTCTCCTAGATGGTCCTTAGCCGATAGCCAGCAACCCCTTGCAACCACCAAATATCTCTATGTGCCATTATCTACACCACTTGAGCCGGCAATGTGGTCCCTGGCCCACTTTTTTATGATTGTATGTTTGAAGGTGGGCCTCCCCACCTCGAAGGTATGGATTTTCATTGGTATAGTTAAGTAATTTTCCTTGTCATGGGCAGTTTTGGGCATGGATTGGTGGCGGGATTTAACAGAAAGAGTGGGCTAGTTCTGTATTCTTGTCTCCATTGCCCGATTTTGTGGTTAACATTGTATCCTAGTACTGTGGGATCTCCTTTCCTAGCCACTAGCTTTAGGGTTGGCACTACTTGGGAAATCTCCACTTTGGTTGCGTGGTCCCGCTTCCCGACAGCACATACATCACCCCCTTCCACTCATTTTAGCTCCAGTCATCTCCTTTCCCTAGGTCCACATGTGTCCTCTAGGTCCATATAGGGTTAGCCTCCCACTCCCCTTGTTCAAACCTTGGGTCGGGACTTGGGCCTGAACGATGCCCCGAAGTTTGATGCAGCTAAAAGAAAAGATAAAGCATAATTTGGCCTTTCAATAGGAAATGTACCACAAAATGCAAAAAATGGTTAGGACATACAAACTTAGTACGTGGGCAAAAGCCAAACATGAGCTCTACCCCTTATCCATGGCCATCACCTTGGTTCCTGTGGGCCCTAGATGAGCCCCCTCCATCATTAAGGAACCCATGATTTTCCCAACCCTTGGTGGATGATGAACTGCCCCACCTTAAGGGGGTATCTGCTACTATATATTACACATCATGCTCTCATCCCCTGGAGCCTCAAGAAGTTATGAAGAAAAATCAATCAAAGGCGAGAGGCATATGAAGAAGGGTGGAAAAACAAAGGCCGAGGTAATTCTTGTACCATGATTTTCTCCCTCCTACATACATATACCCAGGTCTGGGCTTCCCTCATTATAGCTACCCTTGCACCATGACATGTGGTTTAGATGATTCCCCTGATCCCCCTCTGTTCCATTACTATATCATTTTCCACGTCTGGGCTTCCCTCATTATAACTACCCTTGCACCATGACATGTGGTTTAGATGATTCCCCTGATCCCCCTTTGTTCCATTACTATATCATTTTCCACCTACCACTTGAGGGATGCACCATGGACATGTCACCTCGAGGTTGAAACCACCTAATAGGGTCCTTGATTAACCCCTTATTGAGCTTGGAAACATTTGTACATGCCAAATCCCACTATGGAAGGGCGTGCCACCATGAAGTGCTCCATTGGTTCCATGACTTGTAAGCTCTTTTACTTGATTATTTTGATGATTTGTTGTACTGGAGGGCAAGGGGACTTATTGGATCTTATGCAGGATTGCAGGTGGGTCTCCATTTGGGGCTTGGTCTCCCTATATGGGGTCTTAGCCCTCTAGAGGACCAAATTGGCACTTGTAGGGTGAGCGTTGAGAGCCATGGACCTCCACCATAGAAAAGAGTACTTTATGGATCCCCAACACCGCTCGTTGATTGGTTGATTGTGCGTGTTCCACCTTTTGGATGAGGATGATGCACTTGGTTCACCATGCCCAGTCGGCTCCACACATGCACCATACACTTGGCAGATGTTCCAAATCCCGAGGATGTCTCCCGCTGTGGAGGGAGGGCTTACATCATCATCCTGGCCTTTACAGATGGTCTACAAGTATTTTCGACCCACTTGGAGATCCATGAGGATGTCCTTGTGCTTCCACACCCACTTGGGAGCACCACAGTTTCTTGCTTGGAAAACAAGGGTCCAACCCCTTGTTCACTATATTAGGAGTCCCGTTCTACATCATGGCACCCCTTGGACTTCATTAGGCCTCCTCAAAGGCCCACCAACTCTCTATATTGATCATTCTGCGCTCTTGAGTGGCTTATTCTTATGTTATTGAGCAATTTTGGTGGGCTTGTCACGAAAAGTATTGTTTTTTTTTAGATCTATGGGAATTGGTAACCGGTGGGGCTTTTCTTGAGCGAGGCCCAGGTTCAAATCCAACTGGCTACCACTATAAACCTAGGCTAGGTGCAACATCCTGCAAGACGCATTGTAGCATTTAACTTATGCCTCAACAAGAGCCGAGATGTCCACTATGAGGTCGCCTACTCTTCTAGCCAAGACACAATAGGCATATGTCTCCACGGAGGTTTGATCCTGGGTGGATCCGGTGAAAGTCAATTGCCTTCTGCCGTTGTACCTCCACTTCATTGACTGTCACGAAAAGTATTGTTACTATGCACATTATTTTATTTTAGGGGCATTATTAGTCCAAATTAGGCCATTCGAATCCCTTAGAGGATTGTTTAAATACAAGTGAGGTGATTCATTTTCATCATCATGACTTGGATTGGGTTATTAGCTCTTGTGAGATTTTCGCTATCCCTTTTAGAGGACGAGTTTGGATGATATGGATGAATTTTGATGTTTGAATTTCTCTCTCTTGTCCTGGAGCTTCATTATTGGCATAATTTGATGATTGGATATACTCTTTTGTACATGTAAGTGCTCTTTTCATGCTTATTCTTGTTATCTACTTTTGTCACATGAATGTCGTTGGGATTTTCGCTATACAAGTCCGAAATTTACTGATTTTCTATACGAATTGGTGGAAATTATGATCTTTTAGAGCGTTGCATCATGTCACGGGCCATGTATGAATGGGTGAATGTTCCTAGAGATAATTTGTGTTAAAAACATCTCGATAAGTCATCAATTATTGTAAATCGAAGTATAGAGTTCTTGAAGAAGCTGCTCTCATGCTCTAATGCCATGCAAAGTTGCTTGAAGGCCTCCTTGATTGTGTGAATTCTTCCCAAACAATAAATTCTCCTCGACTCCATCTCTCCCAAAGGACAAGGCACTAATCCTCCACATGTGATCACTTTCAAAGCTTATTTCTCTCACTTTTTCTTCTGTTTCTAGGCCTAGCCTCCATAGGTCACCTAGGGCATCATTTATCTCACTTTCTAGCCATCAAAAGACTTCAATCTCTTGCCCTATTCTGTGCTGGGGTATTCTCTAGAGTCTCTCCAAATTTCACGAAATTCTGACTGTTGGATCTTAAGATATTGCAAGCCCTAGGCCAAGGATCATCTCTTGTCCTAGGTTTCCCTTGGCTAGTGACATCATATGGATCATTGCACTCTATTCCAAGAAGATTTGTCCATTGGTCCTCTTCTCTTCCACAATTAGGTCAAGCCCCTCCTTGAATGACCAATTCCATTTCCTTGACCTAATTTTGGGTCTACTTGGCCTCGTTGGGTACCACAAGCTATTAACGACTATTTCACAAATATCGCATAGGAGCCAAGTCTCCACAAAGATATCTAGGTCTAGGATCCTTCTTGAAAAGACATACTCTCAAACCCTAGCACTAAAGATCCTCTTAACCCTTCCTAGAGATCCCATCACCTTGCTTCTAAAGTAAGCAACCCATCTAATTGAGTCTCTCTTGTGAATAGGCCTAGGAATCACCTCATTATCTTATCATTGACCATACATTCTCATGATTCCATCATATCGGGTCTCCTCCCATCAGTGAAAGCCTGTAAGGAGCAGGGAGCCTTAGCTGAGGTGATAGTGGGCTATCACTCCGTTGTTGCCCTAGACGTAGTAGTTGCTCTATAGGGTTCCCTCCTAGGATTCTTGCTAGTTTGAGCAGTGACAATCCCGACATTGCTTAAACAGACCTTCCAATTCCAACATATTTGTATTCGAGTGGGTGTTCATGTTGTGTTGCAAAGTATGAGGATGTTTATAGGTAGTATCCTTCACGGGAGAGCTCACTAGAAAAAAATATTGAGTCATGAGGTATGAGAGGTGCCAGAACACATGTATAAAAAAAGGAAAAAGAAGAGCTTGATAACCCCAGAAAAAAACTCTTAAAATTACCATAAAATAACTTATGCAAAGTAGTGTTTGAGGCCAAAATGTAAAATAATCACAATTAATGCTTTACTTTCAGAGGAGCTATTATCACCCCAATTATGAAATACCACCATTTCTATGGATCTCTTGGAACTGGTTAGAAAACTATGCTCTCTATCAAAAGATATTTGTGGGCATCACTGGAATAAACCCTAAAAAATGTTGATTTTGAATTGGCGATAACTTCAATTCCCACTCTTTTGGTTGAAATTGGCTATTTTTTGAGAGGAATTAAACCCTTGGATTAGATTCTTCAAATTCTGTTGAAAATATGGTGGCCATGGTTCATATTTTCATTCTGAAAAGAAATTGGAAAATTTGAATTTTAAATTTTTGCCTCCAATTTTTTCAAGTCGGTCTCTTGTTATTTTAAGTCAGTTGGGTCCCTAAAGGCATCCATTCGACCCCACCTTTGAAGTCTATATAAAGGAGAGCCTTTCTCCTCATTTGACATATTGATCATGTCTCAGTTATCTTTGATCCAACAAAGTTGGGAGTTGAAAGAGGAGGCTGAAAATCTGGAGGGATTGGTTCTTGGCTTGGAACTTGCTGTTGTTCTTGGTTACTAGTTTGGCTATTATCTTGACATGGTTTCTATTGTAATGTTGAATTGAACTCTCTTTCTCTCATAAGGAAAGACTTTTCTAGGTTTTCCCCTTATGGGTTTTTCCCTAGCTTCAGGCCTAATTTCTGTGTCTCTTGTCTTATTGTCTCATGATTATTTTACTGATCTTTCATGTTTATTCGTTGATTTTCTCTTCTGTATAACTGCTTAATGATATTGGATATGTTATTGATGCTAACTGATCATTAGAAGTATGTTATGTAAAAAATTAATAATTTTGTAATTATATGTTAATTAGGCAAAATGGCATGATCAGAAGATCATGCCCTTTCACCAAGAGGCACCTAGGGCGGTATATCAGATAGGGGCCCTTCTATGTAACATTCACCATTCAAGTATTAATAAAAAATATATGTATTTCTGTCAATTAATGAGCTGTTTGCTCTGTTTGGTATAATGTTGTGAATAAATATATATAAAAATAATACAAATAAATTAAATACTAATAACAATGAATAATGATAAATTAACTAATAATTAGTAGTTAAAAGGAATGTCTCTATGGACACGACAACATGACTGTTCGTGAAAGGGTGTCTGCCTAGCTATATATATGGGACCCTCAGTTGTAATCAAATCATCTCACTTGTATTCAAATATTCTTATACAATTACTTGTCCTACATTGGATGTCTTTGTCTTTGAAGTGTTATGAAGATTATTGCAGAGTGCAAACTTTGTTTGTTACATTGGTATCATAGCATTCCTTCGAGTATACAAACTTTGTTTGTTATATTGGTATCAAAGCTTGAAATGGAGTCATTTTCGAGCCCTATGGAACAATCAAGGTGACATTATTTTGGGGTCACTCTGAATGAAAACTCTAGGGTCTTTCATCCTAAATATGAAAAAGAAGTTTATGACATTTTCATACAAAAAGAAAAAAAATATAACACTACAAGATGTTACATTGAAGCCAAATTCAGTAACACCAGAAGATATACAAGATATTTCAAAAGTAATTTTTCAAGAAGGTAAAAAGGTATTACAAAAGATGCAAAGATAAATTGACAAAATCACTGCTGATAGAAAAGAAGAAGTTTCTTGGCTTAAAGACCATAATGAAAAATTACTAATGCAAATTAGAAGCTTAAGAAGGACAAGAAGTCATTGGAAAACAAGGTACAACAGCTGATTGTGAAGGAAGCGTCGAAATCTTCAAATGAAGAAATTCAATTTGAAGAGAAAGAAATGAATACCGATCTAGTGAATATCACAACTCAAGAAGAAGCCAACCTAGTTGAAGAAAAAACACACTCAGATGTTGTAGTTCAAGCAGTGAAAATTCCAAGTGAAGATTCGATAACCAACTCAACAACATCAAAATCTAAAGTAAATCAAAATATTGCGATACACATGATAAGGGAAAGACAAACCAAAAAAACTTCTTATCTAAATTAGAATCACAAGAACAAAGATCTCAATCAATCTACGAATCTGTATCATTAAGGAGTTGGAACATAAAAAACAAACTTATGTTCCAAATAATATTGAAATGTGCACAATTCAGTTGGGTGATAACAAATTCATTACAAATTTCCTGTAATCGAAAGATCCCACAGAAGATTGATTTAGGATGGTTAGACCACTTCTTTGTGCAGCAATTTTGTTTATCACTCAGGATCTTATCATCTTGTATCAATGAAGTCGACAACTCAAAGAAATTTAGAAGATGCAAGACAAAGAACATATGACACACCTTGTCAAGCAATAAGATTTGAAAAGAAAGCTTTTTGAAGAGGAAGGAAATATTATAAATAAATACATATAAAAATAATACAAATAAATTAAATACTAGTAATAATGAGTAATGATAAATTAACTAATAATTAGTTGTTAAAAGACATGTCTCTATGGACATGACCGTTCGTGAAAGGGTGCTTTCCTAGCTATATATACAGGGTCCTCAGTTGTAATCAAATCATCTCACTTGTATTCAAATATTCTTATACAATTACTTGTCCTGCAATGGATGCCTTTATCTTCGAAATGTTCTGAAGATTATTGCAGGGTACAAACTTTGTTTGTTACTTTGGTATCAGAGCACTCCTCTGAGTATACGAACTTTGTTCGTTACAAAGTAGTTATCATGATGAATAAAAAATGATTCTAGCTTGTGCCTTAGAAATTTCAACAAATTCTGCACAAAGTATTTGATAAATTGACCTGAATTCTACCAATGAAATTTGCATGTGAAAAAGCCCTAAAAAATTGTTGATAACTTCACTACTTGGACTCTGTTTTGGACAATTTTTTTTTGAACTTGGGTATTTTTTTGAGAGGAAGTCAGTCACCTGATTGGATTCTTCAAATTATGCACAGAAATTTCAACAAATTCTGCACAAAGTATTTGATAAATTGACCTGAATTCTACCAATGAAATTTGCATGTGAAAAAGCCCTAAAAAATTGTTGATAACTTCACTACTTGGACTCTGTTTTGGACAATTTTTTTTTGAACTTGGGTATTTTTTTGAGAGGAAGTCAGTCACCTGATTGGATTCTTCAAATTATGCACAGAAAGTTTCAGAAATCGACCTGAATTCTGTTGTCTTCTTTTTCCCCATAAAAAATCAACAAAAAAAATGCTCCCACTTTGTGCCAAAGAAAAAATCCTGACACCACTTATATGAAATATAAAGGAAAGAACACAAGTAAAACGAGAGATAAACCCCAAGAAATATCTCTTTGATAATAGAAAATAGAAAGCTATGTTCCCTTGCCTCTTCAAGGGGCAACCGTCAAGAGAAATGCTTTTAATACAATCATAATTCTGTTGACACACTTCACTACAAAATTTCGCAAACCATTGCGATCTCCCTCAATTAATTCTTTCCCTAGTAAACAAAAACTCAACCTGAAACAAAAATGTTAAAAATTAACTGTAGGTGGGGCCCTACCTAAATTGGTGTCATAAGGAGAGCTAGATCACTACAGCATGATATGTGGTTCACTTGTCACAATTACTTGAGCAAATGCCATATATAGTCATGCCCAAGTCTGATGACGTGCTAAGATTTAGAAGTGATTTTGCCATGATACACTGCTTTCCATACATTCTCGAGCTTTGATCAATACCGAAAACTAAAGGGTCCTTGGATACTGAATGTATGCAAAAACAAAATGTTTATAAGTCTCTTTTATAACCTTAAGAAATAAAGGCATAGCTCTAGTCAGATGCTGGCTATACAACAAGAATTTTTCGGTCAAAATATTTGAAGACTTTTAACTCTGTTGACGAAATTATAGTTATGAATCATGATTGATTGTATGGTGGGAGGTATTGTTTTGCTACAACTCTAACTCATCGCAAAAGGTAACAAGGTGGTATTGTGAGTCCTTGCATCGAAGGTTCAAATGTAAAAAAGATTAAAGTCTATAGACATGTACAACATCACTCTTGGGCATTATATAACATTACCTATCTGGGCAAAAACTATATGATTGTTTTATGGTGCTAGAACTATATTATACCTGGGTTATGAGATAGGGTATTGGTTCGTCAAAATTGTAACACTTATTACAAAACCCTCGAAGAACAGTGCAAACTTGGCTTGGTATTTTGTTTAAGCCTCAATTATTCACTTTAACATTGGTATGAGTTTTGATTGACAGTCAAATTTATTACACCTACTTACTGCCATCAATCTCAAATATGAAGGATACAAGTGATCTTGGCTATTTATGGTATATCCTCTCAATCGCAGTCTCAATGTACACACAAGCCAATTGTAAACGCTTTTGGATGACGTGTATGATCCAAATATTAGCTGGAAAGATCATTAAACATGCAACTATCCACCGTGTGTTTCCACGTCAGTTTGTTCACATTGCTAAACATACGATTTAATCCTTGACGTGGCCCTGCATTAACTAGCACAATTACATCTCATTGAAGTTGTGTCAACATTCCAACTTGGTATGGAGTCTTGCCTCTGAGTTTTGTGCCACTACTTCGAGAGTTCTCGAGGTTCATCTCAACATTTGGCCAAATTGGCTTTGGTTGTTAGTTTGGAAGTTCTTGTAACCGTTGAAGGGAGATAGCACTAAGAAACTGCGCAAAGAAACAGATGTAACTGAACTCTTGACATTAAAATCCATAGGAATCAGGTATGCCTCTCCCCTTGGCAAATTCTGGATGCACGTTAAAGATTGATAATTTGGTTGCTTCAAAACTGTATGATGTGATTCCCTGTTCCTGGCAATCTCTGTGTTTTGTGTTTCTGTGAACTTGGTGTGCATTGTCATGTCCGGAAACGACACCAGCTATTGATAGTCTGCCCGTCATTGTTAAGATTCTATTGCGCTCTGTTTTCTTTCATATCAGAGTTGTTTTACTTCACTATACCTATCATTAGTCTTTCGATATTTTTTATTATATGCTTGAATTCTATCTTGTCTTCACCCAAAGAGCCCATTCCAAAGAAAGACTTGTCTCTAAAATCATGATGGTATATTGCCACTGTGTTTGTTATGAGCATATTTACTATATCACATAGTTTCTCTTCGCCTTGCTCATTAGCACACGTCATACTATAGATAAAATTCTATTCCTTCTCGGCAAAGATCATTCCCACACATCCAATGATATGTGTCCTTTGACTCACAGACTTTAAAGCTTAAGCACAAGCAGAGCTATCATATTCAAGCGTTGCATTTCTGCCTTATGTAGTCACCTTGAAAATCCTCCTTCATTATAAGCCCCTGTTCCATGCATATGCACGCACCTATCTGTGTTTGGTCACGTTAACATACCCTGTGATTTTTCGGGCAAATACTATGTTTCTGCGTATAGTTATGAATCATAAATTTGCAATCTGCCGCCTTACGAGCCAGCCCTATCACTCAGCCAGCTGTTCAATCCCCTCAGCCAGTCATGAGTAAGGAAAAACAAAAGGCCCAGGATACCGAGTCAGACTCTTCCCATGGCTCCTCACCTTCTATGGCTTCTCATGCTCACCATGACAGACAGGGGCAAAGAATAGTCAAAGGAAAGATTTCTTCTCATGACAACTTTGGTTTTTGGTTGACAGATAAATATGGTTTTCAGATTTGATATGTTTCATGGATAGACTGCAGTTTTCAGTTTGGGTCATTCTGCCAGCACCATTATATTTTAGCAGACATTTCAGTTTTGCAGCATGTATATTTGTGGGACAAATACATACAATGGACTATGCTGCAACAACAAAGGGATCAAGATGTGCATGCGCTGATGAATCTGTTCCATACCGTGCGCATAAAGTTGGATATCAAAGATTCGGAGAAACATTTGGTATTGAAGTACCGCAGTTGTTTGCACAAATACATTCAAGAGGAAATGGAGTTCCTCGACATCTCCTGGCTTGGTGCGGCATACCGGTATGCTGCCAAGATTGAGCAAAAATTCAAATAGAAGAAGCGAGACTTTGGATTTGCAAATCAGAGGCAAGGGAAAGGTGCCCCAAAATTGCAGAACAAAGGACAAAGCCAAGGTAGGGCGGCCCAAGACAACCCGCCAAAGCCGCAAGCAAAGAACAACACCGCGAAGCCAAAGAAGGACACAAGGAAGTGGTGTGAGTTCCATAAGAGCTCCACTCACAACACAAGTGAGTGTTGGGCCAAGCAAGTCATTGGTGCTCGAGTTGAGGGCTTTTGAGTCAGATGCATGCTCTGAGTCTGAAACAAAGCCCGACAAGGGGAATGACAAAGGGAAGCAGAGTATCGATATGGAGCCCAACGCCACTGTCGCCACCACGAAGATCCAGAAGGAGGAACCAGAAGATCCAGAGGAGGGGGAGCGCCTCTTCCATTCCCAAATGTGGGTAAAGGGTTCCCCGTTGCAGTTCATTGTCGACATCGGGAATCAAAAGAACCTCATCTCATCAGAGGTCGTGAAGCGGCTGGGCTTGCCGACCACAACACACCCACAACCGTACACCATCTGGTGGCTTCACCAAGGACAGGATCTCCGTGTCAGCCAACAGTGCTGCTTTCCCTACAACATCAAGCCCTTCACGGATGAGGTATTATGTGACATTGCTCATTTTGATGTTTCTGATGTACTATTAGGTCAACCATACTTGTGGAAGCGACATGCAATGTATGAGTCGCGACCTCATGTTGTTATTGTTACTTTGCAATAAGTTGTACAGGATACCGGAGGTAACACCGCCTATCGCTATCTCTTTGGTTATTGCAAAACAATGCAGTAAGCTCATTTCAAAAACCAAGAAATTTGTTTTCTTGATGATCTGCCCTCAGGGTAAGAAGAAGACAGTGGCCACGACCTCCTGACAGGGCGGCTCCGCATAGCAACAACATATGGACAAGGTCGTGGAGGAGTATGAGGACATCTTCACCTCCCCCGTGGGGGTGCCTCTGCACTGTCAGGTCAAGCACTCCATCGATCTGATCCCAGGTGCGCTGCTGCCTAATGGACCAATCTATCAACGCTCTTTTCTGGAGAACGACAAAATCAAGGGGCAGATTCAGGAGCTATTGCAGAAAGGTCACATCCGACTGAGTTTATCGCCCTGTGGGAGCTCGATCATGTTGGTGCAGAAGAAGGATGGGACTTGGAGACTCTGTATTGACTATCGGGTACTGAACAAGATCACTGTTAAGAATAGTTTCTCGATCCCACTGATTGATGACCTTCTAGACCAACTCAATGGAGTGAAATATTTTAGTAAGATCGACTTGAAGTCTCGTTATCACTAGGTACCAATCAAATCCTTTGATGTGTGGAAGACTGCCTTCAAATCCAAGGAGGGCCATTTCGAATGGCTGGTCATGCCTTTCGGGTTGACAAATGCCCCTGCAACCTTTATGAGGTTGATGGATGACATCTTGTGGCCATTCACCAACTCATTTGTAGTGGTGTAATTGGATGACATCCTGATCTTCATCTAGACTTGGGAAGAGCACCTCCACCATCTGACAAGTCCTCCAAACACTGCAACAACACAAGTTGTGTGTCAATTTGGAGAAGTGCACTTTTGGCATGACCCAGGTTCAATATTTGGGATACATTATTGTTGAGCGGGGGTGCATGTGGATCCAGCCAAGATCCAAGTCATTCAGGATTGGTCAGCCCCAACCACTCTAACAAAGCTCCGCAACTTTTTTGGTCGTGCCAATTTCTACGGCAGGTTCGTGTTGGGGTTCTCTCATATCAATTGGCCCTTGAGGCAAGTCACCAAGGGAGGGGCAAAAGCAAAATTCTTTTGGTTTGAAACTCAACAAAAGGAATTTGTAGAGTTGAAGCATCGCCTATGCTCTGCACTAGTGCTCACATTACCAAACTTGCAACAACCATTTGAGATCGAGACAGATTCCTCTGACTATGCTATTGGGGCAGTTCTTACCCAACAAGGGCATCCAATGGCATATCACAGTTAGACACTTTCCAACACAGTCCAAAAGTATCCCACTTATGAAAAAGAGATGTATTCCATTGTGCAGGCTTACCGACAATGGAAGCATTACCTTTTGGGAAAGGAAACGATCATTCACATAGACCACTGACCCCTGCAGTTCATACAAACACAAGGGAAGTTGTAGAACGATCGCCATCAGAAGTGGTCCACATACCTGCAACAATTTCATTTGAACTTCAAGTACAAGAAGGGCAACAACAATAATGTTGCAGACGGCCTTAGCCGAACTCCGATCGTGGCGCTAACCATTGTGCCAACTCTTGTGGGCACGAGACTTCCAATTGGCCGCTTCTCTACCAAAGCGATCCAGAATTCGGCCACACATACAATAGACTCTTGGAGGGTAAGAAAGTTCTAGATTTTCACCTCCAGGATGCCTTGCTATGTCACCTGGGACACCTTTGTGTTCCTTCAAGCGAGTGTGCCAAGATGATTTGGGAAGCGCACTACAATCGGGTCGCTGGGCATTTCGGGGTCGAGAAAACAGTGGCAGTACTACAGAAGTATTTCTATTGGCCAAACCTTCAGCAGGATGTCAGGAAGTACATCAAGTCCTGCACTGCTTGCGCCATTACCAAATCGACCATCAAGAAGCAAGGCCTCTATACTCCGCTCCCTACCCCTAGTCAACCTTGGGAATCCATCTCCATGGATTACATGTCGGACCTTCTACTAAGCATGGCAATGACTGTGTTTTTGTGATCGTCGACAGATTCTTGAAGATGGCTTGCAAGAAGAATATCGCAACAGAAGCCACTACTAAACTCTTCTTTGAACAAGTGTGGGTACACTTTGGGATCCCATAGTCTATCATCTCAGATCGGGACAACAGGTTCCTTAGTACATTTTGGTCAAGCCTTTGGTCGATGCTGGACACCAAGCTCACCAAGTCCACAACTTTCCATTCGCAAACTGATGGCCAAACAAAGTTCGTGAACCGGATGATCGTACACATTCTGCACATGTACCACCATTCCTTGGTCTGCACCCAGTGTTCAATTTGGACCGCCTTTGGCCCTACTTTCCGCCTCTTCTAGACACATCCAACATGGCATAACAACTCACACCAACATAGTTAAATCCAGACTGCATGGAACACGCCACAACTGATCAGATCATGGATACATAGATCAAGCACACTCGACAACAAAGGATCCCGCTATATCGAGTTGTCAAAGCAGGCCAACTCCTTCACCAAGACAAGTGGCTCACCAGGGACCAAGTTCAATAGAAGTTTTCTCATCTCATGGAGGAACTCAATGAAATGGGGACCATTGCTTCCTAAGGTGGGAGGAGTGATCCAGGTGGATATTGGTGGCCACCTGCCTATTCCACTTGTACCCCCACCATTGTTTCTTTCAAATTTTCAATTTCCTTAATTATAGCACAATTTACTATTTTTAGTAGTTTTTTGGGTCCTGAACTTCCGGAGCCGTTTTGAAGCCCTAAACGAGTTTTTTGAGAAAACCGGGAGCAACGTGGAAGTTCTTTCGAGGTTGCTCACATCAAAAGTTGTAATCCTCGGATAGATCTTTCTAACAACGTATTGTACGCGTCAAACGAAGATCATATGCCAAAGTTACGTCCTCGGGAAGTTGGTGTACCAATTTACCCAAACGGGGCCCATAGTTTTGGCACTTCATCTCCTAGGGTTAGGCTTTTGGATGTTTAGGGTTTTCCATTGTTTCTCAATAATAAATAAGTCTTCGAGCCTCATTGTAACACAATTCATAGGCATGTAGCCGCCACATCTCTTCTCAGGGATAAGCTAGTGCCCTAGCTAGTTTATTTCCATTCTCTCTATAAGCATATTTCAGTTATTTGTTATTAATGAAATGAAGTCTTATTTCTGCTACATCACTGCATTTGTGTATTTCTGTATTTCATTGTGTTCCTGCATAAATCTGGATATATATATATATATATATATATATATATATATATATATATTAACTCTTTTTTTTTTTTTTAAATTTCTATATATATATATATATATATTTTTTTTCCTTTTTTTATTGCCTTTATGGCCAAATGCCTATGCAAGATGGAGAACTCCAAACTCTTGTAGCGAAATGCTTCAACGACAACAAGGTTGATGAAATTTGAAAGCCAAAGACTTAGATCGGAGAATGCAGCTTTGTGCAGCGGTTAAGTGGCCAGAGGATCAAACAACTCTGATAACATTGTAACGAACAAATTTCGTATACTTAGAGGAATGCTCTGATACCAATGTAACGAACAAGGTTCGTAAACACAACAACTACTTCAGAAGATCTGAAATATATAAATATCCACGGTAAGACAGTAATATATTATATAAGAATATTTGACTACAAGTGAGATGATGATGTTACAAATGATCCTTGCTTATATACCTAGGCAGGTGCCTCTTCATGGAAGGTCATGTCCCATTAGACATGCCTCTTCAGTACTAATTACTAATTAATGTTCACTAATTAATCATTACTATATTCACGTTATTTTTATATAAATTATATTCATAACATGGAACCTACGAAGAGAATACAAAGAACACTGTGAGGAGAGGTATGCAATAACATTACTGAGTTGTCATTTTCTGCTGATTTCAATTCTTTGAGTTACAGAGGCTGATCTGTTGGTGACAACAGACTTCCACGAAAGGAGAGACATGACTGGAGAGTGAATTTTTAATTCTTTTACATCATTTTATATGTATACTAGAATTTTCTGCAACTTAATTTGCTGGTTAGAAGGTCTGGTTTTTCAATAACCAGTGCTAATAGCTCTTTAATTTTGCAGAGAAAATTAAACTGATTTGAATCATATCAGAATTTCAGAAGAGTTTTCAGAAGTTGTTTCAGATCCTAATGCTGTCCTGGATGCTTGTATATCGTTTTGAAACGTTGCGGGCATTTGATTTTCTTGTCATAGGTTTTCACAGAGACCTACCCAATATAGGTTGCTGTACTCGTTATTTTAATAAAAAATAAGTAATTTTTGCCTCAAATTTTTGTGTATATCTCTTATTTACTTCAGTAATTTGTTTCTGATCTTTTCTATGAAGTTTTGTTAATACACAACATATGATCTACAGTGTTTTGGAATCTTCATATTCTTAGAATGCTGTTAATTAAATTTTATCATTATTACAGATTGCTGATATCACTTGTACATTGTATTTTTGTATAGTATTTTCAGTTTTTTATGATTGAACTATTAATATTTCATTTTGTTTTATTTTAGTATTGCACATGGTTATAAATCATACTGTTTACCTTGCAAAACAATTGTAAATTCTCTCTGAAACACTCACTGATTTTTGAGGCGTAAAGCAAACAGGCTTTAGTCCCATTATCTCACCTGCCCAGTCATAGAAGCATAAAACCCTCTTTCTTGTTCAACAAATTGTTTACAAACCATTACATAACCTTCCACTCAATATATATCTATTCATAGAGAATATTAATTAACTATGGGTCCATTTATAATGAGAGCCTACTAACTAGTTTGGGTTTTATTAACAAAGAGTACCATTTTTACCATGAGTGACTATTAACTGACTATTTAATGGGCTACATACATCAATAATGTAACTAAGGGGGTTAGGGTTGGACCCTAACAT
This sequence comes from Pinus albicaulis, assembly GCA_034641835.2. Taxonomy (NCBI): domain Eukaryota; kingdom Viridiplantae; phylum Streptophyta; class Pinopsida; order Pinales; family Pinaceae; genus Pinus; species Pinus albicaulis. The sequence continues at coordinate 139,535,593 of CM076580.1, read as the reverse complement.
TCTCCACATGAAGTCCAATGAGGTTGAAACCACTCAAACATCCTAAAACATTAATTGTAATGTTAAGAACTTGAGTAAAAGTAGCACACTGGAATCTCTATCCCCTACCTTTTTTCCCTCAAGTTTCTTCGAAAGGGAGATGTGGGGAATCGTTTCTCCAAGCGTTCCCCCATCTCTGGAGTGTGGGAAACATGGGGGCACACTCCCCACCCTAGGAGATGTGTTCCCGTGGAACACTGGAAGTGCTCAAAATGGAAAAACCAATTTGAGATTAAGGGGTCCATGACATGTGCAATCCAAAATATCCAGGTGTACCTCCTATTAATGTCACTCCTGTAGCTGCATTAATCTCCTCTTTTAGAGGTGTCCCCCTTCCTGGATGCGGGTTGCCCAAAGTTCAAATATCCCCTTTGTGGGGAAATGCATCCCCCACACTCAGAAATGTTTCTCCATGAGTTTCCTCCAAAGGGGGATGTGGGGAATCATTTCCCTATGCATTCTCCCATCCTTAGAGTGTGGGAAACGTGGGGGGCACACTCCCTACCTTTGGGGATGTGTCCCTACGGAACACTGACAGTGCTCAAAATCTGAAAAACAAATTTGGGATTAAGGGGTCCATGACATACGTGGTGCAATCCAAAACTTCCAGATGTACCTCCTGTCAATGTCACTACTGATAGCTGCATTAATCTCCTCTCTTAGAGCTAGAAGATTGTTGGTGGGGGCGGGGGGGTGGGGAATCAAGATAAGGTAAGATAATTTCATTACTGTCCAACAAATGACCCTGAAAGTAGTTTAGTAGGACTGCTGAATATAAGAGTGTCAATAAAATGTGGGAGTACATTAGCCACTCCTATATAAGGCAAAAGAGGTGAAAAACAGATTTACTCTTTATGATCCAAAGATCCAAGGATAAGAGAAAAACTGGAAGGGAAGATGTACAAGAAGAATATTTGCAGAGTACAAATATAGTTATGCAAAAACCTCTGAGCATCCAAACCCTCCAGAATAATATACTGTACAAAGGATACATGAGAGACCCAATATGGGTACATGTAATCAATAGAAATGTCAACTGCCTTTAGAAGAGAGCAGGCCTTCTGCTAACCAACATGGTCATCTACTCTACCAGTCCTAGTGTGCTAGCCTCTCAGAAGAAAGCTTTAAGAAAGGGTCTTTGTCCTGTCCCAAGAGTGTCTGTCACTTCTGCAGCTTGCAGTTTCAAGTTTGGGTTGGGTGTTGGGGGGTATGCTGCGGGAGGTGTTTCACATGATAAATGTGCCTCTGTGTCACATGATTTCTCTTCTAATTGCACGATTAAGAGCTTTTTTGTTTCTTTCTTCTTCTTTTTAACTGGAATTTTTTTCTGGACTTCCTTGAGCATTCATCTGTAGTTTGTAGCTGTCTCAGTTAGCAAAAAAGACTGCATTGTCATTCCAGTCAGAAACCTATTTGGCAACTGTGTTTTGAGCCTTGGTGAAGGAAATGTTTACTGAGATGGATGCTCTGTGTTGTTGTTAACTATATATTTCCATGGTTACTAAAAAATTATTATCTTGATAGAACGTATTAACTAAGGCAGCTAACTTGAGTCAATGGGATTATGTGATATTTTATCTTTGGGGAAGATGAAATAAAGCTCGAGTGCAATGGTATTTGCATCCGTGGGAAAACATGCTTTTAGCAATATCCTTGAGACAAAGCAAATTTGCTTGTCCAGGTGTAGTTCTTTTCCTGACTTTTCTTCGATGCATGTTTTGCAGCTTCCAACGCGATCACCAACTCAAACTGTAGTTGTTGAGAATCCAATGACAGTGGATGAAAGGGGGAAAATGGTATAGTTTTTTGTCCATGTTTTGCAATTTAAATTGGATGCAAGTTTGAAGTTGTTGCTAGTCAACTGCTATCTTTATTATTTTTATTTTGTGCAGGTGAGTAATGTTGCGGTTGGAGTTACTACAGAGAAGTTATGACACATAAGAATCTACTGCCAATACTTTTTTGTTCATGTACTTGGGATTGCTGCAGAATTCCTACGCATTTGTGGGAAGATGCCTCTTATTGCTGAACGATTTATATCATTTGATGCCCTATTCTGTTGTAGGCTTGAGCAAGATATCAGTAGGAAGACAGTAGTCTTGACTCCTGTCTGGTTTTTTGGGCATTGCTGTATGGTACTATGGACAACTGCTAGGGATACTTTGTTCAGCACTGGACATCTTGTGCATTAGTAGTCTGTATCTTTTTATCCATCCGTGAATGAGACTTTAAGGGTGTTAGCAGGAAGGATAACCCAGTATCGATCTTTGAGTGAGTAGATTAGATCAATACCACACATTCTTTGAGTGAGCAGATTAGATTTCTAATATTACTTAGTATTAAGTAAGATTACTCATAATAGGAAATTTGCATTCATTGCAATGTTACTATGCCTTGTTGGTGGCATTGACTAGCATGGGATTTGCACTTGTATGTTTCGGCCTTATTATGTTTACTTGATTAATAAAACATATGCTTAGATTAGATATCTGTCCTACTTACGGATAGTGCAGTGTTTTCTGTTATTCTATGTTTATGTGATATTGATTTGAGTTTTCAACGTCATTCATTGTGATTTAAGTTCAAGTTAAATCATGTTAAATCGTGTGATTAAGTTCACGTTCTATTAATAGTTATGAAGATGTAGAACGTCCTTAATATGACAGTAATATGCATACAAAATCTTCTTTTAGAAATCCAAGGAAAGATATTTGGGCATGGATTGTAAACTCTATCTGCTAGGTTGGCATCTGTACGCTAGAGGACCAGGAGCATTTGCTCGACTAAAATTGTTAATTGCACCATCATGATTCTGTTTTAAAGTCGCCTTCAATTTTTCCATTTCTTTCTTAAGCTGATTGGCATATGAATTTTTAATGAGGAATTTTGCTTCCTGAGTTACAATCTGAATAATCTTCCTGCTTTGCACGAGCAAACATTTCTGTTGTATGCACTGACTAGGGCTGTTTGCATTCTCCAATGGTATCTGTTTGATCTGTGAAGCTGTTCTCCCACAAACTCTGGTTGGTTTTTCCCATTATGATAAGCAGGGACAGATTTCTGTAAACAAAGATGTGAAAACATATCCATAAAAATGTTGAATGCCCTAAAATGCATGTTAGTAAGATGGACAACCAAGTTGGAATCATATTGGGAATCAAAGGTGTGTTCAAGAAAACATAAAAGGCCACGACCATAGTATATGAAGAGAATATCTTGCCATGGCTACAGTTATTGGAGAATTGATAATTTCTGCCTATCCCCTTATGTGCACTGGCATGCTCTTCCGAGCAGAATGCCTTCATTTAAAATCAAACACCAGAAACTTCAATCTATCTGCTTGCATGGTATATTTCTGCTAGAAATCTAAGAGCTGCTTGCATAAACAAGTTGCTGTAAACAGAAACTCGATCTATTTGCTTGCATGGAATCTTTCTGCTAAAAATCCAAGACCTGCTTGCATAACCAAGTTGTTGATTCTATTATGACAATCTGCATCAAAATGGGTTTGAAATTTCATTTTTTAATGAGATTACATATCAGGAAGTAGTGTTCCTCAAGTTACAGTATCAATATGGTCTTCTTGCTCTGCACAAGTATACATTTCTGTTCCAGTGGACTCACTAGGCTTGTCTTCATTCTACAATGGAACCTATTTGATCTGTGAAGCTGCCTGTTTTTCCCATGAAATTGGTCACTGGTTGGTTTGCTCTTTCAAAAATAGATTTGACAGCTAGGACTGATGTCTGGAATTAAAGATGAATTATCTCTTCCTACTACTGAAACAATTTGGAGAAATTTTGTGTAGCTCATCTGTTGATATGCACATGTAACTGAGCAGAGTACGTTAAAATGGAACAACAGTAAGTTTGAAATCGATTATTAGGTCTATTGAAAGGGAGGTTGCATATTGAAAGGAAGGTTGCATGTTGCATGAGCTATTTTGCCACCCGGGGAAATCACATCTAACTGTGTTTATCAAACAATAGGAGCGACACAAGAAATGATATTCCTTGTTCATATTCCATTATATTACCCCTTCAATTGGCATGTGGCTTTGTTGGTTCTCTGCTTCTTCGTTTCTTAACACCGCATATAACAGTGGTTTAGGGTCTAGTTTATGAGATGCTAAGAATCTCCAGAACCTACGGAACTCGGATACTTCTAGTGCTATCCTTTTTAAAAACTGCTAGTGTTCAAACGATGCTTCGTTTGTTTTAACAATATGGATTATATGGAAATTTTGTTCATCATCCATTAATTTTGGTTGGTAATGACCCTCGGTGGTTAGTTTATAGGCATGATTAGTTCAAACAAGGTGCCTAACTTGAAGGTGTGATTGTATAATATAATCTTAGAAATATATTGTCAATGGGATTTTAGCAGGTCATGATTGTTGGGATTTTGAAATTTGAAATGGAGAACTTATTTCACTAGTGTAAGAGATTTTGATATTAGTAGGTCATTTTTTACAATACTTGATATTTTGTGCAGATGTATTAATTAAATTTTATTTTTTAAATAGTGCTTTATTTCAGAGAATGCTTCCAGACATACATGACACAATGTGAGAATAATATGATCTGTTATTACGTTTATAATTAAATGAATTCATATATCCAAATTCTTTGTTTCCAAAACTATGAAGGTGCATCACTTGACATGAGTGATGACTCTTATTGCAAAAATTGACTTATTGTTTAAGCCCTTTTTATTCTAAATTTCTTTGTTTCCTCGCAACTCATATTTGATAAGAAGTTTGAACTCTTCTACAAAGAAGATGTAACAAAACAAAAAGGCTCACGACACTTTAAACGTGTGTTACATCTATATTTTGTTATCCAGGGCAACATGACTTGACTATCCCTAATTATATATATTGCTTTTGACAAATAAGGCCTTTTCTGGTTTTCTCTGTTTCACCCATATGGTTCTATACTGAAGTAGAGTTGAAATGATTGTTTTCAAAGTGTGCAGGCATTACATTTTTGTATCTTGGGTTTCTTGAACTGTGCTGTGAAATAGCTTTTGCATGGCCTCCTTCAACTTTGATATCTACCTTAGCTGGCTACTTTTCACTACAAATGATTTTGGGTCCAAAATTTTGTTTAAAAGTGAATTCAGTATTTTATGCTTTTGATCCAACAACGTCTTAATTCATCCCACCAGTTTTGGAGCTTTTTCACAAGTCCAAGTAATAATTGTGTGTTTGATATGACTTTGAATTTTAGGCGTGGTCCTATCATGTCTTATTTGTCATTCAATTTGTTGTCATGTTGTGTAGGTTTATATTCAATTTTGTTTACTATTTGCCTAAACATTACTTTACATTAAACATTGTTGTGTTTTAACCTCTTTAGTATGCAAATTATAACCATTATTTTTTTATTTATAGAAATGAATATTAAAGGAGAAATGCTAAATGCATTTCAATTATTTTCTTTTCAAGAATAATGCCAACGCCCTCGTGTAATGGTTAGCAAACATATGTCATGTTTTTGTTTTATACGACTATATCTCTAGGCATCTTCTTTTACATTTACTTAGACATTGTTTTTTGTATGTAAGAGATTGGTTTCTATTGCAATTTTAGATTTGAAACACGAATTTGGATGCGGGTTTTTTTACTGTAAATTCTAACAGGCCTAGAGAAAAGCCTCACTAGGTAACGTAGGTCTTATGGCGACAAGATTTCAACCACTATTGTTACCTCAATGGCTTATCTCCAGTTGTTTGTTGGTGGATATTATCCCTATGAAAGAGGCTTCCCTAAAGAAATCACAAACAACTAATGTGAACTTGAGGGTGACACAAGGTCTTAAAATTGAAGGGGAAAGTATCAACTTTGAAAGACTGGGATAAGAGTTGCCAAGAGTTAAAATACACTTTCCAAAGACATTTTATGATTTAGAAGGACGCTGCTGTACGTTGGGGTTTTTATGATATGCAAGTTTAGGGCCTATAATGACATACACTTTCCTAAGACCTTTTATGATTTAGAAGAAGGTTATTATAAGTTAAGGTTTTTTTGATATGCAAGTTTAGGGCATATAGTGGCATCTAACAACTTGAAAAACAGTCTAAGTGATAAGATCAATAAGGAGCAAAGACTATCAAAGTGGCAAGCAAGAGTTAATAAAATTAGTAAATGATGATGTTTTTATGGCTGAAAATGCATGTAATAGTGATAATTATCAAGACACCAACCCTAATTTTAGGGTGAAAAATTCAATTAATGTTAGATTTTTCTTTTTATATTTATTAAATGCAATCCCTTCCAATAGGTCAATAATGAATAGACAATAAATTGCTATAAAATGCAAATATAAGCTAACCCTAACCCTAGTTACCATGAATTGAAGAGAAAGGAAGAATTTGAGATGACCACCACAATCTAGTCTAGTGCCTTGTCTCAATTGGGCAATAGAGCTAATAATGGTGAAGTCAACGATAAATTTAACTAGATTAGGAGGGTGAACTAAAGAAGCCTATTGTTGAAACCCCTAGCAACTTTCTTAAAGTGGAGATTTAAGGTCAAAGGAGGCATGCACAAAGTAGCTTTGATGGATTTTTGAAAGACTAATTTTGCAAAGCAAAGAGTAACAAAGTTTCATAAAGGATATTGCAATTTTTAATATGGCATGAAGAAACCATAGTTTCACAAATTTGCAAGCAAGCTGGAAGACAATCAGCAATAAACTTACATTGTTCAATCATAAACCTCACTCCAAGAATCATCCTCATGCAAAAATATCCCTCCCAAGATAAATTGCGTCCAAGAGAAAAGAGTAAGAGAGCTAGCGAACACTTTTTGAAAGACAAAGAAGTGTTGTGTATGTGATGATACAAATGAAAGTGACTCCCCTTTATTTATATGGGGGTAGCTAAGTCACTTTTCATAAATTTACATGTCTTAAAAATTTTCTCTAGTGTTTAACCAGGCATAAAGGTTACGAGCCAACATTAATATAGGTCTAAAACACAATAAATACATTATATTCACCATATGTGGGAATAAAGGCTCTCCATGATCATGTCATCCTCTCAAATTGGATAGTCTCCATTAAGTAGGTGATAAAGAGGCTCATGAATGCTTTGTACTCCAAGAAATCATCAAATTACATGGGTATATCCCCAAATATTTTTTCCACGATGATGTCATTTTCAGAAAGGTTGATGTCACCACTATAGGGCAGATGGGGGTGACATGGTATGCTCTGAGGAAAACATTGACATCTAGGCATAATGTGCTAACCCTCCCAAGTCATCTCAATGATCATCAACCTAGTCTAGGCATTAGAACAAGGAAACATCCATCAATAGGGTCAAGGCCAATCTAGGGTGTCTTTGGTATTTTACCGCCCAAACTAGCAGGGGTCCTGAAAGGGGATCCTTGGAGAGCTACTATCAGGTCAAGGGCAACAATGGAGCAATAACCCACTGTCACCTTGACCATGGCTCCTTGCTCTTTACGGAATTTCATCGACGGGAGGAGACTCGCTATAATACGGATCACGAAGTGAATGGGTCAATGATAGGGTGAAGGGGTGATCCTGGGGACATTCACAAGAGAGGCTCAAATGCATAACTTGCTTGCTTTGGAAGGCAAGGTTGAAGGCTCTCAAGGGCGGGCTCAAGGAGAATTTCAAGGTCTAGGTTTAGGGTATGTATCTTATAACAGAGGTCCCTAAACCCTAAAATTCTTGTGAAGGCTTGGATTCCAGGTGATCTTTGAAGAATTATCCTAAATAGTATGTGGGACCACATGGGACCAAGTGGATCTAGGGTAGGTCAAAGGGAGTAGGGTTTAGACATCAATGATATACTTGACCTAATTAGGGAGGAGAAGGGGATCAAGGAAGGAATTTTCAGTGAAAGATAGTGCAATGATCCCATTGACATTTCTAGCCTAAGGAAACTGGGGGCAAGAATTGATCTTCAAGCTAGGGCTTGTGATATCTCAAGATCCCATTATCAGAATCTCATGAAATTTGGAGGGCATCTTATGGACACGTCAACACATTTGTGGAACAAAAATTGAAGTGTTTGGATTGCTGGATTGTGAGATAATTAATGCCCTAGGTGACCTATGTAGACTAGGCCTAGAAAATAGGAGAAGGTGAAAGAAATAAACTTTGAGGCGATCACCTATGGAGGATCAATGCCTAATACTTTTGGGGAGATTGGAATTTAGTAGAATTATGACTATGGACATCAAATTTTCTATGTCAAGGAGGCCTCAAAGACAACTTCGTATGGAACTAGGGCTACGACAAAAGCAACTTCAAGAACTTTATACCTCCTTTTACAAGATTGATGGCTTATCAAGATGAAATTCAGTAAAGAAGCATCTCTAGGAATATTATTTCATAATACATGACCCATACATGATGCATCACTATCTAGAAACCCAATTTCCACAACTTTGCATAAATGGATGCAACAAATTAGCCCTAGTATAGTGAAAATCTAACAATAATGTATGTGACAAAATAAAGAAGAAAAATAGCATTAAATGTACTTACATGTACTAATAGTATATCCTTACATGTATTAACAGTATATCCAACCATCGACAGTTTGCAAAGGAGAAGCTCCAAGACAAATGAAAATAATCCAAACATCAAAATTCATTCCATGCTCCAAAAATTTGTCCTCCAAGAAGGATAGTGAAGTTCTCTAAAGCTATGTAAATCCAACCAAGTGATGATGCTAAAATGAATTCACATCACTTGTATTTATACGCTTCTAATGAGTTTGATTTAGCTATTTGAGCCTACATTAGCCCCTAAAATAAAATAATGTGCAAAATAACTAACTTTTGGTAACAAGCCCACCAAACTAGCTCATAAACAAAATAATAAGCCTTTCAAGAGTTTGAATGTCGTTGTGCCTTCTAAGAAGCCTGATGAAGTCCATAAGTGCCACATTGATGAATAGGACTTTCGAAAGTAGTGGACAAGGGGTTGGACCCTTGTTCTCCAAATAGTAAATGTGGTGCTCCCAATGGGTGCAAGGGAACACAAGTAAAATCATGGGTGTCCAAGTAGGTCGAAGATGCTTGTAGACCATATGGAAGGGCTCAAATGATGATGTAAGTGATGCCACATCAACATACAAGTTCTGGGTCATTTTTCAAGTGCATGGTACAATTGTGGGGTTGTCTGGGCATGATAAACTAGGTGCATCTTCCTCTTCCAATAGGTGAATCACGAGTAATCTCTAATCATCTCCAGGGATCCATGGAGTGTTGTCTACTATTGTAGAGGCCCATGGCTCTCTACACACACCCTACATGTTCCAATGTAGCCCTCTGGAGGGTTAGGGCCTCATATAGGGAGACGAAACCCAAAATGGAGACCATATGCAATCCTACATAAGATCCAATGCATCCCCTAGCCTTCTAGTATAACAAGTCATTCAAAGTAATCGATTTAAAGATCTTACAAACCACGTGCAACAAGTGGGTACTTCATAATGGCATGCCCTTCCATAACGGGCTTTGACATGTGCTAATGTCTCCAAGTTCCAAAGGGGGTTCACCAAGTACCCTATTAGGTGGTTTCTACCTTTAGAGGTGATAGTATGTCCAAGGTACATTCTTCAAATGGAGGTGGCATGTAATAAAGAGATGAATGGAATAAGGAATGAAAGGGTTAATCCTGAGCCACATGTCGAGGTACAAGGGTAGCTAGTAAAAGGGAAGCCCACACTTGGGTATATCATGTATAGGAGGGAGAAATCGTGGTGCATGAGGTGCCCCGATCTTGATTTTTCTATCGTTCTTTAAATGTATTTTTCCTTTTATGAATTTTCTCTGATTAACTACTCAAGACTAAAAGGATAAGAGTATGATGTGTAAGGTATAAAAGAGGATACCCCCTTTAAGGTAGGGTGGTTGATTTCCCATGAGGGGTTGGGACAATCATGGATTTCTGAATGATAAAGGTGGCTCATCTAGGGCCTATGGAACCAGGGTGATGGCCATGGGTATGGGGTAGAGCTCAGGCATTGTTTTTTTCCCACGTGCTATATATGTTTGTCCCAACCATCTTTTGCATCTTGTGTTATATTTTCCTGTTGAATTTGAACAATTATGCTTTTACTTTTTATTTCAGCTGCATCAACTTCCATGGCATCATTCCAAGCCCAACCCAAGGGGTGGGCAAGGGGAAGGGGAGGCTAACCCTATGTGAACCCAATGGAGAAATGTGGACCTAGGTGGGAAACATGATGAATGGGGTTATAATAGATAGAAGGGGAGTGATATATATGGATGGGGGAGTGAGACCACACAACTGAAATCAAGGTTTCCCATGTAGTACCACCCTAAAACCCAATGGCTAGTATTTAAATCCCATGGGACTAAGATCCAAGGGTAACATCCAAAATAGGTCTAGGGGAAAAAACCACATACCTATCGCACTCTTTCCGCCGAGTCCCCCCATTATTCCATGCCTAGAAGTGTCCATGATAAGCAAAATCAATACTCAATTACCAAATGACAAGGCATACCTTTAGGTTCAGGAGGCTTAACTTCAAACATACGATCATGACAGATGGGTGAGGGACCACATAGCTGGCTTAGGTAGCGGAGAAATGACACACCGAGCTAGTTGGTGGTTGCAAGGGGCTGTTGGCTGAGGACCATCTTGGAGAAAAATTTCTCCTAGGGATATCACCCACAAAGTGGTGGGTAATGCCTTGGCTTCTCGATAAATTGTTTCAACATATGAAGGTATAGCAAGGGGCATGCAACCATGTGGAGTCTCATCAAAGCTAAATGTTCATCTCATGATGGCAATGTTGGGGATACAAGGTCATGTCTGCTCTCAATAATGGGCAAACCATCCCTTAAGGGGTGTTGGATAAGTGTCAAGTCTTTCTTCAAAGGCTGTTGGTTGCATGAGCATTAGAGAAATTTTGAGGTCTAAAATGGGCCTCCTAAGAAATATTATAAAATAATAGTGAAAATAATAAAATAAGATTAGATGACCTCATCAAATTTTGGAGGGAAAAAAGAAAAAAAACTATTTTTTCAACTCATATTTTCAATTTATCTTTCTATGATTTTATTCAAATTTAGAGTGGGAGCACTTCTTGGATGTATAATTTAATTTTCCATCCAAGGAGTACCATGTTGCGTAGTTTTGATGGACCCTATGACACAAAAATTGTGAAATACATGAAAAGTGTGATTGCAATCATGTTTTTTCATGTATTTCACATTTTTTGTGTAGTAGGGTCCGTCAAAAGTATGCAACATTGGTACTCTTTGGATGCAAAATTAAAGTATGCATCCAACGAGTGCTCCTGCTTGAAATTTGAGTAAAATCGTAGGGAGATATGTTGAAAATACAAGGTGAATATATCTATATATCTATATATCTATATATTATCTTTTTACCTTTTTACTCAAAAAATAGTGAATCATCCGTCATGGTTGACATCATCATATTGAATCCTATTGGTTCTTATAAAGTTGATTTTTGGTGTACATTTTTGTTTGAGGCCCATTTTTACCTCATCTAATGGTATTGAACCACTCGAAACATACCGTCAAGATCAAGTGAGATCAATATCATCAATGATAAAAACTAATAGTGTATCATTGTGAACTGTATTCAATGTTAGCAATAGAAGAATAGTTCACGAAGACCTTGCTTTCCAATGTCTTTCTAGCTCAGGATTTATAATCAAGTTTCCACACTTGTGTTAGGGGTGATTATGTCTTTAGCTATATTGAGTGCTTTTACCCCATAAGGGCAAGATAATGTCATAGGTAGAGCCATCGATCCATATGCACATGTGATAATGATGGTGATGTAGTGTGTAAGACTTCAAAAAATATGGCCATATCCATGGTACTGATCTTTGAGTTCTATAATGAGAAGAGGGAGCAATCATGGAGGCATGAGTCACTCCTTTCCTTGGTCTTTTTTTCCACCCCTCTAGTCTGCCTTTTACTTTAATGGTTTATCTTTCTTCATTGCATAGCTCAGGAGGTCTCCAATTCCCTACAGATGTAGCGGGTTCTTGCTCATCGGGGTTGGGAAATTCAAGAGGTCCTTTATAATGGAGCATGGGTAGAGCTCATGCTATGATTTTTTCCATGTGTTCACTAAGTCCCAACAATATTATGCCTTTTTTATTTTTTTAATTATGGCTTCATATGATTTTATCATTCCTTTAGCTACATCAACCTCTTAGGACAATTTTTTGGGCTTTGGATCAAAGATGAGGATATAAGGTGACAATCCCAAAGACAAATGGAAATCAACCCAAAGAATGAATGTGGATACTAAGGGAAGCATGGAATGTGGTATGGAATACCTTGGGCACACTACTTCAATCAATGCCTCCTATTAGTGCCCCTCCTATACTTACATCTACGAGCTTGGATCATATGTGCTTCCTTCTGGATGTAATGTCAAATGAATATGCCCAAAAAGCATTAACTCTTCCTAAAAAGAGAAAGGGCTTTAGGGGAGGTCACTAGGACCAGATGCAAAGAATAAATTTCTAGGTGAAACAAGTGTATAATGAAGAGAAATAAATCATCTAACTTGACATGTGATCCATATTAGTATGCCCTAGCACATTAAATATATGCACATGATTACAAAAATGGTCAATGTACCTTTCGATATGTGATCCACCTTTCTTTAAGAATCATGCCGAATTGCAGAGAGAATAACCTGGGGAAAAAGTGGAGATCTCTGATGTAAATCTATTCATGGTCCATTATAAGGCTATGAGCTCACTAAGTCACAAATGAGGAGACTTTTCTTCTTTGGGTTATCCAATTTTGGTGGGTAACATCTGGTTGCAAATAGGGGATGTGCTCATTATAGAGCACATGATCCATGTGCTTGAACTAAGAGTGCATTAAAATCCCAACATTCCCTAGTACTCGTTGACTTGTTAGCTGTTCACTTGCAACTTGTTAATAGCAACTTCGTAGGGTGTTGATTGTCACCCTTGCGATATAAGAGAATAACAGTAAAAATAAAATTTTAGCTAAAAATAAAGCATCAAATCTAACTATTATGTAAGAAAATAAACATGTAGGCAATCAAAGAATGATTCAACGTCATGAGCAAGGTACACAATCCTACTCTAACTATCTACTGTTAAATACATCAGGTTCTTTTGAAAAGGGTGTGGTGCTTGCCATCCACTAGTGACGACAAGGGAACTCAACTATGTAGAAATAGTTGACCCCTACCTTGTTGATGAAAATGGTAGCTTCAAAGGTATTTTGCATAGGATTTGTGTCTTAGCATGTGGAAGACATTATTTTCCTCTACTAGGTTCTTGCTTAGTGGAGTAAGTGATTTATGTCTTCTTCCCTAAGTCTAATTAAGAAAAGTACAATAATTAAAGTAAATTAATTTTTTTGGACTATTGAGTCATTTTCCAAGGCTAAATAATTTAATTATTTAAGCGATTTAGAAATAATATCAGTTGTTGATCTCTAATATGGTTCTAGAAGGGAGATTAGGGTTAGGGACTTGGACTTAATGAATATTATAAAGGGATCCTAGCTAGAAGGGGAAGACACAAGTTGTGTGAGCGAGTCATCATTTAGAGAGAGAATTTTTTTTTAAGTGTGTGTGGCTCTATGGATCAGGTGCGTAGAGAAGAAGTGTGAGTGGATTGGGGTGAATCCAAGAGGGTTGGGTAAGAGGAGATTACAGGGTTGAGTTGCTAGAAGGAGATCGATTTTATCTCGAGAAGGTCGAGTTGCTGGAGGGTTGAGTTTTTACTAGTGTGCATGAGTGGCATGCGAGGGTACATGTTGAGTTGTTGGTTGAGTATTTGGGTTGATTGCTCTAGGTTGATTTCATTCACAGGCTAATTTTCTTTGGCTTATTTCTGCTACATATATTTAAATCTAGAAGTTAAAAATACCAATGATTTTATTTTTCAACGATTCAATATTTACTTAGGTAAATAAATAAATTGTTAGGGATAGATTAAATTGTTGTGAGAAAATAAATTTGGATGGTATTTGGAAACTTAACAGGGTATCAGAGTTATCTAGAAGACTCTGAGAGAGAGATCTTCGATCACAAGGGTTTGCAATAACAATTTTTCCTTTTTGTGGCAATAGATTTGTTTCTTAAAATTTTGTAGCTGGGTTTTGTGGCCATGGTCGATTTGTGGAGATGACATCATTGAGTAGTTTGAGATAAGAAGAAAATTTGGATGGGGTATCAAATTTCAATCCTTGGAAGGAGAAAATTACCATGATTCTCAAGATGAATGGTTTCTAGGATATAGTAAGCAGAGACATGCAGGTTCCTTCATATTCGAACCTTGCAGCGGAGCATAAGCTCAAATACATGAAAGTGAGCTACATAATTTTGGATGGTGTGAGGGATCATGTAATTCCTCACATATAAGGGAAGAACATAAGAGGGAAAACGTCGCTAGCTTTGATTGGTATTTATCAAAGTAAAAATGAGAATAGAAAAATGGTGTTGTGGGAAAATTAACCAACAATAAAATGAGTAGATCCAAGACCATGACATCTTATCTCAAGAGGGTCTAATAGGTTCGTGATGGACTTGCAGTTGTTGGGAAAACTGTACATGATTCGAAGATAGTTAAAATTTCAAAGAAGGGGTGCATAAACCACTAGTCCACTTTTGTGGATAGGATTCTTTCCCATCAACAACTTCCATATTGGAACCGATCATGGGATGAATTCAACTAGAAGGAGATATAGGAAATTTCATTAATTGGAGGACAACGAACGAGCATTGAAGAGAAAGATGAGCTTGATCTTGCTGTACAGGCGAAAGGGAAGAGAAAGGGCCAAATATAACTAGGGTGGAGGAGGATCTTCATATAATAAGAAGGAAAAGTACACGAGCAAAGTCAAGTGATTCTCTTATCATAATTTCGAACATTTTTCTAGTCAATGTCCAAACGAAAAGAAGGGAATTCTGCTACAACAACTTATGTGTAGATTGAGGAAATGGCTTGGAAGTTTGAGAATAACTTTTCTTTATTATATTTCCTTTTTGGAATCGTCACAAGAGGTGTCTGGTTCATGGACAATTAAGCATCTCGTCATATGATGGGATCTTGAGACTTCTTCATCAACATGACCAAGGGGCCTAGAGCTGTACATGTGGAGCTTGGTGATAAATTCAAGTATGCAGTAGAAGGAATTGGGGGTATTAAGTTCCGGATGGACTCAAGTTGCATCATGGAGGTGAACGAGGTGTTATATTTATTGGGTTTGGAGAAGAATATCCTTTCAGTGTTGGCAATATAAGACAAAGGAATGAAGGTCAACTTTAAGGGAGGTGAAGTGGCTATAGGGCCAAAGGGGACCAATTTTAACAAGAAGTGGGTGATTGGTAGAAGGGAGAGGGAAATATATCTATTGAGAGGGTAGTCGGTGAAGGCTCTCATTCATGAGAGTGACAACCAAAGCAAGATTTATCATACGGGTATGGGGTACCTACACTACAAATTTCATCTTATGGTGCAACAAATGGTCTCTAGGTTTCCAGAGATCCAGGTGGAGTAGGATGGAGTGTGTGCTTGGAAAGTAGGGCAAAGTGGTGTATCCCCACAATGAAACCATGTCTACGAGTATGTTAGACTTGGTGCATTCATATATTTGGGCCCTATGTTTGTGACATTGATCACAGGGTCCTTATGCTTTGTGACAATAATCGATGATTATTCCAGGAAAACTTGGATCTAATTCTTGAATACCAAGGATGAGGTCTTTGACTAGTTTCAAGAGTTCAAAGCTCTTGCGGAGAAATAGAATACGAAGAAGGCTAAGGTGCTAACATTATATAATGTGGGTGACTATACCTCCAATGAGTTCCAATATTTTTGCGGGGAAGCATAAATTAAAAAGGAGCTTACAATACCTTACAACTCTTAGCAACATGTGGTTGCTGAGAGGAAAAGTAGGACCATCATGGAGGCAGTGAGGGAAATGATCTATAATCAGGAGTTGACTATGTTTTTGTGAGAATATGATTGCAATACAACTATATATGTGCATAACAAGAGTCTTCATATGGTGTTGGAGGCCATGACTCTCGAGGAGTTGTTTACAAGAGTAAAACCGAATGTGAGTCATTTGCACACTGTTCGATAGCCTAGTTTATGTCCATGTTCCTAGATAGAAGAGTACTAAGTTGGATCCCTGATATGAAGGTCATATTTGTGGGCTATAGTGAGGTATCAAAGGCATACCGAGTCTACATTCGAGGATAGAGGAAGGCAATCTTGAGTCGAGATGTTAAATTTAATGAGGACATGGCCCTTAGGAGATCTCATGAGTCGACAATGGTAGAGGAGTGGAAGAGAGAAGATTCATAAGGTATTCTACATAAGCTTTGTGTCTTAGCATGCAGAAGACATTATTTGCCTCTTCTAGGTGCTTTCTTAGTGGAGTAAATGATTTATCTCTTCTTTCCTAAGTATAACTTAGGAAAAATACATTAATTAAGTAAATTACTTATTGTGGACTATTGAGTCATTTTATAAGGATAAATAATTTAGTTATTTAAGTGACTTAGAAATAATATTAACCATTGGTCTCCAAGATGGTTGTAGAAGGGAGATTAGGGTTAGGGATTTGGAATTATTGAAGATTATGAAGCAAGGATACGAAGGCACAAGTCGTGTGAGCAAGTCACCATTAAGAGAAAACGATTTTCTCTAGGTGCGAGTGGCTTTGTGGACCAGGGGCACAAAGAAGGAGAAGTACGAGTGGACTGGGGTGAATCCAAGAGGGACGAGTAAGAAGAGATTGCAAGGCTGAGTTGTTGGAAGGAGATCAATTTTATTTGGAGGCTAATGAGTTGCTAGAGGGCTGAGTTTTCCATACCGCACATTAGTGGTACACAAGGAGGGCACAAGTTGAGTTGCTGGATGAGTTTTGGGCCGAGTTCTCCAGGCTGATTTCATTCAGAGGCTAATTTCGTAGAGGCTGAGTTCCTTGGGATGAATTCACTCTGTGGGAGTTGAGCTATAAGTTTCATGATTTTTTATTTTTCCTTATATCTCTATGGGTCGAAAAATTTAGAATTTCCAGATAATTTAATGATGAAGAATTTTTGTGGGTGATTTATTTTTGCAATGTGTGATTGACCTATTTGGCTTATTTCCACTACATATATTTAATTCTAGAAGTTAAAAATACCATTGATTTTATTTTTTGGTGATTCAATATTTATTTGGGTAAATAAATAAATTATTGGGGATAACTTAATTTATTGTGAGAAATATAAATCTGGCTCATATTTATAAATTTAACATACCTTTCCGTGGACCTTTATATGGGTAAGGGTTGTCATTAACAAGGAAAATATCCCCAAATTGTTTTTTTTTCATTTTTTCTATTTTTTTCCTTTTCTGCTTCGTAAGAAGATAAGTGGTTCACTTCACATATATTTCCTCCAAATTCCTCAATCACATTTGGTCTCCTAAAGATATCAAGCTCAAATTTCTTCCATGCTACTTGTTCTTTTAAAGGCTCACAATTCTATTCATTCATGCTATACTGTTCAAATCAAATAGGGAAGGGGAAGGGGAAGGGATTAGTACAATTTTCATCCTATAATCCTCTACCAACAATAAATGAAAAGTCACTTAGTTTCATGATATATTTGACGTGGCCCTATGTGGCTCTCTATATATGATGAATGGTTTTGCATATATTGTGGGTATGGTGGCATAGGATAGGTCCATTTGTAAATCCCCACCAATAGTGGGCGACCATTTTCTTAACAAGAGCATGCCCCATGCATCAAGAAAATCTATAACCACTATATCCATGAGTACAACTATATCAGTGTTAGAAACAAAAACAACTTTAACATATTTATTTAAACCAATGACATAAATATACTTCCAGCCAAAACAACACACATTTCTATAAGGCCTAGCAATTTGTGATTGTAACGGATTCATGACTCTTAAAGGCATCACATTTGTAAATGTTTTGGAGTCAAGCATACGATTGTGTAATATCAAGTTATAAATCACTAATTATAACATGAAAGGTAAGGTGTGTGCCCTATATTATTTCAATTATGATATAGGGTTTGTAATATCATAGGAGGATCCTCAATTTCTCTATCGAGGTTGAGAATCCTTCTAAGTTGAGCTCTTTGAGGTTCAAGCTTTGCTAGCTCCAAAATGGGATCAAGGATATTTACTTTAGTTAACACACTTCCCATGGTTTACACTCTCTAGAAGCTCCCCCACTATCTTTTGGGAGGGAATTTCAAATTCTTTATTGATCATTCTTCTTTGAAGCATTTGGTCAACAAACTTGTCTTAGAGGGATGGATTTGCCGATGGTTGATCCTATTCTAGGAGTTTTGTTTTGAGGTTGTGGTAAAGCTGAGAAAGATCAATGTATGACTTGATCACTTATCTTGGTTGGAATACATAAAATCAAGAGGATATGTAGATGATAAAATTTTGGACGTTGACTTATCTAGAATTGAATCTATTCCAAACTAAGCAGTTCAAGTTCCTACTAGAGTTCCAAAAAATTCCAACAACACATTTTCTTTTATTCCAGTACCCATACTAGTATTGAATTCCCTTCGCCTAGTTACATATCGAATTCAAGGGGTGGGTCCAATTGACAATGAGTATATATTCTAGTTTGGTATCATGGCTTTCCATTTTCTACAATTGATCAAAACTGTGTAGCACCCTTGCCTTGCATATCGTTCCTTAGAGGGGGCATTCCCATTGTCTCGACCAGTTCCTCCCAATGAGTCCATCGTTGGATTGTTGAGGTTAGACTCCAAATCTATAGCCAATGATATTCCATTTCATTTGTTAGGAGTATGTTTTGGATTGCTCTTACTAAAGGATAAATATGGTTTGGTCATATTCTTTGAGGGAGGATAATTATTACTTGCTTAAAGATTTGTTGGCTCATTACTTTTTCAATTATATTGAAAAAATTTGAACCTATCCCTAGCTTCAACAAAATTAATGTGCTCATCACTTTCCTTAACATATCCTTTGGTTATTTCTTCACGCTATTTTCAAGAAAGAGAAGATGTTCTACTAAGCAAGATAGTAAATTTATTAGAGTCATTTTTCAAATTCAAATGCTCCAAGCTATCCTCCTCTTCAACTTGATTATAAGGGCACTTTTCTTTGGTATGGAAACCATTACATCATTGACATCAAGGAAAACCCTTTCAATTTATCATATTAGTAGAGGCAAGGCTATTAGGCACAAATTGTCCTTAGGAAATCTATTGGAAATACTTAGGGGTGGGGGTGAATCAATATTTATTAGCAATTGGCACTTTAATAATTTTTATTTCCAGAGAATTATTTAATACTTAGTTAATATTATTATTTTTCAGTAAGAGAAGTAAACAAAAATGAAAAAATAGAGACAATAGACACAATATTTTAAGGTGGAAAAACCCTTCTGGGTCAAAAACCACTGAAAATTTTTCTAATAAGTTCTCTAATATTCATCCCCTTGAAAAGAAAGCAACAAATTCCTAGAACTCTAGAAAATATTTCTTTTCCATCTCCCACTGGAAGGACGCCCCAACGCCCTAGTTTTATCAGCAGTGAGCTGAAAGGATTCCCCAACACCTAAGTGAGCCACAACTCACCCTAACACCACCCTACCACCCTGAAGTGTTTACAAGCACCAACTTGAAGGTGACTTGATTCACCAACCTAGCACCACCCTACCACCTTATAGAGATAAAATAAATAAAAGTGATTTTGGACTCCCATACCATGGATGATGATTGACGTTATAATGATAGTCCAATGTTTTTGTTGACTAACGGACACACTAGGACCGAAACCCTTGTACAAACTAAGAACCCTTGTCTCAACAAGAAACAAAATCCCTTTTCCTAAAACAAACTTGCGTTCTTCAACTCTAGGCAATGACTCTTGAGAAAATATTACAAGACATTGTACAATTCATCCTTAATGCTGATAATTAGGATTTGTTGTAGAAGTAATAACGAAATTCTCTTGTTCTTGATGCACTGATAATCTCCAAGGCTTCGCTGCTTGTGTGCAATAATTTGTCTTTTAACTAAGATGCTTTTGCATGTTTCATTTTCTTCACAACTGTAGGTGATGAGCAGGATATGCTCTTGAAGAAAATCTACACATGCAAGAAGATGAACCCAAACAAAACCCCAACCTAAAAGTTCAAAATGTAAATACTTTATGCCCAAACACTTACCTTTGCCTGCAAACAAGTGTTAGTGCACCAATAATAAAATTTGACTGTGATAATCATAATCATAACACATACATGGGCTGCCTGCAATCATAGTCATTTAACAATTTGATGCAATTACAACAAATGCTACATGTACCTTATTGTTGAGAACTATTCATACATTACTCTTTAATTAATAGACCTGAATGATCCTAAACCATTTTCTTCCTTTTCAACTTGATAACCTTTATATAGTCCTAACACCCCTATATATGTACCTGTAAGCGAATCCAAATTTCCAAAATAAAAGAAAATAACCCTTGAATGTATGCAATTTGGCCCGAAAAAAAAAAAAAAAAAAACTCTAAAAAAAATCCTTGACGATGAATAGTCTTAGATTAGAGGCTCTAACAAAACTTGCTATAATAATGATTAAACACAACAAATACAGCCTGTACCTTGCTACTTGGGACTTTGTTTTGAATGAATCCAATTTTTTTTGCTACTTGGGACTTTGTTTTGAATGAATCCAATTTTTTTCTATCGTTTTAACCATGGAAACGAATCTTAATATAGACCTAGAATGACACTACACTAGACATGAAAAAGCCTTCAGGTAGCTGACCCAAACTCTTCAGAACTCACTCTAAAGAACTGTGATTTGGGCTTTAATAGAAGCCTCTTTTAGTGCAATCAAGAGGCCATCCTTTACCTGCAAAAAAAATTTCAACACAACAAACTGACCTGAAATATTGTCTTTTACCACAAGTCCGACGTATAGATAATACTCATTTTATAGACATTCCAATGGATCTGAAGGTATCAATCAAATTGTAGACATCAACAGTCACTAGACACAGGTCCGAGTTTGCTATTAAGTATTTCAAACCTTCGCTCTTACTTGAGCAAGACAAACTGTGGCAGGAATGAATTATAAAAACAGACCCTAGTATTATGTGATTTCTGCGTTGACAACACCTAGGGTGACCGAGAAATTTTGTGTGTACTTCTCAAAATTATACGTTCATTCGTTATATATAGTGAGAGATCAAAGGTTCTATATATATATATATATATATAGAGGAGGTTTCAACAAACATTGTAAGAGGGGCTTCATAACCGTTGGAGAAATAATTTCCTTATGATTAAAGAAAGATCCACGTCCCTTGAATTATGTTGATGTTTATATATTTTGACCATTTGACCATATAAGAGTTCTTAGATTAATTAATGGAGGGAATGTGACTTAATTGTTGTCTTTGTAATATAATAATTATATCTTATGATGTGCAAAAATTATAAGTGACTCTTCATTTAATTAATACTAGCTCTCATTAATATTTTTCTATAATTTTTTTTATAAGTCCACTAAAATTTTGAAATCAATGATTGGCTTAGTGCATATGGTCTTACTCGAGTTGTCAAGTGAGTGATTGGTTTAATGCCTTTGGGTTTTTGAATTTATTCAACTTATACACAATGAGATTATGGTGAGAATCCCTGTCATATATTGACAACCGTTGGTGAATAAGGTGCCATGTCTCTACCCCTTGGGGTTTTAGCCCACAAAACCAGGTCTTCAACTTTAAACTCAATTTTCTCTCAAACCAGAAAGAACCACAGGGTGTACCATATATCAATGGAAACATATCATTGAGGAGAATCTATCTAGAAGGATATTGACACAAGATTCCATGAATTTCCATGTAAAAGTTTCCATGGAAGATATGGGTATCTATTAGTGTTGCTTGGGTTGACATCAATGACAACCACCTATCAAAAATCTCCCCCTTTGGCATTGATGGCAACAAAAGTACTCCCCCTATGATCATAAATCCCCTTGACATCATACTTCTACCCTTCCTAATCCTTTCTCTTCCCTTTGACATCAATGACAAAGGTTAATTCCCCTTGACAACCTACCTCTCCTGCGGACTTGTAACTTGTCTCAACTCCCCTTATATACTTGAATAGATAAATAATAATCTAATGGGAACTTGGGAGAATCTAAAGTTTTTTGCGAAGATACTCAAATGCCTCATGTGGTAAAGGTTTGGTAAATATGTCATCGATTTGTTCTTTTGTCCCAATGTATTCAACCTTGATGTTTTTATTAGAAACCTGTTCTCTAACAAAATGGTACTTGATCAGAATGTGTTTCAGTTTTGAATGCATCATAGGATTCTTGGAGATACTGATGGAGTTGGTGTTATCATAGAAGATTGGAATGGGCTCAACAAATTTCACTTGAAGATCGTGTAAGGTTTGTTTGATCCAGAGGACTTGGGGACAATAAGCTACTGTTGTGATGTATTCTGCTTCCATTGTGTTTAATGAGATTGAAAATTGCATCTTTCTCAACCACGAAACAAGAAACCACCTAGATAGAAGGCTGATCCACTTGTGCTCTTACGATGATCAACACTTCTTGCCCAATCTACATCGATATAAGCTTCAATGGTTAACTCATTTCCTTTAGGATTCCATCTTCCATATTTTGTTGTTCCCTTAAGATATTAAAGAATCCTTTTTACCACAATGACATGGGATTCCTTTGGTGCTACTTGGAATCTTTCAACTTTCCCAACTGCCTGCATCACATATGGCCTAGAAGCTGTTACATATAGAAGACTACCAATCATAGATCTATACATCCTTTGATCCACATCTTTGGATGAGTCATCTATGCTCAAATTGCAACTTGTTGCCATTGGGGTGAGAAATGGCTTGCAATCTTCCATTTTAAATCTATTCAATATTTCCTTGATATATTTGGTTTGAGAAATAAATATTCCCTTGTCTTGCTGAGATATTTGAAGTCAAAAAAAGTATGTCAACTCACCAAGTAGTGACATCTAGAATTTACTCTGCATATTTGCAGCAAAATTTTTACTTAACCTGTCATTGTCACTCCCAAAGATTATATCATCCATGTACACTTCAATAATTATCAGACTATCATGTTCAGTCCTTACATAAAGGTTGTTATCCACACTTCCCTCCTTGAATCCTTGCTGTTGCAAATACCTGTCAATACAGGGATACCATGCTCTGGGTTCCTATTTGAGACCATATAATTCCTTCTTTAACTTGCAAACATAATCTTTCTTGCCAGTGAGAAAAAATCCTTCAGGTTTTTCTATATATACTTCTTCTTCTAATTCTCCATTTAGAAATGATGATTTCACGTCCATTTTATAAAATTTAATATTCCTCGAACATGCATGTAAGCCAATAAAATCCCGATAGCTTCCATTCTAGCAATGAGAGAAAATGTTTCTTCGAAGTCAATTCCTTCAACCTATGCATATCCTTTGCAAACCAACCTTGCCTTGTTCCTGGTAACTTGTCCATCCTCATTTAACTTGTTCCTAAAAACCCATTTTGTCCCAATGACATTTTAATCTTTTGGTCGTGGGAGTAATTCCCAAGTGTCATTCCTTTCAATTTGATCCAATTCTTCATTCATAGCAACAACCCAATGTTCATCTTGACTAGCTTCTTCAAAATTGTTGTTGTAGTACATGAAGCTATTGATTTTTTCTAGTTCCTAATCCTTCATTGAGATTCCCAATGATATGATTTTATGGATTATTCTTTAGATACCATTCTTTGAGGGCCTTTGGGGGCGCTTCTTGTTCAACCTATTGTTTGTCTCTTATCTCTTCCTCGTTGGTAGTTGTTTCCTTATTCAATTGTGCTTGATCTGGGGATTCTTCTTTGACCTTTTCTGGTTTTGATTTGTGTATATTTGATTTTATTGAAGAGGAGCTTTCCTCATTAACCTTTGAGCCATAATATTCATTAAATGTTACATTGATGCTTTCAACTATTCATTTAAATATTTGATTGTAACATTTATAAGATTTTATTTTTCGTGAATGACAAAAAAAAACACCTTCGTCTACTTGAGAATCAAACTTTCATGTTTTTTGATCTTCTCTTTTAATGTAACATTTGCTTCCAAATACCCTAAAATATTTTACATTTGCTGGTTTTCCTTTCCAAAGTTCGTATGGAGTCATATCATAATTGTTTCTAAGAAAACTCCTGTTCAAAATAAATACCGCTGTCGCAACTGCTTGAACCCAAAATGTGTCATCTAATTTTGAATCATTTAGCATTATTCTGGCCATCGCTTGTATATTTCTGTTCTTCCTTTCAACAACTCCATTTTGTTGTGGTGTTCTGGCGGTTGAGAATTGGATTTTTATTCCATTTTATTCACAAAAATGCTAAAATGGTTTGGAGGTAAATTATCCACAATTATCAAATCTTAAACGTTTAATCTTAGAATCAGTTTCATTCTCAACCATTTCCTTGTAATCTTGAAACATTCGAATGCCTCATACTTTTTCTTCAAGAAATTAACAACCTTCATCTTGATATAAAATATAATTCACCATTCAATACTTTAGTCCTCATTGGTCCACATAGATCCCTATTTATTAATTCCAATGGTTGTGATGTGAAGTGTTCTTTTGTCTTGAATTCAAATTTTGTCTGCTTTACATGTCGGCAATGTTCACATACAACGTTGGTTGGTTTGGAAATCAAAGGCATCTCTTTTACAACTTCCTTTTTTTCTAATTATAATAAGGTTTACAAAGTTTATATGTCCCATTCATCTATGCCATAGCCAACTCTCATCTTATTTTTCCAACAAATATCCTTTAGCGACCTCATCCAAGGTGTATATGTCATTTGGAACTCTACTTGCAATAGCCACAAGTCGACCAGATTTTTCTTTTATTATTTCAAATTTCTTTGAGTCAAATAACATTGTGTGTCCTTGATCACACATTTGACCTACACTTAGCAAACTGTGATTCATATTTTCAACAAGAAGCACATATTTTTCTATATAATCCTTGCTTCCAAGCTTGACAATACCTGTTCCTATGACATTTTAAGATCTGCCATTTGCAAAGGATACCGTTCCATCTTTTCCTTCTTTCAAAGATATAAATTTATTCCTGTCTCTAGTCATATTTTTTGAACAACTGCTATCAACGTACCAAAAATTTACTTTGAGATTTTAGGGAAAAATCACACCTTTCATCTTTCTTCTTCCAAACTTGTTCATTTTGATTATGTTATGATTCCTTTGGGGGAGCTGCAAATCTGCAACCTTTAGCCAAATGCTTAAATGTTTTGCATTTATGGCATTCTACTTCATTTCTTAGATAATCAAATTTGTTGTAATTTTTCTTAAAATTTGCTTGCAAATTTCTAGAATAACCATTCCTAAAGGGTCTTCTAAAGTTTCTTCTGTTCCAACTATAAGTACGACAATCTATAGCTTTATGTCCAAACTTTCTACATGAATAAAAAAAGCCACAAAAGTTAGGTTGATACTTGGGAGGACACCTTCCTCGTGGAATCATTTCCCAAGAGCCTTCTTGTCTATATTGAACCTTTTATTTAGCTAGGAAACATCCTTTCTTGGTAGATACTTTAACAATTCCAACATAGGTTTTCTGCGCATTTTCCCTTTCAGAATTTGAACCCTTTTCAAATATTTATTTATAGGCTAGACCAACCTTGTCATTGTATGAGCTTTGGTTGCTAATAAGCTCATCCAAAGTCTTAGAACTGTTGCAAAATTTTGCAGAACATTTCCCCTTTTGACTTCCTTTCGAAGAAATACTCTTTGGGCTTCTAGTTCTTCCCTTGCCTCGTTGCTTTTCTTTTAACTCATACCTAAGTAATTCTTCAATTATTTTGGCTTCTTCTAACTTTACTCTGAGGTTGATGATTTCTTCTTCATTCCTTTTGTTGATATTCTTTACCTCCTTCAATTCAGTTTCCTAATAATTAACATTTTTCCTTTCTGCTTTGAGTTCTTTAATAATTCTGAAAACTTCATTTTGAAAGTCGATTTCATTCATTTCTTCTTCTTCATATTTTTCTTTCTCAGATGCTTCCATCTTTTTATGCTTAGCCATAAATAATACATTTTTTTGTTTTCTTCATCACTATCGCTTTCTTCTTCAGACGAGGAACTATCTTCCTTGGAGAGGAAGTTTTTATTAAACCCTTTCTTCTTACCTTGGTTGTTGAAATTTCTTTGACCCTTCTTTCCTTTTGTAAATGATTTATTCTTATGAGGGCACTTAGAAGCAAAATTACCTATATCACCATAGTCAAAACATACTAATGGAAGTTTTACTTTATACTTACCTATTCTTCTTTTCATCTTCCTTGTAATGTACCCAAATTCTTCATCTGAAAATCCTGCTTCTTATTCTTCTTCCTATTTACAACAACCAGATCTAGGTTTGGATACATGTTTAGTACCCTTCCCAGTTTTCTTGGATGTTGTGAATTCTTTTTCTATATTAGATATGCCATATTCTTCTTCGATACTCCTTTCATAAGCTGTAAGTATCCCGTGTAGTTCATCCAAACTCAAGTTTCTTAAATCTGATCTACCTTCTAATACCAAAACCTTAGGATTAAATATTGATGGAAGAGTTCTGAGGACTTTCTGAACAATGACCTTTTTGTCAAATAGTTCTCCTAATCCTTTCAAGGCATTTATTATTTCATCTACACGTTGAAATTAAGCTACAATGTTCTCATCTTCTTTCATCCTTAGTTGTTCAAATTGAGCTCTGTAAATTTGAAGTTTTGCTTCCTTGACCTTCAAGTCTCCTACATATATATTTTGAAGCTTGCCCCATAGTTCCTTAGATATTTTAAAACCCAATACCTTAACATAGACAGATTGAGAAAGTCTAATTATAATAAGATCCTTTGCTTTAGCATCATTTACGATATTTTTCTTACCTTGTTCATCTTTTGTTGCTTTAATACCTTTCAAATAGTTTCTTAAACATTCCAACATATTTTTGTGAAGTAAAAAAACTGAGATCAATATTAAAACTTAAGTGGGTGTCTCATTAAATACAGAAGTCTATTCTTGATATCACATGAATTGTTAGTTGGCTAAGGCACCTCCATCAAACGCTTAAAGATGACTCATGGAAGTGGGACAAATGCTGGGAGGGGGGGGCGGGGGGTGTGAATCGATATTTATTAGCAGTTAGAACTTTAATAATAATTTTCAGAGCATTAGTTAATATTCAATTATTATTATTATTGTTCATTAAGAGTAGTAAACAACAATGAAAAAATAGAGACAGTAGGAACAATATGTTCAGGTGGAAAACCCCCTCCTAATAAAAAACCACCGAATTCTTTTCTAATAAGTTCTTTAATCTTCAACCCTAACTGAAAAAAAAAAAAAAAAACCACAACTTCCTAGAAATATAGAAAATCATTATTCTCCAACTCACACTATAAGGATGCCCCAACACCCCAGTTTTATCAAAAATCATCTGAATGGATGCCCCAACACCCAAGTGAGCCACAACTCACCCTAGCACTACCCTAACACCCTGAAGTGTTTACATGCCCCAACCTGAAGGTGACTTCATGAACCAAACTAGCACCACCCTACCACCCTATAGAGATAAAATAAAATAAAAGTGATTGCGGACTCCCGTACTAGGGACAATTATCCATGTTATAACGATATTACAATGATTTTATTTAAATAATTGACGCACTAGGACCTAAAGCCTTGTACAAACTAAGAACGATTGTCTCAACGACAAACAAAAACCCTTTTCCCAAAACAAACTTTCCTTCTTCAACTCTAGGCAATGACTCTTTAAAATTTTTTACAAGGCATTGTACAATTCATCCCTGATGCTCATAATTAGAATTTGCTATAGAAGTAACAATGATATGCTCTTGTTCTTGATTAACTGATAATATTTAAGGACTGGCTTCTTGTGTACAATAATTTGTCTTTTAACTAAGCTGCTTTTGCGTGTTGCCTTTTCTTCACAACTGTAGGTGATGAGGAGGATATGTTCTTGAAGAAACTCTACACCTGTAAGAAGATGTGTTGGTTATGTGTTATATTATTTCCACGACTAGATGACAACGTCCTAGGGTTTTTTTTTTGGACACTATATTAGGTTATGGTTTTGTGCATGGGTTTGCACATGGTTTTGGGCATGATGGTTTTCTTCCCAAAGTATTTTGTAGATCCAGTCAAGTGAACTACAATAATGTTCTAATATAGGGTTAATGGATTGGGGTTTATGAATGCTTCAACATGTGTATATATATATGTGTTGTAACATTAAAAGGAATATAATGAAAAATCAAGTTGGTAGTCTCGATTTTGGGATCCAGGGGAAAATATCTATGTATATCAATTTTATGTTTTATGCTGCCGCTATTGTTTTATTTTCTATTTTAAGAGTTCATTTGCAGATAATTTCTATACAGGGTTAAAACCTACAAACTGAACCCAAACGAAACCCCAACCTCAAAATTTAAAACGTAAATATTTTATGTCCAAACACTTACCTTTGCCTACAACCAAGTGTTACTGCACCAATAATAAAATTTGACTACAATAATCACAATCATAACACATACCTTGGCTTCCTGCAATCAAAGTCATATAACAATTTGATGCAATTACAACAAATGCTACCTGTACCTTATTGCTCATAACTTATTCAAACATTACTCTTTTATTAGACCTAAATGATCCTAAACCATTTTCTGGCTTTTCAACTTGATAACCCTTAGACAGTCCTAACGCACCTATACATGTACCTATAAGAGAATACAAATTTCTAAAATAAATGAAAATAACCCTTGACTATATGCAATTTGGCCTAAAAAATAAACTCTTGAACAAATCCTTGATGATGAATAGTCTTAGATCAGAGGCTCTAACAAAACTTGATATAATAATGATAAAAAAAAAACAAACACACTTGTACCTTGTTGCCTAGGAATTTTTTTTTGAATGACTCTAAAACTTTGCTATCTTTTGAACTATGCAAGTGAATCTTAATAAAAACCTAGAATGACACTATACTAGACATGGAAAATCCTTCAGGTAGCTGATCCGAACTCTTCAGAACTCACTCTAAGGGCCTGTGATTTATGCTTTAATAGAATCCCATTTTAGTGCAACTAAGAGGTCATCCTTTACCTGCAAAAACAATTTCAACACAACAAACTGACTTGAAATATTGTCTTTTACCATAAGTCCTAGGTATAGGTAACACTCATTTTGTAGACACTCTAACAGATCTGAAAGTATCAATAAAATTGTAGACATCAAAAATCACTAGACAAAGGTACGAGCTTGCTATTAAGTCTTTCAAACCTTCGCTCTTACTTTAGCAAGAAAAAATTTGGTAGGAACAAATTATAAAAATGAGCCCTAGTCTTCTGTGATTTTTGCATTGACAACACTTAGGCTAGCCAAGAAATCTAGAGCGTACTTCTCAAAATTCTAAGTTCATTCGTTATATATAATGAGAGAGAAAAGATTATGTATTTATAGATAGTAGGTTTCAATGAACATTGTAAGAGGGGATTCATAACCACTGGAGAAATCATTTCCTTATGATTAAAAGAAACCCACATCCCTTGAATTATATTGATGTTCATATATTTTTAACTATATTTTGACCATTTTTTTTTTTTCTAAATAGGACTAATTCTATTAATTATGAGAATACTGATACAAAACTGCCAGGACTGCTGCTGTGAGAGCCAGACAGTCTGGGTTGATTGACTATGCTGTCCTGAAGAAGTCGGGGCCGCCCAGAGTGGGAAACTGACCCATTAAACATCAGTAGTTGGGCCGCCCATAGAAGGGAAACCGGCCAAAGACTTAGACAAAACATGTAAATAACTTTAAAAACAAAGCAAGAGACATCATTATGCCCAACAGGTGGGCAACTAAAACAGTAAATCATGATGAAACCAGCTGTAATTGAGCTCAGGGAGTCAGCTCTTGTCCTCAGAAGATAGCGGTTTCTCTTCCACCCTGCATGCATATTCATTTCCCGTGCTGCTGTCTTCCTTTCCTCCCTGACTGTCAGAATTCATGTTCTGGTTCTGAGCTTCAATGCTGACCTCTGCGTGAGGAGAAGGAATGGAGCGAGGGTCAAGAGTGGGGGGGGGGGCCAGCAGAAGGGGGAATTTCCTCACGAAGGGATACAGTGATGAGGGCAGTGATAATGGAGTCAAAAGAAGTGCAATGGAAGCGAAGTTCCGCATTCTGAGTGGTCTGCCGAATGGTGGAGCCACGAACCCTGTTGACTGGAGGAGAGGGCTGACCGGGATAGGCGAAAGCTGCTGAGGGAAGAGGTTGACAGTGAGGATTAGGAATATTCTGTGGAGAGGAAAGACCGGGATGCTCAGAGTGAGCAACAGGATTGTCAGAAGCATCTCTGATGATGTGCGCCCGTCCGCGTCCTCTGCCAACTTGGCTACCCCTACCCCTGCCTCTACGTCTGCCACCACGTGAAGATAGCGGGGGAGTGTGGTCGTCTCCGTCCGAGGAGGAGCTGAGTTCAGAGAGGGGCAGAGGAGGAGTGCCAGAAGGGCGCCCCCGACTCACTCCACGACGAGGCCTCATTCTTTGACGAAGTCGGGGCATAGCTAACAACAAATGGCGCAAACGAGGCCTGCCAGAAGGGGGTTCAGGAGAAGGGGAGAGAGCGAGGACACAACCAGGGTGGCTCTGCCTATGCAGGAGAGCAGAAGAGCTGAAAGTGCAATTACCAACGGGGCGCAGATCCTGAGAATTCAAATTGAGATTGGAAAAAGACGGAATACCTGTGAAGGTGACGCTCGAATAACCAGAAGAGGCACAAGCTCCGCAGCAAGGGCCGTTGGAGAAGTGAACTCCCGGCACCGTTTCCAGACAAGCCCAAACACTGCAACGACGCCCCGTATTCGTCTTGCAGCTGGAGATTGCCGCACCAGGAGGGCAAGCGCTTCTGAGCGGGAGCAGAATTCTCGTATGGCTTCCGTCTCGCTGCCCCTCTTCCATTATGAAAGCAAATGCCAAAAACATCGCCATAAGCCTGAGAATGAAGGAGCAGTTAATACCATTGTGATTCTTCCAAGGCGTATTAATGTCGCGAGGACTGTGAACACGCGAGGCCATGTGGGCAGGGCACGCAAACAGCCTTGGGAGCTGCGTGGGTGCCGGAGGCCCTTTAATTCGCTCAGTCAGCCGCATCCGGCGTATATTTTGACCATTTTACCATAAAAGAGTATTTAGATTAATTAATGGAGGGAATGTGATTTTATTTTTGTCTTTGCAATCTAATAATTATATTTTATGATGTGAAAAAATTCTAAGTGACCCTTAATTTAATTAATACTATCCCTTATTAATATTTGTCTATAATTTTTTTTATAATTCGACTAAAATTTTGAAATCATTGATTGGCTTAGTGCATATGGTTCTACCCAAGTTGTGAAGTCAGTGATTTGTTTACTTCCTTTGGTTTTTGAAGTTATTCAACTTATATGTAATGAGGTTGTGGTGAGAATCCCTTTCATATGTTGACAACTGTTGGTGAATAAGGTGTCATGTATCTACCCCCTGGGGTTTTATCCCACAAAACTGGATCTTCAATTTTAAACTCAAATTTATATCAAACCAGAAGGAACCATGGAGCATACCATATATCAATAGAAACATCTCGTCGAGGAGAATATATCTAGTAGGATATTGACACAAGATTCCATGAATTTCCATGTCAAATTTTCCATGGAATATTGGGGTAGCTCCTGGTGCTGCTTGGGTTGACATCAATGGAAAATACCTATCAACAAAATCTTGCCATTGCTTAGGTTTTGATTCCTTTTAGGGGCCCTATCGTTATTAAATTTAGGCTTGGAAGAATAATTAGGATGTTATCCTCTTTATTTATTTAACACAATAAACCTATTCATCATATCCATTTTCCCCTGCATTAGCTCATTAGTGATTCTATCAAAATTTTGGGGAAAGGATTGTAAGGTGGGGTTAACTTGTATAGATGGATTAAATTTGACCTCAAATTTGGCTCGATAATAATATAGAAAATCAATCTTAGATATAGTCAAATTAAATTCAATGGTCATATCATAATCTTATGCTTGCTCAAGGTTTGTAGGTTGCTTGTATTTCAAGGCATAATAAACATGTTCAGAAAAAAACATTTATTAGACATATAATCCTTGTGGGTTTTGGTGTATATTTTTTAAATATGTAAATAGGGGAAATATGAATGTTTATAATATAAAATGACCTTGGAATATGAATGGTTGTGTCTATAATGTTATATAAGTATATTCATGCCAATAAAAAAATCATCCCATTCGAGAGTTATTCCTTGGCTTGACATGGTATCATAGCCAAATTTGGGCACTTCTATCCTACTCGGAGTAACCTTTGTCATGATTGTGTTACCGGTATGACTTTCCATCTTTGCATTACTGGTTCGAATTTCCATCTTTTCCCTGCTGGTCCTATTTGTCCAAGTAATAAGATGTGTTTCCTCTTATCATACCCATAATCGACTAATTAGAAGTCAAAACCATAGTAGAAGTTTTCTCAGTGCCCGTGTGCTTGAGAGATGATTGTTGAGTGCTTCATTGCTAAGTCTATTTGTGAGGAACAAACTAGTTTCCACCCCCAATTATATAATGATAACATTCTTTTCACCGCCCTTCTTCTCCAGATTTGGCACACTCACCACCAACACATTTTTCTCCAATATCGCTTTGATATTTTCCTTTTTTTTTTTGATAGAGAAAATTGCTGAACAAATTTATTGACCAATTGCTCCTCTTAGTGCCATTTTTTGGACTTTTCAATCTTCTCTTTGATTTTTTCCTTTCTCACGATTGAGAAAATGTGCATAATAACATCTAATGGGTATTATTTGTTGAAATTTGAAACCAGAAATAGCGAAATTAGAAACCAGAGATGAAATATAGAAAATGGCACCCATAAATGGCTACTATATGGGGCTTTTGATTTAATTTTCCCTTAATTAAATTGAAAGGAAAAACTGTAATTTCATCTCATGAAAAATTGTATTAGTTAACTGAGTCAGGAAGAATTAGTTAGCTTAAGAAATTCGAGTTAGAGGTATAAGAGGATGCATGCAAAGGGATCTCCTACTTTTTAGGGGCCCTGGTTGAGTTATTCGTGAGTTGTATTTAGTTAACTCAAATTAATTGAGTTAAAATTAGTTTAACTAGTTATAACTCAGAGATGAGCTAGTGAGAGCTCCAATAAATTAAATTAGATTTAATTCACAATGGGTGATCAATTAGTTAAATGATAATTCAATATAAACAGTTGTTGCATGTCAATTTTAAAGAAGGCCCAGTTGAGTTTGAGCTTAAAGGGAAGATAACTATCAGTTGTACTATTATAAAATTTTATAGGTCATGCTTGAGGTCATCGAGAAGGCCTTGAAGGACTGAAAAATTATTAATTTGGATTTTCCTAATTGACAGGGGCTAAATTAGCCCAAGAATGTGTAAGAAAAGCAGGTGAGGCAGAGGCAAGCAAAAGGTTAAATACTTGATTGATTTTTCTTAGATTGCAAGCCAGTTTCGAGCAGGATTAGAGTGAGACAGTCAAGAGAGTGCAAGAAGTTTCTCAGTGGAGGAATATAATTTTATTGTTTCATGATATTGAACATATGAAATATAGAGATAGAGGGGTTTTGAGTAGTTTCTTTCCCCATATATGTCTTGTGTTGTGCGATTGATAATTTATTTCTCTTGCTTATATGTGATTGTGCGATCGTGTTTTGTTTTCGCAAATTGTAGGATGGATTTAGTATCTTTTTTTAGTACATTATGAGACTAGATTGAATATAGTTGGTAGATTTTCTACATGGTATCAAAGCGTTAGGAATAACAATAGAAGAGAATAAATTGAGTTTGTTTTGAACATGTTCAAATTTGCAGATTTATTCTTCAGGATCAAGCAGTAGATAAAGATGTCTTTCAATGGCTCGAGACTCGAATATTACCTCGAAGGAAATTCAAATTACATAGCATGGAAGGACAGGAT
Organism: Pinus albicaulis; assembly: GCA_034641835.2. Taxonomy (NCBI): domain Eukaryota; kingdom Viridiplantae; phylum Streptophyta; class Pinopsida; order Pinales; family Pinaceae; genus Pinus; species Pinus albicaulis. Next base: position 139,501,418 of record CM076580.1, on the reverse strand, counting down.
GGAGTCAGTGCTCGAGGACAACAGACTAAAGGAATTCATAGACAATGATATTCCCCAACCCGCAACAACATATGCTCAACTTCTTGATGCATGGAAGAAGAAGGTAGCAAAGGCGAGAATGATCTTTTTAGAGGGAGTTCGAAATCATATTGTCTCAAGTTTCCATGGGAAGGAGGCTCCATATTCTATGTGGAAGACCTTGACAAATGTGTTTCATAATAGAAGAGACCACAGGAATTTGGCACTGAAAGAAAAGCTCAGAAAATCACAATGGAGGAGGGCGAGATGATACCAAAATACTTGACGAAGTTCACTCAATGTAGAGATGAGATTGGAAGTGTTGGTGTGACAGTAGCCCAGGATGATTTGGTGAGCCTAGCTCTTCCAGGCCTTCCTAAGAGATGGCATAGTTACTAGGAATTTTTGAATGTGAGGGTGAAGCTACCATACTGGGAGTGTTTATGGTCCAACTTGGTAATAAAAGATATAAGGTGGAGCACCAGAGATGGGACCTATGATAAAGAAAAAGAAGATTATTTTGCATTGGTCAGAAAAGGAAAGAAAGTAAAGGGAAAGAAGTCCCAAGGCGAAGAGGGAAAGAGATACTTGTCCAAGATCAAGTGTTTTCATTGTCACGACCACGAGAACTATGCCTCAAATTTTCTATAAAAGAAGGCCAGCAAGAAGGAGCTTGCAATTGCAACAGGTGAAGCACTAGCTTCATAGTTTGAGCTTGATTTTACTCTCATTGCATACATGACCAACACTGTAATGGGATACATGTGGTATCTTGACAACAGTGCCTCGTTCCATATGAAGGGGAATATATATCTCTTCAGTGACTTGGAGGAGAAGGACCTCTAGCAGAACATAGAGTTTGGAGATGAAGGGAGGTATAGTGCGACCAACATAGGGACAATTACCTTTTAGAGGGAATCTGCCTCCCCTCTCAAACTAACATATGTTCTTCATGTTCCAAGACTAGAGAAAAATCTTGTCTCCGTAGCGGCATTCGAAGACCATGGTTATGATGTCATATTTAGAAAAGAAAAGGTGTTCTTTAGACACATCACCATGGTATGGGTTAAACAGACTGGTGTAAGAGTCAAGAACCTATATGCTCTTGAGGTCGAGGATACATGCAAATCTTTGAGGAGCAAAGTAGATGTTAGAGACTTGGTGGTTGAGAGGGAGCCTCTCAAAATGTATCCTCAGAAGCAATATCAAAAGGTTGTGGAGCAGCCACAATTGGAGAAGCATAGAGGAGATTGAGTGGAAGTGTCCACTCAAGAAGAGACCTCCAGTAGGGGGAAATTTCAATCTAGATGTGTAGAGGGAGCACATGTAGCCATATCTCTAGGTGAGAGGAGGGGCGATGTGCAGATATAATCCCAAGAGAATAAATTTGGGAAGGCTCCATTGAGATGGTGTATCTCATGGATAAAACCTGGCTATAAGGATCCCACAGTAAAACAGTAGCAGGAAGGATCAATTAGATTGATGCAGTCAGATTTCAGGAAGACATAATTTAGAGTGAAAATTTTTAGATACTGGAGCACAGATAGGAGTTGGCAGCAGTGCAGAGAGCACAGATGTAGAGTCAGCAACAATGCAGAGATTTCAGTAGACAATGCAGTAACTAGTAGTTTTCAGAGACTTTGATGACAAATGCATTATATTGGTTCAGTGTTTTTAGAGGCTATTGAGTTTCAGGAGTTATAGAAGAAAAAAAAATTACAGAAGTGTTGCAAGAAGAACATTCCAAAGGTACCAGATCAGGATAGATTGAATTCATTTCTTTTTGAGAGGGAGTGTTGAATTTTCAACAAGAAATAGTGAAATTGGCAACCAGAAATGAAATCTAGAAAATGGTACCCATAAATGGCTACCATATGGGGATTTTGATTTAATTTCCGTTAATTAAATTGAAAGAAAATTTGTAATTTCATCTCATGACAACTTGTATTAGTTAATTGAGTCAGGAAGACTTAGTTAGCTTAGGAAATTCGAGTTAGAGGTCTAAGAGTATGCATGCAAAGGGATCTCCTACTTTTTAGGAGCCCTGGTTGATTTATTTGCGAGTTGTAATTAGTTAACTCAAATTAATTGAGTTAAAATCAATTTAACTAGTTCTAACTAAGAGATGAGCTAGTGAGAGGTCCAGTGAATTGAATTAGATTTAATTCAAAAAGAGTGATCAATCAGTTAACAGATAATTCACTATAAATAACTGTTGCATGTCAGTTTCGAGGAAGGCCCAGTTGAGTTTGAGGTTAAAGGGAATATAACTATCAGTTGTACTATTAGATAATTGTACAAGTCATGCATGAGGTCATCGGGAAGGCCTTAAATTATTTCACAATAATTAATGGGGATTTTCCTAATTAATAGGGGCTCGATTAGCGCAAGAATGCATAAGAAAGGAAAGCCAGAAATAGGCAAGAAAAAGGTTAAATACTTGATCGTTTTGCTTAGATTGCAAGCCAGTTTCAAGTAGGATTGGAGTGAGACAGTGAGGAGAGTGCAGGAAGTTTATTAGTGGAGGAATAGAATTTTATTATTTCATGACATTGAACATATGCAATATAGAGATAGAGGGGTTTTGAGCAGTTGCTTTCCCCAGATATATCTTGTGTTGTGAGATTGATAATTTCTTTCTCTTGCTTATGTGTGATTGTGCGATCATGTTTTGTTTCCGAAAATTGTAGGAAGGATTCAATATCCCGTTTTAGTATATTATAATATCAGATTGAATCCCATTGGTATATTTTCTACATAATTTCATTTCTTCTTCATTGGTAGACTTCTCTTTTTAGTTACTATGGTTGCGAGAAGTCCCATCTACAAATTGAAAATAAGGAATGCTCTATCTAAAATATCCACCCCTCAAAGGAATATAGGCCACCTTAGTGCTTAATAGAAACAATATAAATAGGTAATTTATTGTTTTTATCTTTTCAATGTTATATTCTGGCCAAAATAGTAGTAGCTATGTAGGTTTGCATGACTTTCCCTTCCTAGACCAATAGTGTAAATAATTCCCTCTCGTGATTGGTGGATATTCTAGTGGTTGATTATGGGGCCATCATTCAAGCGAAATTATGAGTTTGAATGGTAGACCAAGGAGGAGGAATACCATCATTGGTATGCATGGAAGAGAATCCGCTATAATGCTTGTTGTGTTAGGCTCCAAAATTTTTTTTTCTCTTGTTTGTATACTAGGTTTGCTACAACATCATCAAAATATTTTCCTTTTAATATGTCTTATGATAAAAGTAGTTTACAACAAAAGTTTCGTTTATATGCCCGTTGAAACATAATAGATCTTCTTGACTGTGGTGCTTCTGGTAGTGAACAAATTCATATTGTAGTACTTTTTAGTAATATTTATTTTAGTGGCCTAAAATTTTCTGGAAGATGCATTCTCTTATCTCCTTTGTTAGAGTGGTATTGACTACAAAAGTGAACTAATGAAAGTGTTCCATAAATATCATGCACACCCTCATCCTTAATGACTTGTGGAAATACATCTATGAAGGAGAGGATGACAATGCACCCACCAAGGCCACATCATAGAAGGAGTTATCCATTTGGGAGAAAAATGGCAACAAAAGCCTATACCATGGTTGTTTATTTTGTAAGTGAAGAGGTGAGTTTTCATATAGTGTCAATTACAAGTTCTTATGCTGTATTAAAGAAATTTAAATATCTATATGACACACGCTCAAAATTGGAATTTGTTTAGTTGATGGTCAAACTCTTAAACCTTGAGTTGAAAGACGATGATCACTTAGATCTAACCTCTTAAATTAGAGCCATGCATTATGTAGATTCCTCTGGAGTTAATATAGGAATTCCTCTCACATTTTTTGTCATTTCCCTCTATCTGAACATACTTTAATTATTTTGAATACCTATAAGCTAGTGAGGAACTCAAATCCATTAATTTTGACACCGCGGTGGAGAATTTTTCAGAATGAGAGATAGCATTCAATAAGAGGAAGGAAAAAAATTAGTCCCCTAAAGAATAAATGTACCTTACTCAGAAAAGGAAGAACCACTTGCAATATTCTCCTAAAAGAAGGGGTAGCAGAAGAGAACATGGAAGAAATAATTTAATAGATAGAGGGGTAAATACCATCAAGGAGAGAGAGACCTGATCTTCATTGTATTCGATGTGACAGAGAAATACATGATGCATCCAATTAAAGAATCCTTAGGGAGAGGATAAAAATATAGCACAAAGAAGATAGAGGTAAAGCAACAGATTCAACAAAAGGTAAAGCACCTGAATCTACTCATTGCATTGTTGCTCATTTCAATATTAGAGTAACTAAAGATTTTTTTGTACTTCATTTGTTTCTTGGAGAGAGCATGGCTGCTTGATACACATGCAACCTACAATATGACCTTTTAGAGGGTCTTATTTAAATACCTCTTTGACAATGTAGATGGAGTAGTGTATTTTGTAGACAAGTAAGTCTCAAGCCATTCAATTTCCACCATCATGCTTAAACTTTCTAGACTTCTTGATTTTCTTCTGCATGATGTACTCTATCTTTTAGAGCTGCAAAGAAATTTGTCATATCTTGTTCACATTCACTTGCAAGGCCACTCAAATGTTTGATGGAAAAGTAGAGATAAGGAAAGAATTTGACAACACAATTGTCATGATTAGAGGAGTAAAGACTGTTGAAGCTGTAAGGAAGATATTCTTCGACATAGAAATTTGAATACCCTTTTGAGTGCAAGATGGTACATTTCCATCAAGTTATCTTTGACATGTAATATTTGGACATATTAATTATGATATTATTCATTTTTTGAAAAAAATGGCGTATTCCTAGGAAATTGAAGTGATGTGATGCTTTTATATATCCTAGGAAAAGAAAGCAAATAACCATTTCACGATTATACTTCCAGAGCATGCAAAAAATTTTCACTGATTCATTGTGATTTGTGTGGCCCTATACATGTTCCTTCTGCAAATGGTAATAAATACGTGATGAATTTTATTGATGATTGCACTAGGATGTGTTGGGTATACTTGTTGAAAATAAAATTCAAAGAATTTGAAACCTTCGAAAAGTTTCTTGCGTGGATTGAAAATTATGCACAATCACATATTGGTTCCCTTCGTAAAGATATTGGAAAATAATATACTTCTAATGAATTTTAAAATATATTCTCCAACATGGGATTCAACATCAAACTATTGTTCCATACGATCCTCAACAAAGTGGTGTACCTAAAATATTGAACATGACTATCTTAAATATGGTACACTCAATGATGTTTTTGAAAAATATAATGTTGAAGTTTTGGGATAATGCAGTTCTATGCCATAGTATATGTGAAAAATAAATTTCCATTTCATGCTCTTAGAAATAAGACTCCTTATGAAATGTGGTATGGCCACATTCCTTCAATAAGGCATCTCAGGATCTTTGGTTCCACCTGCTATGCCTTGATTCATAAAGAACAATAAACAAGCTTGTTGCAAGGAGTTGGAAATTCACCTTCTTGGGGTAATTAGATACCACGAAGGAATATCATCTTTATGATGAGGTAAATAAGGAATTTTTTTTGTCTGGAGATGTGATTTTTCTTGCATCTTACAAGATTGAAAACACTTTTGAGTGACAACTTAATCATTTGGACCATTAGAGAACTTTTGAGGCCTAAAATGAGCCTCCTAAGAAAAAGGTACAACCAAAATAAACTTTATAAGAACCAATAGGATTCAAGATGGTGATTTCAACCATGGGGCATGATTCACCATTTTTGGGTAAAATACTAAGAAGATTAAAAAATAATAAAATAATAAAACTACTTTTTCAACTTATCTCCCTAAGGTTTTACTCAAATTTTGAGTGGGAGTACTCGTTGGATGCAAAATTTAATTCCTTATCCAAGGAGTACCCATGTTGCATACTTTCGATGGACCCTTATACACGAAAAATTAGAAATACATAAAAATATGATTTCAATCACATTTTTTCATGTATTTCTCATTTTTCGTGTAGCAAGGTCCATCGAAAGTATGAAAAATGGGTACTACTTTGACAAGGAATCAAATTATGCATCCAAAGAGTGTTCTCGCTCGAAATGTGAGTAAACCCATAGGGATATAAGTTTAAAATACGAGTTGAAAAGTATTTTTCCTTTTTTCCCTCTAAAATTTGATGATGTAATCTAGTATTATTTTATTATTTCCACTATTATTTTATAATTTCCTTAGGAGACACATTTTAGACCTCAAAATTCCCTTAATGAGATCCAATCATGCAAAAAATTATCATGAATTTGATAATGAAATTCCACATCTTGAAGGGGGCATCTGTATCTTGGATTGTTCTATGAGATATGCTTTTGAAGGATTGTCTTCTTCAGGTAGTTCCAAGCACTTCCTCATATTAAGAATACCCTTTGAGTGTTGTGATTGAGAGGATTGGAAGGATAAATCTTGATGCAACCCCATCTCAATAAGAAAAAAATATATGGACGATCTCATAAAGGTCTCCTAAAATAGCTCACCAAAACACTTAAAAGTGTTCATCTGGATGATGTTGAAAACATAAGAACTAGATGTTCCACTAGACAAAATGGAGGTGATGTAGATAGTTCTGATTCGGTTAATGATATGCATGTTTCATGTGATTGTGAATTGAATTTATCTACTAAATTTGAACCAAATTCATTTAAAGAAGATGCTTCTCATGATGAATGAAAAGAAGCAATTCAGAAGGATATGATGCTCTCATAAAGAATGGAACATGGAAGTTGGTGGACCCTCCATTTGGAACTAAACCAATTTGCTGCAAGTGGGTCTATAATAACAAGTACAAATTATATTTCTCACTTGACAAGCACAAAGCAAGGCTCATGTTAAAAGGATTTGGACAGAAATAATGTGTCGATAATGAAGAGGCTTTTCCCCCAATAATGGGCCACCAACTAGACTCTTTTCTCCTTGGCAACTAAGAATGGATGGAAATTTCATGAAATGGATGTGAATATTGCTTTATTAAAGGGAGACTTGAAATAAAATGTATTCATGCCTCAACTAGAAGGTTTTGTTGTGAAGGCACACGAATAGAAAGTATGCAAGCTCGTGAAATCCTTATATTTCCTAAATAAAAAACTACGAGCATCGTATGAAAATTTGATTGACCATAATTTTAAATTAAAGTTCAAACACTTTAACCATGATGATGCAACCCTATTTCTCAATAATTTTGGAAATTTGTTATCTATCTTATGGTTATGAAAATGATGTGTTGATAATAGGGAATAATGAAAACTATATTGCATCCATAATGAAGGAGTTGAAGAAAGGTTTTGAGATGAAATATTTGGGTCATCTTCACTACTATTTCGGCATTGGAGTGACTCAAAATCCAAAGTATGTATTCCTATCTTAAAACAAGTACATTGGAGAATTGTTGAACAAGTTTGATACAGATGAATGGAATCCTTTATCAACTCCAGTGTAATAGAATCTAAATCTCACTACAAAAGAAGGAAATAAATTTGAGAATGCAACCAAGTACAAATAAATTGTAGGAAGTCTTATATACCTTAACACTACTAGACCATATATCTCATTTTGTTGGAATCACGATTTCCATTACACCAAAACCTAGAGGTGTTAGTAAATGACGCATTGCCAAAGTAACACATCCACGAGAGGCGGTTAAGCACATGTCATGAAACACATGGGGAACATTGATTTATCCAATGTCAAACAATCTCCCCCCAACGTGAGCTAGGTGTGATTTGAACTCAAAACCTTTGGCTCTGATGCCACTTGTTGGAATCAAGATTTCCATTACACCAAAACATGCAAGTGTTAGTAAATAGATGCATTGCCAAAGTTAATGGATCCATGAGAGGTGGTTAAGCACATGTCATGAAACACACAAGGAGCGTTGGTTTATCCAATGTCCAAAAAAGTTTGGGTGTGTGTTATATTCTTTCCACGACTAGTGCTACCCCCCTGCACGGGGTCCAGGGCAGCACCCCAAGAATTTTTTTTTGGACCCTATATTAGGTGGGTGTACCTACCCATGGTTTTGTGCATGGGTTTAGCACATGGTTTTGGTTACGATGTTTTTCTGTCCATGGTATTTTGTAGATCCGGTCAAGGGAACTACGATTATTTTCTAATCCAGGGTTAATGGATTGGGGTTTATGAATGCTTCGACATGTATATATGTGTTGTAACATTGAAAGGAATATAATGAAAAATCAATATGGTAATCTCAGTTTTTGGATCCATGGGAAAATCTCTGTGTATATCTGTTTTATGTTTTATGTGCTCTCCATTTTTTATTTTTTATTTTAATAATTTGTTTGCAGATAATTTCTGTACAAGGTTAAAACAAACACATTTTTTGTTGGAATTCTTTTTAGATTTATGAAAAAGCCTTGTGAAGGACATTGGTCCACAACAAAAGAGTTCTAAAGTACTTGAAAAGATCTCAAGACTTTGGACTCAAATGTTCACAAATGGATAAATTTAACTTGATTGGATATTTTGATTCAGATTTTGATGGAGACAAAGAAAAACAAGTGTCTACTTTAGGTTATTTTATGAGTCTTGGATCATGATCTATATGTTGGAGGTTATGAAAACGTTAATTTCCATTATATTCCACTAAATATGTATAATATATAGCAACCACAAAAGAAATAAAGGAGATTTTGTGGATCAAGAAAATTCTTGAAGACCTGTAGGAGAAATAAGTTAACTCTACTCCCCTTCTAATTGAAAATATTTTTTCAAACAAGTTTGGAAAGAATCCAAAATTCTATGACTAAAGTAAACTTATCATCACAAAGTATCATTTGATTCAATATCATGTAGAGGAAAAGACGATTCATCTAAGACATTGTTCCACAAATGAGAAAATTGTAGACATCTTCACCAAAGCACTTGGAAGAGAAAAGTTTAAAAAATTCAGAATGATGCTTGGGATCACTAGCACCCATTTGGATTAAAGAGGGAATGTTGTACACCTAATATTTGGGATTTGATTTATATTTTGTAAATATGTAAATAGGGGAAATATGAATGGTTACAATATGAACCGACCTTGGAAGATGAAGGCCCCTTTTGTAATGTTATGTAAGTCTATTCACACCAATAAAAAAATCATCTAACATGAGAGTTATCCTTGGCCTGACAACATCTATGTATAATGTAATGACAGTTTATTCAATATGATTATAAAGTCACTTCCTTGGGTAACTTGTCAAATCTTTGAGTGAAGTCTCTAACAATTTCTTTCTTCACTTTCTTAACTTCCTAGAGCTTAGATCACAATTACATACTACCTTCGATGGTTTCCCATATTTGACTGAATGCCTCATGGAATTGGTCCCAATATTTCGTTCCTCTTGTAGGTAAATATAGGTTTACATCTTTAGAAATATACTCTAGGGAAAGGGAAATAATCTCATGACTATATCCTCTTCTTAGATGTCTCTCCCACCAACACATTAGTGAAAATCATCAATGTGTTTCTCAATAGTGACTGCATTATTCCCATTGAAGTTGGGTAACCAATCCTCATACTTAAGAGGCTATTTGTGAGGGCATCCTTGAATGAAAATCATATCAAGGAGTTTTTATACACTGGTGAGCCATGTATTTCCATTATAGCTAAGGCAGAATTGTTACCGAAAATATATTTTGCTACATAAGAGATAGGAGCAGTAGTGTTCTTTGGAATAGTCTCCTTTGTAGGAGGAATGACTCCTTTAGACATGCAACTAGAAAGCTCCTATATGGAAATAATATTAAGGAGTTTCTAGACGAGAGAAATTTTTAGTTTGGATTTCATATGTTCTCATCAAAATATATTGACGTATAAAATTTGAATCACGAGGAGGTGGACTCAACTCCTCCCTATAAACGATTCCAAAAATGTTAACACAAAATCTAGAAGTTCGTTATGAAACTAGCTCCCAAAATAGAAGAAAAGAGAGATCAACGCCTTAGAAATCAACCACTTTGATGGGGAAACCTCCTTTACATTACATAAATGAACAATTATTCAATGATACAAATCAAAAAACATCCTTTCTATATATAGGAGTCCATGGGGTCACAATATAATCCTAGTCGACCTAACAATAATAATGTAAGGGCACAACAATAATAATAGTGGTTTTTTATGGGGCACAATAATAACAATATGGGGGCTACAGGGGTACAACAATAACAATAAGGAGGCTATACTAACAAAAATAAGAGACTACACTAGTAATATAGGGATCTAACATGCCCCTCTCCTTCAAAAAAGTGTTGTCCTCAACGCTTGAGTAGCTCTGGATGCTTCTGTATAAAATTATTATCCTTCCATGTGAAATATTTAGTGGGTAAGTTCTTCCAGGCTTGATGACATACTATGAAATTGATCGATTTCATAGCTGTCGAGTTCTAGTTTCCGTCACTTCTTCAGGGTCTAGTATGATTTTTCCTTCCTCATCAAGTTCTGTAAATATTGTTTGAACTGGAAGTTTGTCACCTATAACCTTCTTTAAGCATGAAACATGAAAACTGGGTGCACTCAAGATGAAGCAGGAAGCTCCAATTTGTACACCATAGTACCAATATTTTGCAACACCTTGTAAGGACCATAGTAATTTGGAGATAATTTATTATCCTTCTTAGCTTTCTTGAGGGAAATTTGTTTTTATGGTTGTAGCCATAAAAATACCTAGTCTCCTACATCAAAAATTCTCTCATTGAAATGTTGATCTGCCTATTGTTTCATTCGATTTTGTGCCAAATTTAGGTTATCCTTTCAGAGTTTGAGAACTTGTTGTTGATGCTCGATGTGATATTCCACTGCTTGAACCTTAGAATATTCTCTTAAAAATTATGTGATGGATGGTGGATGATATCCATAAAATTCCATAAATGGGGTCATTTTTGTTGCAGTATAGAAGGAGGTGTTATACCACCATTCAGCTAGAGGTAACCACTTGACCCATTGTGTTTGCTTATCAGATACAAAACAACAAAGATATCCTTCCAAACATTTATTCACTATCTCAATTTTCCCATCAGATTGAGGATGATAAGATGAGCTATGAGCTAGTTGAGTACCCAAATAAGAAAATAATTCCATCCAAAAATTTCCAGTAACATTGGGATCCATGTCGCTTACAATAATCTTTGGGTTTCCATGTAGATTTTGAATTGTTTCCATAAATGCAGTAAACTGTACTTGCTTTAAATGGATGAGATAATGCACAAAAGTGTGCATACTTGGTAAGTCTATCAACTACCACCATGATGACACTCTTTCCTTTGTACTTCTGTAAACATGTGAGAAAATCCATTGAAACCTCCTCCCAATGTTGAATTGGAATGGAAAAGGCTGTAGTAATTGTCTCAACTTTATTTTTCTGGAAAAAAAAATATTCCACCACAAAATTTTGAATATCAGATTTAAGGCCATCGCAAAAAAAATATTTCTTCATCCTGTGGTAATATTTTAAAAATCCTACATGTCCTCCTAAGGGAGAGGTGTGCAATTCCAAAAGAATATTTTGTTTTAGCTCAGAATGATTACAAAGGTATGAGTGATCTTTGTACCATAAGGAATCATTTTTCCAACTAAATTTATAAGATGTACTAGGATCTTGCTACAACTTTTGAATGAGTGTCCACACTTCTTCGTCATTCTTCCATTCATCCCTTGCTTTGATTATCCAATCTGGTTGGATAATATAAATGGCACAGAGCAATGCTTTCACCTCTTCATCCTTTCTTAAGAGTGCATCTGCAACAACATTTAGCTTCCCTTTTTTGTAGATGATTTCAAAGTCATAACCCAACATATTTGTGACCCATTTTTGCTTCTCTTCTGAAGATATTCTTTGTTCCAAAAAGTATTTAAGAGTATCATGATCAGTTTTTACCTTGAAGTGTCTTCCCATTAGGTAAGGTCACCATTTCTTCAGTGCAAGTAGTATTGCCAACATTTCCTTCTCATAAATAACTTTCTGTAAATACTTTCTTTTGATTGGAAGACTTTCTCAAGAAATGGGTCTTCCATCTTGCATTAAAACAACACCGATTCCATTTCCTCAGGCATCACATTCCACAATAAAGGTTTTTGGGAAGTCTGGCATAGCTAAGGCCAGTGCTAGGCACATTGCCTTTTTAAGGTTTTCAAAGGCCTTAGTTGCTTTAGGAGTCCATGAAAATGCATCTTTCTTCAATAATGTTGTTAGAGGTGTTTCTATTCTCACATATTTCTTAACAAACTTGTGATAATACCCTATTAACCTGAGAAGTCCTCGCAACTACTTTATGGTTGTGGGAAATTTCCATTCCTTAATGGCTTTAATTTTTTTAGGGTCTACCTTAACACCCTCCTGCAATACAATATGACTTAGATATTCCACCTCTTGTACTCTAAAGAAACATTTGGAGATTTTTGCATATAATTGTTTCTCGTCCAATAGTTTGAGCACCCTGCCAACATGTTGAAAATGATCCTTCCAAGACCAGATGTAGATTAGTATATCATCAAAAAATACTAACACAAATTTTCTAAGGAAGGCATTCAAGAACTTTTGAGGTCTAAAATGGGCCTCCTAAGAAAAATGTACAACCAAAATAAATTTTATAAGAACCAATAGGAATCAAGATGATGATATAACCATGGGGGATGATTTACCATTTTTGGGGTAAAAAATTAAACATATTAAAAAATAATAAAATAATAAAACTACTCTTTCAACTTGTATTTTCAACTGACCTCCCAAAGATTTTACTCAAATTTCGAGTGGAGTACTCATTGGATGCAAAATTTGATTCCTCATCCAAGTAGTACTCATGTTTCATACTTTCAATGGACCCTGCTATATGAGAAATGAGAAATACATCAAAAAACGTGATTGGAATCACGTTTTTCATGTATTTATCATTTTTCATGGAGCAGGGTCCATTGAAAGTATGAAACATGGGTACTCCTTGGATGAGGAATCAAATTATGCATCCAATGAGTGCTCTCGCTCGAAATTTGAGTAAAATCATAGGGAGATAAATTGAAAATACGAGTTGAAAAAGTAGTCTTTTCTTTTTTTCCCTCTAAAATTTTATGATGTAATCTAATCTTATTTTATTATTTCCAATATTATTTTATAATTTCCCTAAGAGTGCCATTTTAGACCTCAAAATTCCCCTAATGGTTTGAAAATAGAATTCATCAACCCCTGAAATGTAGAAGGTGCATTGGTAAGGCCAAAAGGCATGACCAAAAAATCATAATGAACTTCATGAGTTCAAAATGTTGTTTTCAAAATATCTTCAGTATTCATTCTAATTTGATGATATCCTGAATGAAGATCCAACTTGGTAAAATAAATTTCTCCATGTAATTCATCCAATAATTCATCAATCACAGGAATGTGAAATTTATCTTTAATAGTGAGCTTATTGAGCTCCCTATAATCCATACACATGTGACATAGTCCATCCTTCTTGTGCACCAATACTACTGGAGTAGAGAAAGAACTTTGACTAGGTTGAATTATACTAGCCTCTAGTGTTTCTGCAATCATACATTCAATTTCGCTCATTTGGACATAAGGATATTTGTAAGGCCTGATTTTTGGAGGAGCACTTCTTGGAATCAAATGAATGGCATGATCATGATCACGAATAGGTGGGAATCCTTTGGGAGTTTCAAACACCTTGGAATGATTGTCCAAGAATTTTTGGAGATCTGGGGAAATAGATGATTTTGATGTTGGAACTTCTAGTGAACATAATTGTGAAATTACACCTTGTTTTTATTTCTTTAGAAGCTTTTTTATGACATTAGAGCTTATTATATTTCCCGACTACCTTGCGATACCCCATAATTCAACTTCCTTTCCTTCCGAAATTTTTTTCAAGAAAAGTTCTTGAAAATTAAAAGCTACCATCCCCAAATATTGTAACCATTGTAATCCTAGTACAAAATCAACACCTACAATTGGAATGGAAATAATTAGACTATTCAATACATATTCCATCATGGTTAGCTTGATATTATGGAAAATTACAGAGAAATTTATATTTTCTCCATTTGCAACGATGACTTGAAACTCTGGTGCTGGGTATAGGAAGCAATTCAATTCCTTGGCTACCTTACAATGAATAAAATTATGTGTACTACCGGAATCAATCAACGCTATTAAATTTTTCTTCTTGATATGTCCTTCTATCTTGAGATTTTGATGAGTGGTAATTCCTGCCAATGCATTATAAGATATGGTCGGACTCATTTCTTCTTTCTCTAGGCTCGGTTCCTGGTGTGTATCCTCTTCTTTTGAAGTTTCTTGTTGATTTTCTTCCTCCTCTTAAAAATCTAGAGATCATGGAGCAATAAGGTGTTAAGCCATGGATCAAGTGTCGGTAATACGAGGAGAGAGTGAACCGTCAGATCACCACATATTGTGACCGTCAAATTATAAGTTACAAATGTACATAGTAAAGAAACACACTTTACCTAACTCTACGCTAGACCAAGTTATACTTAGCTATTTCTTATGTGTCTGAATATCCTAACAATCCCCCTTAAGAACAACTTGGGATAGGATTGAAGGATTTACAAAGGTGACACAAAAGGAGACTATTTCCTATGTGTCGAAATATCCTAACATCCCCCCTTAAGAACAACTTAGGATAGGACTGAAGGATTTACAAAGGTGACACAATAGGAGAAGGAAGGAGGCATTAGAGCCTACCCCCCTTAATGATAAGTTTCCTAAACTCCAAGCATAGATCGAATTTTGGTAAACTTCACTTTTGTGAGAGCCTTTGTAGAGATATTGGGAACTTGATCATTGGTTGAACAATACTGCACTTCAAGAACACGATCATGAATGGGCTTTTTGATGAAGTGTATGTGAAGCTCAATGTGTTTCATACGATGATGTTGAATTGGACCTTTGCATAGCTGAATGGCAGTCTGATTATCACACCAAAGTGTAGTTGGATGCTGGTGATGAAGACCAAATTCGGCTAGGATCTGTCGAAACCACAGGGCTTCCTTGCTGGCTTCAAATGCACCATGATACTCTTCTTCTGCTGAAGAAAGAGAGATGGCACTTTTTTTATTACAAGACCAAGTAATAGGTCCTGAACCAAGAGTGAACACATAACCTACAATAGACTTTCGATCATTAGGGTCATCAGCCCAATCAAAATAAGTGAAACCAATCAACAATGGAGATGCTCCTGCAATGTAATGAATCCAAAACTAAAATTTACCTCAAATATATTGAAGTATTATTTTAGCTTCTTTCCAGTGACTTTCATGAGGTTGGTGCATAAATCGAGCAACAAGACCAACGACAAAGGAAAGGTCAGGACGGATATGGGTTAGATACAAAATTTTACCAACAAGTTGACGGTATAATGTAGCATCAACTTCAGGGGTAGTACAAGTGACTGAAAGATTGAATCCAGACTAAAAGGGAGAAGGGGCTGGCTTACAATCTTCCATGTGAAAGTGGCATAGAAGATCACATGGATACTTGGACTGAGAAAGGATAATACCTTCTTTGGATTGCAAGAATTGAAGACCAAGGAAATAATTCAAGTGTCCTAAGTCTGTCATTTAAAACTTATTTTTGAGGCTATAATTCACGTGGTTTATATGGTTGGGATCACTACCAGTAAGGATAAGATCATAAACATAAATAACAAGGATGATGAAGGACTTACCCGCTTTCTTGGTGTAGACAATGTTGTTAGAATGGCACCTAGAAAAGCCATTATCTAAGAGAAAGCTATCCATCTTGGCATACCAAGTCCAAGGAGCTTGCTTGAGACCATATAGAGACTTCCTAAGGTGAAAAACAAAGCTAGAGTCATTTTGGATAAAGCCAGGAGGTTGTTCCTTGGATATTTCTTCTTGAAAATATCCATGTAAGAAGGCGGATTTAACATCCATCTGATGGAATTCCCATTTAAAGGAGGCAACAAGGGAAAGAAAAAGGCAGATAGAATTAATTTTGGCAACATGGGAGAAGGTTTCAGTATAGTCAATGCCTTCAACTTGTGAAAATCCTTTAGCAACAAGATGAGCTTTATGTTTATCCACTTTTCCATCTGGTCCAAACGTTGTTTTTTAAACCCATTTTCATTTGACAAGTTTTCTTTCCTTTGGAAGAGGAACAAGATCCATATTATCATTTGCCAATAAGGAAATATATTATTCATCCATAGCTTCATCCAAATCTAGATGACTTGACGCTTCTTCAAAGGTGTCTGGATCAGGATTTTCTGGAACTTGAGCCAATAAGGAAGAGGCTCTTTTGAACTTAGAACGTGTACAACGTTAATCTGCAGGGTCACCTGCAAGAGAACCTGCTGCATCCCGAGTAGTCAGAACCATCTTGGAAGATGTGGAGATGAAGGAATGTATTGAGGAGGTGGAGGAGCATTTTCATCCTTACTGTCATCATTTGAACTAGAAGGAATGCTATCAAAAATAGAATAGATAGAGAGAGGTGGCACATATGCCGAATCAGGCTCACAGGCCAAAGGTGGCACACCCGCCGAACTAGGCTCGCAGACCAATATATTTTCATCAAATTTTACATCTCTTCTAATGATTACATTTTTTGATTTTGGTTGACGAAGTATATAGCCTTTGACATCTTCAGAATATAAAAAAAAAATGCATTTTTCACTCTTAGGTTCTAAGGTTTTATGTTTCGCATCTCGAATATGGGCCCAAGCTTCAATTCTAAAAACAAAAAAGTGACTTACATATGGTTTTATTGAGCTCCAGGCTTCTTCTGGAGTTATATTCCTTAAAACTGTAGAAGGGGTGCGATTTACTATGTAATTTGCATAGTTAATTTCTTCTGCCCAAAAATTAAGACTAAGTCTTTCAGATTGAAGCATATAATTAGCCATTTCTTTTAGAGTGCGATTCTTCCTTTCAACTACACCATTTTTTTGTGGAGTATATGGAACAATATGTTGCAATTGAATGCCATGCTCAATGCAAAAGTGAATAAATTTATTGTTAACATATTCTCCTCCATTTTCAGTTCTTAACTTAAGAATGTGATGTCCAGATTATTTCTCAACAAAGACCTTAAAGGCCAAGAACATGTTTAAAAAATTCACTCTTGAGTTTTAAGAAGTATACCCAAGTGTGTTTAGATAAATCATCAATGAAATTAAAGAAGTACTTGCATCTATAGAAAGAAACAACAGGAAGTGGACCAAACAAATCACTAAGCACGAGCTACAAAGGGGTTGAAGTGTGCCAAGAGACACGTTTGTCAAAACTATCCCAATGATGTTTTCCGAGTAAACATCTCGAACAAACACCATCTCAACAAGATACCATAGGAAGACCTGTCACCATATTTTCTTTACATAGAGTTCGAAGAGAGCAATAGTTTAAGTGACCAAATCACTCATGCCAAATTTTTCTCACTTCATCATTATGAGCAAAAAAAATGGAGGGAAGACATGATGACCCAAAGTTGTCAAAATTATACAACCTTGTGGAATCCTCAACAATGCCAATAGCTAAAATATGTCTAGGATCTTTGAGGTCCTTAATTACAACATCATGAGGTGAGAATTCTACTGTTTTTCCTTCACCTCAATGAGTTATCTGATAAATAGATAGAAGGTTGTAGGAAAAGGTAGGAACACATAATACATCATTAAAATAACCATTATCTAGATGAATGGTTCCAGTCCCTACAACACTAAGAGATCTATCATCACCAACATAAATATTTTTGGTGTTACAATCATTTAAAGAAGAAAACATTGCTTTATTTTTTTCCATGTGGTAAGGGGCTCCAAAATCAATGAGCCACTCATGAGAATGAAAATAAGAATATCCATTCAAAGCATAGCTGGATCTTGATGCTTAAAAACCACAAGCAGAAAGTGCCATTCCCGAAGATGAAGTTGAAGAGTGCTCCAAATTGATGTTGTTCTTCTTCATTGCTGCTTCCTAGGCTTCCATCTTCTTAAAAAAATTTGACTCTACGTGGCCATCATGATTACAAAATTTGCGATGTATATCTATCTTCTTCTCTTTGTTTTTATATGTATTATTAGTTTGTTGAGTTGCTTTTTCAGTTTTCGGTTGAAATTTCTTAAGACACTTGTTTTTCTTAGGACCATTCTGTTTAGGATGCTGCTTCTTAGGATTCTTTAGGTATGGTTGCTGTAGGGATGCTAAAGCTTTCTTAGAAGATTTTCCAGTATTAATAAGACCAAGGTGTAAGCTTTTTTCTTGTTCTCTTATCGAAGAATCACAAAAGGCATCAAAAAAGGGGGGCTTGTAGGCTGTTCCTTGACAAATGAGGGGTTCTCTAGTGGAATGGAAGGTGGAAACAAATATAGAGTATGCAAGGCCAAGATTAGCAAGAATGAAATAGATAAGGCTACCATATTCATTTTTGACCTTACAACCTTCTAAAAGAAGTATAAGTGTCTTGAATTTGGACATAAAATATTCAATAGAGGATAAATTATTGGGGTCCAAAGTAAGCAACTCATTTTCAAGCTGATGGGCTCTAATTTCATTTTTAATGCCAAAAACAGTGTTTAGCTTTTTCATAGCTTTATCAGGAGAGTCAATGTCTTGGATATGAAATCTAATATCTTGAGCAATGGACATTCATATCAACCCTCGTGCTTGATCTTGTTTATTTTCCCATTTAGAGGATTTATCTCCATCGGTAGGTTTAGTTTCTTGTCTGGTGGCTATTCTATAGAGCCCTTTACTTCTAAGTAAGTATACCATGCAAGATAGCCATTGGAAATAATTGGTGATGTTAAGAATAACCGGACATGCACTTTCCATTTTTAAAAAAAAGAAGAAGAAGAAG
Organism: Pinus albicaulis; assembly: GCA_034641835.2. NCBI lineage: Eukaryota > Viridiplantae > Streptophyta > Pinopsida > Pinales > Pinaceae > Pinus > Pinus albicaulis. The sequence goes on along the minus strand of CM076580.1, from coordinate 139,482,530 downwards.
CTGAAAGGGCTGAAACCGATTGCTCCAAAGGAAAGATCTCGAAAAATTAGGCCGGTTAAAACAAAAACGGCTTTGAAAACAACTTTTGGATGAAAAAGTTATGCCTTTTTGAAAAAAACTTGTAGTAGATGCGGAATAGTTACATGAGAGGTTGAAAGATGATGATGAAGATGTACTTAAAAAAAAAATAGCGCCCGCACCCGCCCCCACCCCCCACCCCACCATTTTTTAAACTTAATACAATAAGCTCACTTTAAAGAAAAACTATTTTATGTGACCCACTTTTATAAATAAGTGAGAGTCACTTTTACAATGTTACTTTTGCATGTGTTTTTTAAATAAAAAAACCCTTTTTTTTTTAAATTGGCAACTTGCCAAAATGATTTTTAAGAAAAGGTAACTTAACAAAAATATTTTTAGAAAAAGAAGCCTGAGAAAAAGACTTGAACCCAAGACCTATATTCTCATAAAGTAACATAAACCAAGTGAGCTAGTAAAATGATTCTGTAATTGTTTGAAAGGAGGAAGGGTTTTTTTTTTTTTTTTTGCTCTTCGATGTGTGTGTTTTCTCTTGCAAAAAAAATACAAAATCCGTGCAAAAATAAAACAAAATACAAGCCTTATGGTAGAACTTTAGATTACCAGTTAGTATTACCAACAACTATCCATTTTTCTCGCTATTTCTGATTTCTCGAGATCGCAAAAAGACACGACGAAAGAGCATAAGTAGCAAAAAAACCCGTCTTCCTGTTTCTGGTTTGTCAAGATCACACAAAACACATAGCAAAGAGCATACACAAAGAATATGGTATAGATCCGGCAAAAAAAAACTATAAACCGAAATAAACAGAAGGATTAATATATATAATTGCAAAAAAGATACTTTATACCTCCAGAGCTAAAATGACAAAACTTGGGCAACCAGAAACCTTTTCACATGAAACGAAAGGGGTTCCTCAATGTAAAAAATGCTCCAGACACAACACAATAGTTCTCCCGACCTGAAAATGGTTAAAAATAGTAGATCTGGAAAACAATAGTCGCATGCAGTCAAACCGGCTCTGGATTTGGATCAACAATTGACGCGACCCTCAAAATGGCTCTAATACCATGTAGGAATTTATAGGGCTAGTTCCTTAGATCAAACACCAAAGGTCACCACTCATAAACATATCACAAATCAATACAATAGTATTTTACGTGGTTAAAACCCTCGAAGAGGGAAAGAGTCCACGACTTGAGCCAATGTGGCCACTTCAGGAAATTTATTAATATAAAGAAATAAATTTACATAATATTCTCTCATAAATGGTTACCGGACAAATGACCCTCCATGATATTTAAATAGATATCATGGACCTTTCGGGTGCTAAGCCACGGATCAAGTGTCAGTAATACCGAGGAGAGAGTGAACCATCAGATCAATACATATCGTGACCGCCAGATTATAAGTTACAAATGTACATAGTAAAGAAACACACTTTACCTAACTCTATGTTGGACCGAGTTATACTTAACTATTTCCTATGTGTCAGAATATCCTAAAAAATTCTTTTCTACACACTTATGGCCTTTAGTGTATTTTCTATCACAACTGTAGCAAAGCCCTTTTTCTCTTTTTTATTCCAATTTTTGTGGTGTCAACCTTGTAGGTTGTGGAAGTCTAGGAGTAGAAACGCTTCCATCTTTATAGATGTGAGTGGTAGGCTTCCTTATCGCCATAATTTTACATTCAATTTTTCTTGCCAACCTGAATGCCTTCTCCAATGAATCGGGTTCCCAAAGGCGAATCTCATGTTGGATGCTATCCTTTAAAGTCCCTATGAAGACATCAATCCTATGTTCCTCTGGAATATCAACTTTTCTTATATTCAATTTTTGGAAGTCCTCAATGTGCTCCACCACTGAACCCTTTTGTTTGAATTTTATCAATTGGCTAAAGAAGGTATTGCTCTTTATATCCTCATAATGTGCTATCATTTCCTCCGTAAAAATTGAACAAGTGACAATTTTTTTATGGGAGCAAAGTTATCAATACCATACAAATGTATTTTGTTCTAAATATAAAGTTGCAATGAGTACATTTTGTGTGTAAAATATTTCTCCATCTATAGTATCCATGTTACGGGATCCTTGTCATCAATCTTCCTCATATCGATCTTTGGAATATGGTGGGTCTTCAATACAACATTAGATTTTATGAAATCACGATTAACATTTATTTTGTTCTCATCATGAGTTTCCTCTCCTATCTTTTCGCCATTAGGAATAATATCTTGTATCAACTTTGTTAATCCTTCCATGTTTGCTTTTAGATCATTCTTCATGTCTTCCATTTTTTCTTCTATGACTTCCATGACATTCTTCAAACAATCTATATTAGCTTCCATGCCTTTATTCAAACTATCCATCTTAGTTTCCATGCATTTCTTCAAAACTTCTATTTCATTTTTTGTTGCTCTTTGCGAGAGCGAAAGTTGTCGCACTTGATTTTGTAGTTTTGATATATCATGCTACACTTCTTCCTCTTCATGAGCAATAGTAGAGCCTTATGAGGGATTAATGGGTGTTGAATTCTTTTTATGGGGCATTTTAGAACCCAATACTGATATATATGCTTCAATATGCCCTTGGAATCACTTCAAACTGTTTTTTCAAACAAGACTTATGAAATTTGAAAAAAATACACACATTTTTATTACTTTTGAGGAGATCGATATTGAAACTGATGTATCTCTATAATTTCGGATCCTTGAGATTTAAGCTTCAGTTCTGTAATAGCCCTTTGAGTCTTTTTTCCAATGCCATAGGTCTGACCTGATTTGGATTCTTCAAGGCAATGCTATGCCCAATCTCCCACAATGACCTAATTATGGACTGGTTCAATAGTTAAAACTTGTACAACATGATACATGTCGTTATTTCCTCCTTCGGCTTTGAAACTGATGCAAAGAAATCTAGAATTTGTTTGATTTCGACCACTTTTTACGAAATTCCAATCCAATTCTCAGAGAGAGAGTTACGACGATTTTCCCAAGGTCACCTCTTTGAGATGAAATTCAGGAGCCTACAAAAACCCTAACTTTCATAGATTATATCTCCAAAAATATTGCGAACCAAGATTTGAAATTTTTACACGAACTTCCTCAGGATTTCTTCATAAATGGGTTTTTTTTTGGTGCTTGAACCTTTGTAGAAAAAAAGTTATAGCAGAAAGGCCACAATGACCTGTTTGAAGCAACGAAACCCTAGAATCCAAAGCTCTCATACCAAATGTTATGAAACCAGCCCCAAAAATAGAAGAAAAGAGAGATCAACGCCTTATAAATCAACCAATTCGAGAGGGAAACCTCCTTTACATTGCATAAATGAACAATTATTGGATGATACAAATGACAAAACCTCCTTTCTATATATAGGGGTCCATGGGGACATAATAGAATCCTAGATGACCTAAAAATAATAATTTAAGGGCACAACGATAATAATAGTGGATTTTTATGGGGCACAATAATAATAATATGGGGGCTATAGGGGTACAACATTAACAATAAGGGGGCTACACTAACATCAATAAGGGACTACACTAGTAATATAAGGATCTAACACAGGCCTACTGAAAATATTCACTAGGAAACCTAGGTCTTATGGAAACAAGAAATTTTTCGACATTGTCACCTCAGTGACTTCTCTCCAATTGTTTATTGGTGTATATTATTGCCACGAGGGATGATACCCTAAAGAGATCTCCAAAAAATATTCAACTAATGGGGCTTAAGGGCAATGCAAGGTCTAAAAATTGAAGGTGAAGGTATCGACCAAACCTTGAAAGGCTAAGATACGAGTTTCCAAGATTTTAAGTACACCTTTCAAAGACCTTTATGATTTACAAGAAGGCTGCTATAAGTTAGGATTTTTATGATACCCATATTTAGGGAATATAATGACATATAACAACTTGATAAATAACATATTATTTATATGATTAATAGAGGATCAACGGTTATCAAAGAGGCAAGCAAGGATTAGGTAACAATGATATTTTTATGGTTGAAAATGCATATGAATACAATATTTATCAAAATTTCAACCCTATTTTTGGGGTGAAAAAATGCAATTAATGTTATATTTTTAATTTTATATTTATTAAATGTAATCCATTTCAATAGAGAAAATCACAAATATACAATAAATTGCTATAAAATGCAGATTCAATCTAACCCTAACCCTTTATACCATGAATTTAATAGAAAAATAAGAAATTAGGATGACCACCACAAGCTAGTCAAGTGCCTTCTTTCAATAGGGCAATGGAGTCATTGATGACAAGGTCAAAGATAAAAGAACCTGGATGAGGAGTGTGGAGGACTAAGAAGCCTCTTTTAGAAACCCTACAGACTTTCTTTAAGTGGATATTTAAGATCAAAGTAGGCATATGTAGTGTTCCGTTGATGTATTCTTGAAAGACTAATTTTGCAAAGAAGAAAGAAACAATATGCTATAAGAGATATTGCACTATTTATTATGGCACAAAGAAACCATAATATCAAAAATTTGCATGCAAAATGGAATAAAATTAGAAATAAACTGACACTATTTAATCAAGAGCCACTTCATCAATCCAAGATAGTCATTCTCATGCAAAAATATCCCTCACAAGATAATTTTCTCCACCAAGATAACATTGTGTCTAAGAGAAAAAATAAAATTAGCTAGTGCACACTTCTAAAAAGAGAGAGAGGTGTTGTGTATGTTTGATGATACAAATGAAAGTGACTCCCCTCTATTAAGTCACTTTTCATAAACATACAAGAAAAAGCCCTAAAATTTTACTTGAGCATTCAACTAAGGCTAAATTTCACAAGCCAACCTTAAGATAGCTTTAAAACATAATATATACATTAAACTTTCCCATATGTGTGGGAATAAAGGCTTTCCATGATGATGTCGTCCTCTCAAGATGGACAATATATATCAATTAAGTGGTAAATAGGCTTATGAGTGCTCATCACTCCAAGGAATCATCAAACTTCATAGGTATACATCCAAATAATTCTTCCACCATGGTGTCGTCTCGAAGAAGGCTCACATCACCCCTCTAGAGCACATGGAGGTAACATGGCATACTTTGAGGCAAGAATTGGAATTCATGCATAATGTGCTATCCCTCTTGTTAGGGTCCTATAATAATAGGATTCATAATTTTGAATTGAATATAATTAGTCTTGTAATATTGTACATACTTTTCTTCCTACAAATTATTTCCCCATATTAAAAAATGTAAAGAGGGTAAAGTCCTAAAAGAAAAATCAAAGGACTAAAATAAAAGATAAAAAAGAATGTAAAATATGAACCCCACCAAAAAGAGATAAAAAAAAATAAGATTATGTGCAACTTGTCAAAAGTGTCACAATCCATGATGATCAAACAAATTAATCTTGATCATTCATGCTTTAAATTTCATTCGGATAGTTAGTGAATAAAGATCTAGCCAAACTATTTAAGCTTGGAAGTTTAGTAGTTAGGTAGAGAATAAAAATGAGCTCAACAATTTAAATCTGAGCCATTGGAAGTAATAAGTTTAGAAGTAGATTAGTTTGCTTACAAAAGAAAAATAAAAAGGGTCAGCAAGCTCAACTGCACCCCAATAAATGAAGAAAAAATGTTAGGGTAAATGATGGGTAGGTAGAAGCAGTTTTCACAAGGCATGGAAAGCATCGAGTTGGTAATTTCATATCACTAATATCCCAAAATCCCCTTCCCCTTGTTAAAAACCCTAATGGCACTCTTAAAAGGCATTTTCCCTTGTAAAAATATCCCTCCCCTTCATATTAATATTTTTTCCCTTACTTTGATTATTTTCCCTTACTAAACCCCTTTTCCCTAGATTAAAATCCATTTTCATTTGAAAAATAAAAAATCCCTTTACTAATTCCCTTTTACATTTAAAACACACTTATCCTAAGTTTTAAATAATATATTGGGCCCCACCGCTTAATCCCACCCCAATGTTATTTTAATTCATTTTTAATGTGTTTTAAATATCCCACACATATTAACATTCGAATGTATATTATTAACTCACATTATTATATTAAATCCTTGTTCTATACCTTTAACCCGTATTATATTAATTCCCACTTATATATATTTCCCCAACCCATTATTTTATTTATAACCTATAGTTTTAATTATCCCCGCATTTGATATATCCCGGGCCTAGCTTATGACTCCGCTTCATATAGACCTTATCAATACAGTTTAAATCCAAACCTTTATATATGTACATTAAAGTCTTTGCACATACATTAAAACCCACTGCATAACATTATCCCCTGGGCCTCGCCTATCAAATCCCCGAGTCATCCCTCGACACCCATCGTCTATTAGATTTCCTTCCATCAGATTCGATGACCAATGAAAGCTATCACATGCTCGATTTCTCGACCGTTAACAACATCGAGGGGTTGCAAAATGAGCAATTTTGCAACCCCGCTCCCTTGCTACATGGTGGTTCCATGGCTCATCGCACTCTCCATTCTGAAACCATTTACTAGTTTTCCTCCATGCGAAAACCACTCATCCACTTTCCACCAGTTACCACGATACCACCCTCGTTTGAAATTTTACCTCCGCGCCAGCATTTAACCATTATTGGTTAAAAAACAAAAAGGCCGCCCTTTACAATTTTTTCACCATTATTATGTTGAAGTTTGTGTATAATAGCCTTTTCCGACCTATTCTCGAGATAAAACAACATTGCTGACCTAGTTTTACGCCAAGTTCAACCAGTATTCAAGCCTTTTGATGCTAAAGCCAGTGGAGAATCAACTTAAAGCCTTATAAAGACTAGTTTGAATCCAATTTCCCTACAAGAAAGCCTTTGTTACTTCCAGAACCCCTTCTGCATACCAAAGCTTCATTTTCCAGGTATACCTGAAGAGCCAAGATCTGTTCTTAAGCAAGCAAGTAATAACTTAGTTAATTGAATCATTTTAAAAGCTGTGCAAACCATAAAAAATCCACTGCTACCCCCAAAACCATTATCGCAGACTGTAATTATATTCTCAGAGTATTCATAATGGCCTGAGACTATTTCTTAAGTCAAAGAGTAATTAATTGATAAAATTAAACAAGTTAAATGGATTCCACAAGAATTGTGACTGTAAATCCCCTAAAGGCTCCTGTTGTTGATGTTGAACAAACCCCACTTGGAGACAAATACTTCAAAATCGGTGACCCTGTCACTGATTTCAATCTCCTTGAGCTCCATTGTTGGAGCCATGATAAAGCCATTGACCAAGCTAATGATATCTTCCTTTGGGAATCCAATTTGCCCAAGTATATCCTTCCAAAAACTTTCCAATTCCCAAAGATAATCAGGCTCTCTCAAGCTAATTATTTTCCCAATGAAAGAGCCCTAGTAACCCACAACAAAGAAATATTTTTCACCATTACTGCAGAATATATGAACCAAATGCTTCAAATTCAACCTAAGCCGGATGAAGCCCCTATGTCAATTGAAATCCTTACTGAATTGTATCTAAAAATTGGCTTTCCAAAAAGGTTTCAGATCTTCCAAACCTTTCTGCCTTAATCAATTGAAACCCTAAAGAGAAACCCTCCCTATTTAGCCTCGATTTTCTCAGAAAGAACAAGACAAATTATCACAATGATGTCTTTAATTCTAGGCTATTTTACAGATGAGTATGTAAATGCTTCAGTCCTAGGTTTTTTGTCTATTTTTTTTACAGGACAACCTCCATCCTTCACATTTAAATTTTCTCAGTACTTATCAGATGCTATTCATGAGAAACTAGTTAAATTACCTAAAGAAGGAGTCTGAAAGTATTCATCAGTGTTGTTTCACATGTTCTTATCATTTCAATCTGAAAGGTTTACAGTAAGCCTCCAAAAACTGGACACTAAGGGCAATCCATAATTAATTGTTTTCTGGACTTCATTAATCAGGAAATATTCCACATGGTTTACTTACAACAACTTCATTGATTCATTTATTCATCCTATTTTCAATATGCTAAGCAGTAGAATTCAACCCAGAGTTAGTGATGAGATAAGAAAGGTCTTACAGTTGTCTGAACACAGTAGGACAAGAGACTAATACTTGTACCAGAATCACACTGAAATTAGAGTATATGGACGTCAACTCATTCCATATAAGCTTCCCAAATACCTCCCAATGAGGTTATTTGCACTTGAATATATCAGGCAGATCATAAAATCTGATGAAGTGAACTTTCTGTCAGCAAAGAAGAAGACACAGTTTAAGATTAAAAACTAGATTGGTCCTTTCATCTGTAATAACAAGACCGATGATCAATAGGTAGAAAAATACTTACAGGAATTTAAGTTCAGTGAGAATTTCAAGTGGCATTATGATCCTTTCGGAGTTATCAACAAGTTAAGAATCAAGTTTAAGCTGACTCCTTTTGTTCATGAGTCTAAAAAAGACATTGAGAAGTACTCCAACTAGTCAGAGTGGTTGGAGAATACTTTGAAAGAGCTAGAGAAACTAGTAGAAACCAGTTCTATTCTGCAAACTCAAGTCCTACAAGATAGGAATTCTAAAAGGCCAAGAGAAGAAGGATCATATTCAGATCAAACCACTACAGAAACAAAATTCAAATTGATGTATAGGAAGAAGCCCAATCTAAATCCTGTAAATGAACAAGTTGAGACTATTGAAATCCATGATATAGACACAATGGTTAAAGACAATGCACCACCTACATTTTCAGAAGAAACTCACCATCCTTCAGCCTCTAACACTCAAATCATTTAGAAGCAACACAGTGTTGAAGTGTCTTCATCAAGTAAAACATTAGATAAAGAACATGATATCATGGAGAAGTATAAGGAAATCAAGCTAAAAAATGAAACATTGAAAGCAGTAACATATGCACAATATTGGAAGTAGACACCTAGTGACCAAAGCAGGTTACTTTTAGCCTTTGACTATAAGACCAGGAAGATGCATATGAATTTCTTGCAGCCCACAGTGAAAAATCCAAAGTCATCGGCTGACTATAAGAAAACAACATATGAAGTTCAAGCCAAAGATCTACATCCTATATACCAAATATAATTTCATAAGAAAGCTGAAGAAATGATATACTCCACAATGACCAACAAAGCCATGAGTGTCCAGAAATTGCAAAATACTCTAGAAAACATCAGAGGACAATTAAAACTAGAGAAGGATTCCTCACAAGCCAAGGAAAACATAATCAAATCATTGGAAGAACTGGTCATAGAGGTAGGATATGATCCCTAGAACAGCAAAGTTGCAGAAGAAATCATCAAGAAAAAGAATGCAGACATTGCTGCACTGAAAAACCAGTTGAAATTTCCTCCTAATAAACATCCACAGGCTAAGGAAGTTCTGGAGGATGAAGGACAAAAAGATGAAATGATGAATCTCATAATTCAGTTGACAGCTCAACTGAAAGAAATGGAGAATGAGATGGACAAATTGGTGCAGGAGAAAAGGGCCAACATGGAAGAAACCCTTGTCACTGCTATTCCTACAGTTACTACAAAAATTAATTCTACTTCAGCAACTCCAGTGGCAACAACACTTCTAGTAGCTACAACAGTTCCATCTACATTAGCCACTACATCAGCAACAGATTCAACAAACACATCAACTCATCCTAGTGATGAAGCAGGTAAACTGGTTAATGTAATGCAAGACATGTTCATACAGACTAATGAAATAAACAGACTTAAATAAAAAATGAAAAGTCTAGAGGATGAGAATAATTAATAATTTGATACAAATCATGCATAATAATGAAACCAAAAAGTAAAAAAGATTGACTGATAAAATACAGAAGTTAGAGAAAGAGTTGACATTGAAAGAACCACTTGCCCAAGAAAAGCAGCAACTATGGGCCAATATCATTGAATCTGTCAATGATATTTGGCCATCCATTCAAGTTATTTATGAACAAAAGGATTTGATCAAGGCAGTAGGTGAAGCCATTCAAAAAATCAAGGAAGAACTTGGTAAAAAGCCAGAGGAGGTCAATGAAATCATTAAGTTTCTTAATTCCAAGAAAAAACAGGAATTGGAATAAATTAGCATAAGTGATAGGATTGAAACAATCCTAGAAGTGAGAAAGGTAATTTCTAAAAGGAACTTAATGGTACAACTTGAAGAAAAGTGTCAGAACATGGAGCTTGCAATAACTAGATTCATGGTTAAATTTGATATTTTGAGGTAGAAAGGCCTACCAAATCCTTTGGTTATCAATGACAGATTGATGAAACATGAAGATTATGATAAGAAAATAAGAGAAGTGGCAAAGGAATAGGCCAAAAATTCCTCCATGAAAGGAATTCCTACAGGAAAAGTGCTCTATCAGACTATTGAGAATATTTTTGATCTCCAGCATGAGGTAAAACATCTCTTCATCAACAAGCCTACATTTGCAAAATACAGAGAGTCTGATGAAATTTTCAGAAGAATGGTAAAGATTAAATTACCAGATGCAGAAGCTAGGGAAAAGTTATGTGATTTAATTTAAAAGGTAAAAGAAATACAGGTAAAAGAGCGGTAAAAGTGAAAACATAATAGTCAAAGGTTATGCAGAAGCTTGGGAAAAGTTATGTGATTTACTTTAAAAGGTAAAATAAATACAGGTAAAAGAGCAATAAAAGTGAAAACATAATAGTCAAAGGTTAAATGTAAAGAAATAACATATTTAAAGAGTATCAGAGCAGGTAGATAATAGTGAAAGATAGAGTTTGAAGTCAAAATAGAGATGAAAAACAAAGTTAAAAGTAGCCAGCGTAAAGGACACTCAACAACCTAGAAGACAACCAGCGTTGAGAAACAATAGAAGAGAGAAAGAAGAAAAATATCAACAAGCCAACAACTAATCTAAATAAAAGAGGGACAACTAGCATTAGTTAGATAATTGTGTCTAACTTCTTGCATGAAGATATTTAGTTTTCCTTGAATAATTCCTAAAAAAGTTTAGGATATTTTTTAATATTTTTTGTATAAATACTTCATAATTTGAAGTATTGAGGGTGGATTTCTGAACATTTCTATGGTTATATCGATCTGAAACCTGAGGGTTTATTGTAACATTTTCAAGTCAGCAGACTAGACTAAGGAATAAAGGCATTGCATTACAGGATTCATGTGTTGGGCCACTTCAGTGAAGTATCTTTCTATTTGTTAAAATTTTTATTTTCTTAAGTATTTCACATACTTGAATGTTTTCCAATTTAAATGCATAATTGGAATATTATTGCAGAATTTGCTTAATTACACTCTGTCTTTAACAATTATTCATTTTGATGTTTTATTCTAATATCCAAATTAGGGAACGCTTCATTGCTCCTTAATTTCAATTGACCTCTTTCACTTCCCTCATTATATGGATCAAGGAATCCTTAATTTCTCCTTAATCCCGATTAAAACCACTTCACCATCCAGCCTAAAAGATCTGAATTTACTCAGCTACCTTGCCCTGTGAACACTTCCTTTAGACCTTGATTCAGCCTTGTTTTCTTGACATTTTGACTCCATATCCCAATGGTAAAATGACAATCATCTATCCATCAGAATCAGTAAATTCCACCACCAAACCAAACCAAAATCAAAACCCAATCAATATTTCATAACTAGCCTAAAATCAACTAAAAACAACAAAGTTAAATCATAAAGAGAGATCCCTCTCTGAGCATTAGGAAGGCTAGATCCTGATCTCAAAAGTAGGTTTGTGGTTACCTCTAATATTTCTTCAACAAAAAGCTTAACAACCCCAAGAAATTATTGGAGTGAGAACATACTGGTGACCATACTGGGGAAGAATCAGTCCTCAATGAAATAAACCTTAAAGGAAACTTTTATACTCATCTTTTCACCTTAAGTTTTAGTTAGGGTTGTTACAATATTTCATTATTAAATTAAAATTCTGGCTTCCAAAAGAATATACTATACCAGATCTCATCTTGATCCTCAACCTACTGAAATAGTGGATGATCTTGATAGAATTTTAAAGAAAAACAAAAAATTAGAAAGTCTAGGGAATACTAGTCAATTAATCAAAGCTAATTCACTGCCAAAGAATTATCAAGCTTACAAGATATTGAATTTGATCTATCATTTGAACACTCATTGTTTAGAACTAAATCTAAAAGTTTAATTTATGATAGTGATTAATAGATCCTAATTTCATTCAATTCATTGAAACAAAGAAGGATACTATTTCACCTGATTCAGATCAACAATCTCTAGAACCGTTTGATAAACTTGAAGCTTTGACTGCAACTTTGATTAAGGACATTGATGAATCCTATCTTCAACATTCCGTTGAATTAACTGCTTTATCTTCTTATACCCCTAAGCCTTCTACCATTCACTCAGAGTCTGTAAATTCATCTTTATGTAGTACCACATCATCTATTATTTCCACTACACTTCACTCCACAAAATCATTCATCCCCAAACTTCCCCTTCAACCTAGAGTTTTATTTCCATTTCAAAAAAATTCAAGGTCATCCCCTAACACTTCTGCTACATTTTCTAGTACTTCATTCTCATTTCCAAGCATATCTTCTAGCATACCAACTACATCCCTAAGTGTTCCAACTTCATCTGCAAGTACTTCAACCTCATCCCCAAGCACTACCACTTTACCTCATAGCCAAGCAAGAATCTTAGCCATGGTAGCCAGATATGATCCTTTGGTCCTACCAGCTCAATTACATGCCATGCCCCAAGACCACCAAAGTAATATCTTTCAATTTGATGGTACTGGTCAATACACTACACAACAATATGTTAACAAAATGAATGAACTTTGAATTGCATGAAATTGATGAATTTGACATTCAAATGAGACTGTTTGCCCAAACATTAGTTGGATATGTAAAGAAAGGGTTTAAAGCTTTGCCTACCAATCATATTTCCGATGAAGAAAATTTCCATAGATTGTTTATCAATAGATGGGAGAAAAAGAGGAATCCTTTACAAATATTGTCTGAATATGAAAACATAAGAAGAGCACCTAATGAATCTGTTCAGGACTATTGTACTAGGTTCAATAGTATTTACAATGCTATTCCAACAAACATTAAACCCCCACCAGATCTAGCTTTAATCAAATTCCTTGATGGTTTTGATATTGATATGTCATACCAACTGAGAGAAAGAAACCCTGAAACATTAGAGAAGATGCAAAGTAATGTTGTTAGTGTAGAAGCAAATTTGTTAGCTAGAAGAGCTAGATTGAGAAATGAAAGAAGAGTAACTATTAAGGATGAACGATCCACATCAGACAATAAGATAGATAGCTTAGAAAAAACCATGGAAATAATGATGGATATATTAGAAAATATGGAAATAAAACCATAGTGGGATAATCAACAACAAGGTACTCAAATAAGAAATCCAAACTTTAGGAAGAATCCCGACACTGGTAAATCTAGAGAATCAACACTTGATCAACAAATAAGACCACCTTTCCAAGAGAACTATGCTGAAAGTTCTCACAAAAATGAATAAGATGAAGACAATCAGATTAAATTAATGGGCATAAATGATGATAATATTATTTTTCTTACCCAAGAAGAAAATGAATTATACATGCTACAATAGTTATAGTTAGAATATGGAGAGTCTTTGGATTATAAGCAAGGTTATGAATATGCCATTAATGAAGTTCACAAGAAATATAACCTTAGGAGAAAGAAAAATGTCGAAGCCCCTACTAAGAAAACTGCCCAAAATTAGACCAAGAAAACAATAGAAGTGCCTGCAATCAAAGTACTACAAATTCTCCCTAGGGAAGTTCAAAAAAATTCCACTTCAAAGATTACACCCAGTCCAAAAATTGTAGATATCACACCTGATGATCCTAAATCAAATACTGCTGCTAAAAAATCAGTTATTAATAAAACTTCAGCTGATATTCAAAAATCAGTTACTTATAAAACTTCTACTGATACTTCATGTTAGATGATCCAAAAATAAATATTATCATAGGTTATAAAGTTTGAATAAAATAATTATTAATTTAAGATATTAAATTAATAATTATTATTCTAGAATATTTAATTATTTTATGGAGACATTTAGAATTAGCATATTGTTGTAACAAGATATGACTCTCCAAATGTGTCGTATCTTAGTCCTTTTTGTTAGCTAGTTATTTGGAATAGCATTTAATGTAAGTGGACACTTGTTATTTAATAAGTGATCCATAATTAGTGGAATTTAGGACATTGAGCATATAAATAGCTCATTGCAAGAGTGTTTTTGTTGTTGGGGTGTAAACTCTTGCATAATTCCAAATGTAATTGTTTTTCTAATTAATAAAATTACGTATCTATCAAATGGAGGGAATTAGGATAGATCCAGTAAGAATAGAGGCAATTTTGAACATAAGTCATCCTAGAAACATCAAACAATTGCACACATTTTTAGGTAAAATTAAATTCCTTAGAAGATTCATTTCTGATTTAGCAGAATTAATTAGAGAATTGAATAACATGTTAAAAAGAGATTCAACACTTAAATGGAAAGTAGAGGCAAAACAATCTTTTGAATGAATCAAACAAGCTCTTACAAGAACAACAGTCCTAATAAGTCCTAATTTCCAAAAAGATTTTATTATTTTTTCTTTTGCTTCAGAACATAGCATTGCAATAGTCTTTTTGCAAAAGAATGATCAGAGTTATGAACAACCCATTTCTTTTTTCAGCAAATCCTTAAGAGATGCAGCACTAAAGTATAACATAATGGAAAAACAGGTACTTGCTTTAGTGAAATCTACTAAATATTTCAAAGTATACATCTTATATTCACACATAACTGCATATGTTCAAAATGCAGTAGTAAAGGATATTCTGACTCAGAATGGGCCTGATGAAAAGAGAGGCAAATGGATTGCCACTATTTTGGAATATGATATTGAACTTAAGCCCACCAAATTGATTAAGGCCAAAGTTTAGCCAAACTCATGGTTGAATCGAACCGTTAGGCCTTAGATACAAATTTAATTTCTCAATTAGATGATCAGGAAGAGATGGCGACTCCACATATCAGTGAAGCTTTCATTGACTCACCTTGGTATGTAGATATCATATTTGTTTTACTAAATCTACAAGGTCCTCTTGGTTTATCTAGAACTAAAGCTATATTTTTGAAAATGCAAGAAATGAAGTATTGTATCATAGATAGTGCTTTACTCTGGAAAGATCATGGTGGTATACTACTGAACTCTTTATTAAAATATGGAGTTGATAAAGTTATGAAAGAGTTTCATGCAGGTGACTGTGGAGGACACCTTTAGTGGAAATCAACTGTTGATAAAATCTTGAGGGCAGGTTTTTACTAGCCCAATCTTTTTGCATATGTTAAAAAGTATGTGACCTCCTGTCACAAATGCCAGATCTTTGAAGGGAAGAAAAAGCTATTACCTTTACCCCTTAAACCCATCTCCACAGAAATGCCATTTCAGCAATGGGGTATAAACTTCATTGGTGAAATTCACCCACCCTCCTCAGCCCAGCATAAATGGATTTTGATAGCCACTGATTATTTCACCAAGTGGATAGAAGCCATTCCTTCTAGACAAGCCACTGATTCTATCATCATCTCATTCCTTGAAAACAATATCGTTTCAAGATTTGGATGCCTAAAAAATCTCATTACTGATAATGAAACTTCTTTCAAATCTAAGAAGATGATTGAATTTTGTAACAAATACCACATCAACCTTGGCCATTCCACTACCTATTACCCCCAAGGTAATGGACTTGCAGAATCCTCCAACAAAATCCTAGTAAATATCATTAAGAAACTGTTAGAAGACAACAAAAAGACCTTGAACAAAAGGTTAGTTAATGCCTTATGGACAGATATACTGACTACAAATAATTCCATTGGTACATCTCCTTATCAACTAATATATGGAATGGATGCTGTTTTTCCATCCTCTTTAGGAGTGCCAGTGATGAAGATGATTCAAGAACTGCAGGTTGAACCAAATGATATCCAGATAAGGATAAATTAGACTATTCATTTGCAGCAAACCAGGGAAGAGGTTTACATCAAATCACAAGTGATCCAAAATAAAATTGAAAAGATATTTGATAAGAAAACTAAATCTGATGATTTTTACATAGGTGACAAAGTATTTAAGTGGGATTCCATAAGAGAGGAAAGAGGCAAGCATAGTAAATTTGATTTTCTATGGAAAGGCCCCTATATCATTTATGGTTACAGAGGTAACAATGCATTCTTCTTGAAGGAAATATATGGATTAGATCTACCAGGAGGAATAGCCAACGGTAGGATGCTGAAGCATTAATTTTCTCCAAATTAACATTAGTTCATTTGTTTACTTTGCTCATTGTACATAACATTGCAAAGCATAGATTGGATTGGATGTTTTTCTTGCAAAGTTGAAGCCCGAAGAGAAGGCCCTAAGCTTTGAAAGACAAAATATCATAAGTATAAATAAAGAAGAGCTCAGAAAACTATTACAACGCAAACAAAGTCAAAGTTCCAAGGCTACTAATCTTAAATTTCTTGACATTTCACTAGGAAATGCCATCCCCATGTGGAGCCACTGTTAGGGTCCTATAATAATAGGATTTATAATTTTGAATTGACTATGATTAGCCTTGTAATATTGTACATACTTTGCTTTCTGCAAATTGTTTTCCCATATTAAAAAATGTAAAGAGGGTAAAGTCCTAAAAGAAAAATCAAAGGACTAAAAGAAAAAGATAAAAAATAATGTAAAATATGAACCCCATGAAAAAGAGATAAAAAAAAAAAGATTGTGTGCAGCTTTTAAAAATGCCACAATCCATGATAATCAAAAAACTTAATCTTGATCATTCATGCTTTAAATTTCATGCTGATAGTTAGTGAATAAAGATCTAGCCAAACTGTTTAATATTGCCAGATCAGTAGTTAGGTAGAGGGTAAAATGAGCTCAATAGTTTAAATCTGAGCCATTGGAAGTAATAAGGTTAGAAGTAGATTAGCTTTCTTACAAAATAAAAATAAAAGGGGTCAGCAAGCTCAAATGCACCCCAATAAATGAAGAAAAAATGTTAGGGTAAATGATGGGTAGGTAAAAGCAGTTTTCACAAGGCATGGAAAGCATCAAGTTGGTAATTTCATATCACTAATATCCCAAAATCCCCTTCCCCTTGTTAAAAACCCTAATTCCACTCTTAAAAGGCATTTTCCCTTGTAAAAATATCCCTCCCCTCCATATTAATATATTTTCCCTTACTAAACCCCTTTTCCCTAGATTAAAATCCATTTTCATTTGAAAAATAAAAAAATCCCTTTACTAATTCCCTTTTCCATTTAAAACACACTTCTCCTAAGTTTTAAATAATGTATCAGGTCCCACTGCTTAATCCCACCCCGATGTTATTTATTTCATTTGTAGTATGTTTTAAATATCCTACACATATTAACATTCCACTGTATATTATTAACTCACATTATTAAATTAAATCCTTGTTCTATACCTTTACCTCGTATTATATTAATTCCCACTTATATATATTTCCCCAACCCATTATTTTATTTATAACCAATAGTTTTAATTTTCCCTGCATTTGATATATCCCAGGCCTAGCTTATAACTCTACTTCAGATAAACCTTATCACTACAGTTTAAACCCAAAATTTTATATATATTAAAGTCTTTGCATATACATTAAAACCCACCGCATAACATTATCCCCTAGGCTCTGCTTATCAAATCCCTGAGTCATCCCTCGACACCTTTCATCCGTTAGATCTCCTTCCATCAGATCCGACGACCAATGAAAGCTATCACACACCCGATTGCCTGACCGTTGACAACACTGAGGGGTTGCAAAATGAGCAGTTTTGAAACCCCGCTCCCTTGCTACGTGGTGGCTCCACGGCTCATCGCGCTCTCCATTCTGAAAAATTTTTACCAGTTTTCCTGCATGTGAAAACCACTCATCCACTTTCCACCAGTTACCACGATACCGCCCTCATTTGAAAGTTTACCTCCATGTCAACATTTAACCACTTTTGGTTAAAAATCAATAAGGCTTCCCTTTACAAAATTTTCACCATTGTTCTATTGAAGTCCGCATATAATAGCCTCTACCGACCTATTCTCGAGATAAAACAACGTTGCCGACCTATTTTTAAGCCAAATTCAACCATAATTCAAACCTTTTGATGCTAAAGCCAGTGCAGAATCAGCCTGAAGCCTTATAAAGACAAGTTTGAAGCCTATTTCACTGCAAGAAAGCCTATGTTGCTTCCATAACCCCTTCTTCATACCAAAGCTTCATTTTCTAGGTGTTCCTGAAGAGCCAATATCTGTTCTTAAGGAAGTAATAAGTTAGTTAATTGAACCATTTAAAAGCTGCGCAGACCATAGAAAAGCCACTATTACCCCCAAAAACCTTCCCACAGACTATAATTATCTTCTCATAGTATTCATAAGGGCCTGAGCCTATTTCTTAACTTAGAGAGTAATTAATTTATAAAATTAAACAAGTTAAATGGCTTCCCCAAGCATTGTGACTGTAAATCCCCTACAACCTCCTGTTGTTGATGTTGAACACACCCCACTTGCAGAAAAATACTTCAAATTCAGTGACCCTATCACTGATTTCAATCTCCTTGAGCTCCATTGTGGGAGCCATGATAAATCCATTGACCATGCTGATGATATCTGCCTTTGGGAATCCAATTTTCCCAAGTATATCCTTACACATAATTTCCAATTCCCAGAGATAATCAGGCTCTATGAAGCTAATTATTTTCCCAATGAAAGAGCCCTAGTAACCCACAACAAAGAGATATTGTTCACCATTACTGCAGAATATATAAACAAAATGCTTCAAATTCAACCTAAGCATGATGAATCTCCTCTGTCAATTGAAATCCTTGCTGAATCATATCTAAAACTTGACTTTCCAAAAAGGTTTCAGATCTTTCAAACCTTTCTGCCTTCATCAGTTGAAACCCTCCATATTTAGCCTCAATTTTCTCAAAAAGAACAAGATAGATTATCACAGTTTTGTCTTGCATTCTAGGCTATTTTACAGATGAGTAGGTAGATGCTTCAGCCTTAGGTTTTTTGTCTATTTTTTACCCAGGACAACCTCCATCCTTCACATTTAACTTTGATCAGTACTTATCAGATGATATTCATGAGAAACTAGTTAAATTACCTGAAGAAGGAGTCTTCATGTATTCATAAGTGTTGTTTGACATGTTCTTATACTTTCAATCTGAAAGATTTACAGTAAACCTCCAAAAACTGGACATTGAGGGCAATCCCCAATCAGTTGTTTTTTGGACTTCCTTAATCAAGAAATATTCCACAGAGTTTACTTACATCAACTTCATTTATTCATTTATTCATCCTATTGTCAATATGATAAGCAATAGAAGTCAACCCAGAGTTAGTGATGAGATAAAAAATGTCTTACAGTTGTCTGAACACAGTAGCACAGGAGACTGGTACTTGTACCAGAATAACACTGAAATTAGAGTATATGGATGTCAACTCATTCCATATAAGCTGCCCAAATACCTCCCAATGAGGTTATTTGTGCTTGAATATATCAGGAAGATCATAAAATCTGATGAAGTGAACTTTTTGTCAGCAAAGAAGAAGACACAATTTAATATTAAAAACTAGATTGGTCGTTTCACCTGCAATAATAGGGCTACTAGTCAACAGGCAGAAAAATACTTACAGGAATTTAAGTTTAGTGAGAGTTTCAAGTGGCATTATGATCTTTTAGGAGTTATCAGCAAGTTAAGAATAAATTTTAAGCTAACTCCTTTTGTTCATGAGTCTAAACCAAACATTGAGAAGTACTCCAACCAGTCATAGTGGTTGGAGAATACTTTGAAAGAGATGGAGAAACCAGTAGATACCAATTCTATTCTGAAAAATCCAGTCCTACAAGATAGGAATTCTAAAAGGCTAAGAGAAGAAGGATCATATTCAAATCAAACCACTACAGAAACCAAATTTAAATTGATGTACAGGAAGAAGCCCAAGCTAACTCCTGTAAATGAACAAGTTGAGACTATTGAAATCCTTGATATAGACACGGTGGTTAAAAAAAATGCACCACCTGCATTTTCAGAAGAAACTCACCAGCCTTCAACCTCTAACACTCAAATCATTAAGAAGCAACACAGCATTGAGGTGTCTTCATCAAGTAAACGAATAGATAAAGAATAGAATATCATGGAGAAGTATAAGGAAATCAAGCTCAGAAATGAAACATTGAAAGCAGTAATCTATGCACAATATTGGAAGCAGACACCTAGTGACCAGAGCAGGTTGCTTTTAGCCTTGGACTATAAGACCAAGAAGATGCAGATAACTTTCTTGCAGCCCACAGTGAAAAATCCAAAGTCATCAACTGACTATAAGAAAAATACATATGAAGTTCAAGCCAAATATCTACATCCTATAGAAAAAATAGAATTTCATAAGCAAGCTGAAGAAATGATATACTCCACAATGACCAACAAAGCCATGAATGTGTAGAAACTGCAAAATACTCTAGAAAACATTAGAGGACAGTTAAAACTAGAGAAGGCTTCCTCATTAGCCAAGGACAACATAATCAAATCATTGGAAGAACTGGTCATAGAGGTAGGATATGATCCCCATAACATCAAAGTTGTAGAAGAAATCATCAGGAAAAAGAATGCAGACATTGCTGCATTGAAAAAATAGTTGAAATTTTCTGCTACTAAACATCCATAGGATAAGGAAGTTCTAGAGAATGAAGGAAAAAAATATGAAATGATGAATCTCATCATTCAGTTGACAACTCAACAGAAAGAAATGAAGAATGAGATGGAAAAATTGGTGCAGGAGAAAAAGGCCAGCATGGAAGCAACACATCTCACTGCTATTGTTACAGTTACTACAACAGTTCCTTTTCCTTCAACAGCTCCAGTGCAACAACACTTCCAGTAGCTACAACAGTTCCATCTACATCAACAATAGATTCAATAACATCATCAACTCATCCTAGTGATGAAGCAGGTAAACTGGTTAAAGCAATGCAAGACATGTCCATACAGACTAATGAAATAAATAGACTTAAAGAACAAATGAAAAGTATCGAGGATGGGAAGAACTTGATACAAATCATGCATAATAATGAAACACAAAAGTCAAAAGGATTGACTGATAAAGTACATAAGTTAGAGAAAGAGTTGACATTGAAAGAACCACTTGCCCAAACAAAGCAGCAGTTGTGGGCCAATATCATTGAATCTGTCAATGATATTTGTCCATCAATTTATTTTGTTATACAACAACCCCATTTATTTTTATAAATAGGGACCCTTTAGAAATAAATAGGAAATTCTTTTAAATTTTCTAAAACAAAAAACTTAGAAAATAAATATTTTCTTTTTAAAAGTTTTCTGCTTTATTTTCTTAAGCGAATCACAAATCACATATCTTATGAATTTCAAAGACTCATAAATCTTAAAATATGTGAGTTGTGATATGCGCTGAAGATTCTCCGAAGATATGATTAAAACTTTTCAAAAAACTTCAATCACTGTTATATTTACTTTATCGCACTGCACCTCACTTAATCAATCAGAAACATGAAAAGAAAATTTATATAGGTTGAGACTCCACAGACCCGATGAGAAAATAAATAAATGAATATAAAACCTTCGGCAATTGCGGTCACTTAAGTTTTGCAAAAAAGCGCAATTCGCATTTCGCATAACTTATAACATACACCAAAGTGTTATTCTATAAAAGTTGCGATCTGCGATTTGCACAGATCGCATTTCGCAGCCTTTAAAGGTAAGTATTACGAATGGTTATAAGTTATAAATTGCGATATGTGCATCGACGCCATTTAATGGATCAAGCATGTAAATAAAATTGTGTCATGTCAAAACGAAGTTCAACGTCTTAAAGACTTTAAAGCGATTGATAGATTTTACGTGTGGAGGTATATGAAATATTAATTCAAAGATTATGAATGATGATTGGTGCTATATCTTAAAATATTGATATCTTCTTGCGTGTGTTTGAAATAAATGATAGATTTTTCTCTAAAATACTCTATACTTGTAAAAATTCGCTCTGTTTTCAAGAAACCAATTAACGGATTGAAGAAGAACAAAATGAGAAAAAAAAGGTAAAGAAATTTCTCAAAGGTCATCCACTGAAGATACAAAGATGTCTCCATTATTTTCAGATACCATCTACAACAAATATTGCGGCAGTTCAATATCAGAGGCAATGTATAAGCTTTTTGAAAGTGAAGGACCAAGGGTGATAACCAAATTTTCTTCGATAGACACTGCTTCTACCTCCGACGCAACTCTTTTTGACATTGCATGCTCATACAGTCCCAAGATAGCTGCAAGACCAAAGATTCTTCCTTACACAGACATGGTCAAGTGGGAAATTGATCACTTAAATATTGAAGATAGAATGTTCAAGAATTCAAAGGGAGAAACTATGGGTACTTTTAGGGTAGAAGATTTAACAACAATGTACCATCTACCACCCCCGCAGCAGAAATATGACAAAGACTATTTGCATAATTTTAGAGGAGAACATCGAGATCTTATTAAAGTCATCCAAGAATGGAAGGATAATGAGGGGAAATTGAAGCAAGATAAGTTTTGTATGTACCCAATTTCCCTAATTCTTAATCCTTACTGTTATGTTACCGGTATGTTATGTAGATTATTTTCCAAACTTGATAGCACTAGATTCTCAAGAGAATGGGTTCCTCTGATTGACGCAACCATCAATTCATCAATTTTGAATTGGGCAGACATCTTATCTAATAACCTAGCTAAGCACATTACCGAATATAGGAATAAAATAAGTATTTAATTCATAGAAATAGCTCCCTTTTATATGTCTGCCTATGTCATGGATGCTATCTGTTTTAATTTCTAGTTTTTCTACCATGGGATGGAAATGGACTACCCAAGACCCTACCCCAATTCATATTTATCACAGAGAACTCTGAGATTCAGACTTGCACCTACACTTCTATAAAATCTATTATGGAGTCACATTGCCTATGCACCAAATGATTTTCAATAAAAAAGCTCCTAGGTTCTCTAAAGAAGCCAATGTAGACATTCTTCCCATAGCTATATTGTTTGCAGAGGAGAATTTTACATATATTAGAGTATTCGGGAGTTATGCTTCTCCACATGTTTTACCCTATTATGTTCCCGATAAGTTACTTGCAAAAGAAATAACCTATCAGCTTATTAATGGTGTCACGAAACATTTGAAAGATGCTAAAAATGCTATTTGGCCTAATTTCCCTGTACAATGTGGCACTTTTGCATTATCTAACATTGACCATACTTACGAGGAAGTTTCCAAAATTCACTTATTGAAATTGGAAGTAATGCCAAAAATTTATATGATCCAAATTATGTAATTAAAATTTACATCACAGAGCTTAAGTTAAAGCCTTTTGTAAAGGAAGAAGATGGATTTGATGATCTCTTCCAGGGCATGGAATTTTTTTTCAGATATTATCAAGTATGTATCTAGTCGACTAAGTCAGGATGATTTTGAAGCTTTCCAAGCATACAGAAACAAGAGACTACATAAAGTCCCTCTCAATTTGTTAACTATTGAAGATGACACCAAACACACTCCAAGTGTCAGCCTGGATGATGAAGTAAAATATATGTCTGAAGACGAATCAGGTCAATCATAGCAACAATCTCATTATTCGGATCACTCTGAAAATGAATCTTAATCTAAAAAGGAAAACTCAGAAAAGATAATTGACCGAGTTATTCATGAGATAGAAATGCTAGAGAAAATGAGAAACAATGGAACAAAATCATATTCTCAAGTAGTTCAGCATAGTCACAATATGCTAGATTAGTCCAGTTCACCACAAGAAAAAGATCTCATAGATGAATGGAAGGAGTTTTCCAAAGAAATAAAAAATCCTAAAGAGAATCCTAATACTAATCAAGCAATGAGTTTCCAGACACCTGACACTCCCAGAAGATAGTGGAAACTGTTAATCCACTACAAAGAGTTCCAACACAGCATGAGAAAGAAATAATACCGGCCTACCCTACAGATCAGATAGTTCTACAAATTGAAGATATTCCTTCATTGGATATTTTCTATAGTCCTAGTTATAACGCTGTGGTTAAAAGAAACAAAAGAAGGAGAATTGATGAAACAACTTCAAATCCTACATATGAATTAGTTGATGTATTATGGAAAGATTCCTCAGATGATCCTACTGAACATCTAACCAAATTATCACAGTATGCAGGGGCATATGCTACTGCTATTGTTGATAAAGCTACTGAGGTTAGAGTGTTGTTAAAACAAAAATAAGCCAGAGTACAAGAACCTAGAGAAGTTGTTGAATGAAGAGAAATATAATTCCAGTGAGCAAGCCAAAGTAATCACAGCCTAATTTCATAAAAATATTTAAGGCCTCAAATTGCAGCATCAGATAGAGTTTAATGAAAAACAAACACAACTGGAAATAACAATGACTAAGGTACAAAGTTAACCACAATTAGAGCAATTTATCAATGAAGCACTGGATTTAAACACTAAGTTAAAGAAAGAATAAGAAGTGTTTTGTCATCAAGCTTGTAAAATTGACTCTTATTGTGATTCAAATAAAATAATGATCTAGCAGATAGCGATCCAAAAACTTGAATGTGAAAGACTTGAGAAGAAAATTGAAGAACACATTCAATGGAAAGTATCAGATTCGGGGAAGCAAGTTAATCTACCTCAAGTAGATATGCTTCACAAAGAAATTCTATTCAGATAATGGGAATCGCAAATCAAACAGGAAGAGAAGCAACCACAAAGACATCCAAGATATCATGTGAGATTATTGAATCTATGTGTGAGAAACTGTCTAGAGTATAACTTCTTAAGGAAAACACGTCTGATGTGTTTTCAGAAACAAGATAGGTGGAAACAAAGTGGAAGTAGAGAGCAGATACACAGGAGGAAATGATTAAAAAGGTAAATAATTTTGATCAAGAAAATTACTAGAATTTTCTGATCAAACCTTATCATCAACATCAAACTCTGCAGTCTCTTATAGATTCAACAAAGAAATCTTAGTCAGCAATTTCAAATGCTATTTTCAAGGGACAAATCCGATCAAGGATATTGCAACCAGCTCAGCTCAAAGAAATGTTAGATATATGTCAACTTCATGACCACATTCAGAAAGAAGGGCATGACTCATAAATCAGAATTGTTAGTTTAATTTCCTAGATTGTAGTTTAAGTTAGCTTTATGAGGAAGGTTGTTTTAAATCTCCTCTATATTTTTGTAATAATATATTTTAGTTTATAGTTAGTTTAGTATTTAAACCCTTCTCATGCATTTAGAGAAGGGTCCAGAAATTTTTCAAAAACAATTGCAAAGAATGCACTATTGTAAGTTTGTGAGTGCTTTGATGAATTAATGGAACACATTTGTTATCTTTTGAAAATTAAAGTTGTTTAATTGATGTTGCACTACTGTACTCTTTAAATTTCTTGAAAGTGAGAAGGATCAGATTCATTGTTGTCAGTTTACATTAGTAGAACTTCGTACATATGGTACTTCTATTCACTTGTATTAAGTCTTACTTCATAGATTGACAATCATCTTTTTATTGCATTATATGTTTGAAACGTCATCATATATAAATATTACATGCACTTCTGTTCTAATATTTAGCTATGGTTTCTTATTGAATATGTAATCACACAGATAAATGCGATATTTCTTTCACAATTATTCTGTGAAAACTAATTTGTTAGAAGAATAATTTTACATAATTTTCATCTCTTTCGACTATTAAATGATCTATATTACTGATAGTTGAAAGATATCATTTTAGATCACATAAAGGAAAAACAACCTGGGTATAGATTAGATTAAAAATTTAGATAGATGCATATATATTAAAATAATTATCCATTTGCATGCTATATTCACAACACCCTCAAAATCATCCTTATTGGGAAACTGGTCCCATTATCCCCATTCGGAGCCACTACACCAAATGAAAAAGGAGCTGCTTTAAGGTTCAGACCAGGTGGTTTTCCCCCATGTTTTGGCAACGGAATTCTGAGGCCTCAACACCATTCAAGTTATTTATGAACAAAATAATTTGATCAAGGTAGCAGGTGAAGCCATTCAGAAAATCAAGGAAGAACTTGGTAAAAAGCCAGAGGAGGCCAATGAAATCATTAAGTTTCTTAATTCCAAGAACAAACAGGAATTGGAAGGAATTGGCATAAATGATAGGACTGAAACAATACTAGAAGTCAGAAAGGTAATTTCTAAAAGGAACTTAAAGGTACAACTTGAAGAAAAGTGTCAGAACATGGAGCTTGCAATAACTAGATTCATGGTTAAATTTGATATTTTGAGGCAGAAAGGCCTGCCAAATCCTTTGGTTATCAATGAAAAATTGATGAAACATGAAGATTATTATAAGAAAATCAGAGAAGTGGCAAAGGAATAGGCCAACAATTCCTCCATGAAAGGCATTCCTACAGGAAAAGTGCTCTATCAAAATTTTGAGAATCTTTTTTATCTCCAGCATTTGGTAAAACATCTCTTCATCAACAAGCCTACATTTGCAAAATACACAGAGGCTGATGAAATTTTTAGAATAATGGTAAAGGTTAAATTACCAAATGCAGAAGCTTGGGAAAAGTTATGTGATTTACTTTAAAAGGTAAAATCAAAACAGGTAAAAGAGTAGTAAAAGTGAAAACAGAACAGTCAAAGGTTAAATGTAAAGCAATAAAAGAGTTAAAGAGTATCAGAGCAGGCATATAACAGTGGAAGACAGAGTTTAAATTCAAAACAAAGTTAAAAGCAGCCAACGTAAAGGAAACTCAACAGCCTAGAAGACATCCAGCGTTGAACAACAACAAAAGAGAGAAAAAAGCAAAATATCAACAAGCAAACAACAAATCCAAATAAAAGAGGGAAAACTTGCATTAGTTAGGTAGTTGTCTCTATCTTCTTGCATGAAGATATTTAGTTATTCCTGAATAATTCCTAAAACAATTTAGGATATTTTATAATAGTTTTTGTATAAATACTTCATAATTTGAATTATTGAGGGTGGATTTCTAAACATTTCTGTAGTTATATCGATCTGAAACCTGAGGGTTTATTGTAACATTTTCAAGTCAGCATACTGGACTAAGGAATAAATGCATTGCATTATAGGATTCATGTGTTGGGCCACTTTAGTGAAGTATCTTTCTATTTGTTAAAATTTTTATTTTCTTAAGTATTTCACATACTTGAATGTTTTCCAATTTAAATGCATAACTGGAATATTATTACAGAATTTGTTTAATTACACTCTGTCTTTAACAGTTATTCATTTTGATGTTTTCTTCTGATATCCAGATTAGGGAATTATTCATTTCTTCTTAATTTCGATTGACCTCTTTCACTTCCATCATTATCCGGATCAAGGAATCCTTAATTGATCCTTAATCCCGATTAAAACCACTTCACCATCTAGCCTAAAAGATCTGAATTTACTCAACTACCTTACCCTATGAACACTTCCTTTAGACCTTGATTCAGTCATGCTTTCTTGAAATTTTGACTCCATGGAC
Organism: Pinus albicaulis; assembly: GCA_034641835.2. Taxonomy (NCBI): domain Eukaryota; kingdom Viridiplantae; phylum Streptophyta; class Pinopsida; order Pinales; family Pinaceae; genus Pinus; species Pinus albicaulis. The sequence continues at coordinate 139,454,854 of CM076580.1, read as the reverse complement.
CAATGGTAAAAATAAAATCATCTATCCATCTGAATTAGTAAATTACACCACCAAACCAAACCAAAATAAAAACCCAATCAATCTTTCATAACTAGCCGAAAATCAACTAAAAGCAACAAAGTTAAATCATAAAGAGAGAGACCTCTCTGAGCATTAGGAAGGCTAGATCCTGATCTCAAAAGTAGGTTTGTGGTTACCTCTAATATTTCTTGAACAAAAATCTTAACAACCCTAGGAAATTATTAGAGTGATAACACCTCTTAATTCATCACTGTGATCATCAACATCATAGGGGCTCTGAAAGAAGGAAGTATCCATAAAATAGGGTCTAGGCCAACTTAGGGGCATCTTAGGTTGAATTAGACAAATCATCAAGCAAGCCAACACCTTAGCTTCCTAGTACATCATTTTAGCATATGGAGGTGTAGCAGGGGGAATACATCCATGTGGAGTCTCTTCAAAGATAAATGTCCATTTCATGAAGGAAATGTTGGGGCTATAAGGTAATTTTTACTCTCAACAATAGGAAAAATGTCCTCTGAGGGGTGCTAGATAGGTGTCAAGTCTTCCTTTAAAGGATATTTGCTGCATGAGTAATGAACCACCTAAAAAATTCCCTCAAGATCAAGCAAGATCACAATTATTAGGGACGAAAAAAATTACAGTATCGTTATGAACCATATTCAATGTTGGGGGCACAAGTTGAGTTCACATAAACCTTGCCTTCCAATGTATTTATATCTTAGGATTTGTAAGCAAGTTATCACACCTTTGTTAGGGAAGATTATTCCTTCATCCCTATTTGGTGTTTTCATCTCTTAAATGGAATTCCATGTAATAGGTTGAGCCATCAATCCATATGTGCGTGTGATAATCATGTTAATGGTGTGGGAAAGAATTCAAAAAATATGGCCATAGCCATGGTACTAGCTAAAGGGGGTCCAATATCTTTGGGTACTATAATGAGAATATGGAGAAATCGTGGAGGCATGAGTTGTAGGAATTTACAGGATAAGTTCCTTAGATCAAATAACAAAGGTCACCGCTCACAAACAAATCAAATTTCAATACACTAGTATTTGATGTGGTTAAAACCCTCGAAGAGGGAAACAATCCATGGCCTGAGCCAACGCGGCCACTTCAGGAAATTTATTAATATAAAGAAATAAAATTTACATAATATTCTCTCATAAAAAATTACCAGACAAATGAACCTCCATGCTCTTTAAATAGAGATCATGGACCAAGCGGGTGTTAAGCCACAGATCAAGTGTCGGTAATACCAAGGAGAGAGTGAACTGTCAGATCACTACATATCATGACTGTCAGATTATAAGTTACAAATGTAAATAGTAAAGAAACACACTTTACCTAACTCTACGCTAGACCAAGTTATACTTAACTATTTCCTATGTGTCGGAATATCCTAACATGAGTTACCCATTGCCTCAAATTTTTTTTTTTTTCCACCCCTTTGGTGTGCCTTGGTTTATATTTATTCGTTGCATAACTTAGGAGACCAATATTGATTCATGATTTTCCAATATGTATTAAATATGTAGTAGTGTTTTTGGGTGTGTGTTATATTCTTTCCACGAATTGTTGCACGTGCATGAAGGGGGGGGAGGGGGGGGGGGATGGATAACACCCCCTGTTCGTTGAGTCAGGCACAATAGGGGGGATTCATAGGGGGGTGGTATCCCCCATGTTCATTGCACTGGGTGAAATAGGGGGGATTTGTAGGGGTGTGGTATCCCCCTTGCATAAGGTCTGGAGTAGGACCATGGGAATTTTTTTTGGACCCTATATTAGATGGGAAAACCTACCTATGGTTTTGTGCATGGGTTTTGCACATGCCATTTTGGGCATGATGGTTTTCTTTCCATGGTATTTTGTATATCCGGTCAAGGGAACTACGATTATCTTCTAATCTAGGGTTAATGTATTGGGGTTTATGAATGTTTCGACATGTATATATATTTATTGTAACATTGAAAGGAATATAATGAAAAATCAATATGGTAGTCCGGGTTTTGGTATCCGGGGGAAAATATCTATGTATATTTGTTTTACATTTTATGTTATCACCATTGTATATTTTCCGTGTTAAGAATTTGTTTGCAAGTAATTTCTATACAGGGTTAAAACCAACATTTGGTATCAGAGCCAAAGATCTCGAGTTCGAATCACACCCGACTTGCACTGGGGGGGAAATTGTTGGACATTGGATACACCATCACTACCCTTGTGTTTCGTGACATGTCCTTAACCTCCACTTGTGGATCTGTTAGCTCTGGAGATGATTCTGTTTACTAACACCTTCAGCAGATCTAAATCTAGAGGGAGATCTAAATATCTAGGAAAACCTGTAAAGGTTTGATGGAAATGCAGAAAGGAAGGGAACTTCAAAGATCCCAAGAAAGGAAAGGGATATGATCATGCTCTTTCTGTAGAGACAAAAAGCACCTCAGATGAATGTGGGGATGTGCACTTGGTTTCTTCTTCAAGTACACATGTAGATCATGAGGCATGGTTTACTGACTCAGGTGCATCCTTTCACTTCAGTCCCCATGATCAGGAGTTTAGAAAATTTGCTAAAAATTGAAAGTTACAGGATTGGGTTGAAACTAGGATGGTTGCGTAGATCTCGTCTTCTTGATTCATACGCCATGAACGGTTCAAAAAAATGATGTCATATGAGGAAAATATCACGTTCTGATTGAATTCCCAAACAACTAAATTTTGCGACAAGTTTGATTGGGTTTCCCAGTTAGCATGGAGGATGCACAGTCAACAAAAAGGAATATTCTGAGGAATACTCCTTTCCTCAAAACCAATCCAAAGTTGATAAGTAGCATGTTGTGATTTGTTGGTGGATTGTATGTTGATTTTGGTGGACCAATTATAGGGTGACATGGGGCTAGCCCTAAGGCCACCACATGTCCCCAAGGTGTAGTGTAAAATTTTTATAGAGGTCCACAGGGCTCGACCCCACAACCTCTAGCCTGCACACATAGGTCTCCACCAACCAGGCTACATGTGTTACTTAACATCTATAGAGCACTGGTTCTATTTTAAACTGTATTGTAATATGGCTTAGGGGTTGGGACTGCCGGCAGTCCCAACCCGTTAGCGGTCCATAGAACATGGTGACACAACAACGTTTAAAACACAACCACAAACAGTTATCCGATGGTTTCAAAATTCTATATTCATCGCAACATTTACATTATATTTATCACATGCCACAGTTTAATAATGTTTCTATGCATGGTTAGCAGTACAATCTGGGGTTTCTCCTAACCACCGGGGTTTGGGCTATAGTTCTGCTCCACCATAAGCAGTCACCGGGAAATGGGGGTTGGCATGTGGCCACCCCTAACCACCTAAATTTAATGCTACAGTTTAGACTAGTGGGTATTCTAGAGGTGCATTTTATGTGGCGGAAATTTCTAAAATAACTCCAGTTAAGTGGAGTTCTCCACAATTAATGGAGCTTTTCTAGGTGTTACTAGGAAAATGAGTTAGAGGCTCAATTTTCGCCCATTCTGAGTGAATGAAGAGTTAATCTAGACTAATTGGAGCATTTTGGAGGCATTGGTGCAGAGAAAAAAAACATTAGAGGCCTATAACTATATGTATTTGCAAAATTTTGAGCATAATGAAAGATGGACATGCCATTGGGAGTTGGACCAATAGATGTAGCCCAGGAGGGGTGAATTGCTTCATCATTCCTGCTGTGTAAATTTTATGTGGTGTTTTATTTCTCTATTTTACACTAGTTTTCAGTGTTATTTTCTCTTATTTCATGCTTATAATTCACTAAAATCATCTATATTTCATGGGTAAAATCCTCAATCCTTAAGAAAACTATGGAGACAAGTATGCACATGTTTATAAACTAAAAAGACACTTAGCACAACAAAACTAATACAGTTGTTTCAGATCAGATTGGTATTAGAGCTAGAGTTTATTCTCCGGTGTTGTTTTGTGCAAATATTTGTTTAACTGTTTGCAAGTTTTAGATGCTTACTAGGCTCACGCTCAAGAGAGGAGAAGACACGTTGGTAGAAGCAATAGCGTCTCAAAGTGAGCCACAACAAAGGAGAGCAAGATTTCCATAATCTCCAACACCTAGTTCACCTCCTAAGGAAGCATAAGTTCCATTAAGCATGCCTCATGAGGAAGGAGAAATCCCTGAAGAAGTTTATCCCAAAGAGGAAGAAAGAGTGTTAAGGAAATCATTCTTTGATAGGACTGAGATGGTGAGAATCCTTTATCAAGAAAGGAATGAGAAACTAGAAGGAGAAGGATCCAAACTTCACAAGGAAGGACAGGGATCATCAGGAGGTCACAATGATGAAGATAAGTCAAAGAAGGGCAATGGAGGCAATCAAGGGCCATCATCCTCACCCTCATCATCATCAAACTCTACTTCATCTTCAGTACATCAGACTCACAAGTCAAAGAACGTTGGTAAAAGTCCTTTCTTAAAACTTGATGTTAAGTTTGAATTGCCAATGTTTGATGGTGAAGTCAATGTAGAAAATCTTGATAATTGGATTAGGCAATTGGAGGTCTATTTGAGAATGCAGAACCTTCAAGATGATGATACTAAAATCCAATTAGCTTCATTGAGAATGGAAGGTGAAACACTTGTTTGGTGGGAAGCCAAGACAAAGGAGGAGATAAAAAAGCAGTGTATTATTATTCTATCATGGACTTATTTCATTACTACAATAAAACAAAATTTTTATCCATTAGCTCATATGAAAAAATCCATAATGAACTGGAAAAACTTTAGGTGATTGAAGGGACATAATGTGCAAGAATACACCCAATAATTTAGGAGAAGAGCTCTCTTATTAGGGGTAGATTTGCAGAGCCAAGATATGTTGCTCAAGTACATAAGGGGTTTACATAGCTACCTAAAACATATTATTCTCATGTTTAACCCCACAAGTTTAGATGAAGTATGTGTTCAGGCCACACATTTAGAAGCTAGAGGGAAAAACATTCTGAAGAGGGTAGGAACAAACCTTTTAAGGTGAAAAACAAAGAGAAGACCTCAAAAGGTAAAAGAAAAAAGAATGCATTTGTTAATAAAGAGGGAGAAAAACTGGTTTGTAAAAATTCTTCAAAAGAAGGCCACGATGAAAATCATTGTTGGAAATTACATCCTGAAAAGAGGCCCAAGAGATACAACAAAAAAGGGAAACAAAAAGTTGTAGCTACAACTCAAAATGATTTAGGAGAGGATTCAGGTGATGAATCTAAAATTATAGCCATGGTATTATAGAACATGAAGGGGAAAGAAATTGAAACTAAACCCAGTACTAGTACATCAAACTATCACATACATGCTCCTAATGAAGAAGAAAGAATTGAACTATTTGATGTGAGGGTCATATCCAAACATATCAAGATTGACACATTTTTTGACAGTGGGTCACAAGCAAACTTAATCTCTAAAGACTTGGTCAAGAAACTTAATCTTGAGACCATACCACATCCAAAACCATATCCACTTGGTTGGATTTGTAGGGATGCGAATTTATAGTTTCAAAGAAGTGTATATTGTGGTTTGCAATAACTGCACATTTTATTGACAGAGTTGAATTAGATGTGGTTCCGCTTTATATCACAGGTATTGTGTTGGGGAGTCCTTACTTGTATGATAGGAAAGAAATCTTCCATCGCCATGAGAAAAAATACCATATATTCAAAGATAGAAAGGAGTACATTGTTAGAGCACATCGCAAGAAGACAAATATTCCTATGGTAAATGCTGGACATGTAAAGAGGTTGGTAAATTCAAGTAAGAATTTTGTTCTTCTAATGATTAAGCCTAAAGATGATGTTAATCATGAATCATTTGAGGGATGTGATCCTAAGTTGAAATCAGATTTATATGATGTAGTTGATGCACATCATGAGATGTTTCAAGAGCCAACATGATTGCCTCCAAAAAGAGAGATTCAACATGAGATTCAGTTGCAGCAAGATTGTCCTCTTCCAAACATCGGCATGTATCGCATGTCGATAATGGAGAATGCTGAAATAAAGAGACAAATCAAGAAGATGTTGGACAAAGGAATCATAAGGCCAAGCACTTCACCATGTGGTTCACCCATAGTTTTGATTCCAAACAAAGATGGGACTTGGCGCATGTGTGTAGACTTTAGAGCTTTGAACAAGATAACGATAAAGAATTGATACCCACGCCCAAGGATATATGATTTTCTTGATCAGCTGAAAGAAGAAATTTTTTTCACTAAGTTAGATTTATGAAGTGGATATCATCAAGTAAGAATTGTAGAAAGTGACATATGGAAAACTGCATTCAAAACCAAACAAGGACTCTTTGAGTGGTTAGTTATGCCATTTGGTTTGTGTAATGCACCAAAAACTTTCATGTGTATTATGGATAGTGTTTTGCGTCCATTTCTTGATGAATTTGCGATTGTGTATTTAGATGACATATTGATTTTCAACAAAACAAGAGAAGAACATGTATTTCATGTGAATAGAGTGCTTGATGTGTTGAAGAAAGAGAAATTGTTTCTTAAGATGTCAAAGTGTGAATTTGGAAAGAATTCTTTGGTTTATTTGGGATACATTGTAGGAGGAGGAGAGTTGAGAATTGATCCTTCTAAAGTGGAATCTATTGTGAATTGGCCCACACCTAGAACAATAACCTAGGTAAGAAGTTTCTTAGGTGCAACTCAATATTGGAGAAAGTTTATTGCTAAATTTTATGCCATCACAGCTCCTATGCATGTAGTGACAAGTGTGAAGAAAGGCTTCCAATGGGGAGGAAAACAACAAGAAGCTTTCGAAGCTTTAAAAGACAAGATCAGTTTAGCTCCAGTCCTTGCATTACCAAATTTGAGATAGCCATTCGAGGTACAAACTGATGCTAGTGATTATGCCATGGGCGCAGTTCTTTTGCAGCATGGTAAGCGTATCAATTTTAATTCTAAAACATTCAATGGTGTTGTAAATAACTATCCTACATATGAAAAATAACTGTATGCATTGGTACAAAGCATAAAGAAGTGGAAACACTACTTGATGGGTACAGAGATGATTGTACATACCGATCACCAACCGTTACAGTACTTGCAGTTGCAAACAAAATTGCAGCAATTACAACATTTCAGGTGGATGGGGTTTCTTCAACAGTTTCACTTGGTTATAAGGTACAAGAAAGGTATTTTCAATAATTTTTTTGATATTCTTTCAAGACCGATTATTAGTGCATCTACTTTACTCAAAAATGATTCTATTGTACATGAGAGTTACATAGAACAATATGTAGATGATGTTGATTTTCAAGATGTGTATGCTAGTTTGAGTGAAGGGAATCAAGTTGAAGAAAATGATTATCACATGAATAAAAATTTGTTGTTTCAATTGGGCAAGCTGTGTATACCTCAAGGAGAGAGGCTAAGTGTCATGAGAGAAGCTCATTCATCTCTTATTGCTAGACACTTTGGGGTAAGCAAAACAATGGCGCATCTACAGAGGTATTGCTATTGGCCTTGCATGATAGATAGTGTGTCAAGTTTTATAAGAGTTTGTTATATGTGTGCAACATGAAAGCCTAGTAATAGGAAGCTTGGTTTGTACACGCCACTATAGGTACCATCAAGGCCATGGGAGAGTGTCTCCATAGAATTTGTTGGAGGTCTACCTATGTCAAGAAAACAACATGATTATCTTTATGTAGTTGTGGATAGATTCAGTAAAATGTGTATACTTATGCCATGTAAGAAAACCATTACTACTGAACAAACTGCTGAAATTTATTTTCAACATGTATGGGTTCATTATGGATTACAAAATTATATTGTTAGTGAAAGGGATTCCAGGTTCATTGGGAATTTTTGTTCCAATCTTTGGAGTATTATGGACACAAAGTTGAAAAAGAGTACTGCATTTCATCCGCAAACTGATGGAAAAACTAAGGTGGTGAACATAACCGTTGTGAATCTATTGAGAGGATATTGTAACAAACATCCTAAGTTGTGGGATAAGAAACTGCATTATATTCAACACGCTTACAATCGGGCAAAGCACTCTTCTACTTAGACATCACCTTTTGAATTATGCCTTGGGTATTTGCCAAAATTTCCATTAGACTTCATATTTGGTAAGGATGTTGCAATTTATGGCCATAGTAACAGCTTGAGAAAATTCAAAGTAAATACAAGGAGAGGCATGAAAAACATAGAGTTGATCACAAGTTTCAAGAGGGAGATTAGGTAAGGTTGCACATTAGAAAAGAAAGGATGCAATGGGAAGATAAAAAGCTCAAAACCATTCGCTATGGTCCATTCAAGATCATAAAGAAAGTTGGTAACAATGCATTTCAACTTGACTTGCCTTCATATACGCAAATGTATTCAGTTGTTAATGTTGAAAAATTAAGTTTGCATGAGCCACCTTTGATCGATGATCAAGGAAGTGATGTTTAGCTTCCTTCTATTGAATATTTCTCGCCAAAATGTCTGGATGAGCTCAAGGAAGATACAATTCTTGATAGGAGGACAAGAGCATCCAAGAGGGGAAGTGTTGAATACCTTCGAGTTAGGCTCAAAGGAACTAAACCAAGAAAGGAAAAGTGGATGGAAGTTGGAAAGGTGAGGGAGCTGTACCCTGATCTACTGAATAGGTAATCAAGTCTTTTGGGGTCCAAAATCTTCCCAACAGGGAGGAGTGATTAGGAGTTCATAAATTTTGCTCAAAATTGAGAGTTACAGGATTGGGTTGAAACTAGGATGGTTGTGTAGATCTCGTCTTCCTGATTCTATGCCATGAACGGTTCGAAAAATCGATGTCATATGAGGGAGATATCGCATTTTGATTGAATTTCCAAACAACTAAATTTTGCGACTGGTTTGACTGGGTTGGCTAGTCAGCATGGAGGATGCACAATCAGCAAAAGGAATATTCCTTTCCTTAGAACCAATCCTAAGCTGACAAGTGGCACATTGTTATTTATTGGTGGATTGTACATTGATTTTGGTGGACCAATTATAGGGTGACACATGGCCAGCCCTAAGGCCACCACATGTCCCCAAGGTGTAGTGTAAAATTTTTAGAGAGGTTTGTGGGGCTCGACCCTGCGACCTCCGGCCTGCACGCATAGGTCTCCACCAACCAGGCTACATGTGTTACTTAACATCTATAGGGCATCGATTCTATTTAAACTATATTGTAATATGGTTTGGGGTTGGGATTACTAGCAGTCCCAACCTGCCAGCGGTCCATAGAACATGGTCAGATGACAATGTTTAAAATGCAACTAAAAATAGTTATTTGATGGTTTCAAACTTCCGCAGCCACCATAACATTTACGTTATATTTATCACATGCCATGTTTTAATAACTTTTCTTCGCATGGTTAGCAGTATAACCCGGGGTTCTGCCTAACCACCAGGGTTTGGGCTATAGTTCTGCTCCAGGATAAGCGGTCACCACAATGGGGGTTGGTATGTTACCACCCATAACCACCTAACTTTAATGCTATGGTTTAGACATGCGGGTATTATGGAGGCACATTTTATGTGGCGAAAATTGCTAAAATAACTCAATTTAAGTGGAATTCTCCACAATTAGTGGAGCTTTCTAGGTGTTACTAGGAAAATGAGTTGGAGGCTCAATTTTAGCCCATTCTGGGTGATTGAAGAGTCAATCTAGACTAATTGGAGCATTCTGGAGCCATTGGTGTAGAGAAAACAACCATTAGTGGTCTGCAAATACATTTATTTGCAAAATTTTGAGCATAATGAAAGATGGACTTGCCATTGGGAGTTGGACCAACACATGTTTCCCAGGAGGGGTGAACTGCTTCATCATGCCTGCTGTGTAAATGTTATGTGGTGTTTTATTTCTCTATTTTACGTTGCTGTTCAGTTTTATTTTCTCTTATTTCATGCTTCTAATTGACTAAAATCATCTATATTTCATGGTTAAAATCCTCAATCCTTAATAAAACTATGGAGACAAGTATGCACATCGTTATAAACTCAAAAGACACTTAGAAAAACAAAACTAATACAATCCTTTTAGATCACCCCATAGGGAGTGGTTTTGTGAGTATGAGAAGTATGATGATGGTGATGAATTCCTAGGGGATGATAGGAATGCCACAATTTTCGGATGTAGAAAAGTCAAGATGAAGTTGCAAGGTGGAATGATTGGAATACTTCCCGGTGTTCTGCATATTCCTTCATTGACCATAAATTTAATTTCTATAAGCAAGATGGATGATGCAAGCGTAAAAATAGTGTTCGAGAAGGATACCTAAAAGATGGTTTGAGGAGCATTGGTACTGATGCAAGGAGTTCGGATTGGAAATTTGGACAAGCTTCTGGGTAGCACTATTATTGATGGGTGTAACAATTTTGTGGTTCCTTAAAGTGGAGCAGAAAAACTTGTGGTCTATGGAGAAAATACCATGCTATGACATATTGGAGAGAAGGGCCTTCGAATACTTCATGGTAATGGTATGGTAAAAGGTATGTCTAATTGCTCTTTGATTTCCATTTTTGTGAACATTTTGTAATATTCCAAAATAGGAAAAGCAGCAATATAGTACATAAAACTGGAAATATGCAAAAATACTGATGGATCAAAACATGAGACAACCATAGAGCCATTCCATTACGATTATTAGCATAAAATAAGTACAAGATCTTGAGGAAAATATCCCTCAAGATTGAGGAAACATGCCTCCCATGAAATAATATATCCAAAGATGAAATGCCGGAATGCTATAACTACGTTGTATATATATATATATATATATATATATATATATATATATATATAAATATATATATATATATATATATATATATATATATATATATATATATATATATATATATATATATATATATATATATATATATATACTGTTACAATGCTCCAAAATTTCTAATACTAGAGAGCTATGCTCCAAAACTGATTTCCAAGACAACCCAGAAAAGGTTTCTGAAAATACTCAATATACAAAAATAGCAGATATGGCCCTAGGGCTGAATAACCATTGCAACTGGAATGTTGATACAAGATGGATGATATGATATGTGAAATGGATGAACCTCCTCCAATAAATCTCCTAAATGAAGGGTTGATCCCCACACATGAAATGCAACTCCTCCAACTAGGGTAATAAACCCACTGCTGCAACTGCTCTCTAAAATAACATAGTCCTTGAGGGAAACCACACTGTAGCTGATGGTAGCTACTTATCCTGATACTAAATGATGAAATGAAGCACTAAGAACCTCCTCACAAGCTTCCTGGATGAAAGGCTGACCCCTCCAATGGAAAAATAGCTCAGAAATGGGGTTTTACAACCCTCCACTACTGCAACCCTGCAACACAACACAAATATGGAATAGATTGCACTGTAGAAGAAGACTGAAGCTTGGCCAAATGCTAGATAGTGGTAATGCATCTCAGGATAACCTCTCCTGAGTAGGCACTCAAAGTCCCCCGAGGATGAGGGTGGGATTTCCGCTCGGAAACACCCATGTGCTAAACAACACTGCAGACCATGCTAAACAACAAAAGCATACATAAATATCTCACATGAAAAATCCAGATCTAAAAAGATCAAAGTCAATAATACAAATCTGTGTCTTCTAATGCTGCCATCCTCTTCCTTTTATGCTTGGTGAACTTGCTCACTCACTCATTAAAGGAGCTACTCTCATGCATACACTCCTCCTAAATGACTGCGTTGTCCTCCATTAATCCTCCACTAGTTCCATAACAATGCTATTGATCTGGTCAACATTCTAGTCCACATGCTCTAGCCCCTGTTCACACCTTAGGGTGCTTTATTAAGTTGAAATGATGATCCACATTCACATGAGAAGTGGTTTTATTCCTTATAAAGAGATTTATGGGTCTCCCTACCCACTTATTCACCTATCTAAGTGACAAAACAAAACTTTAATATTCCAAGTAATTTTGGAATATTATAGTCCTCCCCTCCAAAATGTTTCTTGTCCTCAAGCAACTGCAAGGATACTGCAAAACTTCCAATGGATATGTCTCCTCCCAAGTATACAAGTTAGCCTTTGATAGATAAACCAAATAGCTCTCATCATGAAGAAGTGGGAGATATATGGAAAAAGTTATATGTTTTCCATTGTCCTCCTCAAGGCATGAGAGATGGTAAATGTTGGGTGCCTCAATCCCATTGAGAAACTCCAATATCCATGATATCATCCAAAAAAAGTGAGCCATCCTTGGTAGGTCATAGAAAAAATCACAAATCCCCTACTCCTGCAATGTATAGGGGTTGTATCGCTGAAAAAGAGAGATCAAGTTATTCAAATCATGTTGTCTCTCTCTCCATTTATGACAAATATGGAGCTGCTGATCTTGGGCTTCAATAATATAGTCCTCAGGAAGCCAAAAGGTACTTGGAATCTCACGATCCCACTCCTTGTTCTAGGAATATCTCTTACCCAATCCATCCCACATATAGTGAATACAGTGTCATCACCATATGGGCTCTAAAAGAAACATGGAATAAGTTTTAGATGACATACAAGATGGTGACAATAGTCCCTCAAGTGAGACTCCAAACATGATATGATAAGTGGTCATCCAACCACTTTCTTGCTACCATAAGCTTCTCTAAAGCTTGAAAATAGTAGAGGACGTTGGGTGTTGGCTGAATATGAACCAAGAAAGACAAGCCTTGCTGAAAGTATCCTAGAAAGTGGTCAATCCCATCACTGAATGTAGTCCTAAAAGGACCACGAAATCCAAAGAGAGGCTTGCTCTCTTGTGGAGCAATGTGTTGCAAATGTATAACAAGGGAATGATCATACGTGGTTAGTTGATCAATAAGCATCAAATAAAATTCCTTACCATATATTGTAGGCAAGTTAATGAAGAGGTCCATAGATGAACCTTACCATCTCTCCATCAGAAGGGGAAGTGTTTGTAACAACCTTGCAAGGTGGCTGCTTTCCTCCTCATACATCAAACAATATACACATCTCCTGATATGTTGGTGCACATCTTATTTGAGATCCTCCCAATATAATCCCTCCATGATGGTGTGATAAGTCTCAATGAAGTCTACATGTCCTAAAGAGAGTGCCTCATATGCTGCATGTAGAATCTCTTCCTTGAGCTTGGAGTCTCTAGTCAAGTAGATCTGATCATGGAAATAAATGACTCCATCAACCACTCTATACCTCCCATCTATCACTTTTCCATCAAGAACCTTACATGTGAAGAGGTTCTTGGAATACTCCACCAATAATTGGGACTCCCAATATGGATCCATCATCCTCAATAGTGACGGCGCTGTTGAGATCTGAAATGAAGCACTTGTCACATCATATCTCTTCTCTTTGACATGCTCATTGCCAAAGCCACATGTTGTTGTATTTCTACCCCACCTTTGCTGCCTCCTTTGTCGCTAACCTTGCTCAAGACAAGATTGAAGTACATGGAGGTCAACCTCCTCTTGGAAAGTATTTCCCATCCAAAACTTCCATAGTTTGGCCAATGCATACACAAGTGTCAATAACCTCTTGTCATACTCAGAAATATTCCTCATGTGTAGAAGTATCATTTGCTGCTCCAAGGCTATGGAGTATCCCTTTGACACCATGCTCATGCCATCACAGATTCCTGAATCATCACATTTTAGCGCAAATAGTTGAGTGGGAAATGAAAATGTCAATATCAAAAAATTGCTCATCCCTCCTTTGAACCCATCAAAGGTTCTTTGCGTTGTGCTAGCTCCTCCCAAGGCTCCTTCCTTAGCCAAATATATCAATGATGCACCATGTTGAGAGAACTCTTTGATCATCTTCCAATCAGGGGGTCTCCCTGGTGGAATGCCTCCATGTAATGAAACCTCAAGGCCTAGAGCAGGCTGTATATGTGAGTGGACTGATTTGTCCCTGCCCTCACTGTGCAAATCATCCTCCTACTTTTATGCATAAAATTCCTGAAAAGGATGGGTGTGTATGTTACCTATCACTTGATGTTGGCCATCCTTCTCATCTTCTCCTACCTTCTACAAGATCTCATAGTTCAAGGTGTTCTTCTCCAACGTAATCAACCCATGCACACCCAAGGTCATATTGGTGTCAAGAGTCTTAATAAAAAAGAATTCATCTATCATGGTGTATGTCCCCAAAATTTTTTTCAATGTTGGAACACACTTCCTCCATTTCTTTTTCTCATTGCCTATCAACATAGACACATGTTTCTTCTAATCTTCATATGTGAGATCCTTTGGAACTTCTTGCAAGGATACAAGATCTCCTCTAGTTGAAGCAATGGCTTCATGTCCATCTCCAAATAGTGGTGGATCTCCTCCTGCTCTTAAAACATTGGAGGCTCTTCCCAACTCTTCCTTTTCTTCCTCCTCATTAAGAGATCCTTTGTCTTGATCACCTCTTGAAGGAGGAATCTTCATCTCTTCCTCTTGAGAAGAAGGTTATTGCTGAAGTGGGGCTTTTTCCCTTGGAAAAGAATTTTGAAAATCTTTAATCCCCTCAACAATATTCTAAAATGAAGTTGTTTCATGGATCCTTCAAACTCATGCATAGGTTTTGATTTCTTGGGTTTGGCTAGCTCACCCAAGGAAGTTTCAGAATGTTTTAGATCAAATATTTTCACTAACATTCTAATGAACTTTGAATAAGTAGATATATTTGCATGATTCAATGAAGAAGATTCATAAAACCACCTGGCATAAGCCTTACCTTCAAGATGCAATGCTGCTACTCTAATGGCCTCCTCTTCTGAAACTTGATGCAACTGAAAATACGTGTCTAGCTTCTTTACCCAAGCCTTAGCTGTGCTCTTTCGTGACCCATAAAAAGTAGGTAGAAAGAATATACCCAAAGTGTTTTGCATACACCCTCTTCTTCTATTGTGGTTACTGGGTCTTCTATTTTATTTGATTTGACAAAACCCTTGGAAGTTTATATGCTCCTTGAATCTTCTAGACTGAGATTCATATTCTTGGAGATAGTCACCAAGAGTATCCTCCTTTGGTATGTCTCCTTCCTCTTCTTCTCTTGCTAAGAATGTAGTCATGGTAACAGGTTGTAGATATAATGGTATATCTGAATGCTCACGCCCATAATATGAAAAACTAGAGCTTTCTTTATGTACAAGCCCTCTTGGATAATCCTTATATCTCTCCACCCTAATCTCTTTGATGTCTCTATTAATGCCCTACGTAGTTTGAAGAAGAAATTTTGAGAACTCCTTCCCTTTTATTTCTCCTGATAGTGGAGTATTGCCTCCATCTCTTCTGCATATTTTCTCCTTCCTATGAGAAGCCTATTTAGATGACATAATGGCTGAAGTACACAGATTGAGCCAATATTATGCTATGATACCACTGTAATATTCAAAAATAGGAAAAGCAACAATATAGTACATAAAACTGGAAATATGCAGAAATATCAATGGATCAAAACGTGAGACAACCATATATCCATTCCATTATGATTATTGGTAGAAAATAAGTACAATATATTGAGGAAAAGATCACTCAAGATTGGGGAAGAAAGCCTCCCATGAAACAATACATCCAAAGATGAAATGCTGCTAATACATGAAATTTCAGAATGCTATAACTACGGTGTCTATAAGAGTAGCAACAGATAAAAAATGGAAATATATATATCTTCTGTTAAAATGCTCCAAAATTTCTAAGACTATAGATCTATGCTCCAAAACTGACTTCCAAGACGACCTAGAAAAGGTTTCCGGAAATACTCAATATACAAAAATAGCAGATATGGCCCTAGGGCTGAATAACCACTGAAACTGGAATTCTGATAGGAGATGGCTGATATGATATGTGAAATGGCTGAACCTCCTCCAATATATATCCTAAATGAAGGGTTTATCCCCACACAGGAAATGCAACTCCTCCAACTAGGGCAATAAACCCACTGCTGCAGCTGCTCTCTAAAATAACGTAGTCCTTGAGAGAAACTACGCTGTAGCTGATGGTAGCTACTTAGCCTGATGCTAAATGATGAAATTAAGCCTTGAGAACTTCCTCAAAAGCTTCTCAGATGAAAGGATGACCCCTCCATTGGAAAAATAGCTCATAAATGGGTTTTGCAACCCTCCACTGCTGCAACTCTGCAACACAACACAAATTTGGAATAGACTGCACTGTAGAAGAAGACTGAAGCTTGGCCAAATACTAGATAGTGGTAATGCAGCTCAAGATAACCTCTCCTGAGTAAGTACTCAAAGTCCCTCGAGGATGAGGGTGGGATTTCTGCTCGGAAACACCCTTGTGCTAAACAACACTGCAGACCCTGCTAAATAGCAAAAGCATGCATAGATATGTCACATGACAAATCCAGATCTAAAAGTATTAAAATCAATAATAAAAATCCATGTCTTCTAATGCTTCCATCCTCTTCCTTTTATGCTTGGTGAGATTCCTCACCCTCGGTGCCACTCATTAAAGGAGCTACTCTCATGCATACACTCCTCCTAAATGACTACACTTTCCTCCATTAATCCTCCACTAGTTCCTTATTATTTATGAGGATCTAAAAGGCTATGAAAAATATATCAATGCAAGGGATAGCAATGCAAATGATATCAATGCAAAGGATAGCAATGCAAATGATATCAATGCAGATGTTACAAAAAAGAAAGAAGATGAAATCCATAAAATAATAGCGTCCTCCGGCTCCGAGCCATATCGTTTATCAAGCATAGTTAATGATAATCTCCTTATATATAAAATTGTTAGTATCTGGTTGAAGTCGGAAAAAAGAAAAAGAGCCAGCCTGGGAGATGACAAAAATATTTTGAGTTCCTTCAATTTAGAAGATATTCTGCTTCCAAAATGTCGTAGAGAATTTCGAATATTGAATCGATTTGATCTGGAGAACGATCATGTATGATTTTTCAACGGAAAATCCATACAAAATGACGAAGAACTCATGGGAAGAGACCAAAATCTTAGTGTAGATACAACACAAAGAATTAAACATTTTCTTTGGCCTAGTTATCGATTAGAGGATCTTTTGTGCATGAATAGATATTGGTTCAATACAAATGATGGGAGTCAATCCGCGATGTTGAGAATACGTATGTATCCCCTAACTGTCAATTGATAAATTTTTGGCTTCAATTCCATTTTCGTAAAAAAGAAAAGAATGGATTGATTCAATGGAGTTTCAGGATATGTCCAAAATTGAACCAATCTGTTCGTTCCGTTTCATCAATGTGAGAAGAATCCGACCAATTTTTCTTAAATTGAAATGGTCGGAACGAATCAGAATTATTATATGAACCATGAAAATGAAAGAAAGAATTTGATTCTTTTTTCTGACTCGAGAAAAAAAAAATGAAGCTCTGAGATTTTTATTTTTATTTTTTTATGGTAAAGAATTTGTCCATTAGTTCATCTCTGATTCTCGATAAACATAGAGGATCTGTTGAATCTCAGGTATTTTTTTTTAACTAATCGGGTCCTAAGACTTACCCAGCATCTACAATTGCATGGAAGAGACTATTCATCCTAAAGGGGTTTGTGGCTTATTTTGAGCAAACGTAAGCAACTTCTGGTTTATCTATCCAAGAGGGATAAACTTCGTTATGATGATTTAATTGGTCAATTGAGTATTCATAGACTAAAAACCTGCTAATTTCTAAGTTTTCAATTCCAATCCAATTTTTAGAGATCCCGGATCCAGTCGTTATTTTATTTCATTTTCTCATTTAGAAAACGAAATAAAACTTATTATGAAAATGACCTGTCATGATTGGACCATATTCGGGGTGATCTGGGTGGATCAAATTGATCCAAATATCTTTGTCCCATTGACAAAATACAGATCGGTTCCAAAGAGAATTGAGATTACAATTATTGATTCATTTTATATTCATAATATACCGTTATTAGCATTCTTTATTGGGCATATATTAGAATATATGACTATATATGATCTTATCAAATTAAAACTTTTTTGTAACTAATGGAGATCCAATGGCACATTCGGTCAAAATTTATGATACATGTATTGGTTGTACCCAATGCGTACGAGCTTGTCCTACAGATGTATTGGAAATGATACCTTGGGAAGGATGTAAAGCTAAGAAAATTTCTTCTGCTCCAAGAATAGAAGACTACGTAGGTTGTAAGTGGTGTGAATCCGCTTGTCCAACAGATTTCTTGAGTGTCCGTGTTTATTTATGGCATGAGACAACGCGCAGTATGGGTCTAGCTTACTGATATCATTTTTTTTTTATCCACTGATAAAACCCATACTTGAGATCTTGGATCAAGTATGGGTTTTTATAGAGAGATGGAAAATATCTTCTATAATGAGCGCCTTGACTCTATCAACAATATTTGTGGGTTTGCCTGTATCTGCAAGTTCCTTTTCATTGCCTATACATTCCATCTATTACCATTTCCAACTTGATAACTAATTGATCCAATTGAAACAATAAATATTATTGTCACATTTCTTTATTTTAGCAATATGCAGTGGCCAATTAGGATCATTTTCTCCTAAATAGTCACATTTCGCAATATCCAGTGGCCAATTAGGGTCATTTTCTCCTCGAGATATTATACCTTTCTTTCCTATGCGGGAACTGTAATCAATTTTCTTTTTATTAAGGAACATTGACCTAGTCCACAGGCTCTAGCCCCTGTTCACACCGTAGGGTGCTTTATTAAGCTGAAATGATGATCCACATTCACATGAGAAGTGGTTTAATTACTTATAAAGAGATTTATGGGTCTCCCTACCCACTTATTCACATTAGGGGAATTTTGAGGTCTAAAATGGGCCTCCTAAGAAAAATGTACAACAAAAATAAACTTTAAAACAACCAATAGGATTCAAGATGACGATGTCAAACATGGGGGATGATTTGCTTTTTTTTAAATAAAAGGGTTAAAATATTAAAAAATAATAAAATAATAAAACTACTTTTTCAACTCGTATTTTCAACTTATCTCCCAAAATTTTTACTCAAATTTCAACTGGGAGTACTCGTTGGATGCAAAATTTAATTCCTCATCCAAGGAGTACCCATGTTGCATACTTTCGATGAACCCTGCTACATGAAAAATGGGAAATACATAAAAAAATGTGATTACAATCACGTTTTTTATGTATTTCTCATTTTTTGTTTAGTGGGACCCATCAAAAGTATGCAACATGGGTACTCCTTGGATGAGGAATTAAATTTCGCATCCAACGAGTACTCTCGCTTGAAATTTGAGTAAAAAATTTGGGAGATAAGTTGAAAAAGTAGTTTTTTCATTTTTCCCTCTAAAATTTGATGATGTCATCAAATTTTATTTTATTTTTTCCACTATTATTTTATAATTTCCTTAGGAGGCCCATTTTAGACCTCAAAATTCTCCTAATGCCTATCTAAGTGACAAAACAAAACTTTAATATTCCAATTAATTTTGGAATATTACAAATTTTGTATATATGGGAAGAAGAATCAGGCAAGTTTCCCCTCTGATGTCAAGATGGAGAAAGGGATATTAGAGATTGTGCATAGTGATGTGTTTGGACCTATGTCGGTTCCATCACTAGGTAAGTCTATGTACTATGTGTAATTTATAGATGACTTCTCAAGGAATACATGGATATATTTCCTCACGAAGAAATCTAAAGTATTTGATAGATTTGAAGGATATAAGGCTCTGGTGGAAAATCATACGGAGAATAAGATCAAGGTGTAGACAGATAATGGTGGAGAGTTCTGCAAGAAGGAATTTGAATATTTCTGTAAGAAGTGTGGTATAGCATGACATAAGACTACTATGAAAATTAGGTGACTTGAATCCTATTGCAACAACTAATATTATTTCTTCTAATTATTAATTCTATTTAACAATTTATTTGTTGTTTCCTAAGGAAAATATCGAAATAAATACACTTTAACCTTCACAAATAAAAAATACAGAAGAAATAAACATTGGAAAAAGTGCTAGCACACACTCATAAAATAGCACAATTATTTTTGGAAGAAAGTCCCCAGAAAAACCCAACTTAGGAAAAAGGGTGCAGTAGTTGAGTGTTTTGATATTATGTAGCAGTGGAATAATATGAGTACATTAGGATGCCGAAACTAGAAATCCTACAGAGAAATGCTAGCAAGAAAAACTAGTGATGAAATTCCTCACTCGACAGGTGAATCTGGGCACTGAAATCAACTCGAAATTGAGTTGTCCAAACTACCTCTGGGAAATCAGTGTTTCACCCTAGCGCAGTCACTACATCACCCATTTTAGAACTTCTTTTCCTCAAGTCGTCTGGTCAGCTGTTGGCTAGGAAAATGATTCTCCTGGCCTCTAGAACCTCTTCCCAGCTTCTGGCACTAAATTTATGCTTATACCCAACAAAATATGGAGTTTCTTCTGGAGGCTACTGTGCTGCCTCTACGTTAGACTCTCTGTGCCACTTATTCCTCTTTGCAAATGCACCCACCATAATTGGAATGCCTCCTCTGGCTTCACTGTCTCTGCCCCTCTCTCACTACTTCGATCTCACTAAATATCTCTCTGGAAACAAATATTTTCTACTATGGAAATTGATTTCCCCAGTAAAATCAAACTTCTCAAGTGATTTCTCCAAGCGCCATCGACTTCTTCTTATAATCCTCTGTTGAGACTTCAACAACAGAGATTAGATCTTAATCGATGACTAGTATTAACTTGAAATTGATCCATGTGAGTCTCTAGAAAATTCACACC
Organism: Pinus albicaulis; assembly: GCA_034641835.2. Lineage (NCBI taxonomy): Eukaryota > Viridiplantae > Streptophyta > Pinopsida > Pinales > Pinaceae > Pinus > Pinus albicaulis. The sequence continues at coordinate 139,434,081 of CM076580.1, read as the reverse complement.
ATGACTTAATTAATTCTGATTAATTAATCATATTCCCTAAGTTTAGAATTAGGAAATATTTAAAAAACTGACTAATAATCTAATTAAGCCATTTTTAGGTGGAATTTCTAGAAACTATTTCTCGGTTTTGGAGATCTCATGCATTGTGAGGCTAAAACACATATGATGCTAGAAAAAATAAGACTCCCTCTTAGCGAGGAATGTGTTATAGTAATTTTGCACCTTTGATAGCAATACTTTTCTTCTGCATCATCTCCTGTCATGTTGTTAATGCTTGACTACTGCTTCCCACCAACCACTGCGCAACTTTGATATGAGTTGCATCTGTATTGTTGCTGACCCTGCTGAACTGCTGCCAACACTACATTTGTAATGGAACTCCCTCTCATATGTTGCTACTGCAACTGAAACATCTACAAATGAGAAGCATCCAAAATACTAAACCAACTATGTTCAGTATGATCCATCTGTCACCCGAGTCCTGACTGCTACTAGCTGCTACACTTTCTACTGAGGGGTTTTCTCTACTGCTGACTCTGCATTGTGCCATCTGCACTGATGTCAACTCTCGCTCCCAAAAATATAACTGCTACTAGTCTTTGTAACTTTCACTTTGGCATCTTATTGGACCAATTGCCACTGGTCCATCCTGCTACTAAATACTGTGGGCCCCCGTAGTTAGGTATTGATCCAAGTGGTGGAACTCCTCAAGAATCTTGCCCATATATAGTGCTCTAGTCACCCCACTTCACTCTTGGAGGGATGTCTTCAAACATGGTGAATCCTTCCTCTAGCCTCTAAGGACAACCTGTCGATCTTGGCAGAAGCTGCCTGCTGGTCTTACTTCTCCTCCTTTTCCTTATTCTTGAGAGGAGACTGGGTATTGTAACTGCCTGGATTGCCACACCCAAAGCACTTGAAATTTGACAGGTCCTTCTTCTTCATATGTTTATCCCCCTATCCTTGACTAGAACCTTTGATGTGAGGGCCACATTATCCTTCTCCTTCACATGCTTCGACCCGCTACTACTGCTGTCACTGACAGATCTCTTTAGCAAGTCTCGTCTCAACTCCTCTTGTTGCAAATCGTCCCACACCCTGCCTTGCATTGGAAAGGTGTCTCTACCAAAAATAATTTGGAAAAATACCTGCCACTCCTTGGAAACATTTTTTAGTTCCAATTGTACTAGCTATGTGGGTTAAGGCACTGCCGCAACAATTGCAAGTTGATCCCATATCTCCTGAATCCCAATGAGGAAGGGGTCTATGCATTCCCATTTTTGCATCCTGACGCATCTCAACTTAGCCTCCAAGTACATATTTCGTTGCTTGGAAGAGCCCTGGTACAAAATGGAAAGTGTATCCCACATCTCTTTTGTCGTTGGCTTGGTCACAATTCGTCATACAATGTGATCCCAAAAATCATCAAGGATCAACCTCTTCACCCTCACCGTCTCCTTTCTATACTCTTTGAGCTGATCTATATTCATGGGAACTACTACCACATTATTGATATATTCCTTGAGATCAAACTCATATAGAAGGAAGGAGATCCTTGCCTTCCAAATAACATAGTTGGAAGCTCAATCCAACCTGTCCTAATCTTGAAGCCAAACTTTAGCCTTCTCAACAATAAACTTTGTAAATCTCCTCTTCCATTCTGGTCAAATATAGGCACTCCCTTCTGGAGTGAGAAAAGTTTCTCACAATGACTGCTGATCTATAAGGGAAATCAAACTTCTTGACACTATAAGTTCCATGAGGAAAAATTTCCCTTTATGTGTGCTCTTCTTCCACTCGACGCTAGTTATGCTCTAGAAAAATGCTGCAAAACTACTATTTCCAGCTAGAGATATACTTTGCAAGAAAATATTGGCTACTCCTCTGCCTCTAGAATTCCTTGATCTAGAGAAATCAAAATTTTCTTTCGCTCTCTCAGAAAAATCAATTTTCCTCAATAAAGATGACCTCTTGGCTAAGGTGACATTACTGCCCTATGGGGTTTCGAATTGCTACTCACACTAAACAACGAAATTCCTTATTTCTTTACTACTGAACTCTTTGGCTGATCATCTACGCTTTGATACCATGTGAAAATTAGATGACTCGAATCCTATTTCAACAAATAATATTATTTATTCTAATCTTTAATTCTATTTAACAATTTATCTGCTATTTCCTATGGAAAATATCGAAATAAATAACTGCAACCTTGACAAATAAAAATTTCAGAAGAAATAAATGTTGGAAGAAATCCTAGCACACACATAAAATAACATAATTATATTTAGACGAAAGTCCTCGGAAAAACCCATCTTGGGACAATCAGTGTAGCAAATGAGGGTTTTAATAGTTCGGAGTAGTGAAACAATCCCAGTACAACTAGATGTCGAAAATGGAAATCCTACATATAAATATTGGAGAGAAAAACTAGTGAGTAAATTCCTCACTCCACAGGAGAATTCAAGCACTAACATCAAATAGAAATTGTGTTGTTCAAACTACTTGTGCGTAATCACTACGTCACGTAGCTCAGAACCGCTTCTCCTAAAGCCACTTGGTCAGATGTTGTTTGGGAAAATGATTCTCCTGGCCTCTGGAACCTTTGACCAACTTTTGACACTGAATCTATTCTTGAGTCCCCAGCAAATATGGAATTGCCTCTATAGGCTACTTCAATTCCTCTGCTTCAGCCTCTCTGTGGAACTTCTTCCTCTCTGCAAATGCACTCACCGGAAATGGAATGCCTCCTCCAGCTTCACTGTCTTTGCCCCTCTCTCACTGATTCAATATCATTGAATCTATCACTGGAAACAAACATTTTTTACTCTGGAAATCGATTTCCCCAGTAAAATCAAACTGCTCAAATGATTTATCCAAGCCCCATCAACTTCTTCTTATAATCCTCTATTGTGACTTCAACGACCAAGAATAGATATTAGTCGAAGGCTAGGATTAACTTGAAATCGATCCATGTGAGTGTCGATAATATTCACACTTTGAATTAATTAAGTATGATTAATTAATCATATTCACTAAATTTAGACTTACGAAATATTTAAAAAACTGACTAATAATCTAATTAAGTCATTTCTAGGTAGAAACAATTTTTTAGTTTTGGAGATCTCATGAATTATAGCTGATCCAAGTATATATTGGTGGCCACCCACCTATTACATTTGGACCTGCACCATCAATTCTTTCAGTTTTTCAATTTCAGCACAACTTACTATTTTTAGTAGCTTTTCGGGTCATGAACTTCCGCCGTTTTGAGGCCCTAATGATCCAGGTGGATATTGGTGGCTACCCACCTATTCCATTTGAACCCCCACCATAGGGTCTTTCAGTTTTTCAGTTTTAGCACAACTTAATATTTTTAGCATTTTTTAGGTCCGGAACTTCCGGACTCGTTTTGAGGCACTAAACGGTGTTTTTTGGGAAAATTGGGAGCAACATTAGTCCATGGACCAAGTTGCGCACTCAAAAGTTGTAGTACTCGTATATATATTTCTAACGAGGTATTAAGCACGTCAAACGGATATCGTATGCCAAAGTTACGTCCCTGAGAAGATTGATGTACCAATTTACCCAAATGGGGCCCACAATTTTGGCACTTCATCTCCTAGGGTTAGGTTTTTGGATGTTTAGGGTTTTATATTATTTCTCAACAATAAATAGGCCTTCAAGCCTCATTGTAACATAGTTCAGAGGCATGTAGCCACTACATCTCTTCTTAGAGATAAGCTACCAATGCCCTAGCTAGTTTATTTCAATTATGTATGTAAGCATATTTCTGTTATTTGATATTTAATGAAATGAAGTATATTTCCATTGCATCTCCATGTTTATGTCTATTTATGTATTTTATTGTGTTCCTGCATAAATCTGGATTAGTGGTATCAGAGCAGTCTGCTCTTTCTCTGTTTTTCTTTTCATGTCCCCAACGAGGTCAGGGTATAAGGAGTTAGCGCTCGATCTAGTTGAACCCTTGCAAGATCAGCCTCGCAAGCCCCGATGAAATCCCATGGAGGAAGAAAAGAAAGATGAGGGAGCATGAGATCCTATCAAAATATTGCTCGAGGAGGCCCTCAAGAAACAAAGGAACAAGACGATGGATAACCTTGCTCATATCCTTCAACAGTTGCCCACCTACGACGCATTTGCATCCAACAACCACTCTTGAGGTGCCACTCCCTTCAATGTACATGTAAAATTTGACATTCCTATATTTCAAGGCCATATAGATGCAGATGCCATAGATAGATGGTGTAATTTTCTAGAAGGGTATTTCTTGGTCCATGATTTCTCTGGCTGAGAAAATAATATTTTTTCACTCCTCAAAGCTACTCCCAATGTCAAATACTGGTGGGAAAACTACTATGAGAAAAAGGACGAGAGGGAACCCTATCTCTTCTCAGTCGCACCCACTTGGAATCAATTCTGAGATGAAATCAAGGAAAAATAGTAACCCATGGGGAGCTATGAGGAAAAGTACATCCAATGGACCACGCTGTGGCAACAAAGGGATTAAGATGTACACGAACTGACGAATTTATTCCATACACTGTACACAAAGTTGGGTATTAAAGATTCAGAGATAAATTTGGTGCTCAAGTACCGCAAATGTATCCACAAATAAATTCAAGAGGAAATGGAGTTCCTTGACATTACCTCACTTGGCATGACATATTTCTATGCCGCCAATATTGAGAAGAAATTTAAGCAGAAGAAGCGAGACTTTGGATCTGCGAATCAATAGCCAGGGAAAGGTTCCTCTGAACCATAGAATAAAGGGTAGATCCAAAATGGGTGACTCAAAACACCACCAAAAATCCAAAGAAGGACACATGGAAGTGGTGTGAATTTCATAACAGGCCCACTCACTGCACAAACGAGTGTCGGGCCAAACAGTCGTTGGTGACCGATCTAAAGGAACCTGAATTAGATGCATGTTCTGATCTTGAGCCAGAACTAGACAAGGGATATGACAAAGGGAAGAAAATAATTAATGTGGACCCCAACACCATTTTTGCTACCACCAAGCTTCAGAGGGAGGATCTCAAGGATCCAGAGGAAGGGGAGTGCCTCTTCCATTCGCAGATGTGGGTGAATGGTTCTCCACTGTAATTTCTTATCGATAGTGGAAGCCAAAAGAACCTCATTTCAGCAGACGACGTGAAGTAGCTTGGCCTACCAACCATAGCACACCCACAACCATATACCATCAGGTGGCTTCACCCAGGGAGATTTCTCCACGTCTACCAGTAATGTCGCCTTCCGTACAACATCAAGAAATTCATGGATGAGGTATTGTGTGATGTTTCTCCTCTCGATGTAGCTGATGTATTATTTGGCCAACAATACTTGTGGAGGAGACATGTTGTGTATGAGTCTAAGCCTCATTTTATTGTTATTACTTTGGGAAATAAATTGTACATGATACCAGAGGTAGTACCGTCTCCTGCCATCTCCTTGACTATTGCAAAACAACATAGTAAGATTGTTTCCCAAACCAGGAAATTTATTTTCCTTTAAAATTTCTCATAGGGAAAGAAGAATATTGTGGCCATAACCTCAAAACATGGCTCCCCTGCATGACTCCAGCAGATGGAAAAAGTCGTGGAGGAATACGCGAACATTTTCTCCTCACCCATAAAGGTTCCTCTACACTATCAGGACAAGCACTCCATTGATATGACCCCCAGTGCACCGCCGCCTGATGTTGCCATACCTCATGTGAATACATAGAAAGAATCCACACATGTACTATCTGAGGCAACCAAGCCTATTGAATGCATCCAGTATGTCCGCCATTAGTTCCACGACATCCTGGAAAAATCCAATACCAAGTTCAGTGGAATTTTCCTCTCATGGAGGAACTTATCACAATGGGGAAAATTGATTCCTATGGAGGGAGGAATGATCCAGGTGGATATTGGTGGCCACCCATTTATTCCATTTGGACCCGCACCATCAATTCTTTCAGTTTTTCAGTTTCAGCACAACTTACTATATTTAGCAATTTTTCGGGTCATGAACTTCCGGAGCCATTTTGGGGCCCTAATGATCCACCTAATGATCTAGGTGGATATTGGTGACCACCCACCTATTCCATTTTAATCCCCACCATTGGGTCTTTCATTTTTTCAGTTTCAACATAACTTACTATTTTTAGTAGTTTTTGAGGTCCTAAACTTCTGGAGTCATTTTGAGGCCCTAAACGACATTTTTTTGGGAAAACCGTGAGAAAAATGGGGCCATGGATCAATGTTTCACACTAAAAAGTTATATTCCTTGGATAGATATTTCTAACGAGGTATTAAGGGCATCAAATGGATATCATATGCCAAAGTTACATCCCCAGGAAGATTGATGTACCAATTTATCCAAACAAGGCCCACAGTTTTGGCGTTTCATCTCCTAGGGTTAGGTTTTTGGATGTTTAGGGTTTTCTATTATTTCTAAACAATAATTAGGCCTTCAAGCCTCATTGTAACACAATTCATAGGCCTATAACCACCACATCTCTTCTTAGAGATAAGCTACCAACGCCCTAACTAGTTTATTTCCATTATGTATGTAAGCATATTTATGTTATTTGATATTAATGAAATGAAGTATTATTTCCATTGCATATCTGTGTTTATGTATATTTCTGTATTTTATTGTATTCCTACATAAATCTGGATCACTAGCCTCTCCACAAAATTTCAATTATAGAACACATCCGATGCTACAAAAACTAACACTCCCTCTTAGTGAAGAATATGTTCTAGTACTGTTGCACCTCTGATAGTAATACTCTACTTCTGCACCATCTCCTATCATGTTGTTGATCTTTGGACCATGCTGCCCACCTACCACTACTTAAATATGATATGAGATGCATTTTTTCTACTATTGACCTTGTGGAACTGCTACCAACATTGCATATGTACTACAACTACCTCAAATCTGCTGCTGTTGCAACTGAGAAGAATTTGAAATACTGAACCAAATTTGTTTAGTATGATGCACCTGTTATTTGAGTCATGACTACTAATACCCTCTGCGCTATCTACTAAAGGCTTTGTGTTGGTGTTGAATCTGCACTGTGCCAACTACATTGTTGTCAACTTTGCACTACGCTACCCAACATCTGACTGTTACTAGTCTCTACAAATGTCACTCTGACATTTGACTACACTAACTACCACTGGTCCATCCTGCTATTGAATACCGTGGGCCCCCTTATCTAGGTACTGATCCAAGAGGTGGACCTCCTAAAAAATCATGCCCATCTGTAGTGCTCTAGGGCTACAAAACCAAGTCACCTCACCTCACTCCTGGAGGGATGTCTGCAAACATGGTGAAGTCTTCCTCCAATCTGGAGGACAACCTATAGATCTTGGAAAAATATACCTGCTCATCTTGCTTCTCCCCCATTTCATTCTTCTTGAGAGGAACACTAGGTAATGTAGTGGCCTATCTCACCACACTTGAAGCACTTGAACTTCAACATGTCCTTATTTCTATGCTTATCCCTCTGTCCCTGACTAGGACCCTTTGATGCGAGGGCCACATTATCCTCCTCCTTCACCTATTTTGACTCGATGCTGCTGCTGTCACTGATGGATCTCTTTAGCAAGTCTTGCTTCTCCTCCATTTCATTCTTCTCGAGAGGAACACTAGGTAATGTAGTGGCCTAGCTCACCACACTTGAAGCACTTGAACTTCAACATGTCTTTATTTCTATGCTTCTCCCTCTGTCCCTGACTAGGACCCTTTGATGCGAGGGCCACATTATCCTCCTCCTTCACCTATTTTGACTCGGTGCTGCTGCTGTCACTGATGGATCTCTTTAGCAAGTCTTGTCTCAACTTATCCTATTGCAAATCGGCCCACACCCTGTCCCATCTTGGTAAGGTGTCTCTGCCCAAAATAATTTGGAAAAATACCTGCAACTCCTTGGATACACTATTGAGTTCCAATAATGCTAGCTTTGATGGTTGAGGTACTTCCCCAACAAATGCAAGCTGATCTGGGATCTCCCGAATCTCAGTGAGGAAGTGGTCTATGTGTTTACCTTTCTACATCCTGACACATCTCAACTTCTCCTCCAAGTACATCTTCTATTACTTAGAGGATCCCTGGTACATCGTGGAAAGTTTATCCCACATCTCTTTGGCCATTGGCTTGGCCGGAATGTGTGATACAATGTGATCCTAATCACCATCAAGGATCAACCTCTTCGCCCTCACCATTTCCTTTATGTACTCTTTTAGATGATTCGTATATGTGGGAACTGCTACCACATTATAGATATATGCCTTGAAATCAAATCCATCTAGAAGGAAGGAGATCCTTCCCTTCCAGATAACATAGTTGGTTGCTCAATCCAACCTATCGTGATCTCGAAGCCCATTTGTGGCCATCTCAACAATAAATGTTGAAAATATCCTTTTCCCTTCTTCCCAGCTATACGCACTCCCGTCTAGAGTGAGAAACTCTACTCACAATGAGTATTGATTTACAAGGGAAATCAAACTTCTTGAGACTGTAATTTCCTTGAGGAAAATTTTCCTTCAATGTGTAATCTTCTTCCATTGATGTTAGTTCTACTCTAGAAAATTGCTACAAAACTACTGCGTCCAACTAGAGATATGTTCTACAAGAAAATACTGGCTGATCCCACTGCCTATGGAATTCCTCGATCTCGAGAAATCGAAATTTTCTATCGCTCTCTTAGAAAAATCTATTTTCCTCTAGAAATATGACTCTTGGCTAAGGTGACTGCACTTCCCTGTGGGGTTTCAAACCGCTGCTCACACTGAACAACAAAAATCCTATCTTTATTATTGATCTCTTTAGCTGATCATATGTTCTCTGATACCATGTGAAAATTTCATGATCCAAATATTATTGCAACAACTGATATTATTTCTTCTAATTTTTAATTTTATTTAAATATTTATCTGTTATTTCCTATGACCAATATCAAAATAAATACACTTCTACCTTCACAAATAAAAACTGCGCTAGAAATAAAAGTTGGAATAAATGCTAGCACACAGACATAAAATAACATAATTATTTTTGGACGAAAGTCCCCAGAAATCCCAACTTGGGAAGACTAGTACAACAACTGAGAGTTTTAGTATTATGTAGTAGTGAAGTAATCTGACTACAATTGGATGCCGAAACTGACAATCCTACAAAGAAATATTGGCAAGAAAAACTAGTGAGGAAATTTCTCACTCCACAAGCGAATCCGAGCACTAGCATAATCTCTAAATTGAGCCGTCCAAATTGCTTCTGCATCGCCCTAGCGTAGCCACTACGTCACCCAACTCAAAAAAAATTATCCTCAAGCCATCTGGTCAAATGTTGTTTGGGAAAATGATTCTCTTGGCCTATGGAACATTTTTCCACCTTCTGGCACTAAATCTCTGCTTCTCCCCAAAAAATACGAATTTGCCTCTAGAGGCTACTACACTGCCTCTACGTCAACCTCTCTATGGCACTTCATCCTCTCTGCAAATGCACTCACCAGAACTGGAATTAATCCTTCGACTTCAGTGTCTCTACCCCCTCTCTCACTGCTTCGATCTCATTGAATCTCTCTCCGACAACAAATAGTTGCCACTCTGGAAATAAATTTCCCCAATAAATTGAACTACTCAAGTGATATCTCCAAGCCCTATCAAATTCTTCTTATAATCCGTTGTTGAGACTTCAACGACCAAGATTAGATCTTGATCGATGGCTAGGATTAACTTGAAATAGATCCATATGAGTCTCTAGAACATTGACACCTTGAATTAATTAATTATGATTAATTTATCATATTCCCTAAGTTTATACTTAGGAAATATTTAAAAAGCTGACTAATAATCTAATTAAGTCATTTCTAGGCAGAATTTCCAAAAACGATTTCTGGGTTTTGGATATCTCATGCATTCTAGCCTCTCCAAAACATTTCAAGGCTAGAACACATCCAATGCTAAAAAAGCTAACAAATATTCCATACAGACCTCAACAAAACGAAGTTGCAGAAATAATGAACAAGACGTTGATGGAGAAGTCAAGAAGCATGCTCAGTGGTGCTAGTTTAGGAAAGGAATTATGGGTAGAGGTAGTGGAGACTGCATGTTACCTGGTTAACAGATCAACTTCATCAACGTTGGAGGATAAAAATCCACATGAGGTATGCACTAGTAATAAATCCTCTCTTTCACATCTGAGGGTATTTGGTTGTGATGCATATGTACATTTTCCAAAGGAGAAAAGAACCAAGTTGGATAGTAAATTTGAAAGGTGCATATTTATTGGGTATAAGGATGGTTTAAAAGATTATAAGCTTTGGAAACCAAAAACAAGGAAGGTTTTGTAAAACCAAGATTTGATGTTTGGAGAGGTGAAAGATGTTATTAAACATGAAGTCCTACCAAAGGAACCTGAGAAGATAGAGTTTGAGCTAAAGGACGAAGAATTAGAGTCTACAAAAGAACAATAGTTAGAAGAGGAAGAGCCTCAAACTTTAGCTTTGAGAGATCAATTCGAGAAAGGAGGCAGCCAAAAAGGTATATTCCATTTTATTTCTAATCAAATTTTAGTTTATCTATCACTGATGATGGTCCAAGAACTGTCAAGGAGGCAGTGGATTCAAAGGATGGAAAACTCTGGAAGGAGTTCATGGTTGATGAAATGAAATCCTGGCATAAAAATGAGGCATGGGATCTGGTGGAATTTCCAGCTGGAAGGAAACCCATTGGAAACAAATGGTTATTTAAGAAGAATACAAATGCATAAGGAAATGTGGTGAAATACAAAGCTCGATTGGTATAAAAAGGTTATTCTTAGGTGTTGAGAATTGATTTTGGTGATATTTTTTCTCTTATTTCCAAGGTAGCTTCTACTATATTACTTTTATCTGTTGTTGGTACTTTTGATTTTGAGGTAGAAAAGAGGGATGTGAAGACAAAATTTATTCATGAGGATCTAGAAGAGGAGATCTACATGAAGCAACCTGAATGCTTTACGGTGAAGGGTAAGAAATAACTGGTATGCAGGTTAAAAATATTTTATGTATGTGTTAAAAAAATCACCAAGGATATGGCATCAGAAATTTGATACATATATATGGGGACTTGGGTTCACTAGAAGCAAAGCATATCATTGTGTGTATTTTAGATTAATTGGTGAATGTGTTATTTATTTGGTACTGTATGTGGATGATGTTTTTTTATTAGAAATGATAAATAAATTATCTAGGATTTGAAGACCCAATTGCCCTCAAAATTTGACATGAAGGATCTTGGTGTTGAAAACTATAATTTGGGCATGGAAATTAAACAAGATAGGGAAAAGATGAAGTTATGGTTAAACAAGAGGAAGTACGTTGAGACAATACTACAAAGGTTTATTATGTAGGATAGTAAAACTAGTGAAGGTTTCTATTCGTGTAGGTGTAAAGTTATTTGATGAACAATGTCCCAAGAAACAAGAAGAGGAAGAGGACATGTCATGTGTTCCATATGAAAGTGCATTCAATAGCCTAACGTATGCAATGGTTTGTACTAGACCATAGATTGCACATGTAGTGAGAGTATTGAGTAGGTTTATGTCAAAACCAAGGAAGGAGAATTGGACAATCGTGAAGCGGGTTTTAAGGTATTTGTGTGGCACTAGTGATTATGGTATGTGCTACCAATGAAGACCGTGATTGGACATAGTTTTCAAAATCTATGGCTTTTTTCATGCATACTAGGTTGAAGATCTAGATCAGAGAATATATACAAGTGGGTCATGTGTTTAACCTATTTTGAGGAGCAATCAGTTGGATGATCAAAAGACAGTCTGTAGTGGCTCTTTCAACTACAAAGGCTGAATACATGGCAACCACTCATGCAAGCAAGGAAGCAGTTTGGTTGCAGAGATTGTGTTCAAGTATGGGGTTGATACAACGAGCTATAAGGATAGCCTGTGACATCCAAAGTGAAATTTTATTTTCAAAGAACCATCCTTAAAATTAAAAAATAATGCAAATTGATGTTCAGTATAACTTTGTGAAGGATACAGTCGAGGACAAAAAGGTGTTGTTGGTAAAGGTGGACACATTGAAGAACGTTGCATATGCATTTACAAATTTTGTGAGCATTGAGAAGATTTTTTGGTTTAGAGAAACAATGGGTGTTGCAGGGCTGGACCAATAGTTGAGCTCCCCTATGAACCCATGTGTGGAAAATAAAACAACAAGTGGGATAATGTTGGGTTTGTGTTATATTATTTCCATGACTAGTTTCACGTGTGTGGGGGGGGTAACCTGCCCTGTTTGTTGCATCGGGTGCAATAGGGGGGTCACAAGGGGGGGGGGGTTTACAGGGGGGCGATAGCCCCCCTACACAGGGTCTAGGGCAGTGACCCAAGAATTTTTTTTGGACGCTATATTAAGTGGGAATACCTACCTATGGTTTTTTGCATGGGTTTTGCACATGGTTTTAGGCATGATGGTTTTCTGTCCATCGTATTTTGTAGATTCGGTCAAGGGAAATATTATTATGTTCTAATCTATGGTTAATGGATTGGGGTTTATGAATTCTTCACCATGTATATGTATGTATTGTAACATTGAAAAAAATATAATGAAAAATCAATCTGGTAGTCCAGGTTTTGGGATCTAGGGGAAATTTTTTGTGTATATTTGTTTTATGTTTTATGTTCTCTCCAGTGTATATTTCTGTGTTAAGAATTCATTTGTAGGTAATTTCTGTACAAGGTTAAAAACCAACAAGTTTCTTTCTCATCGAGGTTGGAAAATTCAAGAGTTCCTTTATGATGTAGCATGATATACTAAGGAATTGGGTGATGGCTAATGAGGGGGTAGAGATCATGCTATGATTTTTCCCATATGCTCAGTAAGTCCCAACCATATTTTTCAATTTTATTTTCTTTAATTATGGCTTCATATGTTTTTATCATTCCTTCAACTGCATTAACCTCTTAGGAAAATGTTTTAGGCCTGATGAGAATTTAGTATGGAAGATTTTAATTAAATTCTCTTACTTGATAACTGCTTGTGTTATAATTTTTATGCTTCTATTACTTAGATAATATCTTGATTAGCTTATTATGTCTTTCATTAAGTCAATTATCAAAACAAAAGAGACAAATTTTTTTGGCTCTTAAAGCCAGGGACAAAACCTCTCCATATTGGAGAGGAAAACCTGAAAGTGATTCTTCTTCTAGATCTTCAATTGACAAGTACCATGACCATGACACAGACCCGTGACACTAGTATGCCTCCAATACCTTTTCGCTTCTCTTTCTTGGCTCCTTATGCTGATCTCCTTTTCTACACTCCTTTGCACTAGCTCTAGGAAATCTCGTTTCCTATTGAACTCCTTTCCTTCAAGCCTCAACCTGCTCTTCCACAATCTTCTTAATATACCCTAAATCACTAGCCTAATATGTAACTCTCCTTATCCTTACTGGCTTGTATTTATTATACACACCATTACACACACTTGATTATAGTCCTATCTCTTCAGCCTTCTTGAAGTGACCACAAATATGTGAGGTAGGTATATACTCCAAAGAGGAGAGACCTTATTACTATGCTATACTGTGATTCTTCTTCATTGAATTACCTCCCTTTTTTTCACCTAGAAACACACTCTTTCTCACACTGTAATCTCAGAACATGACGTGCCATATTGGACCCAAAACAAAGGTAACTTATCCCTCATTTCCTTTGTTGTTATGTCTTCCTTTTAACGTACCAAATATACCCTTAACTCGTCCTTAGACTTCATATCTCATCCAAATATTTTCCGAACTGTTGTGTATGGAATGAGGCCGAAAACCTCTTATATATAGAGGTGGTGTTACTGTCCTAGGTCGACATGAAAATTATGTGGGTGAGCCAACCTCTTCCAACATCTTCTAGGTTGCCTTGTTCAAGGATATATGCATCACATTGAGCCAAATTTCATGAGCATATTGACACGGTCTTGGAGCATACAAATTACATCAATAATTATCTTTACAAATGTAACAACATGTTAGGTCCTTATAATACTAGTGTATCTCCTTATTGTCATTGTTAGTATAGACCCATTATTGTTATTTTTTTTCCCATGTATTCCCCATATTGTTATTATTGTGCCCCATAGAAGCCCACTATTGTTATTTTTGTGCCCTTACATTTTTATGGTTATGCCGGCTAAGATTATATTGTGACCCATTATACTCCTATATATAGAAAGGAGGTTTTATCATTTGTATCATCAAAGAATTTTTCATTTATGTAATGTAAAGGAGGTTTCCCCCTTGAAGTGGTTGTTTTCTAAGTCGTTGATCTATCTTTTCTTCTATTTTTGGAGGTGGTTTCATAACATTTGGAATCAAAGCTTTGGATTCTAGGGTTTCACTGATTCAAATAGGTCATTGTGGAATGTATGCTATAAATTTTGTTCTAAGAAGTTTCAGAAGCTAAAAAAAAAAACCCATTTGTGAAGAAATCTTGATGAACGTCATTTAAAAATTTCATATCTTGTTTCGCAATAGTTTCAGAGATATGATCTATGGAAGTTGGGGTTTTTGCAGGCTCCTGAATTTCGTCCCAAAGCGATGACCTTGGGAAAATCGTCATAACTATATGTCTAAGCATCGGATTGGAATTCTGTAAAAAGTGGCCAAAATTACACAGAATTTAGTTTAATGTATATCAATTTCAGAGCCAAATGAGGAAATAGTGACACATGGCATGTCGTACATGTTCTCTCTACTGAACTAGTCCATAATTAGGTCATTGCAGGAGTTTGGGCATAAATTTTTCTTGAAGAATCCAAATCAGGTCTGACCTATGGCATTAGAAAGAGGACTTATATTTCTAATATAGGATAGAAAATTAGATCTTTAAGATCCTAAATAACAGGGATAAATCAGGTTTAATATAGACCTCCTAAAAAGCAAGAAAAAGGTGTGTATTTTTTAAACAAGTTTGCATAACATTTGTTTGAAAAATCAGTTTGAAGTAATTCCAAGGGCGTATTGAAGCATATATATCAGTATTGAGTTATATAATGCCTCCCAAAAATAATTCCACACCCATCAAGCCCTCAAAAATATCTACTATGACGCATGAAGAGGAAGAATTGCAGTATGATATATCAAAATTGCGGTACCAAGTGCAACAAATTTTGATCTTACAAAGAGAAATCAAAGATGACATAGATGGTTTAAAAGAAAAAATGGAGGCTAATTTGGACATTTTGAAGGATCAAATGAAAGCTAATATGGATGATAAAGTAGTGGAAGATCACATCGAGCCTCAACAAAAGGTTATCCAACTCTCGAAGGATAAACTAAATTTGGTGCAGAATCAAATGAAACAACATGAAGATCAACATTGCAGCGAAAGAAGTTCTGAAACAGTCATATAAACAAGAACTTGACAACTACAAAATCAATCAATTTCATAGTATCTCAGTAAGTGGAATAACTTACTCGTTGAATATTCCACATGGGAGGATTATACTTTTATACAAAAGCATCCAGAAATAATCAAGCATTGAGGACAACACTTGTTTGAAGGATAGGGGTATGTTAGGTCCCTATAATACTGCTGTATCCCATTATTGTTATTGTTATTATAGCCCCTTATTATTATTATTTTTCCCATCTAGTCCCCATATTTTTATTATTGTACCCAATAAAATCCCACTATTGTTATTGTTGTGCCCTTACATTGTTATTGTTATGTCGACTAGGATTATATTGTGACCCATTGGACTCCTATATATAGAAATGAGGTTTTTTATTTGTATCATCCAAGAATTTTTCATTTATGTAATGTAAAGGAGGTTTCCCCCTCTAAGTGGTTGATTTCTAAGGCGTTGATCTCTCTTTTGTTCTATTTTTGGAGCTAGTTTCATAACACAACACTTCACATACATGACTCTAAATTATACACTTACGAAAAGATGAAAAACCCATAAAGACATCAAGAAGAAGTCTTGGACCTATAATAAAATATCATTTCTCATGAAACCCATGATGCAAGTATTACAATAAATACATTTTATTATCTTTTTCTCTTCATTACATAAATTCATAATTACAAGTCATTATGAAGACTGAATCTAGTTAAAATTTCCAACACTCCCTCTTAACTAGGGAGGTATTCATAATGGTACATGGTCACTTTCAATATGAATAATATCATAAGAAGAATTCGATTGGTAATCCATTTGTTATAGCATCATATTAACCAACATCGTTACAGTTTAAGGCCTTGACTAACAACTCCATCTCTCCACGAGACCATGAAATACAATGCTGGTGGGACAATTGATTATAGACACCTTCACCATTGTCTCCAAGGTACATACTCCATCTGGGTGTTCACTGTGTTATCACTCTATAATTTCTGAAGGTTGAAGATAGAAATACGGAGGGAGACATCAAACCAACTTTGGAGTCCAAGACCTATCCTTCCTAGACTCAGAGAGGGCTCTCTCTGTTAGATATAGCATGATAACTATAAGTGATGATATTAGGATAGCTATAGAAATGAGGTTTGTTTGAAGATGTTTGGTTGAGGCAACAGAAAAGGGCCATTAGGCTATGGAGTCATAAGTGTGAACAAATTCAGATGGATGAATAACTGAGGTCAGGTGCAACAAACAAGCTAGCCATGTAAATGGATCTTAACAGCTTATGAAATGGGAAAGATGAGGAGCTTAAAGGTTCAATGGAAATGTAGAGCAAACCGTCTCTGAATTCTAAATTACGGTCTCAGAAGAAAACATATGAATTTTTTCAAGACTATGCAAGGTACCTTATGGTAAATCCTACATAAAATTTTCTATCCATAGTTAAGAAAAGCAAAAAATATGAGAAAACATGAGAATAACAAATTACATGGGAAAATACTTCACCACAGAGCATAACACAAGAATCTTGAAAACAACATAATCCTTCATTCATCCAAAAGAGGGTGTTTACAATAGAAGGAGTCTATTACAATAGTTTTTCCCCTTCCGGGCCTCCTCTCAGACTACTAATGTATGTAGTATTTATACAAAAACTTAAGTCAGTTCATCTACCTAATGCAGTGATTACATTTAAGCATAAAATAGACAAGTGGAAACATGCACGCGGTGATAAGACATCTCTGACAACAACACTGCCTTTGGGATTAATTTTGGGCAACTCTTCGTAGATCCAAACTCTTCAATGGCTCCTCAAAAGATCAAACATTAAGCTTTGGAGGAAGTTGTGTTGGTTTCAAAGAGACAACCAATGGAGGTTCTGACATCTGGATTTTTTATTCGGACCGCCTTTGCCGGATGATAAATTCCAATGCGACACTAGCACTGTCACTTATCTGATCTTTCTCCCCTTTCTCTGTTGCAAACTAATATCAGTTTATTTGGGGAAAGTGGTTTTTGAAGGAGAAACAATGGTATTCCGGACCCCCGCTGAAGTGGTAAGTGGTAATAGAAGGGGGGTGGTGCGAATTTATGAGAGAATGACACATAAGGGGGTCCCTTTCTTGAAAACCACTCGTTCCGGACCCCCTTGTGAGGATAAATTTAGGCTGGTAAGGGTGGTCAGAATGAAACGTAGGATTTTAGATTTAAAGATGATGGTGGATGGAAAACCTTTGCTCCTTGTCGGGTCTTTACCAAAAGTCCTTATTTTTCGCGTTTAACCTTATTTCTTTGTGAAATGAACTTCAAACCATGTAGGCCCAACTTAACCTATTTTACACACAAAACAAAGTGAACCTATGGATTTTATATTGGATATGCATCACATCCGTGACACCATAGTATTTCACAATTCGCTGTTCTTACCGTTTTCCTTAGCACTTTTCCTTCATCCTTTGTGATTTGCGATTGTGGTCAAGTCCCACTGCGTATTGCACATCGCACTTCACTAGTTTAACCTTTTGCCTTTGTGCCCATCCTTTATCCTTTGCGATATGCGATTTCGATCCCACCACATCGCATATCGCATGTCGACACTTTTAACCTTTTCCTCCAGTGGATGTCGTTTGAAACTTGTGATGTGAGACTGCGATCACATTGCATTGTGGAAAAATTAAGGTTTCATTTGCTTACAGGTAAGTTATAAATGATGCAAAGTGCACCATGTGATGTGTTAAATGTGGGTAAGTGCAAAAAAGGCGGAAGGTAAGGAAAGTGTAAAAAACAAAGGTTTGCAGGCGGATTTGGTTATATATAAAGGTTTGGGATGGGTCCTGCCGGTCCCGCGTATCACACTTCGGTGACTATAACATTTACCCTTGGGTGCTTATCCTTTGAATCTTTGCAATGAGAGGTAGAGGTTTCAGACTTAGCATATAAAGGAAGTGGGGGTTTATTTCGGTTTATGTGACATGTATGTATCAAGTAGCTGACTGTGGGGGGAGGAGCTATAACCATGGAAATTCAAACTTTAATATAAAAGGGATTATAAAGAAATAATTCCCAAAGGATATGCATGTTGGTTTTGGGGTTTGAATGGGATTAAGAGCATTTCAAAATATGGAGGAAATGAGAGGGAAAAGAGGGTGAATGAAATAGAATGTGGGTAGAAATAAAGTTTGGTTCCCATGACACCTTATCAGCAACACTTCCTTCCTTCTACCAAATAGAAAAGCAGACTAATCCCTTTGAAGCTCTTTATAGTTAGGATTTTCCTTTCTTTCTCTGAAAATAAATGATATCCATGGAATATTATTTTCAGTAAAAATATAAGCAATAATCAGTCACCTTGTGATACTGTAAATTACAGGACTCTAATAGTGGCTCCAGCTGGGGATGGCAACTCCTTCAGGAGGTGTTAAGAACACCGTAGACTAGTGGCCTGATCCATTGGGCCGATCCCAAAACCTGAAACTTATTCTGCTACAAAACCTCTGTGGCTGACAGTCTTCAAGATAAAATTAACACTCTTTGCAAGAATGAAGCCTTGAATACACTTGTACTAAAAAACTGGACAATAATCTGAAACTAAAAATTGAAGGATGCTGAGAGTATTGAGCTTATTTGCAAACCTACCTACCCTAATCTACTGAAATTTCTACTTGTTCTAAATGATACAATAATTCTAGTACAACCAGTCAAGTAGCAACAGAAACAAATGGAAAACTTGACTGCTTGTCAGGACAATCAGCAGTATAACTTGATTATGTGTCCTCACAACCAAAGTTATAATATGTAAAGGTAACTACTGATGCATTTGATCCTTATAGAGAGTACATTTTTGAACATTTGAGATAATAAGAACCTCCATATAATCTACTATAGGATCAATAAAAGCATGATGTATGATATTTGATTCTAGGCCTTCAATCACTAGTTGATTAGTTGTATCCCCAATATTAAACCTTGAAACCTCATCTTCAGTTTGGTATTTGGAAGCACAATCATCCTCAATATGTAAGTCAAGAGGTAGTACAATTTCCTCTTGCTTAGGGGGAGGAAGTTTTTCCAAGAACTCTTTAGGGTCTATGAAATTATATGACTGAATTTGAGAATTTAGAAGTTCAATGCCACTTTCATATCTTTCAACAACTATCTCCAGAAAACATGTTTTAACATCAGGCCCAAATTTGCTTTATTTCAAAATAAGAAATACAACTCCTAGAAAATCTTCATCAAGCTGAAATTCTGATAAATGATTCCTGAATGCATTTAAAACTTCACTAGATAGAAGGTCTTCCACAAACCTTGTTCAGCAGGAACTCTGGTCAGTATGTTGTGGAGTCGCCATGAATGCTCAAAAGCTGGATTCTTTGAATCGTGGAGTCTCGAGGTGAATAATTCAGCCTTCTTGTGTCTGGTCACTGTCCACTAATGTGCTTTCTGAGTTCGGCAGGAACACTAATATTTTTAACTAAGTGTTTCCCCAGTGGAGTCACCACTATGTTATCACTCCGTAATTTTAAGGCTGAAGCAAAACTACAAAGGCAACATCAAAACCTCTTCGAGCCTAGGATCTAGCCCTCCTAGAACAAGAGAGGGATCTCTCTGTTAGATTGGGCACTTTAGGCTAGCTATAAGATGCAGAGATTGAATTTTAAATTGGTTTGGTGGGAAAAGCAAGGGAAAGGAATTGGGCAATGGATTCAAAGAGGTTCGGGTGATTAGATGCAGAAATATCGAGCATGAGTGAAACAGGGCAAGATAGGTGCACTGCCATCGATCTTTCAGACTTCTGAATGGATTATGAAAAGAAGAAATGTAAGGCAAGGTAGAGATCGAGGAGCAGTTAAGAATTCCCCAACCTGTCCAAGGATTTAAATTTTAGCAGAAACTGAGGAACAATTAAGAATTCCTTGATTTGGCATTAGTAGAAAACATAGACTATTGTAAACATAGCCAGAATAGGGTGCTATAGATAACAAGTCCTATTCTTCACACTTTATGTTTTACAATTAGATTGCATAAATAAAATGAAAGAGAAAAAATGGAAAAACACATAAAATAAGAGAATACTTCACCATTTTAGACACCACATGAATCCTGAACAACTAATCTTGTATTAATCTTCAAACAGTCACTTGGAGTTCAGTGAAAAACATTACACAATGGGATTGTTCCTCATTGCAAACTCCCCCCCTGTAATATTTCGAACAGTGAACTATATATGCTAGTCCTACTAACTGATTACAATTGATGTGGTAACTAGCAGTTACTTTCTTGTTAACTCCATAACAATGGAGGGCTCACATTGTTTAGCAGGTGTAAACAAAACAATTGGATTCATCGAGGACATCTGGACATAACAGTGGATTTAGTAGTCAGTTATGATTGCAGAATGAGGAAGGAATTGCCTCTCAGGATCAAAACATGACTATGATAGAATAAACCAGACATCTGGCCCTGCTCCTTCAGAAACGGTTGTTGGATAATCAAACTAGTGCTGTGCTGGCTGATTGTTATGTTGGTTGCATTTCACTGCTTCTCTTCTGTTCTTGTTGTTTTATCGTAATAGTTTTTCATAAATTCCCTTGCCTGACTTAAACCATCGTGTTTCTCTCCTCCTTATCGCAGCGTTCAACATTCCTATGCCCTTTTTCTCCTTGTCGGGTCCTACACAAGTCCTTCTTCCGTTTAGCCTTTTCTTAGCGCATGAAGCCCATACACCCGGACCTGAAATTTTGTAAGTTTTAGCTTAGAACTGTATCGCATTCGTGCCAACACGTCACATCGCAATACGACGTTTATAAAATATTCCTCCATATCTTATCTTCCCGTGCTTGCAAAGTGCGATATGCGATGGGGTCCCATCACAAATCGCATGTCACAACATTTAACATTTTGCATACCTTAACATTTACCATTTCACATGCTGCAACATTTACCATTTCACATACCACAACATTTAATATTTACCCCTTCACACTTCTCTTTTAACCCTTACGAATTGAGATGCGAAAAGGTGATGGACCCCACTATGGGCTTTCCAAGTGGATGTGTGAAATTCAATTAAGAAAGGGAAATATGATAAAGGCCGCCCGAACCATACTATCTCATGCAAAACCTCAGAGTTGGGTTTCAGAGGGGTCTTAAGGTGGTAGGCGGTATTGCAAAAGTGGGGCACGAAATATTATGGGTGCACCACATAGCAAAGTGGGAAGTATTGGATATCACCCATTTCGGACCCCACCCCCCTCCCTTTGTTAACATTCGATGGCTAAGGGGGGCCCGAAAACATAAGCAGACCATCGATTATGGAGGTGGGGAGCGGAGATGGTGGAAAGATGCGAGGTAGAGTCAAACTTAGGATATAAAGGAAATGTGAATGTTTGGTGTGGTTTATATGATATATGTACATATCAAATGGCCTAATGTGGGGGTGGAGCTGAAATATATGATAAATGGTGAGTTTAAATGGCAATGTATGATATGGCTGCTAGTGGGTGGGCGGAGCTGCATTATTAACTATAACATTGGATTTTCATAGTTAAAAAGGGATTTTGGATGAAGGTAAAAGAGAGTAAATGAATGATCGAAGAAATGAAGGATTTCTCAGCATTACACCTTAACAAAAATACTTTCCTCTTTCCATTTGAACTGAAGAGGTGGGTTGATTCCTTTGAGGTCCTTGACAGTGAGGATTTCCCTAGAAATATTTTGCGATGTGGAATATTATTTTCAACACAAAATATTTGAGATGAAATAATCAATCTCCTTGAGATCCTATAATTTATAGGGTACTAAAAGTGGCTCCAATGGGGGATCGCAGTTCCTTCAGGAGGTATCAAGAACATCGTAGAATAATAGCCTGATCCATTGGGTTGATCCCAAGTCTGCACTTTAAATTGCTAAAAAAAAACCTCTAGGCCTGAAAATATTCAGGCTGAAAAATAAACTCTCTACAAACTGAAGTTTGGAATGCCCTTGATCGGAAAACTGAAAAGAAATCTGAAACTAAAATTGGAAAATGCTCAAATTACTAAGCTTATTTGCATACTCCTACGTACCCTACTCTAACTTAGATATGATATATACACTAAGTGAAATATCCTTTCCAATGCAACCAATCAAGTAAATGACTACATGATTGATTCTTTCTCACCCCTTTGAGCATGCTAAAAAAAAAATGGCCACTCCTATCTCAACTGCCTTTGGACATAAGTGTTCAAATTTTTCCTTCAGCCTTGCAACAAACCAATCATGGCATAGCATACTCCTTCTTCAGATGATTCTAAGAGGCTAGAAAAAGGATATTGGAATAATACCTGGTCTAGAGGGTTCAAATAACAAGTTTCATCTATGACTACCATTTGTTTCGATTTGCTATGCTTAGAAGCCTTCTGAAAAAGAATATCTATACATTTTTCATGGTCATATGATATGGCATTCTCCTTGTATACCAATATGATGTCCTCGAACCAACCTGATATGTCTTGAATAAGATTGTTGAATTTTGTTTGAAGGCCATCATTATGATGAACATAAGCACTTTATGGCAATAAGACGTCTTTAGAATGTAATACACCCTCAACCTCAATCTATTCTACCTATACTTCTTCATGAGGAATTACTTCAGTACATAAATCAACACTAGAAAAAATAGGATTAATCTCCTGATCACATAAAGATTGAAAGGCTGGTTGCATGCTTAGAATCTGATTAATTTCTTCTTTAGTTAAAGGAGAAGGCAGTCTTTTTTTTCTTTGGAGAAAACATCAATTGTTTTCTTTACCCAATGAAGAATGGATCTCATGCTAAATTTTTTCTTTAGTTTCATACAATAGAGTAGGAAAATTATCATTTGTCTTTGAAGGTAGATCATGTGAACCTACTTTCATTTCCTGATTCATCTCATTTTTAGCTATCCTCCCTTGATTATCATGACAATTAACTTGAGAATGGAAACCATAAAGTGCTTCTAAGAGATCCTCATCATTCATATCTACTAGGTCTTCATCAATACTTTCAATGTATTGTATGAAAACGTCAAACTGATCGCAACAATTTTCCAGTAATGAAAAAGAAGGGGAATGTCCTTTATAATGCTCATAACACATTTTGTGGAAATCGTTTAAAGAAAAAAAGCTACCAGGGTTTAAACCTTCATACCATTCCCTCGCTTTTCCATCTAATTTTGCCATGAACATCTTCATGTGGTAGTCCTCATGCCATTTAACTTTCCACTTCCATGAATGAATATGAAATTTAATGAGATGTAACAAAGCGTCATCAACATTCTCATCTTGAAAATAGGAATATTTATTTGCCAATTTACCTGAGGCACTATGATTAGGAAGCCTGGGATGTAGTCCCTGTTCATGTGAGCATATATCCTTGCAATTAATCCCATTTTGAGCTTGTGGAGTCGCCAGTGAATCTTAATTTTTGGATTTTTCTACCAATGGAGTCGCCAGGTGAATAGAACAACTTTTTGGTGTTTGACTTATGTTCACCATGAAAAGTCGATACTGAAATTGATAAGTGGTACTGAGGACGATAAACTCATCCCCAGTATGGTCGCCACTATGTTATCACTCCATAATTTTGAGGCTGAAGAAAAAATACAAAGGCAACATCAAAACCACTTCGAGCCTAGGATCTAGCCCTCCTAGACCCAGAGAGGGATCTCTCTGTTAGATATAGCGCTGTTAGATTGGGAATTTTAGGCTAGCTATAAGATGCAGAGTTTGGATTTTAAATTGGTTTGGTGGGAAAAGCAAGGGAAAGCCATTGGGAAATGGAGTCAAAGGGGCTCAGGTGATTAGATGCAGAAATATTGAGCATGAGTGAAATAGGGAAAGATAGGTGCACTGCCACACATCTTTCAGACTTTTGAATGGATTATGAAAAGAAGAAATGTAAGGAAAGGTAGAGACTGAGGAGCAGTTAAGAATTCCCCAATCTTTCCAAGGATGTAAAGTTCAGCAGAAATCGAGGAGAAATTAAGAATTCCTTGATTTGGCATCAGTAGAAAACATAGACTATTGCAAACACTGCCAGAATAGGCGCTCTAGATAAAAATTTCTATTCTTCACACTTTCTATTTTACAATTAGATTGTAGAAATACAAAGAAAGAGAAACAATGGAAAAACACATAAAACAAGAGAAGACTTCATCATTTTAGACATCACATGAATCCTGAACAGCTAATATTGTATTACTCTTCAAACATTCATTTGGAGTTCAGTGAACAACATTACAGAATGGGACTGTTCTTCATTGTAGATTCCCACCTCTAATATTTTGAAAAAAGAAGTATTTATGCTAGTCCTACTAACTGATTACAATTGATGTGGTAACTAGCAGTTATTTTCTTGTTAACTCCATAACAGCGGAGGGATCACATTGTTTAGTAGGTGTAAACAAAACAATTGGAGTCATCGAGGACATCTAGACATAACAGTGGATTTAAAAATCAATTATGATTGGAGAATGAGGAAGAAATTTCCTCCCAAGATCAGGAAGCGACTATGATAAAATGAACTAGACATCTGGCCCTGCTCCTTCAAAAACGGTTGCTGGATAATCAAACTGGTGTTGCGCTAGATGATTGTTGTGCTAGCTGCGTTTCACTGCTTCTCTTCTGTTCTTGTTGTTGTATCGTAATAGTTTTGCATAAATGCCTTTGCCCAACTTAACATGTGGTTTCTCTCTCCTCCTTACCATGATGTTAAACATTTCTATGCCCTTTTTCTCCTTGTCGGGTCCTACATGAGTCCTTCTGCCCTTTAGCATTTTCTTAGCGCACGAATCCCATACACCCAGACCTGAAATTATGTAAGTTTTAACTTAGAATCGTATCACATCCGTGCCAACATGTCGCATCGCAATACGACATTTATAACATATTCCTCCATCGCTTATCTTATGGCACTTGTGAAGTGCGATATGCGGTGGGTTCTCATCACAAATCACATGTTGCAACATTTAACATTTTTCATAATGCAACATTTACCATTTTTCATGCCGCATCATTTACCCGTTCACATACTGCAACATTTAACATTTACCCCTTCGCGCTTCTCTTTTTAACCCTTGCGAAATGCGATGCAAAAAGGTGATGGACCCCACTACGGGCTTTCCAAGAGGACGAGTGAAATTTCGTTAAGAAAGGGAAGTATGATAAAGGCTGCTCGAACTGTACTATGTCATGCAAAACCTTGGAGTTGGGTTTTAGAGGGGTCTTAAGGTGGTAGGCAGTATTGCGAAAGGGGGGCGCAAAATTTTATGGGCGCTCCACATAGCAGAGTGGGTAGTATGGATACCGCCTTTTTTTGACCCCCCCCCCGCTTTTTAACATTCGGTGGCAAAGGGAGGGCCGAAAACATATGCAGACCATTGATTGTGGAGGTGGGGAGTAAGATGGTGGAAAGATGCAGGGTAGAGTCAGACTTATGATATAAGGAAATGCGAATGTTTGGTGAGGTTTATATGATATATGTACATATCAAATGGCCTAATGTGGGGGCGGAGCTAAAATATATGATAAATGGTAAGTATAAATGACAACATATGATATGGATTCTAGTGGGTGGGAGGAGCTACATTTTTAACTATAACATCGGATTTTAATAGTTAAAAATGGATTTTGGATGAAGTTAAAAGAGAGTAAATGAATGAGGGTAGAAATGAAGGCTTGCTCACCATTACACCTTAACAACAATACTTTCCTCTTTCCATTTGAACTGAAGAGGTGGGTTGATTCCTTTGAAGTCCTTGATAGTGAGGATTTCCATGGAAATATTTTTCAATGTGGAATATTATTTTCAACATGAAATATCTAAGATGAAATAATCAATCTCCTTAAGATCCTATAATTTATAGGGTAATAACAGTGGATCCAATGGGGGATGGCAGTTCCTTTAGGAGGTGTCAAGAACACCATAGAATATTAGCCTGGTCCATTGGGCTGATCCCAACTTTTCACTTTAAACTGCTAAAAAAACCTCTGGATCTGAAAATATTTAGGCTTAAAAAGACACTCTTTGCAAACTGAAGTTTGGAGCGCCCTTGATCGGAAAAATGAAAAGCAATCTGAAACTAAAACTGGAAAATTCTCAAAGTAATGAGCTTATTTGCACACTCCTACCTAACCTACTCTAACTTAGAGATGATATATACACTAAGTGAACTCTTCTTTCCAATGCAACCAATCAAGTAAATGACTACATGATTGATTCTTGCTCACCCCTTTGAGCAAGCTAAAAAAACAAAATGACAACTCCCATCTCAACTGCCTTTGAACATAAGTGTTCAAAATTTTCCTTAAATATTGCAAAAAACCAATCATGGCATAGCATACTCCTTCTTCAGATGACTCTAAGAGGCTAGCAAAAGGATATTGGAATAGTACCTAGTCTAGAGGGTTCAAATAAAAAGCTGCATCTATGACTACCATTTGTTTCAATTTGTTATGCTCAGGAGCCTTCTGAAAGAGAATATATATACATTCTTCATGGTCATATGATATGGAATCCTCCTTGTATACCAATATGATTTCCTCGAAACAGCCTAATATGTGTTGACTGAGATTGCTGAATTCTGTTTGAAGGCCATCATTATGATGAACATAAGCACTTTATGGCAATAAGACTTCTTGAGAATGTAAGACACCCTCAACATCAATATTTTCTACCTCTCCTTCTTCATGAGGAAATACTTCAGTACATAAATCAACAATAGAACAAATAGGAATAATCTCCTGATCACATAAAGATTGAGAGGTTGGCTACATGCTTAGAATCTGATTAATTTATTCTTCAATTAAAGGAGGCAATCTTTGTTTTCTTTGGAGCAAAAAACAATTATTTTCTTTCCCTAGCAAAGAATGACTCTCATGCTGAATGTTTTCTTTAGTTTCATACAATAGAGTAGGAAAATTATCATTTTTCTGTGAAGGTAGATCATGTGAACCTACTTTCATTTCACGATTCATCACATTTTCAGCAATCCTCCCTTGATTATCATGACAGTTAACTTGAGAATGGAAACCATAAATTTCTTCTAAGAGATCCTCATCATTCATATCTACTAGGTCTTCATTAATACTTTCAATTTATTGTATGAAAAACTCAAACTGATCACAACAGTTTTCCACTAATGACAAAGAAGGGGAATGTCCTTTATAACGCTCATAAAAACCTTTGTGGAAATCCTTTAACGAAAAAAAGCTATCAGGGTTTAAACCTTCATACCATTCCCTCAATTTTCCATATAATGTTTCCATGAACATATTCATGTGGCAGTCCTCATGCCATTCAAATTTCCACTTCCATGAATGAATATGAAATTTAATGAGATGCAACAAAGCGTCATCAACATTCTCATCTTGAAAAATAGGAAGATTTCTTTGCCAATTTACCTAAGGCATTATGTTTGGGAAGCCTATAATGTAGTCCCTATTCATGGGAGCATATCTCCTTGCAACTGATCCCATTTTGTGCTTGTGGAGTTGCCAGCGAAAATTAATTTCTGGATTTTGCTACCAATGGAGATCCAGGTGAATGGAACAACCTTCTGGTGTTTGAATTTTTTTCACCATTGAAATCCGAAACTAAAATTGATAAGTGTTACTGAGAAAGATAAAATCGTCCCCTGTATGGTCACCACCATGTTATCAATCCATAATTTTGAGGCTCAAGAAAAACTATAGAGGCAACATCAAAACCGCTTCAGGCCTAGGATCTAGCCCTCCTAGACCCAGAGAGGGATCTCTTTGTTAGATATAGTTCTATTAGGTTGGGAATTTTAGGCTAGATATAAGATGCAGAGTTTGGATTTTAAATTGTTTTGGTGGAAAAGAAATGAAAAGACATTGGGAAATGGAGTCAAAGAGGCTTGGGTGATTAGATGTAGAAATATCGAGCATGAGTGAAACATCGCAAGATAGGTGCATTGCCACAGATCTTTCAGACTTTTGAATGTATTAGGAAAAGAAGAAATGTAAGGCAAGGTAGAGACTAAGGAGAAGTTAAGAATTCCCCAATTTTTCCAAGGATGTAAAGTTCAGCAGAAACCGAGGAGCAATTAAGAATTCCTTGATTTGGCATAAATAGAAAACATAGACTGTTGTAAACACACTCAAAATAGGGTGCTCTAGATAAAAAGTCCTATTCTTCACACTTTCTGTTTTACAATTAGATTGTAGAAATACAAAGAAAGATAAACAATGGAAAAACACATAAAACAGGAGAATACTTCACCATTTTAGACAACAGTACATGAATCCTGAACAACTAACCTTGTATTAATCTTCAAACAGTCACTTGGAGATCAGTGAACAACATTATAGAATGGGATTGTTCCTCATTGGAGATTTCCCCCTCTAATACTTCGAACATTGAATAATTTATGCTATTCCTACTAATTGATTACAATTGATGCGGTAACTAGCAGTTATTTTCTTGTTAACTCCATAACAACAGAGGGCTCACATTGTTTAGCAGGTGTAAACAAAACAATTGGAATCATTGAGGGCATCTGGACATAACAGTGGATTTAGAATCTGGTTATGACTGCAGAATGCGGGAGGTATTACCTCCCAGGATCAGGAAGCAACATGATAGAATGAACTAGACATCTGGCCCTACTCCTTAAGAAACGGTTGCTGAATAATCAAACTGGTGCTGTGCTGGCTGATTGCTATGCTGGATGCGTTTCACTACTTCTCTCTCGTTCTTGCTGTTGTATCGTAATAGTTTTGCATAAATTCCTTTACCCGACTTGACCTGTGGTGTCTCTCTCCTCCTTCCCATAACTTTCAACATTCCTATGCATTTTTTCTCCTTGACGGGTCTACATGAGTCCTTCTGCCGTTTAGCCTATTCTTAGTGCATGAAGCCCAGACACTCGGACCTGAAATTCTGTAAGTTTCAACTTAGAACCGTATCACATCCATGCCAACATATCGCATCGCAATATGATGTTTATAACATATTTCTCCATATCTTATCTTCCTATGCTTGTGAAGTGTGATATGTGATGGGGTGCCATCACAAATCACATGTCACAAAATTTAACATTTCACATATCGCATCATTTATCATTTCGCATACCACAACATTTACCATTTCGCATACCACAACATTTACCATTTCGCATACCGCAACATTTAACATTTACCCCTTCTCACTTCTCTTTTAACCCTTGCAAACTGCAATGCGAAAAGGTGATGGACCCCACTACGGGTTTTCCAAGTGGATTAGTGAAATTCCGTTAAGAAAGGGAAATATGATAAAAGTTGGCCGCACCATACTATGTCATGCAAAACCTTAGAGTTGGGTTTCAGAGGGGTCTTAAGGTGGTAGGTGGTATTGTGAAAGGGGGGCGCGAAATATTATGGGCACGCCACGTATCAGAGTTGCCAGTAATGTATACCGCCCTTTTCGGATCCCCCCCCCCCCCCAACCCCCCCTTTCTTAACATTCAACGGCTAAGGGGGAGCCGAAAACATATGTGGACCATCGATTATGGAGGTGGGGAGTGAAGATGGTGGAAATATGCGGGGTAGAGTCAGACTTAGGATATAAAGGAAATGCAAATGTTTGTTGTGATTTATATGATATATGTACATATAAAATGGACTAATGTGGGGGGCAGAGCTGAAATATATGATAAATGGTAAGTTTAAATGGAAATATATGATATGGCTGCTAGTGGGTGGGCGAAGTTGCATTTTTAAAGATAACATTGGATTTTAATAGTTGAAAATGGATTTTGGATGAAGGTAAAAGAGAGTAAATGAATGACGGCAGAAATGAAGGCTTTCTCACCATTAAAACTTAATAAAAATACTTTCCTCTTTCCATTTGAACTGAAGAAGTGGGTTGATTCCTTTGAAGTCCTTGAAAGTGAGGATTTCCCTGGAAATATTTTGTGATGTGGAATATTATTTTTAGCACGAAAGATCTGAGATGAAATAATAAATCTCCTTGAGATCTTATAATTTATAGGGTACTAACACACTGAGTATGACCTTTTAGGACGATTCTTATCGGGATAGCCAATCCTCAAAGAATATCCATCCTTTCACGACTACTCTTTCCATGGATTCCCTAATACATCCCAAAAGAGTATCAGATGCCAAATGATTACCCAATCCCCCATTCTGTCTTCCAAGTGAATACCAAAATGATGTGTCTATCTCTGCCTCTCAACTAGGGAGGTCATATTTCACAAAGGAATGTACCTAATCATTCCTCTTGGCTTAGGAATTACCAAGTTTCTTCCAAGTAAGAAACTTATTACCAGGCTTCCTCTTAACCAAGAACCTACAAAAACAATGGTGAGGCACCCATCTTATCATGAAGAAATCCTTCATTCGATGTCATGAATTTCTTCGTTGTTGAGCAACTTTCATCTTTGGGATCTCTTCATTAGGGCACAATTCATCCATCACTTTCACCCAAGAGTCATGTCTTCTGTCAGAATGTTATCCATCAATCTTCTCATCTTTTCTAGCTTCACTCCATTATTTTTTTCTTCGAACCATATTTCTCCCAAGGATATTTCATCCTGTTATATGGTTATTAAATTTTGGAAGACATATATTTACCTTTGGTAGCCCTGCATAAGCTCGTAAGATATTAATTAATTTTAAATATGAAATTTAAATCAAAATTTTCCTTAATCATGATATTTCACCATTACATATTCTTGTAGGTATCATAATCCTTTATTTATAGATTGACACATCTCCTAAAGATATGTATTGTTAAGGGTCTCCATCTTTTCCAGTAGAGTCTACATATCTTCCCAAGATATTTTCTAGTCAAGTCTTATCGAATTCCTTTGATGTTGAATGCTTCTTTCCATGGTTGTATTTCCCACTATCTATTCCTTTTTATTTCTCCACATAGTTTTATTTCATTCCCAGGAAATTCCATATGAGGACATATTATTTTGATTTCATCTAGTGAATATCATGCATTTTGGAAACCTATGTATCATAAGAGTTTCTGCTTTCTATATTGATCATAATTCTAAAGATAGAAGTATATTACTTGCAACCACATGACATAAATTTATAACATCCAGTGTTAGCATATATATACTTAAGCCTCATTGTTTCCTTTTGAGAAATCTTGCAACATGTTTCCTTATAATGAAGAGTTTCATTCCCTTGACATGCTTCATCAATATGGCATCATATCATAATCCCATAATTCTACACGTTAGAATTCTCGATGAAACCTTTTTCTTTCTTTCTAACTAGTGAATCCAAAGAGGATTCCATTAAAAAATGTCAACATCTCTTTCCGTATTGATTAGTGCTCATCCTTTAGTTCTTTAATCATGATGCCAATTAATATATAGTGCTTCCTAACATAAAATTTTACAACCAATAGATACCTCTTATAGAGGAATATGATCTCAATCATAATAGAGATATTTCACTTATTTTTTCTTATGTTTCTTTGAATCTAGTTCTTCCACTTCTCTGGAAGCATGAGCTTCTTCCTTTTCCTCTTGTCCTTATTATATTTGGGACAATCCTTATTATAGTTCCCATGTTCATTACATCCATAGCATCATATCTTATCCATGTTTCTTCCTTTCTTCCGAGGACCAAATGTACCAAATCTTCCCTTTCTCCTTGACCTAGTAACATAGGCTTGATTCTCTTTATTTGATCTTATATCAAATTTATCATTTAACCTTGTCCCTTCTATATTACATAGAGACCATAGGTCCTGGAACAATATTTATTATTTCTTCCCATAGATACTTGAAGTGAAGTTTCCCCATCCCTTTGGTAGAGAATTCAATACCACTGTAGTAATTTCTCTATCAGAAATTACTTCCTGTAGTTAATCTCACATTTAAGAAATATTCACAAAATATGAAGTTATTCATTCCTCTCTTGAAAATTTAAACTTGTATAGTTCTTTTCTTAGAGATATTTCTTCCCTTGCAATACTTCATTGAGAACAACTCAACTGATTTGTCATATATTTATTTTGAAGATTCTAGTTTTGATACATAGGGGATGAGAGAGTCCTTTACGGATTATATAAGAATCCTCTAGGCTCTTATGTATCCCTTAATGTATTTGGCATGTGCTTGAGTATATTATTTTGAAGATCTAGTTCCTGATATATTCCATGACTTCATTCTCAATAAGATTGTGACTAGTCCTTTTCTTTGATGCAAGAAATTTGAAACCCCAACCAGTTTGTTGCTTTCTTTTTGAAATATGAAATTTGAAAGATTCATATGAAGTCATAAATATACTTACTTGAATATATTATTTTATTCTACAACCAAATTCCTTTTTGATGATGATATAGATAGTAGCAAGAGCTCCCTCTTAGATAGACTTATTCAAGAGTGGTATAAAGTGATAGATCACCTTGGATAGCTTGATGACTTCAACAAAATATTGATTTGATGATTTCTACAATAATGTTGACTTGGATTCAATGAGATAGCTTTATATTCCTTGAAGATAAAGATCAATTCCTTGATATTGCTTTTCTACTTGAAATGAGCTTCATGTATAAGTCCTTTGAGTAAGGTCTTTGATCTTCTTGATATGGATTGAGGGTTTTCCAATTTATGCAAGTTTCTCTTTGAATGGAGGTATTCTTCCTTATATCTAGGGTTTTGAACTTTTAGTGTAGAACTATTTTATTTCAAGCTTCCCTCAAAAACTGATCTTTGACCTCCTTCCCAAAATTTGATCCTTATGTCTTCTTGCAAAACTGTCCTTTCTAGTCTTCAACACCTTAGGTCTGAAACCATGTTGAGAATTTAGTAGAGCAAAGTTTAATTCAATTCTCTTACTTGATAACTTCTTGTGTTATAATTGTTATGATTCTATTACTTAGATCTTATCTTCATTAGCTTATTTTGTCTTTCATTAAGTCAATTATCAAAACACAAGAGACACAGAATTTTGGCTCTTCAATCCAGGGCCAAAACCTCTCCCTCTTGGAGAGGAAAACTGAAAGTAATTATTCTTCTAGATCTTCAATTGACAAGTGCCATGACCATGACACTGACCCTTGACACCAGTATGCTTCCAAGACCTTGTCACTGCTCTTTCTTGGCTCCTTATAGTGATATCCTTTTCTGCACTCCTTTTCACTAGCCCTAGGAAAACTCAGTTCCTAGTGAACTCCTTTCCTTCTAGCCTCAACCTCCTCTTCCATAGTATTCTTACTATAACAAAAATCAGTAGCCCAATATGTAGCTCTCCTTATCCTTACTAGCTTGTATTTCTTCTATGCAATGTTCCACACACTTGATGACAATCCTATCTCCTCGACCTTCATGAAGTGACCAGAGAGATGCGAGGTAGAGGTATACTAAAAAGAAAAGAGACCTTATTACTGTGTTATACTGTGATTCTTATTTGCTGAATTACCTCCCTTTTTCGCACCTAAGCACACTATTTATCACACTATTATCTCAGAATATGACATGGAATATTGGACCCAAAACAAAGGTAAGTTATACCTCCTTTCCTTCATTGTTTTGTCTTCCTTACAATGTACCAACTATACCCTTAACTTGTCCTTAGACTTCAGAGCTCATACAAATATTTTCCAAACTGTTGTGTATGAAGTGAGGCCACAAATATCTTATATATAGAGGTGTTTTTATTGTCCTAGGCCGAGATGACAATTATGTGGGTGAGCCTACTTCTTCCAACATCTTCTAGGATGAATTTTTCAAGGGTATATGCATCACATTGAGCTAAATTTCATGAAAATATTGACAAGGTCTTGGAGCATACAAATTACATCAATAATTGTCTTTACAAGTGTAACAACACTTCATATACATGAATCTAATTATACACTTATGAAAGTATGACAAACCCCTAAAGACATCAAGAAGAAGTCTTGGACCTATAATAAAATCTCATTGCTCATGAAACCCATGATTCAAGTATTACAATAAATACATTTTATTATCTTTGTCTCTTCATTACAAAATTTCGTAATTACAAATTTATGTAATGAAGAGACAAAGATAATAAAATGACCAAACCTAGTTACACTTTCCAACAAGGCCTTGACTCAGAGATGAGGATATAAGGTGCTAGTCCTAATGAAAAATGAAACTCAACCCAAAGAATGGATGTGGATAATGAAGGAAACATTAAATGTGGAAAGTATAGATTACCTTGGGTACTATACTAAGATCAATGTCTCTTATTAGTTCACCTTTTGAAAGAAGGACCTCAAGGGAGGTCACATTGGATTAGGGGAAAAAGATAACCTCCCAAGTGAAACAATGGAACAAGAGTACAATCAAGAGTGGTAAATATTCAATAGTAGCATGTGATCCATATTAGTATGCCCAAAAAAAAAAAGTGAAATAATATGATAAAAAAATTGGTTAATATAGCTTATGATATATGGCCCACCTTCCTTGAAGAAGCATTCCAAATGGAAGAAAGCACTAACCAAAGCATAAGTGGAGATATCTAATTTAAAGCTATTTATGGGCCATTATAGGGATGCTGGTTGGATGGCTGAAAAATGAGGAGGAAAATTTTCTCCTATGGGTTAAACACTTTTTGTGGGTAACAGATCTACAATTTCTATAATTTTTGGTCTCTAATTTTTTTTTACTCTATAAGAACTAAAAAAAACATGTTTTTTTAATGTAGTTTCTATCTCTTTCTCCAATATTAAGTGCTCACATGGGGTTTGAATTGTTAATATTATTTTTTCATATCTTCTTTTGATGAGCTATATAAATAAAATGAAATTATATTATCCCAAACCTAATGAGAAATGAAACATTTCATGTTTAATGGGTCAACAATGAATTGGTTAGATCTTGTAACCAAAGCTGAATCTACACAAGTTTTTTTTTTCACATCTTTTGAAATTATGGGTAGAGTATCCTAAAAACTTGGAATTTGTGAAATTAAATGTGGAGAGACAATAGAAAATATCTTCTTTGTAGGAATTCATTAGGTAAAGTATTTTTTAAACGTGGATTTTAGGTCGTCATTGTTGGAAACAAGCATAGTCACTTGTTAGAGAACATTGACAAAAATGAATAATAAATGTATCACCATCCCCGAAATTCATGTTACACATGTTTTTATGAAGTGAATTATCATTAATAACAATGAAAAGACATTTTTTTATGTCTTTTATGGAGTGTTTCCGTGTGTTTAGACAACATTGTGAATGGAGTATTGCCAATTTGGCAATGTTTGACCTTGCTTTCCAATTATTCTAGATATTGTTGTTCTATGTGTATGTATGTGAAATTTAGTTAACTCTTCTTTAAGTGTTTCCTAGTGTTAATTTGGATGTTTAATATCCCCAGTTTATTTTTTAATGAAATTTTAGATATTGTAGGTTAAAGTTTAAGGGCTGATCCCTCCACCAGTTTCTTAGTTGAAGTACTGAGAACAACCTTCCAACTCTCAAACCCAAATTCGGGAATGCATAATTCCTGTAGCTGGAAGTGAAAATGAGAGTGGATGAAAGCGGAACTGATTTCTGGATGATGAATGCTACCCAAGAAAACCTTCCCAGAGTAGGTACTCGAAGTCCCCTGTGGGTAAGTATGGGATTCCCGCTTGGGAACACCTGGTGCTAAACAACACAATAGACTTAGCTAAACAGCTGAAGCATGCAAATAAATGTATTACGACACTCAATAATAAAAAATCAGACTCCCCATCCTTTTCTGCCCTCATTTTCCTTTTATGGTTGTGAGCCTCCCCTAGCCTTGGCCCACCTCATAACTGCGCTGCACATGTGGCCACCAGCCTCCATAAATACTACACTGTCCTCCATGATCTCCATCACTGCTGCAATTAATCTCCACTTCCTCCATCACGGGTGCATTTAATGCAACACTTCCTCCATCATCTCTGCAATTGCTTCTCCACTATCTCCATCATCTTGCATTTATTAATCCACTATCTTCATCATATTTGTCCTTAATTCTCTATGACCTCCACTATTTCTTCATTATTATGTTGCTCCACTATTCCATAATGCTACTCCACTACTCAATTAACCCACATTCACATTGTAGAAGTGGATTTTATTCATCTAATAGTTTTATGGATCCCTCCACCCTTTTATTTACTTAACTAAATAATAAAAGTAAGAACTCTAATATTCCAATTAGCTGATGGAAAATTTGGAATATTACAGTCCTCACTGCCAAAATGTTGGTTGTCCTCAAGAAACTGCAAAAGTGGATGCTGTAGAAATCCATATCCCTCCCGAGTGGCATCTTCATATGGAAGGTTTCCCCATCTTCTCTAATGTGTTATGACTACCTAGCTCCATAGCTACCTCTCTATAATGTCTAGAATGTCCTCCAGTTGTGTAGCTAGATGCCTCTCCTCATAAATGAGTCCCCAAGTGGCAACCATCTGTTGTCCAAGAGCCTATTCTCTGCATGATATATGTATTTGTAGTGGTTCCTTCCCCAGGTGGAAAGTCCCAAATCATAAACTATCTCTCCACCCCATGCTACATGAAGTAGGTTGTGTCTCTCCATGCTCCAATCTTTGGCCCTGGTGGCCTTGCTTGCTCTAAGAATCATCTCAACACTGTGCAAAGTAGGAAATAAATACATATGGATTGACACATGAAATGTCAAACCATACTCTCCCAATAGAAGCCACCGCAATAATGCCTCTTTTTGCCATACCCCATCACCATCATACCAAGAATGGTAGCCATACTCTCTTAAGAGAAGTCACCGCAACAATGCCTCTTGCTGTCACATCACATCATCATCATACCAAGTATGGTAGCCATACTCCCTCAAGAGAAGCCAATGTAGCAAGGCATCCTACTGCCACAACACATCATCATGCCAAGTATAAAAAAGTGACATCCCAATTGACATGTGGAATGTCATATGGTGGCCATACTCTCCTAAGAGTAACCAACGCAACCATGCCTCTAGCTGCTACATCTCATCACTACTGTGCAAGGTAGGAAATAGTGATGTACCAATGGACATATAAAATTGAATGTCTTGGCCATACTCTCCCAAGAGTAGCCAGGGTAGCCATGCCTCCTACTACTGCATCACGTTAGTACTGTGCAAGGTATGGAACATACCAATCTAAAATGTTGTGTGGTAGCCATACTCACCCAAGAGCAGCCAGCACAACCATGATTCTTACTGCCCTATGTCATAGATTTGCAAGTAGCTTTACAACCACTTGCTCATCATTTCCATCCATCTATCCAACTTTTGGTGATGACTCATATCATGCACCATCTCGGTATCCACCCAATGGAGAAGCTCCCACCAAAAACTGCTCATACAATAATTGTCCCCATCACTATCTATGGCCTTGGGAAGACCATGAAGCATGAATACATCCTGGAAAGATAATCCGGTCACATGAGAAGAGATGTACTGTGTGAAAATGTTGAAGCAATGTGCATACCTCGATAGCAGATCAATGTTGACAATACCATCCTCCAAAATCTGATGACAATATTTGCACTCCATGATATGCTAGAGAAAACACCTTGCAGCCAAACTAATATCCAAATATTTGTTTTCCCTCAGAGATCTTATCTTAAAAAATAATATCGTATGGAAAAAAAATATGCCTTCCATTCCTCGGCAACGATGCCAAAATGTTATCTCTTAGAGACTGTGGTTGTTAGGGAAAAAGTCTAAGGTAACCTAAAAACGCTTTGAGGTTGAAAGTTGGCCCTTCAACCTAGAGAGGGATCTCTCCTTAAACTAACTACTTTAGGTCACTATAGTAGTAGGTTTACACATTTAAGTTCCGTGGATAAATTTTTCTGAGAAATGACTAAATTTGGTTGGGCTATATGTAAAATACACCATTGGGCATGGATTCTAACTCTATTAGGGGATGCTACAAATTTGATGAGCAAAGCACAAAATCAGGGTAGCAATAATTCCTTTGATAGTTTAAGGAATTGAGAGGGAAAATGAAAGAAATCAGTATTAAAGTTAATTGAAACAATAATTACTAATGTCAGAGAAGTAGAGAAACATGAGCATAAATTAATCCCAATCTCACACACTCATCTTTCAAGACATGGAGAAAGTTTTAAAACAATGAATACATACAGGGAACTAACACACACAAAATTCTGCAAGTGCTCATGAAAAATTGTATATATTTAATATCTACTCAAATATTACACAAGAATGATATGTTTAAAATAAACAATAATCGTTTATCCTTTTGCATCTCTTTCTTATATAAATATTACAAAAACTAATCACAGGATTATAGTTCTGAATTTAATTACAATAATCCAAAATAGTAATGAAAATAATTTAAGTACATGCATTTGAAAAATATCTTTTAAATGCATCAAGTCTTTCCAGAAATAAAAACTACTTGCTAGAAATAATTGTAAAAATGAGGTTGATAAATATGTAACATCATAATGTCTCCCTCCCTGGTAGAATAGGTCCCTCACTACAAAACAGGGCTAGTCACCCCCCAAAATTGTTGTTATGTTTTAGCTTCTTCTTTCTTAGGTTTTCTTCTCTAATCATTGATACTGTCGTTGCTAGTCCTTAGCTGCCTGATTTGAGAGTTGTGATGACAGAAAAACTATCAACACTTTTCATAATTTATTTATTTTCAAAAAAGTATTGAAAATAGAAATTCTAGTGCCTTTCTGCAAAATTCGTTGACAACTGGAATGTCAAATATCATGTGCACTTCTTTGTATAAAACGTTGATAGGTGCATTATCATCGATATGAAAATTTTCATTTTTTATCAGTGAATAATCAAAACTCAAAATTTCCCTCATCTTCTTAGCTGATGGTGTTGGCTACCTTTAAGAGAACATATACTTTTTCCATTCTTTGTGTCTTACTTTTCTTGGTTTCCATTCGTCCTTTTCTTTGGTTGCTTTAGATTTTGATTTATTAGGACCTTTAGTTTTTCCTCTGCCTATTATGAGGTCCTTCAATGGCACGTTTTCAACATCTATCACCTCTTTGGAAAGGTATAGATTTATTTTCATTTTTATCTTAAACCTTAGCTTATTAGTGTTGAAATGTGCAACAAGAAACAATGAAATTGGCAACCAGAAAGGACAAAAATTACACATAAATTGGTGAGGAAATTATGTTGCACACTGTTGAGGGATTTATGATGCACACATGTGAGGAAATTTAGTTACACACTAGTAAGGAATTTCAGTTACACACTGGTGAGGAATTTGGGTGTCTAATTTATTTTCCCTAAAATAAATTGGACAATAAATTGTAATTTCATCTCATAACAAATTGTATCAGTTAACTAAGTCATGATGACTGAGTTAGCTCAAGAAATTTGAGTTGAGGGTCTAAGATGAGGCAGGTAGAGTGATCCTAATATTTTTGGGGTCTAGTTGCAGTTAATACACTAGCGGGGTGTAGGTGTAATCGATTAACTCAATTAATTGAGTTATATTTGTTGGAAACCTAATACTCTATGGGTAGGTGTGGAAGGTGAACAACCACAAATGGATTCCAAGTGACCTTGGAATGCAGAATCCAAGGGTCACACCTAATGTACTATAAAAGCACATCTATGGTGAATAATAATATTATCTCCTACTTATCCTTCACTTCTGTCTATGTGTGTTTATTTTCATGTGTATTTACCATGCATGTTTAACATGGTATCAGAGCCGTGATTTGTGGCCTTTTGCGAATTTATTAAGATAGAGGTTGTTACTGTTTTTTCATTCCTTTGTTGTGAGAAGACCAACCATTGCTACAAAAAAAAAAGGAATATCCTCTCACTGTCACAACTGCACCTGAGCATTTCACCTGTTGAGATCTGCATTGCTTAGTGAACGCTCCAAGCCTTCTTTGTCTGTCTGAAAATTCAATGCACTTCTTTGCCTCTCTTCTCCATTGTGATAGTCGGTCGCCATACACCTTGACCCTCCCAGTGTACAATTACTTTTGTTTTACAACTCGATATTTGTAGCATCGCTTTTATTATTGTGGTTTTGATTTGCAGTGGCATCAATCTAAGGCTGGAAATTGTCATTAATCTACATCGGTCTCCCTCCTTGCCTTTGCTGCATGGCCTCCCCACTTCAGCTCGAACTTCCTCAAGTGATCGCAAATGATCTATTGTAGCATAAAATGACTGGCAGAAGCTGCGATGAGAGAGTGTATCATCCAAAACACACACAAATTTAAACCTCCATCTGTGTAGAACAGTTCTAGAATGCTGCCTTTGCTGCCATTTCCATTATTTCCATTGTCATTCCCATTGCCATCTTTTCTCCATCGAAAACACGCTCTACCTTCGAATTATTAAGACACGTATTCTCTTCTTCCCCTTATTTTCTAGGGACAAAGCTTCTAGAATCACACAGCTCTCCAGCGTGGTGCCTCTCGCCCACTTCCACCTACTCGGGCCTTCACCTCCGTCGCTTCCACTGTTGTTGTAGCTCTTGACCTCCCGTGGCCCTCCTCTATCTGCCTTTTCCCTCCCACACCCCTCCACCTCCCACCTTCGCTGCCTCCTCATGCCTCTCCCCTCTCCTCCTTCCGCTCACCTCACTCCCTCTGCCCCTCCCCTGATGACCTTTCAAGTTCCGCTCCCTCGTCTTCCCTCCTCCACTCCCTCAGGTTGCCTCTCCCACAGTAGCCCCTCATTCCCACCTCTCGGCTCTCCCCACAGACCCGAACCCCTTCGCCTGCACTCTCTACCCTCCCCTCCCTCACTCTGTCTGCTCACCCGTCCCTCCGTCCCTTATTTCAAAGCCAGGAATATTCAGTAATTTATTCGGCCCGCTACAATCCTCCCTCCGCAGGCTCCTCGTCTCTGACCTCACACAACTGCCCATTCTTCCACTTCATGGATCCCTCCCTTGGCGCACCCCTCCCACACCGGATCTGTCCTTCTGCCAACTTCCCTCTCTCCATCCCTTCGCCTCCCCCTCACCATACACAGCTCCCAAAGCTCACCCTCATTACTGAGCTCCCACCCTTCCACCTCCACACCGCAGCGGAAGTGTCATGGACCGTGTGAGTGAAGTAGATGAGTTTCCACACATTGGGATCTAAGAATTGGTAGCTGGTTATTTATTTTACTGTTCCAGTGGTGATTCATAATATGAAACCATTCTATTTAGTGAGTAGTCGTGTGTGCTTTGAGAAGTAAGTGAGAAGTTGCTCCTCTTTAAATATATCGTGGACTGATTATCTCCATATGTCTTGGTCTATATATGTGTGATGGAACGATGATATATATATATGATAGGCATATATTGATTGTGCTTATGCATTGGAATGTCCCTCCATCTTCTTTAAAATTCTGTGATGTGTTAATTCGTTGATATTTTTCCTATGCAACTGAGCATTATTGTCAATGAGATATTTATGCGTTGTGCAATTTTGGTCTTCATCGAAGTTTGATACCAAATGCTAAACTATTGAGAAGGCCTTCAAAATCTCTATATGGAAGGTTGAAATTTGAAAGTCACCTTGATTTCTTATAGCCAGAATAGAAATCTTCAGATCTATGTGAAATATATTGCAGATCAACATGTGAAGTGGATTCAACAAACTTTGGACACCATTGGTCCATGTTTCCAATTCTTTCCATTCATTAAAGAAGGGATAAAAATAGTTTAGTTGTATTAAGCGGTGAGTATTGCTCATTGGAGGTTCGTTCTTTGCAAATTAGAGTTGTTGGTGTAAAACAATTATTTGAAGAAGAGAGAAATCATTTGCCTTAAAGGGTTATTGCATAGTGGTTTTTGCTGCACATTTACAAAATATTTTTCAGTGACATTGTATTGTACTGACATTGTGAGTGGATATTGCTTCTTAGTTCATACTTGCAGTCAATGTTTCAAGTGCAACTTTGAGTTGAGAAAAATGGCTAAAATAAATGGTGCATTAGAGTTGTTGCATAACCTCATTCATTCCACTGTTCATGATATGGTAAAAATGAGAAAAAATGCTCTTTTTAATATTCAAACTTTCTTGCAAGATGCAAAAGACAAGATTTATTTTTTGCAGTTGGAGTCTCAGCTCCAATAAGATGAACTTCAGTAAAAGAGTCATCATTCTGAACTCATTTCTGTTAAAAAAATTGAGAGGGACTCCCATCAGCAGCAAGAATATAAATTTTTAGTTGATTCACATTTAGTACCCATTTCAGGAGCATATGTGCAGAAAGATGCAAAAATGCAGCATGCACCTCCCAAGCCCATCATCAAACCTTAGGAAGAGCTTGTCCATAACAAGCATAAAAATGGGCTTGGATATGACAAGAAGTTGTCCTTTCATATTCCGAACTACTCCAAGCCCATCAAATTTCAATGTGCCGGATTTCTTTATGATAGTTCACCTTCATCTGTTCCAGATCCTGCTCCTTTTCCAAATAAAAAACAACAGATTGAAAAATGCCAACACTGTGATCGAGTTGGCCATATGAAAGATCATTGTTTTGATCTTCACCCATGCAAGCAATGTGGTCAACACACCCACTCTTCACGCAGAGGCTTCAGAAACAAGCTTCTTGCAAGAAAAAATATTCATCTTGGATGGATCGCTTCTTGGCAATGGGCATCAATAGCCAAGAAGATGTTTAAGTCACATGTCAGAACTTGTTCTAGAATATTGAACAAACTTGCAGTTGATTTTTCACCATCATCTCACCTTGTACCTGTCAGGGGGTAAAATGGTGTTCATCTACAAGCTTCAAATCCACATCAAGCGAGCCTGAGCCACAATCTCTCATTCCAGATCAAGAGTTGTAGCCAGAGACACAGCAGTTCAAGTGAGCCTGAGCCACAATTCGTCATTCCAGATTCATAGTTGTAGCCAGAGACACAGATGCCCATGATCATTCCTTTGGTTTATGGACAACCT
This sequence comes from Pinus albicaulis, assembly GCA_034641835.2. Taxonomy (NCBI): domain Eukaryota; kingdom Viridiplantae; phylum Streptophyta; class Pinopsida; order Pinales; family Pinaceae; genus Pinus; species Pinus albicaulis. Next base: position 139,390,768 of record CM076580.1, on the reverse strand, counting down.
TAAACCATATATGTGAGGCTCATATTCTTCCTCTTCAAAGAATTCAGAGCACTTCCTCTAACAGAAGACTTCAGCTTCTTGCCAGCTTTGGTAGAGTTCCGAGAAATGCATTAAACATTCTAGTGTTGGTGGTCATCCTTAAACCATCACAAGTGGCATACCTCCCTTCATCTAGGTTGAATTTCTCTCTCTTCAAATATGATGGATACTTCCTCTAGCAGAAGCCCTCGGCTTCTTGCCAGATTTGGAAGAGTTTTGGGAACTGCAATAAGTGTTGCGTTCTAGTGTTGGTGGTCATCCTTAAACCACCTCTTTATGCCAACATTTCAAAGAGATGATTTAGCCTAATTGTTTCCATACATACTTTGCAAATCTGTATTACAACTCTCTTCTTGGACTCACACATACCCCTTCGGATTAAGGGTGGGAATGTTGGACACCTAATCCTCTATGGGTAGGTGTGGAAGGTGAACAATCACAAATGGAGTCCAAGTGACCTTGGAATGTGGAATCCAAGGATCACACCTAATGTACTATAAAAGCACATCTATGGTGAATAATAATATTATCTCACACTTATCCTTCAGTTCTGTCTATGTGTGTTTATTGTCATGTGTATTTACCATGCGTGTTTAACAAAATTAATCACTTTAACTAGTTCTAACTGAGTGATGAATTAGTGAGAGGTCCAGTGAATTAAATTAGATTTAATTCAAAAGTAGTGATCGATCAGATAACTGATTATTTAGTATTAATAACTGCATGCATGTCAGTTTTGAGGAATACACAATTGAGACAAAGGTTAAAGGGAACATAAATATTAGTGGTATTTTTAGAGAATTTCCCAAGTGCAATTATAAATCCATGAGGAATCCATGATGGATTACACAATCAAGGAAGGATTATTTTCCTATTTAATAGGGGCCTTATTCTTTAGGAATTGCGTGAGAAAGGCAGATTGAAGGAAGGATGAGAATTTGCTATGTGTTTGTCCAATTTTACCTAAAGCAGTGTGAGAAAATTGGTAGAGTGCGGGAGATTCTTGTGAGGAAGAAATCTCGTATTGTTTCATGATTCCTTGAATTTATAAAATATATGATAGCGGGTTTTTGAGCGGTTTCTTTCCCCAAGAACATCTTGTGTTGTGTGAGTGATTTACTTCTTTCTCTTACTTGCATGTGATTGAGCGATTGTGTTTTGTATTCCACAAATATTGTAGAAGGATTCAATATCTTGTTTTATTACATCACAAGATTGAATTGAATCCATTGATATAGAATTTATATAAATTTCTACATGGTATCAGAGCGATATTTCTATATGGTATCAGAGTGCCGGGAATAAAAATAGAAGAGAATGAATTGAGTTTGTCTTGAATAGGTTCAAATTTGCATATTTATTCTTCAGGATCCAACAACAGATCAAGATGTATTTCAATGGCTTGAGACTCGAATATGAACTGGAGGGAAATTTGAATTATATTGCATGGAAGGACAGGATGGATGCGATGTTGGAGAATAATGATTTGGAGGAATTCATAGATATTGATATTTTCAAGCCTGCAGCAGCAGATGCCCAGCTTCTTGATGCATGGCATAAGAAGGTAGCAAAGGAGTGAAGGATTTTGTTAGAGAGATTTCAAGATCATATTGTCTAGAGTTTCCATGGGAAGGAAACTCTATGCTAGGTGGAAGGCCTTGACAGATCTATTTCAGAATAAAAATGACCACAAGAAATTGGTGTTGAAGGACAAGCTCAAAAAGATCAAGATGGAGGAGGGCGAGATGGTACCAACATACTTGGAGAAGTTCACTCAATGTCGAGATGAGTTTGGAAGTGTTGGTGTGATAGTAGCCTGGGATGATTTGGTGAGCCTAGCACTTATAGGCCTTCCGAAGAGCTGGCATAGTTACCATAAATTTGTGAATGAGAGGGACAAGTTACTAGACTGGGAGTATTTGTGGTCCGAATTGGTAATAGAAGAGATAAGGCAGAGCACCAGAGATGAGACCTCCAAAACTAAAAAATAAGAAGATTGCGCATTAGTCGAAAAAGGAAAGAAAGCCAAGGGAAATAAGTCCCAAGGCTAAGAGGGCAAGAGAGGCTTTTCCAAGATCAAGTGTTTTGACTATCACGAGCATGGGCACTATGCCTCGAATTGTCCACAGAAGAATGCAAGCAAGAAGGAGCCTACAGTTGCAGTGGGTGAAGCACTAGCTTCACGTTTCGAGCTTGATTTTACTCTCATTGCATGCATGTCCAACATTGTAATGTGATGCATGTGGTATCTAGACATCGGTGCCTCATTCCATATGATGGGGAAAGGATATTTTTGGGTCAATTTACTAGGTAAACTAACACAAGTATTTAATTATCAATCCGGCTTTATAAACTTGGAAGCATGTATAAAATATATGGATCTTAGATGTAGTCAATTTTAGAATACAAAATACATAAATTGAAAGAAATTCATATTAAAAATATATTCTATATTCTAATATTTAAGGAAATGCATATTACAAATATAAAATCTAACTAAGTAATTTCTGATTCAATATGTAATAAGTGAGGGAAGAGGCTCCTAACTTAGGAGATCCTGTTTTTCCTTCCCCATAGTACTACTTTCATGAAGAGAAACCAAATAATTGATGGAGAATATTTTATGATGCACAAAAAGTAGGAGAATGGCTCCTAAATCAGGAGGTCCATGTTTTCTTTCTTTACAATTCTATTCATCATTCTTACTATTGCATTAAAACTAGAAATTCAGAAAATAACTCAAACAATGAAAAGAAGATAAATTTTAGTTATTGTTCTTTGATCAGATAGAAGGAGAATTTAACTTAAACTATTGTTTGTCCCTTCATATGCAGATTTTAATTAAACCAAGATTCATCAACAAACATAATAAATATTCATACATCTAAATGACTGAATTAATCTGAAGCAAAACTAGTTCATGAAAATTATGCTAAATTAACCAAAAAGTGTACTTAGCTTGGTGCGGGGGCCCTCCACCCTTGCCTTGCACACTTGAAGAAATTCTCAACTATTTAAAATTCAATCAATCATCCAAAGCATTGAACAAAAAAAATAAGGTGGAACTGGTTCCTCAAATTAACTCACAATATTCAGAAGTCTCAATATGAAATTATACAAATTCTCCATGCTTGAATGGTTCATAAGCTTGGTTTAAATAGAAAAACGATAAACAAAATAAGATACAATATATTAAAAAAAATTATCCATCTGTTGATGGGAAAATATGTCCGGCCAACAGTAGGGGATCTCCCCGGTAGAAAGTCCCAATTAGACCTTGAACCATTTGGAGTAGGGATCCCGTCTGGGGTGTGGGTCCGGCTACCGCTTAAGTCACCTTCCCCTTCGGTCTCAAAAGAACCTGATTGAACCTGCGGACACACACTTATTCACATGATACAGAATACATGATTGATGCATTAAACACGAATAAAACACTATGCGTAGCAAGATCATAAATAAAGCATGTACACTTAAGGAGGTGTCGTTAGCAACACATCTTTGGGGTAATGCTTATAAGGTAGTATGACCACAAAAGAAATAGTTCTTTATGGTGAGATATCCCTTTACTTTCTGAAAGATAAAATGAAATGCTAATAAAATAGTTCATTAACATTCATTAAGAGAGCAGAGGATAAATTTAACATCATTGATACAACACTGATAGCCATGACGCATAAATGATGACATGAAGAGTGCAACTTCATTAATCAAAAGATGTTTGAAAATGTATAAGGAAATACACATAATGTTCGCACAGCAAAACACATCATAACCATAGGGTGTTTTAACAAGTATCTGTATTCATATGCACAAGAGTATAATCTTTCAATACAATGCCATGTAGCTCTTGAGTTTCCAAAAGAAAAAGCCCTTTACATTTTCCCTGGAGGGGTTTTTATAGATCAAAATTTCCCTTTGGGCTCCCTGACTCTTCGCCTGCCTGCCGGTTGAGTTGCCCTGCGACCTGGGAGAAAAATGCGACCTGCGACCTGGCCAGTGAGTGTGACTTGCGACCTATTGAACCGTGCGACCTGCGACCTAGTGATACTGAGTCATGGAGGTGGGCGTGCAATAGAGAGATCAGGAGCATCAATATGCTTTCCTTTGAGGAAGTCTTGCCAGGTCTGGTATTTTGCTGCTATGGGAGAGACTAGAGGGACCTCCTCTTTCAACCGATGCATACATTCCAGAGCATTCGGGATTAGAGTTTCTTTCTTTTGGGAGATCTGGTTCGAAAGGGAGGCGAGCTTGGTGTAAATCCGTACTGGCGTGACAAGCAACTAACCCAGATTTTATTGTGATGCTGCGACTTCCGGGGTGGCAGCAGCTTGATTGATAGGTTGTAGGAATAACTGGATTTCTTGATCTACTTGTTCCTAGGTCTTACTTTCGTCCAATGCCTTTAGCGAAGGAATGTGGTGCAGAATTTGCATTGAGTCTATGCCGCTGATCAGGTGGTCGTATGAAGACATTAATTTGTCCAAATCTTTGGATAGCTTGTCCTTGGATTGCATCTTCATCCAGATTTGGACTTTGGCATCTTGTGTATGAATCCAATCCTTCTTAGGCAAATGCTCGGGAACTTGAGGGTATTGCACTGTCCAGTTCATCATTTTATCTAAAGCAACCAAGGCTTCCTTGAGCTGCTCATGCTTCTTCTTAGTTTCTGCTCATGCTCTTACCAATGGGGCGACTGTTTGCTTTATGGTGAGCATTTCTCCATACATCTACCTCATGGTCATCTCTAATACATCGCATTCTTTCATAATGGCGAGTGGAACTTCATTGATTGGGGGAGCCTTGTTTTGGAGTTGTTGCATCTATTTTTCCAACACCGACCTCTCCTGTTCTGCCTTCTTCTCCCGCTTCTCCGCTGCTCTTAGTCTGTTTTGTAGAGAAATGATTTCTCTACTCATTCTGGTGACATTCTCTTCCGTGGCCACGGCGAAAGCAGTGCTTGCTGATGCTATCATCACGGGGTTAGTCCTGGTATCAAGGACTATGTCCTTTTCATTGCGATCGTTGATCCGGATTTATGCAGGAACGCAACAGAATAAACACATAACCATAAATACAGAGATGCAGCGGAGATAACACTTCATTTCATTAATATCAAATAACAGAAAGATGCTTACAGACATAATGGAAATAAAATAGCTAGGGTGCTGGTAGCGAATCTCTGAGAAGAGATGTGGTGGCTACAGACCTCTGAACTGAGTTACAATGAGGCTCGAGGGCCTATTTATTATTGAGAAACAATGGAGAGCCCTCGACATCCCAAAAACCTAACCCTAGGAGATGAAGCGCCAAAACTATGGGCCCCGTTTGGGTAAATTGGTGTTTCAACTTCCCAGGGACGTAACTTTGGCATACTATCTCCGTTTGACGCACATGATACATCATTAGAAAGCTCGATCCGAGGACTACAACTTTTGTGACGATTTTGATGACCAATTCGCTGGTAAAAGGATACCCAAAAAACGTCGTTTAGGGCCTCAAAACGGCTCCGGAAGTTCAGGACCCGAAAAACTGCTAAAAATAGTAAGTTATGCCGAAACTGAAAAACTGAAAGAGACAATGGTGGGGCCCAAGTGGAATAGGCGGGTGGCCACCAATATCCACCTGGATCATTCCTCCCCCCTTAGGAAGCAATGGTCCCCATTGCGTTAAGTTCCTCCATGAGATGAGGAAATTTCTGCTGAACTTGGTCCCCGGTGAACCACTTTCCTTGGTGCAGGAGTTGGCCAGCTTTGACAACCCGATACAGTTGGATCTGCTGTTGACGAGTGTTCTTGATTTGCATGTCCATGATACAATCTGTGGTGGCCTGTTCCATGCAGTCTGGGTTTAACTCTGTTGGTGTGAGTTGTTCTGCAATGTCCGAGGTGTCCCGTAGAGGTGGAAAGTAAGGACGAAGGCGATCCACATTGAAGACTGGGTGCAGACCAAGGAATGGTGGAATACTAAGCTCGAAGGCATTGTTACCTACAACCTTGGTGATGGTGTACGGCCCGTATCGGAGTGGGCGAAGCTTGCGGTGAGGTCCAGTGAGGCGCTCCTTCTGCAAATGTAGCCATACTTTGTCGCCCACCTGGAAGTGGTGTGGCACCCGGTGTTGATCATGGCGCTGCTTGTACTTCGCATTGGCTCTGTCCAATATATCATGAACCCGTTGGCGGATGTGTTGAATGCGCTCGATGAAGCTACTTGCTTTGTCAACTTCAGACTGGACGTGCGCTGAATCGGCCTGAGCAGCTGCAAATGGCATGGCTACGTCAATGGGACATAGTGGCTGGAATCCCAAGCCCACCTGAAAGGGGCTATGGCCAATTCAACTGTGGAGAGCCCGGTTATAACTATGTTGTACATAAGGGAGGCTCTCATCCCATGTGCGTGGATGCTTTGAATTGTACATGCGCAGAATGTGTACAATCATTCTGTTGACGACCTCTGTCTGGCCATCTGTTTGGGGATGGAAAGCTATGGACTTGGTGAGCTTTGTGTCCATCATTGACCAGAGGCTGGACCAAAATGTGCTGAGGAACCTGCTATCTCGATCTGATATGATAGACTGTGGGATCCCAAAGTGCACCCACACTTGTTCAAATAAGAGTTTAGCAGTGGCTTCTGTTGTGATATTCTTCTTACAGGCTGCCATAATGGCCATCTTCGAGAATCTGTCAACGACCACGAAAACACAGTCATTTCCATTCTTAGTAGAAGGCAAGCCCGACATGTAATCCATGGAGATGGATTCCCATGGTCGACTAGGGGTAGGTAGTGGAGTATATAGGCCTTGCTTCTTGATGGTCGGTTTGGCAATGGCACAAGCAGTGCAGGATCTGATGTGCTTCTCAACATCCTTTCGAAGGTTCGGCCAATAGAAATACTTCTGTAGGATTGCTACTGTTTTCTCGACCCCGAAATGCCCAGCGACTCGACTGTAGTGTGCTTCCCACATCATCTTGGCACGCTCGCTTGAAGGAACACAAAGGTGTCCCATGTGACATAAAAGTGCATCTTGGAGGTGAAAATTTGGAACTTGTGTGCCCCCCAAGAGTGCCTTGTAAGTGTGGCCGAATTCTGGGTCACTCTCATAGAGAAGCGGCCAATCATAAGTCTCGTGCCCACAAGAGTTGAGCACAGTGGTGAGCGCCACAATCGGTGGTCGGCTGAGGCAGTCTGCAACATTATTGGTACTACCCTTCTTGTACTTGATGTTCAAATGAAACTGTTGCAGATATGTGGACCACTTCTGATGGCGATCATTCTGCAACTTCCCTTGTGTCTGTATGAACCGCAGGGGCCGGTGGTCTGTGTGGATGATTGTTTCCTTCCCCAAAATGTAATGCTTCCATTGTCGACAGGCTTGCACAATGGAATACATTTCTTTGTCATAGGTGGGATACTTGCGAACTGTCTCAGACAATGTCTCACTGTGATATGCCACTGGATGTCCCTGTTGAGTAAGAACCGCCCCAATAGCATAGTCAGAGGCATCTGTCTCGATCTCAAATGGCTGCTGCAAGTCTGGTAAGGTGAGCACTGGGGCAGAACAGAGGCGATTTTTCAATTCTTTGAACGCCTTCCGTTGAGGTTCCGACCAAAAGAATTTTGCTCTCGCTCCTCCTTTGGTGACTTGACTCAAGGGCCAAGTGATATGAGAGAATCCCAACACGAATCTACGGTAGAAATTAGCAAGACCCAGAAAACTGCGAAGCTCTGTTATAGTAGTCGGGGCTGGCCAATCCCGAATGACTTGGATCTTGGCCGGATCCACATGCACCCCCTTTTCATCAATAATGTATCCCAGATATTGAACCTGGGTCATGCCAAACGTGCACTTCTCCAAATTGGCACACAACTTGTGTTGCCGCAGTGTTTGGAGGACTTGTCTGATGTGATGAAGGTGCTCTTCCCAAGTCTTGCTGAAGATCAGAATGTCATCCAAGTACACCACTACGAATGAGTTGGTGAATGGCCGCAAGATGTCGGCCATCATCCTCATGAAGGTTGCGGGAGCATTCGTCAACCCGAAAGGCATGACCAGCCATTCAAAAAGGCCTTCCTTAGCTTTGAAGGCAGTCTTCCACACATCAGAGGGTTCAATTGGTACCTGGTGATACCCAGACTTCAGGTCGATCTTACTGAAATATTTTGCACCTTGGAGTTGGTCCAGAAGGTCATCAATCCGTGGGATTGGGTACCTATTCGGGACAGTGATCTTGTTCAGCGCCCGATAGTCAATACAGAGTCTCCACGTCCCATCCTTCTTCTGTACCAACACGATCGGGCTCCCACAGGGCGATGAACTTGGTCCGATGTGACCTTTCTGCAACAGCTCCTGAATCTGCCTCTTGATTTCATCATTTTCCAGAACAGAGCGTCGATAGATCGGTCCATTGGGTAGTGGCGCACCCGGGGTCAGATCAATCGGGTGCTTGACCTGGCAGTGCAGAGGAACCCCTGTGGGTGAGGTGAAGATGTCCCCGTACTCCTCCACGACCTTATCCATTTGTTGTTGTCGTGCAGAGGGGCCCTGTCTGGAGGTCGTGGCCACAGTCTTCTTCTTTCCCTGGGGGCGGATCATCAGAAAAACGAATTTCCTGGTTTGGGAAATGAGCTTACTACATTGTTTTGCAGTAACCAAAGAGATAGTCGTAGGAGGTGGTACCTCTGGTATCCTGTACAACTTATTTCCCAAAGTAATAATAACAGCACGAGGTCGAGACTCATACACAGCATGACGCTTCCACAAGTATGGTTGTCCTAATAATACATCAGAAACATCAATAGGAGCAACGCCACATAATACCTCATCCGTGAAGGGCTTGATGCTATAGGGAAGGCGACACTGCTGGCTGACGCGGAGATCTCGTCCTTGGTGAAGCCACCCGATGGTGTATGGATGTGGGTGAGCCGTGGTCGGCAAGCCCAACCGCTTCACGGCGTCTGCTGAAATGAGGTTCTTTTGGCTCCCATTGTCGACAATGAACTGTACCGGGGAGCCCTTTACCCACATCTCGGAGTGGAAGAGACGTTCCTCCTCCTCTGGATCTTCCGGTTCCTCCTTTTGGATCTTTGCAGTGGCAAGAGTGGCGTTGGGCTCCGCATCAATAATCTGTTTCCCTTTTTCATTTGCCTTTTCAGGTTCTGATTCGGAGTCAGAGCATGCATCTGACTCAGAAGCCCTCATCTCGGCCACTAGCGACTGCTTGGCCCGACACTCACTTGTGTTGTGAGTGGAGCTCTTATGGAACTCACACCACTTCCCCGTGTCCTTCTTTGGCTTTACGGTGTTGTTCTTGTCTTGTGGCTTTGACGGGTTGTCTTTAGCCGCCATGCTCTGTCCTTTGTTCTGTGGTTTGGAAGCACCTTTTCCTTGCTTTTGATTCGCAGATCCAAAGTCTCGCTTCTTCTGTTTGAATTTCTGCTCAATCTTGGCAGCATACCGGTATGCCGTACTAAGCGAGGAGATGTCGAGGAACTCCATTTCCTCCTGAATGTATCTGTGCAGACAACTGCGATACTTTAGCACCAAATGTTTCTCTGAATCTTTGATACCCAACTTTGTGCGCAGTGTATGGAACAGATTCGTCAGCTCGTGCACATCTTGATCCCTTTGTTGTCGCAGCGTGGTCCATTGTATGTACTTGTCCTCATAGCTCCCCACGGGATAGTACTGTTCCTTGACGGCGTCTCGGAAAGAATTCCAAGTTGGTACGGCCAAGAATAGAGAGGGTTCTGTCTGGTCCTTGTTCTCACAGTAGGTTTCCCACCAGTCCTTAACATGGGGGGTAGCTTTGAGGAGTGCAAAAATAATTTTCTCCCGGTCTGAAAAGTCATGAACAGAGAAATATCCTTCTAATAGATTCAACCATCTATCTACGGCATCTGCGTCTATTTGACCCTCAAATATGGGAATGTCAAAATTTACTTGTACCTTAAAGGGAGTCGCAACCCCAGAGTGGCTACTGGATGCAGATGCGCCGCCGGTGGGCAGCCGTTGAAGGATCTGAGCAAAGCTATCCATCATCGCGTTCCTTTGTTTTTCGAGGGCCTCCTCGAGCAATATTTTGATAGGATCTCCTGCTCCCTCATCTTTCTTTTCGTTCCCCATGGGCGTCCGTCGAGGTTTGCGAGGCTGATCTTGCAAAGGTTCCACCAGATCAAGCCCTAGCTCCTTATACCCCGACCTCGTTGGGGACATGCAAAGAAGGATCGAGAAAAAGCAGACCGCTCTGATACCACTGATCCGGATTTATGCAGGAACGCAACAGAATAAGCACATAACCATAAATACAGAGATGCAGCGGAAATAACACTTCATTTCATTAATATCAAATAACAGAAAGATGCTTACAGACATAATGGAAATAAAATAGCTAGGGTGCTGGTAGCGAATCTCTCAGAAGAGATGTGGTGGCTACAGACCTCTGAACTGCTTTACAATGAGGCGCGAGGGCCTATTTATTATTGAGAAACAATGGAGAACCCTAAACATCCCAAAAACCTAACCCTAGGAGATGAAGCGCCAAAACTATGGGCCCGTTTGGGTAAATTGGTGTTTCAACTTCCCAGGGACGTAACTTTGGCATACTATCTCCGTTTGACGCACATGATACATCATTAGAAAGCTCTATCCGAGGACTACAACTTTTGTGACGATTTTGATGATCAAAATCGCAAAAAATTTCATACCCAAAAAACGTCGTTTAGGGCCTCAAAACGGCTCCGGAAGTTCAGGACCCGAAAAACTGCTAAAAATAGTAAGTTATGCCAAAAGTGAAAAACTGAAAGAGACAATGGTGGGGGCCCAAGTGGAATAGGCGGGTGGCCACCAATATCCACCTGGATCAATCGTGGATGCGACGGAAGGACTTTGTGCCATGGCCCTTCTCTTCTCTTGCCAAATTTTGAAAGAGAATTGGTCGAATGTGAGCTTGGTTAAGTCGAAGACCTCCTCTTCCTGCCCCTGGAAGGAATCAACATCAGAGAGAATGTTTCCTGTACCGCCTAGACGAACCTCTAGGGGAGATATGTCGATATCTTCTATTAATTCATCCTCTTCATCTTTCTTCTTCTTTTCCTCCTCTTCTCTCTTCTTCCTTTCTTCTTCTTCCCTTTGTTGGCGCTTGGTTTCTGCCTTGTCATGCTCTTTCTGCCTCCTGCGTTCTATTTCTGCCGCTGCTTCTATTTCAGTTTTCCTCTTTCGTTCGGCTGCGGCGGCTTGGTCTGCTTTCTTTTGGCGTTCAACTTCAGCTTTGTCAAGTTCTTCCTTGAGTGCTCGTTCTACTGCAGCCTGCGCTTCCTTTTCCTGCTTTTCCTTTCTGGCCTCCTCAGCCTGCTTCTTCTTCTGACCTGCCTTTGAATTCTTCTTGCGTTTCTCTTCGTCCTCTTTTATCTTCTTTTCTTTCTCCTGCTGGGCTTTGGCCTCTGCTTCTCTCTGTTGGGAAGAAGTGTCAGGCCCTGTGCTAGTCTGGGGCTTTTTAGCTAGAGAGGAAGAAGCGCCTCCTAACTTATGGCTCCTGTCTTCCAAGCTTTGGTCATCCTGGTCCTCCTGGTCAGAGTCCGACCCCAGAGCGAGTTGTCTATCTGTGTTGTACCAGTTTCTTCTCTCATCTTCTTCCGGTCGTTCTGTATGCTGGTAGTTCCATTTGAATTTGGCCTTCTTGTAGTGTTCGGGAACTATCCTTTCTGGGTCGTATGTTCGGTATTCCAAAGTCCTTAGGTGATAACTTTTAATCTCTTCTCCTTCATCCCCTACCTCTCTGAAGTCTTTAACCGTATAGGCACCGATAGTAAGGGGTAGAGTGGGCCAAGGTTTCTTCTTTCCTTTGGACAGGACACTGGAGAAACCTGAGGTCATTTGGTAGCATATCTCTTGCATGAGTACCTTGTCTGTAACAAAATGAGGCAAAGCATGTGGTGGCTTGAACGTGCCAAAGACTCAGATGATAGTATATTAAGCGAACGGAAACCAATGCGTCACTTGGCCTAGCGTCTCCCTGGCTCGCCAAGACATGCAAGGGGCGTCTTGGCCAAATAATTTCCTGAAGAGAGCGGGGATGAATATCTGAGAAATTGGTTCTATATCTTGTTTGTACCTGGATTCCCAGAACACTTTGGTTTGCAGATGAATTGCACTAGTCCGCGTGGGATCCCAGTTATGTGCCCATCCTTCAAAATGTAACCGCGCGCAGACAGCATCCAACAGATAAGAGGCCATATAGAACTCTGAAGGCATTCCTTCCTTTGGGGCCAATGCCGAAGACAAGTTTGTCTGTATTGAGGTCATCAATATATTAGCCCAGTTGAAACGAGTGTCGTGCACTGTTACATGTTCCATGATAGTAGCCCATGCGCCATTGAAGGTAGTGGCGTCCGGGCGCCCGTACAATCTGCAGAGCATGGCGGCTACTAACTTATATACTTTTCTCAGGCTGGCCACCGGATATTCTTGGTCCTTCTTGACTTTGAATTTGTTGGGTTCCGCCCACCACTGCCTGATAGTGTCTACTACAAGGACTGCATGGGCAAGAGCCCATCTTGGGGTAAAGTTTTCTTCCGGTTGAGGCAACGAGTAATACACATGGGCGTCCGAGCCTACGAGCATTGAGAAAGCCTTGCCTTCGCTGTCTCGGATCACAAACCTTTTGGGATCTGTTTTCTGAATGATCTAGTCTATCATTTCGGGACACGGGAATATGGCCGGATGCGCCCCTGCGAGATGCAGTTTGGACCTTTTGACTTTTAAGTATATTTCTCGGTCTGGGAGATCTTCTGGAAATTCTGCTTCTAGTATGGCGAACTCATGATACACTTGGTACCATCGCATGCTGTCCCCTTTTGCAAAGGTGCAAAGGGTATCTCTGTATATCGGCGGTGGGGACATTTCCATGTCTGTGTCTATATCTTCTATTACTACTTGCTTGTCCTTCTTCCGGGACACTGGGGTTGCCATGTGGCTAGAATCCGAGAGAACAGGTATACACTCTGCGTCTGCTTCAAGTTCACCTGTCATATTCATGAAGGAATCCCATGATAAGAACGACATGATGATAAAAACCAATTACAATTTGTCAAAGCTGGGGCACAAACAAAATTTGAAATAATTGGTTTGTCAGGGTCGCGGGGTCGCGGATCATGCAAAAAGATGAAAATGCGACCTTGCGACCTTACGACTAGGTCGCTGGGTCGCTGAGTCGCGAATCTAAGAAAAAATCAGGAAATGCGACTTTGCGACCTTGCGACTAGGTCGCGAGGTCGCGGAATCGCAAATCACAGAAACCAAAAGGAATGCGACCTCGCGACTAGGTCGTTGGGTTGCAGGGTTGCAAACCGCAAAAAAATGAAGAGATGCGACCTTGTAACCTTGCGACTAGGTCGTTGGGTTGCAAATCACGAAAACCGAAAGGAATGTGACCTCGCGACCTCGTGACTAGGTCGCTGGGTCGAAGGTCGCGCTCGGGCTTGCCGGGGGGTTTTGGGCGTGCTCGATGTGAAGGTTTTCTCCCTCTAACTGGAAAAATATAAGGCAAAAAGGGTCCAGGCAGAGTTGAGGGATGGCTTTGGGAGCAGGGGACAATGCCATGAGAAGCTGAACAAGAAATGTGGTGAGCTTGGGCAGTTGTGGTGAAAGCAGGATGATAAACAACCCTAAACTGAAGAAAAAAAAACGTAATAGCTCATGCAGAGGGCAATTTAAAGGTCTAAGAAGACATGGGTTTGGCAAGAAATGCTCACAACAGAAAAAGCAGGAGGGAAACGGCAACTTACCCAGGAAAATCGCGCCAGTCGACCTGTCAGAGACGTTTCTTTCTATTTGCCGAATGTGAAAAATGCGACCTAGCGACCTATCTTATATAAAGGGGTCGCACATGCGGGCATTTAATGAGGTCGCAGGGTCGCAATTTGAGTGGTTTAGAGGATCCGTGACCTTGCGACCTTGTGACCTGGCGACCTGGGGTCGCAAGGTCGCAAGGTCGCGGGGTCGTAGTTTTCATTAAAAGTTGAGATTCGCAACTTCGCGACCTTGCGACCTGGCGACCTGGGGTCACGGGGTCGCAAGGTCGCGGGGTCGCAGTTTTCATTAAAATTTTAGCTTTGCGACTTAGCAATCTTGCGACCTTGCGACCCTTAGGTCGCGGGGTCGCAAGTTTCTAAAAAAGGAGTTTTGCGACTTTGCGACTTAGCATTATGGATTTTTTACTTGGTTTTTCTCTAAGTTCAAGGGGCTCCAAAAATTTTAAGTGGGATTTTTTGGAGGGTGTTTTAGGGGCTACAACAAATGGCGATTCACTGGACGAACTCAAAGTCTGTGCCGATGGTTAGTCTTGGCGGGGGGAGGGAGGGGCCTCTGCTGGCTGTTTTCTTTTACCTTACGGTCGACATTGCCTAGCCTTTTGGCACCTTGCTGGGTTTCTCAATCTGCTGGCATGTTCAGGTGCTGTTTAACCAAAATTCATTCCTTCAGGTCTCCGGAATGGAAGGGTTGGAGAGCTCCAGGCGGCTACAGGGTCCGGTATGATTATTTTGTCCTCATCGTGTTGCTTCACTGCCAGCGAACCTCTCGGTCCCGGCGGAGTCACTGCCTAGGAATCGTGAACGTTGCTCCGCTGCCAGCGAGCCTAGTCAGTACCCCGGCGGAGTCGTTACATCACCTCGCTGCGCAGGAAGCCTTTCTCAATCCTTTACCCTTTATTAGTGTACTTTTGCACTTATTTTGAATGTGCCCGAGGCACTTATTTAGATGTGCTCGTGGCACTTATTTGAGATGGAAATTTAGCCTGGGCGGATGAGAAATCCCGACTTATTTTGCTTGCAGAGAGGTTTTTCCTGGTCTGGTATGAGGACTTTGGTTTTTCCCAGATACCTTGTTGTAGCATAGAGAACCTATTTTCCCTTTTGATCTGGTTACCACTACATCGTATTTTCTTTTGCAGACACCCTCTCAGACTGGCGAGGTAGGCTTCCTGCTTAATGACTTGAGCTAGGTCATATGCTACCTTCAGGTGCAGAGAACAAGCAAGATTTTGCCACCTTCGAGTCTATTGGAAAAGGCCTTCCATCAGCATAGAACCTGTTGCAGTGTGCCAATTGCATGGCTCTAATAGATCCTTCCTTTAAATTTTTATTTATTTTTATTTATTTTTATTTTTATTTATTTTTATTTTTATTTTTTTTAAAAAGGCGAGAAAAGAAACTATGGTACAAGGATAAGATAGCCCTCTAAGGGCAGCTAAGTGAAATAGTGTTTGAGGTCTTGCCCATTTACCGGGAGGACCTCGACTCGTCCCTCAAGGGTTTGCAATCTAAATGTGTGGGATCCTAACTTCTCCTTAATTTGGAAAGGGCCTGTCCATAGTGCTTGGAACTTGGAATGCTTCCCCTTTTCCTCATGAGCTTTGTCCCACTTTAGGACCAGGTCTCCTGCCTCAAAATTTTTATTCCCTGCGGATTTTCTATCAAACCATCTCTTGATTCGGCTCTGGTGGATGGCGAACTTTTCTCGGGTTTTTTGCCTTTCTTCCTCCAACTTCAGCAAGGTGTCGATTCGAGTCTGCAAGGTAGGGAATGGGGTACCATGACATTCTTGGGACAGCTGAAGGGCAGGGAGAGATAGATGGGGAGGAAGAATAACTTCTTTTCCATACATGAGAAAATATGGAGAGGTGCCTAGGGAGGACTTGGGAGTGATACGGTCAGCTCAAAGTGCATTGTGGAGGGCATTGTGCCAGTTGCGTTGGTGGGACAGCAGGGTCTTCTTAATGATACGGATAAGATTCTTATTAGTTGACTCAGCTAATCCATTCCCCTGGGGATAGTAATTTGCAGAATGTTTCAGAACAATACCGTTTTCCAGCGCAAAATCATATAATTTAAAAGATGAAAAGTAAGTTGCATTATCGAAAACCAAGGAAGTTGGAACGCCAAACCTAGTGATGATGGAATGCGTGAGGAAATTTATTACCTCCTGATCATTGATTCGGCGTAAAGGTGTTGCTTCGACCCACCTGGTGAAATAATCAGTAGCTGTAAGGATATACCAGTGTTGTTTGGAAGAGTGAGGTGTGATTTCGCCAATTACATCCAAACCCCACTGTTGAAAAGGCTCCTCCACTGCTACTGAGAGTAAGGGGGCGCCTAGCCGTGCTTCTCGGTTTGCGAACTTCTGGCACTGGATGCATTTCTGGACATATGCATGCGCATCTCTGAAAAGAGTAGGCCAATAATATCCTGCGCACATTATCTTATGGGTGGTAGTATCTCCAGAAAAATGACCTCCAGCTGGTCCGTCATGCAGCTCGTTCAAGATTTTCTGCGCTTCGTCATGTTCCAAGCAGCGTAACAGGACCCCATCGTAATGTTTCTTAAACAACTTCCCTCGGATCAGTTGGTGAGATGCAGCTTTGAGTCTTATCGGGCGTTTCTGCCGGGCAGTGAGAGCAGGGTCCAGGGTGCCTTGGGCTAAATATCTTGAAATGTCGGAATACTAAGAAAGGCTACTTTGCTGGGGCACATGGTTGCTCTAGTACATGTCGATTTCTTGTTCCCAACATTCTTCTTCAATTCCATGGGAACTTCCAGCTTCCGCGGCCATTTGGCATAAGCCTTGTCCTTTAACGATGTGTGCCGGTTTAAACTCTAAATCGTATTCTTGCAAGCACGCCACCCAGTTGCCTCGCCTCTCGCCTAGCTCCTGCTGCACGAAAAGTGAGCGGACAGCTGGGTGTGGAACAAAAACCGTGACATGATTTTTCAAGATGTAGGGCCTAAAATGCTTGAACGCTTTGTAGACTGCATAGGCTTGCTTTTCGATTTCTGGGTAGTTTAACTCAGCTCCTTGTAAACCAGTACTCATGAAAGAAATGGGCCATTCATCGTTGTTGCCATCTTTCTGCGTAAGGACAGTCGCAAGTGAGGAATCTGAAGCAAAAGTATACAGGATAAAGCCTTTGCCAAAATCTGGACTTTGGAGGGAAGGAGCTTCAGCTATAGCCTGTTTGATTTTGTCGAAGGCCTCCCTTTTCGGCAGATTCCATTGGAACATAGCATTATTTTTTATCATTCCCTGCAGCAGCCTGACTATCTAGGCGAAATCCGAGATGAATTTACGGACAAAATTGATTTTCCCCAGGAAAGATTGCATTGCTTTCTTGCTGCTCGGGGGAGGAATCTGAGCAATGGCTTTCGCCCGTTCTGGATCAACTACAATGCCTTGCTTGGTTATAATGTGGCCTAGCAGGTTCCCTTTTGCCACAGCGAAAACACTCTTTTTAGGGTTGAGCGAAATCCCGTACCTTCTGCACCTCTCGAATATTTGCTTGAGGTGGCGTAAATGATCGCCCCTACGTTTCGAAAACACAGTGACGTCGTCCAAATAGACCACCACGCTCTGCCCTATCAAACCACGGAAAGCTATATCCATGGCTCGTTGGAAAGTTGCCCCTACATTGATCAATCCAAAGGGCATGTGCCTGAAAGCAAAGGTTCCCCATTTGGTCCGGAAGGTGGTTTTCAATCTGTCTGGTTCAGCTACCAGCACCTGGTTATAACCAGAGAAGCCATCCAATAGGGAGAACATTTCAGATCCAAACACAGCTTGCAATATCTGTTCCATGGGTGGCACCGGGTAGTTTTCTTTGTTTGAGGCCCGATTTAGATTACGGAAATCTACGCACAAGCGGATCTCGCCAGACTTCTTTCGTACCGGTACCAAATTTGACACCCACGTGGAGTGACGAACTTTGAAAATAATGCGTGCATCCAAGAGCTTCTTAAGTTCTTTCAGAATCATTGGCTCCAAAGCCAGATGCACTTTTCTGAGTTTCTGTTGGAAGGGCTTAACGCCTTCATTCACGGGTATCACGTGCTGAATGATCCGAGTATCGTACGTATGTAAATCTTCATACATCCAAGCAAATACGTCTTGATACTTCCGGAATAATTGGGTGAAGGCCCGTGTCTCCTCATCACTACAGTCTTTGCCGAGGTTAACGAACTTTGGGTTCTCATATGATCCCAAGTTCACTTGCCGATGTGCCAATATGGAACTTTGCACTTTGGTGTTTGGGGGCCCGCGGAATCGGCTTTGCAGATCAAAGATATTTTCTAGTGACACCACCCCCTTGGGCATGGGGTTCTCTTTGAATTCATCACGCTCTTTCTGCAAAGCATGATCATGCTCCGCCTCGTCTATCGCCGCGTCCTTGAATACTTCAGCATTGAGCATAAAGTCCAAGATCTGTTGATCATCGTTAAAAATGCGTAGATTAGTAATGTTATCTGGCACAGAGGGTCTATATATAACTTCAATAGAAAAATCGTCCCTCAAAGGGGTAAATCTAGCAGCAGCATTAGCCAGAGTATCAGCTGCTGCATTGTGCATTCTAAGAATAGATTTAATTCCAAATGCATCAAAAGCAGAAATCAATCGCCATACCTCTTGTTGATACGTCTTTAAATGTGGAGACAAATAGTGAATAGTGTTGCGTACCTGCCGAGTGATAATCTCGGAGTCTCCAATGACTTGTAGGCATTTTACCTTTAAATCCAACGCCTTCTTAAGTCCGAGGATTAAAGCCTCGTATTCAGCAGTGTTGTTGGTGCACTGGAACTCTAGCTGACATGAGATTAAGAATTTGTTCTTCTAAGGGTCAAGCAAGATGCAGCCCGCACCAGCTCCGTCAAGGGTCTTGGAACCGTCATAGTACAAGGTCCACATTTCATTTTCCAGTTCCTTCGGGGTAGTAGGATGCGAAGGGATTTCGGCTTGGTGTGGGACAGGGGTGGCTTGCTCCTCCGCGACAAGTGCTAGTTCAGATTGGACCTCGGGGCCTACTGAAGACTGAGGGGGTTGGTAACATCCAAATATGGCTTCCAGAAAACACATGCCAAGCTCCTCCTGGGCAAAGCTGATGGGTTCATTAGCGACATCCAAATCAGTCATGGTGTATTTCATATATGGTTCACTTTCGACCCTGATTTGGTTATTCCGCCCCTTGTAAGGAAGCCACAAGTGAGACCAGTCGGTCACGAAATAGCCTTGCAACTTGTTGGACCAGTCTCTACTAAGCAATAGACCGTATGCTTCAGGGATGTCAACAACCACAATATCAATGCATTGATGGACCCTAGAGTCTGACGACAGGCGGATGATGACATTATTCAACTCTCCTACGGCTGGCACCTGTGATCTGTCGAGTTGTATGATCTTTGCGTTAGTTTTCTCCGGGTGAATGTTCAGCTTCTTACAGACAGATAGAGGCATGACGTTTGTAGAGGCACCGGAGTCGAATAGAAAGTTGTGAACGTTGAAGTTAAAAATCTCGAAGGAAAAAAGGAAAGGAGGGGTGGATCCTCTTGAGTTCGTCTTGATGGCGTTTACTATAGACTGGACATCTAGACCGGCTTGCGCAGACATGTTGCTCACAGTCTTCGTAGCTGAAGTATTGGCGAAAGCTTTTAGAATGAGTTCTCTTTGGTTCGTAATGCGGGAAAGCTCGTAGAGAGAGATATTTGCTCTTGTTTTTTTCATATCCTCAACAATGTTATAGCTAGAATCCGGTTGAGGGCTAGGCTCGGTAGTGGTTTTTGGGGATTCTGCCGGGAGCTTGCCCTTTTGACTTGCTCGGGTAATGTTATTTGTGGGCTTCTCCGGGGCAGATTGTTTTCCGTTCCCTGGGGGCATAATTTTTCTTAGGAAAGCCCTTTTATTGTCTTCATAAGATTGCTCGGGAATAAGTCCTTTGCTCCTTAGACTATAATTCCGTACGGGCTGGCCTTTGGGATTGTCTGCCATGTTGATATCAATGGAGGTAAGGCTGTCCCCCCCTCGGATTATGTCAAAAGCTAGGACAGAGGACCCTGGTTCTTCATTCGGGGGCGAATCTTCATCGTGATCGGAAACATCATCCTCCGTCACATCCCCCGGGGTTTGGTCATCTAAAAGCTGATTAACTACTGCTGTCATGCTGCCAATCCATTGAGGGCACGTTTTTTCAGAGTGGGCAGCTTGGTGGAAAGAACAGAAGTTATATTTCCCTATTTCTTCCACATTGAGAGCAGTATCCGGGTTAGACGGAGGTCTGTTGGTGTTGGGATTGCTCTTTCTGAAAAAGGGTTTGGGTGGTTTAGTGCTAGTCGTGGGTTCTATGCCCTTTCTCCTTAGGTCAGAGACTTCATTCGTTAAGAGCTAGAGGGTTTTTGCCATGCTTTCGAAATCAAACGCATCTTTATCCCTATCCGTGGTCTTAGGAGTGGAGGACTGACCCTTTTTCGTGATTGGCTTGTGATCATCTCTCCCTTCGTGATCGATGGCTCCTATCGAAAGCATGTCTTTCTCCACAGCGAGAGCAGTTGCATAATTTTCCGTAAGGGTAGCGCGGGCTTCACGTTTGACGAAAATGGCGATGTCCCTAGGGAGAGCCTTGGTATAGTAGTCAATGGTGATTGATTCATCCAACGCCAGGTTTGGGGGAAATTTCTGCAGTATGGTAGCGAAGCGCTGGTTGAAGTCCTTAACCTTCTCTTTTTTATTACACTTGATGGTGCTCAATTCCGTGAGGAGCATGGAAGGAGTTTTATCTTCTGAAAACTTCTGTAGGAACACGCAACGGAATTGGTCCCATGAAGTAATAGAGGCACTGGGGAGGCAGCGGTACCATGTGGCCGCTTTGTTTTCAAGAGTGTGGGGAAACAGTCGACACGCGACGTCATCAGACTGAACTCTCATGATTTGCAGAGACAAATAGAAGCTACTTATATGATCTTCAGCTAAGGTGCCTTTCTCAGGATCAAACTTGGGGAGGTGTTTCTCTGGATGCCTAGGCAGATCATGGAGTCGGCCCAAAATATTTAATGGGGATTGAGCCATCCAGGCTAGTGGTTGCACCCTCCTAGCCTGCTGGTGGTGCCTAAACTTAGGCTCAGATTCACCTCCTAAACATGAGACCGATGCTTCTGACTCATGGCGAGAGTGTTTGTCTTGATGTCTCTCACGGTAAGGAAAGTCTCTAAGATATCCCCAGTTGTGGACAGGAGGCCTATTTGGGTTTGGGTGACGGTTGTTGGCATGGTTTCCTTGGCCTCGGCCTCCATCTCCTCTACCTCCAGACCCACGGCCTCTATTTCCTTCACCTTCATTTCTGCGAGCTCTATTTCCCCCGCCTTCATTTCCTCGACCTCTGTCTTCTTCACCCTCCCCAGGTGGGGGGTGTGCCTGGTTGTTGTTTTGCCGGGTCTGGTTAGGCTGGGAGTCAGGGAAAGGTTCGGTGTTGCCAAATTCCTCGCCCTCTTGAAGAATCGGGTCGTTTTCCTCAACAGCAGTGCCGAGGTCTTCCAGCATGAGATTCACGAGCTGGGGTATGGTACTCACCAGGGCACCATTACGAGTGATGTTCTCAGCAAGGGTCCTAGTGTGGGCTAGGAATTCCATGATTGGGGTAAATCGTAAATCTCTGATGAGATTGTGGGGAGCTAGGCACAAGGCTCTCAACTGCGCTCTGGTGATTTCGAAATATCGAGCCTCCCCCCCTGAAATATCTTCCAGAGGAGGAGGGATAGGTTCATCATTTATGACCTCCCCGTGGGGAGTTTGTGATGGAAAGTTGGTTGTATGCTGGGAGGTTACCATCAGGCCCTCCTTCTAGCGCCAATTCTGTTGACGTGAAAATATGTTCGGCCAACAGTAGGGGATCTCCCCGGTAGAAAGTCCCAATTAGACCTTGAACCGTTTGGAATAGGGATCCCGTCCGGGGTGTGGGTTTGGCTACCGCTTAAGTCACCTTCTCCTTCGGTCTCAAAAGAACCTGATTGAACCTGCGGACACACACTTATTCACATGATACAGAATACATGATTGATGTATTAAACAGGAATAAAACACTATGCATAGCAAGACCATAAATAATGCATGTACACCTAAGGAGGTGTCGTTAGCAACACATCTTTGGGGTAATGCTTATAAGGTAGTCTGACCACAAAAGAAATAGTTCTTTATGGTGAGATATCCCTTTACTTTCTGAAAGATAAAATGAAATGCTAATAAAATAGTTCATTAACATTCATTAACAGAGTAGATGATAAATTGAACATCATTGATACAACACAGATAGCCATGACGCATAAATGATGACATGAAGAGTGCAGCTTCATTAATCAAAAGATGTTTGAAACTGTATAAGGAAATACACATAATGTTCGCACAGCAAAACACATCATAACCATAGGGTGTTTTAACAAGTATCTGTATTCATATGCACAAGAGTATAATCTTTCAATACAATTCCATGTAGCTCTTGAGTTTCCAAAAGAAAAAGCCCTTTACATTTTCCCTGGAGGGGTTTTTATAGATCAAAATTTCCCTTTGGGCTCCCCGACTCTTCGCTTGCCTGCCAGTTGAGTTGCCCTACGACCTGGGAGAAAAATGCGACCTGCGACCTAGCCAGTGAGTGCGACTTGCAACCTGTTGAACCGTGCGACCTGCGACCTGGCTAGTGAGTGCGACTTGCAACCTGTTGAACCGTGCGACCTGCGACCTAGTGATACTGAGTCATGGAGGTGGGCGTGCAATAGAGAGATCAGGAGCATCAATATGCTTTCCTTTGAGGAAGTCTCGCCAGGTCTGGTATTCTGCTGCTATGGGAGAGACTAGAGGGACCTCCTCTTTCAACCGATGCATACATTCCAGAGCATTCGGGATTAGAGTTTCTTTCTTTTGGGAGATCTGGTTCAAAAGGGAGGCGAGCTTGTTGTAAATACGTACTGGCGTGACAAGCAACTGACCCAGATTTTCTTGTGATGCTGCGACTTTCGGGGCGGCAGCAGCTTGCTTGATAGGTTGCAAGAATGACTGGATTTCTTGATCTACTTGTCCCCAGGTCTTACTTTCGACCAATGCCCCTAGCAAAGGAATGTGGTGCAGAGTGTGCATTGAGTCTATGCCGCTGATTAGGTGGTCGTATGAAGACATTAATTTGTCCAAATCTTTGGATAGCTTGTCCTTGGATTGCATCTTCATCCGGATTTGGACTTTGGCATCTTGTGTATGAATCCAATCCTTATTAGGCAAATGCTCGGGAAATTTAGGGTATTGCACTGTCCAGTTCATCATTTTATCTAAAGCAACCGAGGCTTCCTTGAGCTACTCATGCTTCTGCTTAGTTTCTGCTCGTGCTCTTACGAATGGGGCGATTGTTGGCTTTATGGTGAGAATTTCTCCATACACCTGCCTCATGGTCGTCTCTAATACATCGCATTCTTTCATAATGGCAAGTGGAACTTCATTGACTGGGGGAGCCTTGTTTTGGAGTTGTTGCATCTCTTTTTCCAACACCGACCTCTCCTGTTCTGCCTTCTTCTCCCGCTGCTCCGCTGCTCTTAGTCTGTTTTGTAGAGAAATGATTTCTCTACTCATTCTGGTGACATTCTCTTCTGTGTCCGCAGCAAAAGCAGTGCCTGCCGATGCTATCATCA
Source organism: Pinus albicaulis (assembly GCA_034641835.2). Lineage (NCBI taxonomy): Eukaryota > Viridiplantae > Streptophyta > Pinopsida > Pinales > Pinaceae > Pinus > Pinus albicaulis. Next base: position 139,367,248 of record CM076580.1, on the reverse strand, counting down.
CGGGGTTAGTCCTGGTATCAAGGACTATGTATTTTTCAGTTGCGATCGTGGATGCGACGGAAGGACTTTGTGCCATGGCCCTTCTCTTCTCTTGTCGAATTTTGAAAGAGAATTGGTCGAATGTGAGCTTGGTTAAGTCGAAGACCTCCTCTTCCTACCCCTGGAGGGAATCAACATCAGAGAGAATGTTTCCTGTACCGCCTAGAGGAACCTCTAGGGGAGATATGTCGATATCTTCTATTAATTCATCCTCTTCATCTTTCTTCTTCTTTTCCTCCTCTTCTCTCTTCTTCCTTTCTTCTTCATCCCTTTGTTGGCACTCGGTTTCTGCCTTGTCATGCTCTTCCTGCCTCCTGCGTTCTGTTTCTGCCGCTACTTCTATTTCGGCTTTCCTCTTTCGTTCGGCTGCGGCGGCTTGGTCTTCTTTATTTTGGTGTTCAGCTTAAGCTTTGTCAAGTTCTTCCTTGAGTGCTCGTTCTGCTGCAGCCTGCGCTTCCTTTTCCTGCTTTTCCTTTCTGGCCTCCTCGGCCTGCTTCTTCTTCTGACTTGCCTTTGAATTCTTCTTGCGTTTCTCTTCGTCCTCTTTTATCTTCTTTTCTTTCTCCTGCTGGGCTTTGGCCTCTGCTTCTCTCTGTTGGGAAGAAGTGTCAGGCCCTGTGCTGGTCCGGGGCTTTTTAGCTAGAGAGGAAGAAGCGCCTCCTAACTTATGGATCCGGTCTTCCAAGCTTTGGTCATCCTGGTCCTCCTGGTCAGAGTCCACCCCCAGAGCGAGTTGTCTATCTGTGTTGTACCAGTTTCTTTTCTCATCTTCTTCCGGGCGTTCTGTATGCTGGTAGTTCCATTTGAATTTGGCCTTCTTGCAGTGTTCGGGAACTATCCTTTCCGGGTCGTATGTTCGGTATTCCAAAGTCCTTAGGTGATAACTTTTAATCTCTTCTCCTTTAGCCCCTACCTCTCTGAAGTATTTAACCGTATAGGCACCAATAGTAAGGGGTAGAGTGGGCCAAGGCTTCTTCTTTCCTTTGGACAGGACACTGGAGAAACCCGAGGTCATTTGGTAGCATATCTCTTGCATGAGTACCTTGTTTGTAACAAAGTGAGGCAAAGCATGTGGTGTCTTGAACGTGCCGAAGACTCGGATGATAGTATATTAAGCGAATGGAAACCAATGCGCCACTTGGCCTAGCGTCTCCCTGGCTCGCCAAGACATGCAAGGGGCGTCTTGGCCAAATAATTTCCTGAAGAGAGCAGGGATGAATATCTGAGAAATTGGTTCTATATCCTGTTTGTACCTAGATTCCCAGAACACTTTGGTTTGCAGATGAATTGCACTAGTCCGCGTGGGATCCCAGTTATGTGCCCATCCTTCAAAATGTAACCGCGCGAAGATGGCATCCAACAGATAAGAGGCCATATAGAACTCTGAAGGCATTCCTTCATTTGGGGCCAATGCCGAAGACAAGTTTGTCTGTATTGAGGTCATCAATATATTAGCCCAGTTGAAACGAGTGCCGTACACTGTTACATGTTCCATGATAGTAGCCCATGCACCGTTGAAGGTAGTGGCGTCCGGGTGCCCGTACAATCTGCAGAGCATGGTGGCTACTAACTTATATACTTTTCTCAGGCTGGCCACCGGATATTCTTGGTCCTTCTTGACTTTGAATTTGTTGGGTTTCGCCCACCACTGCCTGATAGTGTCTACTACAGGGACTGCATGGGCAAGAGCCCATCCTGGGGTAAAGTTTTCTTCCGGTTGAGGCAACGAGTAATACATGTGGGCGTCCGCGCCTACGAGCGTTGAGAAAGCCTTGCCTTCGCTGTCTCGGATCACAAACCTTTTGGGATCTATTTTCTGAATGATCCAGTCTATCATTTCGGGACACGGGAATATGGCCGGATGCGCCCCTGCGAGATGCAGTTTGGACCTTTTGACTTTTAAGTATATTTCCCAGTCTGGGAGATCTTTTGGAAATTCCGCTTCTGGTATGGCGAACTCATGATACACTTGGTACCATCGCATGCTGTCCCCTTTTGCAAAGGTGCAAAGGGTATCTCTGTATATCGGCGGTGGGGACATTTCCATGTCTGTGTCTATATCTTCTATTACTACTTGCTTGTCCTTCTTCCAGGACACTGGGGTTGCCATGTGGCTAGAATCCAAGAGAACAGGTATACACTCTGCGTCTGCTTCAAGTTCACCTGTCATATTCATGAAGGAATCCCATGATAAGAACGACATGATGATAAAAACCAATTATAGTTTGTCAAAGCTGGGGCACAAACAAAATTTGAAATAATTGGTTTGTCAGGGTCGCGGGGTCGCGGATCACGCAAAAAGATGAAAATGTGACCTTGCGACCTTGTGACTAGGTCGCTGGGTCGCTGAGTCACGAATCTAAGAAAAAATCAGGAAATGCGACTTTGCGACCTTGCGACTAGGTCGCGGGGTCGCAATTCGCAGAAACCGAAAGGAATGCGACCTCGCGACCTCGCGACTAGGTCGCAGGGTCGAAAACCGCAGAAAAATGAAGAGATGCGACGTTGCGACGTTGCGACTAGGTCGCTGGGTCGCAAATCACGAAAACCGAAAGGAATGCGACCTCGTGACCTCGCGACTAGGTTGCTGGGTCGTAGGTCGCGCTCGGGCTTACCGGGGGGTTTTGGGCGCGCGCGACGTGAAGGTTTTCTCCCTCTAACTAGAAAAATATAAGGCAAAAATATAAGGTTTTCGACGTGAAGGTTGAGGGATGGTTTTGGGAGTAGGGGACAAGGCCATGAGAAGCTGAACAAGAAATGTGGTGAGCTTGGGCAGTTGTGGTGAAAGCAGGATTATAAACAACCCTAAACTGAAAAAAAATGTAATAGCTCATGCAGAGGGAAATTTAAAGGTCTAAGAAGACATGGGTTTGGCAAGAAATTCTCACAACAGAAAAAGCAGGAGGGAAACGGCAACTTACCCGGGAAAATCGTGCCAGTCGACCTGTCAGAGACGTTTCTTTCTATTCGCCGAATGTGAAAAATGTGACCTAGCGACCTAGCTTATATAAAGGGGTTGCACGTGCGAGCATTTAATGAGGTCGCAAGGTCGAAATTTGAGTGGTTTAGAGGATCCATGACCCTGCGACCTTGCGACCTGGCGACCTGGGGTCGCAGGGTCGCAGTTTTCATTAAAAGTTGAGATTCGCGACTTCGCGACCTTGCAACCTGGCGACCTGGGGTCACGGGGTCGCAGTTTTCATTAAAAGTTTAGCTTTGCAACTTAGCGAACTTGCGACCTTGTGACCCTTAGGTCGCAGGGTCGCAAGGTTGCGGGGTCGCAATTTTCTAAAAAAGGAGTTTTGCGACTTTGCGACTTAGCATTATGGATTTTTTACTTGGTTTTTCTCTAAGTTCAAGGGGCTCCAAAAATTTTAAGTGGGATTTTTTGGAGGGTGTTGTAGGGGCTACAACACCATCCTAATCCCATCCATCTATGTCAAACTCATCCATTCAGTTACACAAAATCTGGAAAAATCCCAAAAAAATACTAATTTTGCCCTTTTTCCTAGGGATTTCAGAAAAATAGGTCATGTTTGACCATCATTGACCGGACCTGTTTTAGCTCAGTTTGAACGAACCAATAGATTATTCTCCATCCCTAGTTCCCAAGCTTTCCAAATCTATGTGCAGCTTGTGCCCAGGTGTCCTGCACATATGACTTCCATGAAGCGATTACGAGAATTTTTAGTTTTGTCCAAAAATACTCTTAAAACCCAATTTTTAAAAAAATGTATAAAAATTTAAAAACATAATTTATTTACTTGAATATGCATAAATGGTCAAAATAAGGCATATGTGGATGATATAAGATGGAAAATGATGGAAATTAGGTGTATTTTTACTAATTAAAATTGACCAAAATTGAGGGTCAACAGAGATCTCTTCAGTGACTTGGAGGAGAAGGACCTCCTACAGAAAATATAGTTTGAAGATTACAAGAGGTATAGTGCGACTGTCATAGGTATGGATACATTTCATAAGGAGTTTGGATTCCTTATCAAAATCTCTGATGTTTTGTATGTTCCAGGCCTAAGGAATAATCTTGTCTCCGTAGCGGTATTGGAAGACCATGGTTATGATGTGATGTTTAGAAAAGAAAAGGTTTTACTTAAACACATAGCCATGGAAAAGGTGAAATAGATCGGTGTAAGAGTCAAGAACCTGTATGCTCTTGAGGTTGAGGATGCATGCAAATATTTGAAGAGAAAAAAGTGGTTAATGACTTGGTGGTTGAGAGGGAGCAATTATCTCTCAACATGCATCCTCAGAAGCAATCTCAGAAGGTTGTGGAGTAGTCACAACTGGTGAAGCAAAGAGGATACTGAGTGGAAGAGTCCACTAAAGCAGAGACCTCCAGGAGGGGGAAATTTTGAGCTAGATGGGCAAAGGGAGTACATGAAGCTATACCTCCAGGTGAGATGTGGGGTGATGTGCAGACATAATCCCAAGAATAAATTTGTGCAGGGTCCATTGAGATAGTGTGTCCCATGGATCGAACCTGGCTACGAGGAGCCCATATTACAACAGTAGCAGGAAATATCGGTTGGATTGATGCAATCAGATGTCAGGAAGACAGAAATCAGAGTGACAAATGTCAGATACTCGAGTGCAGATCAAAGTTGGAAGTAATACAAAGGGCATGGATGCAGATGTTAGCAACAATGCAAAGAGTCCAGTAGATAGGAGAAGTAGCTAACAACAGTCAAAAGACTCAGTTGACATATGCATTATATTGATGCAGTTGTTCGGAGGCTATTCAGTTTCAGGAGTTGCAGGTGCAAACAACACTAAATAAGTGTTGGCTACAGAACATTCCAAAGGTACCAGATCATGATAGATCGAATTCCTTTCTTGTTGAGAGGGAGCGTTGAAATTTGTAACAAGAAATAGTGAAATTGGCAACCAGAAAGGACAAAAATTACACATACAATTTGTGAGGAAATTATATTGCACATTGGTGAGGGATTTCTGATGCACATTGGTGAGGAAATTTAGTTACACATTGGTGAGGAATTTCAGTTACACACTAGTGACAAATTTTAGTTACACACTGGTGAGGAATGTGGGTGTCTAATTTATTTTTCCCTTAAATAAATTGGACAATAAATTGTGATTTCATCTCATAACAACTTGTATGAGTTAACTAAGTCATGATGACTGAGTTAGATTAAGAAATTCCAGTTGAGGGTGTAATATGAGGCATGTAGAGTGATCCTAATATTTTTTGGGTCTAGTTGTAGTTAATGCACTAGTGGGGTGCAAGTGTAATTAGTTAACTCAATTAATTGAGTTAAAATCAGTTTAACTAGTTCTAACTGAGTAAGAAAGCATTTTATTGTTTCATGATTCCTTGACTTTATACAATATATGATAACATGGCTTTGAGCAGTTTCTTTCCCCGAGAAAATCTTGTGTTGTGTGATTGATTTACTTATTTCTCTTACTTACATGTGATTGAGAAATCGTTTTTTGTGTTCCACAAATATTGTAGAAGGATTCAATATATTTTTTTAGTACATCACAAGATCAGATTGAAGCCATTGATATAGAATCTCTATAAATTTTTACATGGCATCAAAGCGATATTTCTACAATTGGAAGGCCTAGTATGAAGTCTCTTTCCTCCCTTAAAGATTTCATAAAGTGTAGGTTCTTCTTCAACTAGGGGTTCAACTTGAGTTTCAACTTCAAGATATTTTCCTTTAATTATTTCTGGTGAATGGGTTTCTGCAGGGTTTCCATGGGTGGTTTCTCATCATGAGGGGAACTGCTAGTAGAGGGAAGGTTTTCAGTGGAAGTAGGATCTGTCTTTTTTAGCCTAATACTTCTCCTCACATAAGCTTTAGGGATTTTAGGACCAGAAGACAACGAGGGAATTTCTGTCTCTTTTATGCTAGGGGTTGGCTCAGTGGAGGATCCTGCATGAATTTTCCTACCATTTTTGGTTCCTTTATTCCTCCCTCTTCTAGCTTTAGGAGGTTGAGGTTGAAAAACTCACCAAAACAAGAAATATCTCCAGGTTCTTCCTGCCTTGGCCAATTTATTTTCAATTAACATTTTTATCATGGATTTATGATAAAAAAGTGAGGATAAGGGTCTTCCCTGGCTCGAAAATGAGAAACCACGTGTTTCAAACTCTTTAGCAAATAAAAACAAACATTCATTCAGACTTGACCAGCTAAATGAGCTAAGAAGTTAAAATTTTAAAGGTTTACTTGATTGAAACGACCTTCATAGGTGAGATAGTAATGGGTTATCCTCAACAACCAATTCCACTTATCCTCCAACCAATCTCATTAAACTCTTGTTCTCCAATTTTTGTCTTTGAACTATTTCTTTAGGGAATATGGGACATTAATCCCTACTAGATCATGACTTCTGAACACCCTTTCTCCATTTGAAGGCATAGTTGTTTCCTTTGTAATCAACTCCTCCGTGACCATAAAATAAAGTCTACATATCTCCATCATGTGACTATCGAACCCCTGAGCGAATGCTCAACCCATGACATCATGGTAATCAGTGCATCAAAGGAAAAATTCCTGCCACCTTGCTCATTGATTTTTTTTTTGGATGATAAGATAGATATACAAGAGGTCAGGCACTTTTGGCTTAGCTTTGTTGGATTTTCCATTTTCCTCGATTCAATGTAAAATATAATGGAGATACACAAAGGTTATAATGGTACTTGATTCTGGATTCCTGTCAACAAACCTATGCAAACGAGATTTTCCAAGAGTTACCAAAATCAAAAGCACTAATATGAAACTAACTATATGAGTAAATGTTTTGACAACTGGTAAATGATTTAATAGCCAGGTAAATAATTTAACAGTCATCCACATCTTAGCTTTGAATTATTACTTGAAAAATTCATACTTGGTGGCACCGGAAAACATTCACTCAACACATACCTCCCATCTTGGAATTGAATGTGGCATGTTTAATACACATCATTGTTGTTGTTGACGTGCTCAACACATTTCAAAAAATCAAAATTTGAAATTCGTTTTGCGCTCACATTCTATTTATAAAATATACTCAAAATTATAACAATGCCATTGTCAGCACATTGTTCAGAAAATATTATCAAACCATAAAAAACGTTGATAATCTCACTATCAATGATTTTCCTATTTGTTACAAATAAAATGTTGACACTAGAACTGCCATCACTTTCTTAAAAAAAATTCAAAAATAGACTAAAATGTGATAACATCACCAAGGCTCTCTTAAATTATTTTTAATATTTTTCCTCACCCCAACATGACTCCCTATTTATTCTCCTAGTTGTATCTTGATACCCCCTTTATGTTCCTTGATTTTTGTTCATCATTGAAGTCAACTTGTAGGTCTCAGATTTGTTCACCCAACTACACCTTAGTTTAACTCAATTTGACTCTTAGATGGAGATCCTCGTGTTGCCTCTTGCCACATGGAGGTTCTCTCATGAAATAAAATTTCTCTGAATTAATTTATTATTCCTTATTTTCATTCACCATCCTTTTTTCTTAATGAGATTAAACTATTTTAGAATTAATCTATCTAACTAACTCTATGTCCCTTTCCCCCCTTTTTCTTGTTAATACAATTATGCACATCATCTACCTAATATTTTCCAAACATGAGTGGAATAGAGTTATCAAGTGTTCCAATATTTTATTTCTTCATATTCTCCCTTTACCCCAAGTTTTATTCTTGAATCAGATAACTTGGTTTAAAACCTAATTTAACACATTATGTGAACTAGTATGATTATCATATATTAATTATATTTTAGTAGTTTCTTCTTGATGCCAAGGGTGCCAAGTTGGTCGTTATCTTCAAGGACTTCCCTTCAAAGTTCCAATGCTGCCACACCATTTGTTTTATTCTTAATGCCAACAATTCCAAGTCAGTCATGCCATTCAATAAATTCCCTTGAAGTTCCAAAGGTCTCATGTAGCTTTCCTTTCAACCATCGAGTGACTATGAGGGGGGAAAATAGGTGTGACGATGGAAATATTTATCTTATTCTATGTCGCTCACTATAGTGATACTAATGGTGCTAGGTGTTATCACTCCCTGATGCTTCCCAAGGCTGAGAATGGAGCTAAAGGAAGGTAACCACAAAAAAAACATTTGGTGAGATAGCTAGCCCTACCAAAATCAGAGAGGGCTCTCTCAATGTCACTTTGCAGCCAATGAGATGAAAAAATATAATGATCTTAGGCTAGTTATGATGCTCAGTAGATTAGGGGTTTTGTTTGTTTGAAGTTTTTGCTGGATAAGAATGACAGTTAGGGAAATAAGTCTAGGATTTAGATCATATTTCAAAGGTTAGATTGCAGAGGTAAGGGTGAGGATAGGTAGGTAAGCTTAGAAGCATGCTTAATTTGTCATTTTGTATAGGGTGAACAGAGAGAGATTCAAAATGAGCATTAAACTGAATTCATTCATGAGAAGAGCAGAGACATGTTCATGTAAATATTATAAAAAAGAGCATGAAAAGCACGTTTTTTGTCTATAAACTGATAAGACTTAACATAAAGAAGCATATATGTGAAATATGGATAACATAACATTCAACATGATAATTTTACAGAGAAAAAAAAATTCTCAAAGGCATACCACTGGAGTCTCAACACAATGTATGCAACACTCTCTTTGATTTCATTAACAAAAGCTTGTACAATAGCTCCACTACAAATAACAACTATCCAACCTCTAAAATTACTTGAGGTGGACTAATTATAGAAAATAGATTCCATGACACCTCATAGGGTCGAAATCCTATCCAAAAAGCATCATAATTACATCAGATGAGTCACTTCCTAGAATCTAGGGAAGTTAGAAACTAATCCCTTAAATTTAGCTAAAGACTAGGAGTGCATGTCTCCTTCATTAAATTACATGTTTACTCGTCATAAGAGGAAAAAAATAGCTCAAATACATCAAATGACACCTCATGGGACAAATAGCATTGAATTCTAAAGTTTTCCTTGCTTGATAGCTATCTAAAGGGAATCCAATGCAGAAACATAGCACCTTTAGCAGAAGCGTCACACCGGTGTGATAGAAGTGTTGCACCTGTTTGACAGAAGTGTCGAACTTGTTCAAAGGTGATTTTGACCCACTTAGAAGCATCTAATTGCAAGTCTGAAGGTTGGGATGAATAGCCCTATGTGTCTACTTTATGCACCTTGAAATTTGAGAAAAAAACCCACAAGAAGACCTCCAAAACTCGACTTTCCCAACCTCAATCCAGAAGCACTGCGCCTAATGAAAAATACTGGAAAAAGCATGAAAATGAGGCATTTTTTTGGATTTTTCTCCAAAACCAATGGGTGTCATAAAAAACCAAGACCTAATATGAAATGTGCAGGTGAAGTGGCATCCAACCATGTAAACCAATCTTCATTTGGGCGACCTGTGAGAAAGTGTCGCGCTGTTGCGCGACGCTTATGTGGAGACCCATTTTCCTGAATTTTCCAAAAATCATCAAAAATACTCAAAATGCTCACAATTTGTCAAATTTTGTTTTATGACACCTGTATATGATAGGCTAAATAGCCAATGATGTCTCAACAAGTAGGTCTAGGTTATTCTTCTCCTTGAGCTACGTTTGGGCTTCCTTAAGCTTTTTCTTCACTTGTTTGAGCCAGATTTGTGATATTTTGTTTATGGTGCAATAGTTATTAGCCATATGTATCTGGAGTTCATTGTTCTTTTTGTCTTTCTTCAGAAGCTTCTCAAGGTGACCATTCACCCTATCAAGCCAATACTCTCTATCTTGATTGATTCAGTAAGAATTAACTCATCAACATTTTTCCAACCTGAGTTAGGAGCTGATTCTCTTTCTTTCTGAATCACCCTCCTGAGACCTATTATCCCTGGGTTGCTTTCTTTTGTCTCAACTTCTGTATCCTCCAATTGATCATAATCTACCAGTCCTTTTCATTTGCCTTTATCTGCCTCAATATGTACCTTTGGCTTGTCTTTGAGGAGTAATTTCACCTTTAACTGAAGATTCTATTGTTGTAAGAAGGTGATCTAGGAATTTTATATTGAGAATACCTCCCTAAACTCTACTATCTCTTCATACTTTTCCTTTATGATTTCCTCAACTGACTTATCCTTCACCTTCTCTACCATTTCAACCTCTATGGGTGCTTGTTCATCATGCTGCTGTAATGGTGACTCACCATCCTGACTAGGTGGCTAATCCATTGTTTTTCTTTGCTCGAGTGTAGCTTCAGGTGCCAATACACTTCCGATGGTCTTAGGAGAAAAACCCATCCTCTTAAACTTGTCATAGGTTTGAGTGATGTCAACCCTAGGTTCTTTTTAAATCTCTTCCTGCTTGATTGAAGAGCCAACCTCCTTTGTATGTGTTGATGTTGATGACGTGCTATGGACAATAGGTGGACTAGTAGCAGGCGATGATGCTACTTTCTCCATAAAAAATTCCCAAGTCATTTTAATTAGAGGAATTTTGAGGTCTAAAATGGGCCTCATAAGAAAATTATAAAATAATAGTGGAAATAATAAAACAAAATTTGATTACATCATCAGAATTTAGAGGGAAAAAGGAAAAAACTACTTTTTCAACTTATCTCCCAAAATTTTTACTCAAATTTCGAGCAGGAGTACCCATTGGATGCAAAATTTAATTCTTCATCCAAGGAGTACCCATGTTGCATACTTTCAATGGGTCCTTCTATATGAAAAATGAGAAATATATGAAAAAAGTAATTCCAATCACGTTTTTTCATGTATTTCTCATTTTTCATGTAGAAGGGTCCATCAAAATATGCAACATGGGTACTCCTATGATGATAAATTAAATTTTGCATCCAAAAAGTACTCTCACTCGAAATTTGAGTAAAAAATTTGGGAGAAAAGTTGAAAATATGAGTTGAAAAAGTAGTTTTACTATTTTATTATTTTTAATCTTTTTCCCCTTTTACTTAAAAAATGGTGAATCATCCCCCATGGTTGACATCATCATCTTGAATCCTATTGGTTCTTATAAAGTTTATTTTGGTTGTACATTTTTCTTAGGAGGCCCATTATAGTCATGGCATCTGCTAATAGAGAGAATTCAATGCCTGCTATGATGACCTTGTATTTTCTGAAGTTAGTGGAAAAAAGGCTAGGTATTTGAGCATGAGAGTCTACCGTGATGATTCTCTCACAAAATCTTAAACATATAGTGTTTTCAAAACATATCTTGGCATAAGGGGAGGCATTGTGTTCTTGTAATGTGGATGGCTAAAACTTGGAATGGTGGCCTCCCTTGTGAACCTTCTTTTCAATCTCAATAGTAGTTATGAATAGGATGAAACCCTCCTTAATGAAATGAGTGGGTAGAGATAGTGAATTTGGGAAGAAATGGGATATGGATAGGGTGACTTTAGGGGTTGTGATGAGATGTAAGAAACCTAAGGAAAATTCCCAAAAAAATGAGGAGGTAGGGTGACGTGTTAGCTTGATTCTACAAGTGAGTTTTTGAAATACGTATGGGGAGGTGGACCAAAATGTGAAAAAACATGGATTTCCTAGTTTTCTTGTGAAAATGTAGTGGGAAATAAGGGTTTTGCTGGAAACAATGGTAGAGAAGACTGTGAGTAATAGGGGTTGTTAGGGTAGGCTCTGTGTATGATAAGTGAAGGTTTTAGATGGTAGGAAAAGGGTCTTTAATGGCTAAAACCAATCAAGAAAGGGAAAACCCAAAACGTAGTGGAGAAAAACCCTAAGGAGAGAAAACAATAATATATTGATGATTTGACTTGAAAAAGGACTTGAAGTTTCGACTTACTGATTTTGGAGGCCACATAAGGTTTGCAAACTTGTTTTGAACCTTGAAAATTTGACTTGGAGGTTGAAACCCAAAAATGTAGCACTTTTGGCAGAAACGTAGCATTGTGGAAGAAGCATAATGCTACCTCCTAGAAACATCGTACTACCTCAAAAAAGTCATGTTGCTTCCTACAAATGTTGCGCTAGTTCCCGAAACATAACAGAGTGAATTTTCTTGTAGTTTTCTTCCACCTTTGGAAATGATAGTGTGTTCTATAGGTGAGATATGAACTTTATCGAACAAAAGAGGATAAAATGAGTTGATGAAATGAATTTTTCTTTTTATAACATCAATAAAACACGTTTTTTGTCATTTAGTGAAATCATGATCTTTTAAGAAACACTTTTCCTTTTTTGAAAATTTGACAATGTAACAAGCTTTTGGAAGAAGACAAATTGTCTTTCTTTATTTTCCTACCTAAGATAACTCCCTTTAAAAGATAACTTGTATGATGTAAATGACCCTTTTTTCACCTTCTTTATGATAGAATTCAGACATTTATGGTGGTGAAATTAAAGACACCTAGACAGTGACCTAGGTGAAATCATGTTGACTAACCTATGACTCTGGATGACGATGGAGGACATGACTCATGAAATTAAAATGACCATGAATAAACTGGAGGGAGTAGTTTTTTTTTTAAAGACCTAGACATATCCAGTGAACAAAATTTTGTTTGAAAACTGACTTGAAAATATAAAATTTTGACCTAGGACCACTACTAAGAAATTATGAAAGAGTACATTTGATCACTAAATATGAAAACTAACATTGGCTCTAGCTGGGGATGACAGCTCCTTCAGGAGGTGTCAAGAACACCGTAGATCAGGTAGCCTCCTCCATTGGACGATGGAATCAAAAATGGAAATTGAAATAACTTCGACAAGCTGAAAAACTGACTCGGAAAAACTAACTGAACTTTTTGGATTTTTTGAATGAAAAAAATCATCTGATCATAGAAGTCTCATGGCCTTCTCCTCGGGCTTCAAAATTCTGCAACAAATTCTTATTATTGATAGTAAATAAAAGTGATATTTACAATGAAAGTGAACCTTTTTATTCAAACTTAGGTAAGGTAGTGTTTGAGGAACCTACCATTCACCGGTCCTTCCAGAATTTCCTGCCCATCAAGATCTTCTAAAAAAAATGACTTATTACCTCTGAATGTTGTAATTTTTTATGGACTTTTCCATCAATATTCACACTTACCGTGCTTACCTTTGTCTTCATTCTGGGTGTTGTTGCTCCTAGAGACGAACCTTGAGTTGAAAAATACCAGTGCCTTGGACATCTTAAACTCAAAGGTAAATATGGACAATTTTATAAATGCCTCTGACAGAATATGGGTCAAGAGAATAATGGTTTTGGTGATTCAAGAATGGAGAAGACCATTTGAGCCTGATTCATGTGAATTCCCTATACTTGTGAGAGGGCTCAAGAGGTTGTGAGGCTTGATGGATTTTAAATGGGCCAAGTATAAAACAATGAGCAGAAGCTTTAAAAATATGCAGAGTCGTTGAGGAAGAACGAAGAAGAAACCCACAAGAGACAAGCTTAAGAGGATTAAGAATCTATCCCTTGTGAACTCAGAGGAAGTAGATATGAATGAGATATGGACAATAACATAGGTTCATGGAGCACGAATTAAGGGAGTGCAGCAATACTAATACATGAGCGTTAACACCTAAGCATCATACATACATGAATTCATGAATAAAATTGCAGACTGCCGACAGTTACATTACATGAACCATCAAAGAAGCATAACATGAAAGATGATTATACATAAATGTTGAGATTCAACAATAAGATCCTAGTGAAAATTATGCACCTACACTAGGATTGAGCCTCAAGCTACTTTTAGGTGGAAGTCTATTTTTATAATGCACGAGAAAATTCTATTTATAGATGATGTTCTATTTTTAGATGCATGTGCGAGTTCTATTTATAGACCGAATGTCTATTTATAGATGCATGTCGACTATTATTATCCATTATGATAGTTGGACAATAAACATTAATCTATTCTCAATGAGCACTTGGAAATAGTTAACTGAAGTGGAAAATCAGTTAGCTATATGAAATTCGAGTTCAAAGGTTTGTTGGTGCGACATGCAAGTGGATCTAGTTATAACTGAGTGATTCAAAGTTGTAACAAAGTTGGATGTGTAGTTATGTGAGTTGTAAAGTAGTTTAACTAAGTTAAGTGAGTTAAAATTAGGTGTGCTAGTTGTAACTGAAGATACACTAGTGAGAGATCAGTGAATTAATTATTAATTAATTCAAAATTAGTGGTCTCACATGCAACTAAAGATTTACTCCTGTTAACTTCATGCTTGTCAGATCCAGTGGAGACCCAATTGAGATGTAGGTGAAAGGGACAGCTTGACTATCAGTTGTGACATTAGTGGGTGCACTCATGCAACCACACACACATTGGATGTTCCCATGAGGATTGTGTAGTCAAGGCAAGCAGGATTCCATTCAATTAGGGATTTCTATCAGTAGGGATTGCGTAGTGGAGACAGGTTGTCTGGAGGCAGTAAATTGGCGCATGTATTTGCCAATTTTTGTATGACAGTGTGAGACGATTGATATCGTACTGAGAGCTCTTCAATTAGAGTTTTGTATGAAATTATTTCATGATCCATGATATATACATAATATATGATAATGGGGCTTTTAGATTTATGCTTTCCCGGTAAAAACAATTGTGTTATGTGTGATTGATCTTTCTTCTTGATATTGCAATTGGCGATCGTGTTTTAAATTCTGCAAGAATTTTTTGTAGAAGCGATTCTGTATTTAACAGTGGCATATAATTGTTAGATCAGGAGAATCCAGGAAATACATAATTTTTATTAAAATTTCTACAATAAAAAGGAGATTAATGATAACATAAGGTAATAGATACATACTACTCATTTCTCCATCCTGGAATCCAAATAACAACTTTGTATCATATTAAGTTTAAAAAACTCTCCCAAATATGTATCTCAGATCACAAGGAGCACAATCATACAAAAATACAACAAAATTCTTCAAAATTCCAGAACCTTTCTTTCATCTTATAACTCACTAAATATAGAGTTCTCCTTGAGGGTTTACGCTCGAATATTCTGTCATGATCAACCCACACAGGTGAAACCAAAACATCATAACAAACTATCAGAGCGTGCATCAATGAATCACTCTTGCAACAAAAAAATCAAAATAGAATTGGGTAAAATCAGTATTTTACCAGCAAAACATCACTATCTAATTAGTAAAAAGAGACAAAACAATTGGCCAGGGAGGAAAAATTCTAGAATCTTCAAAGGAGTGGTGAGAAGTGGCTGAGAACAGGTGAGCGGTCCAACCTTTATCATATGATTCCACCCGTTGTTTGAAAACCTCCACTCTATAATTCTCATGATTTCCACTTCTTGTTGTGGAATATCTAGTTGTGATGTGCATGCTGAACTCTTTAGCCGAGGTTATCCTGAGAAAAATGAATAAACCATACTGCATGTTCCACCCAAAATCCCATGTTCTGTTTTGAATTGCAAACCGAAACTGGATTTCGAAGGGGGGCATGGATGGTTTGTGGTATTGGATGGGAGGG
The DNA here is from genome assembly GCA_034641835.2 of Pinus albicaulis. Classification (NCBI taxonomy): domain Eukaryota; kingdom Viridiplantae; phylum Streptophyta; class Pinopsida; order Pinales; family Pinaceae; genus Pinus; species Pinus albicaulis. The sequence continues at coordinate 139,351,760 of CM076580.1, read as the reverse complement.
GTGAGAAATCACTACAAGCTGCCATGTAGCATCAGAGGCAGTATTAGAAACCGGCCATTTCTGACCCCCCCCCCGGCATTAACTTTCGAAGGTGGAGGGGATGCAAAAAAGATTATGAGATGTTGGATGAATTGACGTGGAGCGGAGCTGAAGGTAGGATGGAAGAAGTGGAAATGGATTTAGAGGGACTCATAGAAACTAAAATGGGAAAAAGGCAGGCCATAGGAGTGCTATTGATGACATGGCAAGGCGGTGGGACCTGTGCCTGCAAATCGCAGATCACAAGTTTTACATGGGCACAATAGGAGGTAAGGGTTAAATATTGTGGGGAGCGATATGTGATGGGCAGGAGTGACATGGTAGATGGAGGTGGGACCACACCCCCGGATCTCATATTGCAAATTTTATGTGCGCGTAGTGATAGGTAAATGGTAAAGAGTGCGATGTGCGAAGTGTGGGGAAGGTGACATGGCACAGACAGTGATGGGACCGCGCTCGCAGATCGCATGTCAAAAAGTTTATATGGGAGCAGGAGGATGTTAAACGTTAAAATATGTGAAGTGTGATGTGCAGGGAAGGTGATGTGGCTGACGGAGGTGGGGTCGCCCACATATCGCAAATTGCAAGATTTATGTGATAGCGATGGAGGGTAAACGGTAAGATTTGCGTAGTGCGATGTGACAGAACTTAAACATCGGGAAGCGTGAAAAGGTGAAAAGGTAAGGGAAAGGTGAAAACAAAGGTTTTCATGCAATTTGGTAATGCGGTAAGGTTGGGTGGGTCCCACCAAATCGCATCGGTAGAAATATAAGTTTTGGCTAAGTCTTAAGAGGTAAAGGTTAAAAATTGCGGGGTGCGATGTGCAATTTAATCTCCACCATCCATCTTTCCGCTTCAATTTTTCACTTTGATCCCGGCCACCTATTTTCCCCTTTGTGCCTCCTCCAAAACCCTTAATCTCTTTTAAGGAAAATATGTCATTTCTCTGCTTTCTCTGATTTAAAAGAAAATGGCGTGGGCTCCAGATATCTCCACATCATGTCCTTTATCTAAACCTAAAACCACTTTTCGGGGCTCTTAATTTGTTTTTTGGAATTTGAAGAGGGTGCTCCCACAGTTAATGTCAACTGTCGATTTGCAGATGAGTGGATTTAACGAGAGTGCTTGCGGCGACACTCCTTGGTATAAATCTGGGGTAGATTGTGCTCCTGGATTGTCGTTGGATCTGTGCATGATGAAAACAAGCCTTCCCTATGCTCGAACCTGGAAGAATTTTAACTTCAAGACATTTTAGTGTTAAATGGTATTCCGTAGTGCTAGCCTCCCTTGAGCTTGCGAATAAGCCCAACTCGACCTTGACCTGTATGCGATGTTTTGAACGTGTCTATTGGTCTGGCTCTTGAACTATTCTTTTGACTGCGGGGCGTCCTTCCAGCTCGTGCTTGAATAGCTTGGCCTTACCCTTAAACATTCACACCTCTGTCCTATGATTTCCTTATAGGGACCACTTCTCTATGTTATGTGTGGTCATAGGCCAACATTGGTTCCATATGGGGACAACATGTTGTTCTAAGTGCATTGAGAACCTGCAGACCTTGAATGCCTATGCTTTATTGGGCTCATGGAGTCAAAAATGCATATTGTAAGCCTGAATTGAAACTACAATTGAGCTGTACACATCGAACTATATAAAACAGAAATCACTGCCACATGTTGAAAATCTTAAATGTTGAAATATGAACTATGCTAAAACTAGAAACTGGAACACACTTGAAGTGAAAACTTCAAAGGAACCTGAAACTAAACTGTAAATATGCTCATATTACTGAGCTTATTGGCACTCCTACCTACACCTAGTATGATAAAAAATTATCCCATCAAATAATAATCAGACTTCCAATGTAACCAGTCAAGAAAATGAGTGCTTGACTGAAATTTGTAGAAATTTATTAATACTGATGTATTACTGGATTCTCCTGATCTAAAAAATTAATCTTATGTTAAATATAGAATCCTTCCACTTAATTCTTTGTCGAAATTAAATCGCCAATTGTAAACACATGTGAAGAAAATCAATCGCACATAAACACATTTGTTTAACAAGAAAGCTTAAAGCTAAAAACCCCAACTATCATATATTATGTATATCAATGGATCATGTAATAATCTCATGCAAAGCTTAGTACATCAAGCTCTTAGTACAATCAACAATCATTACACACTATCATGCAGAAATTTTCATATCTATGCACCAATTTCTTGCCTCCTGACAGCCTGCCTCCACTACGCAATCCCTGTAGAAGAAGACCACTGAATGAATTCAAATTGGCCTTGCCTTGACTACGCAATCCTCATTGGCATATCCAATGTGAGTCAGATGCATTTATTGCATCACTATAGTCACAACAGATAGTCCATCTCACCCTTTCACCTATCTCTCCACTAGTCTCCACTGGAACTGACATGCAAGTAGTTGACTGTTGTATTTGTTCAGTTGTTAGTGAGTTATTAGTTGTGAATTATTTAACTAATTAATTCACTAAACTCTCACTAGTGTATCTTTCATTTAGACTAGATACAACTAGCTCAACTGAGTTTAACTCACTTAACTGAGTTAAACTAAATAACAACTCCCATAACTACTCTTCCACATCTGTCACAACTTTGCCACTTCAGTTCTAACTGAGTCCTCCATGCATGAGTCACCAACCACCCTAGGAATTGGGTAATTCCTTCAACCCACTGATTTTCCAAATCTGTTCACTGAAATAAAGTGCTCCAAGAGAATAAGTTGATATTTATTGTCGGATTATTATTAAGGGCTAATAATAATCGACATGCATCTATTTTTAGATTGACGATCTATAAAAAGACTTCGCCCAATCTTCTAAAAATAAATCTCATCTATTTTTTTCACATTTGACCTACCATCTACAAATAGCATCCTGCAGCTTATAGAATATGCTTACCATGTCTAAAAATATACATACACCTAAAAATAGCCTATGGGCCCCACTTAGTGAAGGTGCTTACTTTTCACTAAGCTCATCATCTTGTTGAATCTCAACACTCCCTCTCAACAATATAGGGATTATCCTTCACCCTGATCCCACCTCTATGGTATTCGGATTTTCTCCTGCTGAGCACCTTCGTCAGAATATCTGCATCCTGATCTTTCATAGGAATGTACTGAAGCAACATGATCTTCTGCCGCACACAATCTCTGATATGATGATACCGGATATCAATATGTTTAGATCTATCATGAAACACATGATTAATCAAGATTTTAATGCAACTGTGATTATCACAATGTATCACTGTAGGATCTAAATGAGAACCAAACAAACCAACCAAGATCTTCCTCATCCAGATAGCCTCACATGCTGCTTGACTTGCTGCCATGTATTCTTCTTCCGCTACAATGAGTGTCACGAATCTTTGTTTCCTGCTGTAACAAGAAACTGCTTCAGATCCGATACTAAAAACCCCTCCTGATTTTCTCTTTCTGTCCGTTGGGCTGCCTACCCAATCTGCATACATGAAGCCATGCAACTTCACCTCATCCGTCTGTCTATACCATAAAACATACTTAGATGTGCTCCTGAGATATCTTAGGACATGCTTTCCTACCTTCCAAAAGAGCTTGGTAGGCTTAACCATCGCTTGACTAAGCTGGTTCATCACATAGCATATGTCCGGTCTTGTATTAAGTAAATACATGAGTGAACCCACCAATTGTTGATAAATAGTGGCATCCACTACCTCTGCCAATGTAGCATCCTATTTCCTCTAATTTCCTGGAAGAGGAGTATTCATGGGCTTGCAATCCTCCATGTGAAACTTACCAAGTATCTCCTGAGCATACTTTCCTTGAGACACAAACAATTCACCTTCTCGCTGCCATATTTCCTTTCCAAGGAAATAATGAAGGAGGCCCAAATCCTTCATCTCAAACTCCTTTGCAAGATCTGCCTTGCATGAGTGTATCAATTGCTCATCACCCATTAGTATTAAATCATTAACATAAAGAAAAATGAATAAAAGCTTACCCTCCACCACAATTTGGTATAGGTTTGTATCGACCTCACTCTTGGTGAAGACAAGTCTGGTGAAATAGTTGTCGATCTGTGTGTACCAAGCATGTGGTGCTTGCTTCAGCCCATACAATGCTATTTTGAGTCTGCATACATGCGACTCGCTGTTGAAGATCTCAAGTCCTTCAGGCTGCTCAATGTACACTTCTTCCTCAATTATCCCATTAAGGAACACAGTCTTCACATCCATCTGATGAATGTGCCAACCCATCTTCGCTCTGAGAGAAAGGATGGTCCTTATGGAAGAATACCGTGCGATAGGTGCAAAGGTTTCTTCATAATCAGTCCCCTCCATCTGTGAGAAGCCCTGGGAAACAAATCTTGCCTTCTACTTCTCGGTGCTCCCATCAGCAACTTTATTTACCTTGTAGATCCATCTTGAACCTACCACTGATTTACCAACCTGCCTTGGAACAATCTACCAAGCATTTTTTCTGACAATGGAGTCATACTCCTCCACAATGGCATCTACCCATGTGGGTTCCTGCGCTGCTTCTTCAAAATAAGATGGCTTTTTCACGATACACTTGCTCATAAGAGCCATGTATCTAGTAAATTGGTTAGGTGACCGTCTCTGTCTGTGCTGTGATGTAGGAACTCCTACATTTTGTGCCACATCAAGCTTCAGTCTCTCAACTTCTGTGGTACGCTTTCTTCCTGTTCTGATTTTTGGTTCTGTGTGAGTGGACTCCTCCACTCCATGAATCTCCTCCTATGGCTGATCCACATATAGAGGCTCATCTTCTGGAACAAGACGTTCCTCCTCTACATTTAAGTGTAGCTCCCTCTCAAAGGAAAACTTCATGGCTTTCACCTCATTGAATTTTATATCCCGTCACACCACAGTTATTTGACTGTTTGGAAAATACATACGATAATTATGGGGTGTTTCTGTGTACCCCATAAATATCCCAACTTCTGCAGTCGGTTCCAGCTTCTTCCTAGCATCCTTTGTCACATGAATGTAAATAGATGAGCCAAAAATCTTCAAATGAGAAATATCAGGCTTCTTACCAATAAAATCTTCTTCAAGTGTACTCATGCAAAGTACTCTATGAGGACAATGGTTTTGCACATAAACTGCAGTGTTGCATGCTTCCACCCACAAGTGAATCGGTAGACCCTGGTCATGAAGCATAGCTCGTGCAGCACCCACGATCGTTCTGTTCTTCCTCTCCGCGACCCCATTCTGCCGTTTTTTATGAGGCGCTATGAGTTCTCTTCAAATTCCTTCTTTGCTACATAAGTATTTGAATTCATTTGAGATATGGTCACCACCATTATTGCTCATTAGAGCCTTCACTTGCTTCCCTGACTCCTTCTCCACCAATTCTTTAAACTCACAGAACTTTGAGAATGTTTCTCTCTTCTTCTATATGAAGAAGATCCAACATCTACGAGAATAGTCATCAACAAAAATAGCATAATACATGTGTTTTATTGTTGAAGCAACCGAGAAAGGTCCACACATGTCTGTGTGAATTCTCTCCAGGATCACCGAAGCATGGTTCTCCTTCTCCTGATAGGTGGTCTTCACAAACTTACCCATAGTACATCCCTTGCATTAATCTGACTGTGCAAGAGTAGCCTTGGGAAGTCCAGTAGAAATCTGCTGCAAAATATTCAAGGCGCCATGGTGAAGATGGCCCTATCTCCTGTGCCATAATTCACCCTCATCCTGGCTCACCACTTCTTCTACATTGCCCATCATTTCAGTGCAGCCATCTACCTCTAGCTTGTAGAGATTATTAACTAAAATCCATATCCTCTTGGTTTGACCTATTGTTTTATGTTGCAGGAAGGATTTTCCCTCGCTGAAAACAATGTCATAACCTCTCTCCTCCAACATAGCGACCAAGACCAAGTTCTTCTTCAGAACTAGAACATGCATAACATATTTCAGCAGAAATGGTTTACCTAACTCCCTCTCAAAGGTAATGGTTCCAATTACAGTCGCACTGTATCTACCATCGTCGCCCATCTCTATATGCATTTGGAGATCCTTCTCCTCCAAGTCACGAAACAGCTCCTTGTCTCCCATCATATGGAAGGAAGGACCACTATAAAGATACCACACCGATCCCATTGCGCTTGAAACCAAGCATGCGATTAAGGAGAAATCAAGTTCAAATTGCAAGGCTAAGGCCTCACCTGCTGCAGCTCCAGCAGCCTTCTTGTTCTTCTTTTTCTGTGGGCAGTTAGTGGTGAGATGCCCATGTTCGTGACAGTGAAAACACTTCACCTTGGACAAATCTAGCTTCTTGCCTTTAGCCTCGGATTTTGGATGGGATTTCTTCCCCTTCCCTTTCCTTTCTTTGGTAGCCAAAGCACAATTCTCTTCATCATCATTCTTCGATGAAGAGCCATCCTTGGTATTTCGCCTTATCTCCTCCTGCACAAGATCCGACCAAAGTCGCTCCCAATCCTGCAATTTATCCCATCCATTGACAGAGTTTTCGTAGCTATGCCAACCCTTAGGAAGCCCAAGGAGAGCCAAGATCATCAAGTCATCATCCACAACTTTAATTCCCACACTTCCCAGCTCATCCCTACATTGGACAAACTTTGTAAGATATTTTGGAATACTGTCACCCTTCTCCATTTTTATTTTTCTGAGCTTATCTTTTAGCGCCAACTTCCTATGGTCGCTGCTGCTTTGGAAAAGATCTGTCAAAGCCTTCCACATTGCAAATGGAGTGGCTTTCCCATGAAGGCTTGACACAATTTGGTCTTTCACACCTTCCAATAGAATTATTCTTGTCTTTGCTACCTTCTTTTGCCATGCGTCAAGTAATGCAACATTGCTAGAAGTAGGCTTAGGAACATCGCTATCGATGAACTCCTCTCGTCCATTATCTTCAAGTATCGCCTCCATCCTATCCTTCCAGGCTTTGTAATTCAAATTACCCTCAAGGGCATACTCCAATTGCAACCCATTGAAACACATTTCAATGAATACTCAACTGTCGCACCAAGAAATTTCTGCAACAAATTCGAATTGTCCACTAGCACAAAACTCAACACCTCTTCACAATTGCAATCTCAAGTGATTAACACTGCTCTGATACCATGTAGAAATTTATTAATATTGATGTATTACTGGATTCTCCTGATCTAACAAATTAATCTTATGTTAAATACATAATATTTCCACTTAATTATTTGTGGAAATTAAATCACCAATTGCAAACACATGTGAAGAAAATCAATCACACATAAACACAGTTGTTTAACGGGAAAGCTTAAATTTGAAAACCCCAACTATCATATATTATGTATATCAATGGATCATGTTGTTAGTGTCCCGTGATTTGGTAGATTGGAAAACCAAATGACAGGGTAACATCAAACCAACTTTGGAGCCCAAGGACCTAGCCTTCCTGGACTTAGAGAGGGCTCTTTCTATTATGCAAGGGATGTAGATTTGTTTGCTTCTTATGTGTTTCATTTTAGGCTAGTTGCTTAAGTGTTTTTTGAGTTTGTTTTAGGTTTTTTGAGGGAAGAACTGATCAAGGATAGATAGATAAAAATATTGTCAGATCAACTGGGCTATGGGGTCGATAAGGTCGAGACTGCCTCAAAGGGGTGGACAAGGTATATTGCAGGGTCGATTTGGTAGAGGTAAAATGGATTATTTTAGGTGGAATGAAATGGGATGGACACTAATTTTTTGAAAGGACAAAGAGGTTTAAGCATAAATATTTTTACATCAGAAATCCATGTGGTAGGGCTAACCATTAATCACGATAAATGAAACTCAAACTGATAGATGCATAAAATAAACATTCAAGTGATACATAGAAGTATAAGACCCTCTAACTTTGGGAAAATCACCTTCAGAATTTGGGGAAAACAAAAAAGACAAAAAAATAACTCAATCTACGAAGAGGGAACTCCTAGACATCATATTTTAAGCTATCGGGAACTTTGAACTAAGATTGCAGAGTATAGGCAAAGGGCAAGATCGACACAAGACCTCTTTGGTTCAACTAGGACAATCGAATATTCAGAGAAAGGTTTCAGTGATGGGGTTTTGGATAGCTATGAGTAAGCAGGGCATACCTTGAATCATACTTGATAGCATACATAATAACCATTAATGAAATTGATAACAAGTTCTTAAGGTATCAAAGAGCAGTTAAGAATTCTTTGACATAACTAAGAAAGAAGAAAAACATAGAAGCAGTAATGAAATCAGGAAACTTGAGGTGCCTCCATGTGCATGTCTCAAATCTATTCTTTACTGACCTACATCAAGAAAGAAACATGAAAACATGTATGATAAACTAAGGAAAACATACGGATAGGAACACTATACCATTTACCAAGCCAAGGAATCCAACAAACAGTCCTCTTCCACCATCCAAGACAAACAAGAAATCATCCACATCATGAGACAAAGTGTTTCTTCAAAGCTTGTAATATCATGTATTGCTCTATATTATCAAGTTCAGCCTCTTGATACAATGAAATCTCTTGGAATATATAGGCTAAAGAGTAAGAAACTATCCAAGAGCATCTAGAATGCCATTGGCCTATTACAAATATCTGTTTTTGTCCTTGAGGCTTTGCAAAGCCCAAGGCACAAAATATCTTTAAAAATATCTTAAAATGCTAAAAAAGGAAATAAAATTGAATTTTCATGACTGACAATGGCCAAAAAAAGCTTAACGCACATTTGGATAAGCCACTTCCGAAAACTGTCTTTTTTGCCAAAATGCTACAGGAATGTAGCAGTAGAAAATTCCCTGTCTTGTAGACAACTTTTGAGGGACCTCTCGATGTCAAAACAAGGCCTGTGATGGCTTGTTGGAAAGCCCTAGGTGTCTAGCTTTTGGAACTATTTTATTTTTTCAAAAATTATCCCTGGAAGTATGTCAAAAGGTGGACTTAGTGGAAAAAACCAAAAAAGTAGCCCTTGCTGATACGTGAGACAGAAAGTCAAAAAATCACTGTTTTGTGCCTCTTTGGGGGACCAAAACACCTCCTTTGGATCTGAAAATTTGTGAGTATCTGCCCATAAATTTATTCCATCCAAAAAAATGACTTTCATGAGCTGAGGATTCTCCTAGCACCCGTGGCAGCGCCTTGAAAAATGTGCAATTATGGCCAAAAAACACAAAATAAAATCATGTCAAAATTTGCTCAATTTTTGCAAGCAAGCCCCTCATGGGTTATTAGAAGCATGTAAGGAAGATAAGGCCAATATTTCGAGCACTGATGTTCCTTTCTCCACTTTTTCTACCAGGCGCCTCTTTCGGGCAGCCTTGAGCCTTTCTTGAGCAAGTTTGAGCTTTTTTCAAGCAAATTGGTTCAACTTCTTGTAGTGCCCGGTCATCTTCTTTTGTAAACTCAAGTCTCTATTAGCCTTCTCTAATTTATCCTCCAAATTCTTGTTGGCCCTTTCAAGCCATGATTCTTTATCATTCTCTATTTCTTGGGCGAGCAATTGAGTGAGAGGATAAGATCGAACAAGGGCTGCCTCCTCTTCCTTCTTTCTCTCCAAAGCTTTCTTGAGACCCATAGTCCTAGGCATCTTTCTCATTGGCTGCTCTTCTTCTTCAGTATCATCAAATTTTCCCATAAGCTCTTCTATCTTGATTTATGCTTTGTAGGCTTCCCTTTGGTATTTGAAAGCCCGGGCCTCATAAACTGCCATTTGACCACTCATTTGTTTGTTTTGCATTTGTAAAACATGTATGAGGTCCTTTAACCTTTCTAGATTAGCTTGTAGGTCATGCATTTGGGCTTCTCTGTTTTGTAAAAGAGACTCAAGAATTCTAGCTTCATCATCCCCATCATCACTGTCTATCTGGATGATGCCAAACTCCCTTTCCTTTTCATGACTACTCTCCTCTTATTCTTTCCTCTTGCCTTGGATAGACTTCTTGGTCCTCTTCCTCTTTGGAAATTCAACAATACTCTTTTTAGGCAGTTTGCCTCTACTTCTTAGCACTCTTGTGACATTGCTAGTCACTACTGGAGTGATCTTCTTCTTTGCTGATCTAGTGTTTCTAGGCTTTGCCACTTTTGGAGGGAGAGTCATGGCCCCTTACCTAGGAGAGGCAGCTAGCACATGCTCTTGGCTGTGTTGAGGAGAAGAGAGAGATAGTTTCATAACTTGCACTTGCTCAACTTGGTCCTTGGTTTGGTCTTGGCTGCCCTTAGGACTGTTTAGATCTTTTTGCTCCATGTTGCCCCCTTCAGAATGCTCACTGTTTGGCGTTTGCTTGCCATCATCATTACTTGCTTGAGGGATGTCTTGTTTCTCATCATAAGTGTCTTTTTGAGGACTTTCATGACCCTCATCATCACTATTTTGGCTGCCACTTTGTTTTTCATCCTGAGGACTGTCTTGTTCATCTCTGTCTTTGCTTTCTTCATGACTGTTGTGCTCTTTACCTTCACTATTTTGTCCCTCATCACCATCATGCTTACTACTATGTTGGCTACCATCATGTTCCTCTTCATGACTGCTATGCTCACCATCATTTTTTTCATGCTCACCATCGTTTCCTTCTTCCTCACTGTTATGCTTAACATCATTTCCATCACTAGTTTGCTTCTTGTCACTTTTCCCTTCTTCATCACTAGTTTGCTTCTTCTCTTCTTCACTCTCAATCATAGGGGATTTTGGTTTTTTAGGAGTGGATTTAATAGAAGAAGGAGAAACATGATGAGTGGATGGTGAGGAAGGCGCATGAGATGAAGAGGCAATGGAAAAATCGGGATGGGAGATGAAAGAGTCCCAAGAAACTCCCTTTTTCTCAAGTTGATGGAGGATGATGATCTTGATAAGGAAATGATGAAATAAACAAGCTTTTTGTTGAGCAGAGGGCTTCTTTTGGAAAGTAGAGGCCATATTGTCAATGCTTTTGTAGAGGAAGAAAGGTAGGTTCAGCAACTGAGTTCTTGTGATATGCATAAGAAGCCTGATGTGATAGGCATAAATCTGGAAAACCTCCCTTCACATGTGAAATACTTCACGATGACTTTCATGAGGGGGGCATAGCTACTTAATAAGTGAGAAAAATGGAAAATGGCTTGGCAAGCACCCTAATGGTCTGGTTTTAGAAAGGGTTTATAGTGATTCAGATCTAGGTATGTTTGTTTGAACCACTTTTCTCCTATATAGGGGATCTTAGTTGCTTTAGAGATAGCCCTAGGAGAGAGTTTGAAATCCAGACCTGCTAGATGGACATGCTTTCCTTGTAGCCTCAAAGCAAACATATGTGTTAAAGGAGGCTGATTTTTTACTTCTTGGACCTTTTGGAAAAAATCCAAGTACCCTACTTCATGAAAATTGAAGAGTACTTAAGGGGATTCATTCACTTCTTGAGTTGTCAAAGGCTCAAACCTATTGTGATATCCACTCCTGCTATCCTTATTTGGAGGCATTTTTGCTTTCTGATACCCTTCATTGACTTACCAAACAAGAACTTGAAATGTACTGAAAAATAGACCTTTTCTTTGAGCACTGCTTTTCTCTTTAGCTGGCAAACAAGTATTTGTTAAACGAAAACAAATTTACTTATCTAGCACTGTGTTTTGAGCAAAGAGGCCTTTAGTAAGATCTATTTGTGGTTTTTGAAGACAAGTCCCCTTTTGTTTTTTTACACAAAAAACTCTTTCCCTCAATCACTGCTTTTTTGAAATCAGTGTTTAAGAGGTGAGAAAACCCCTTATAAACTGATCAAAACTGTTTCACCCAATCACTATCTTCCTTTCTCTCTAAGCAAAGAATACACTCTTGAAAAACACTGTGCTTTCCCTTTGAACAAATTGTCCCTCTTTAATGATCACTATTTCTCTAAACAAAGTAGTCTCCCTGTCACTTAGTAAGCAGTTTTCAAAACAAACTCTATATGATCTTTTATGTACTTTGAAAAACCAAATTTCAACTTTCACAAGGCACTAGTCTTTCAAAGAGTGATTCTCTATTTCATGTAGTACAAGCTCTTGACCTGGAATGATGAGTTTCTCTGCCAAAGCTAAATTCTATTCTTTATCCAACATAAGGGCCCTTCTGACACTAATAACAAACCCTTCTTCCCTTAATTTACTATTTCTCTGTGATGATTTTAGCAAGAAAGTTCTTTTTGGATGAGGGTAAGTTTGTTTGTCAAACAACAATATATTCTCTTGTTACTGAGTAAAAGGTCTTTAATAAAAACTCTATTTTCTCTTTGTAAGACTGTGTTTATCCTTAACTACTCACATAAAGAAACCTCTCTTAAATTGACAACAGATTTTCACTCCTTTATCACTGTTTCTTTGTGATTTAGCAAATATGATAAGCTGGAAGAGTAAACTGTGTTCTTTTCAAACCTCTTAATAAAACTGTCAATGGGCCCTTTCCACTTATCACTGTTTTCCTTTAAACTCTGATATCAAAACTTCTCTTACATCAAACAAAAATGGACTTAAAGACATAAATACCTTTCAAACATGTCTTTTGTTGTATTTGGAGATGAGTTTGTTGTGCTAAATTTGATCTTTTACACCTTGAGGGCTTCTTGCAGCATTGGCCCGGGAGGGCAGAGAACGGGTTCAGAGATGGTTGATGGGTCGAGCGAGCTTGAATGGAATAATGTGCCACATTCAAAGATGGTTACTGGGTCGGGCAGGCCTGAATGGGAAGAACGCGCTACGTTTGATGTTGTCGGGTCGACCTTGGGCGCCCGTTGAATTATGGGCACAGGCGTGCCGCACAACCGCACAGGCGCGCCGCGCCCTTAACAAGTTTCTTCAGTAGGCACCTACAGGCGCGCCGCATGTTGAAAAATTTCAAACGTTTTTCAAACAATCGTTGTTTGCTCCATGACTTGGTTTGCCAATTACACAAAGACATGTGCTCGAGCTCCTTTATACTTGATGAGGGTTTTTAAAACCTCTTTTATAAATTTCAAAATTCTCCCTTTTTGTTTGCCTTAGCATCTGTTTTGAGACAAAATAACTTTGTCCCCTTTTTTAGGGGTTGCCTTTTTACCAACCACTTTACCTCTTTAAAGCAGTTTTTCTCAAAAATATCCCTTTAACTAATTATCAGCCCTGTGAGACCTCTTACCATTGACCAAGGTTATCATTTGAAAACTCTCTTGCAAATATGAATGCCTTCATTCCTGATGATAGTTGTGACCCTCTGCTCATTACGGAGGAGGTCATGTCATTGTAATTTTATAAGTTGCTCATAATCACTGTTAGGCCTTATGCTTATGATGAAAGGGGCCTCTTTCCAAATACTCTTCTAGTCTCTTGCTTTCATACTTAGATTTCCAACTTTTTATAACTTTGAGGCCTTGTCTTCAGTTTGTAGGAGGTTTTCCTTAAAACTAAGACCTTGTCCTTATCATCTAAAGTAAGATTACATAAAAACCACTACTGCAGCTTCTGAAAACCTAATATGCAAATCCACTTGTTTATGAAGTGAAGGAGGTCTTATCACATGTGTTTTTCTTTGCTTCTTTGAAAAGACCATTAGGGGTAAACTGTGTTTTTGTCCATTTGTCACCTTTGAAAAACTTCTCAAGTATCTCATTTATGAGGAAGGAGGCTAAAAACAACAGTGTTTGTTGCCATATTCATATTAATTTTCCAAAACCTCGAATGAACCCTTTCATCACTGTATGTTTTAAGACTGTCCATAACTGACAACCTTTCCTAGACATAGTGCTATTACTTAGAAATTTGATCTTGTACTTGCTCATGAAGGAGGTCAACAAACCATGATTTGGTTTTCTACTTGTATGATGAAGGAGGCTTCTAAATCATAAAAATTTACCTTTATCAGACACTGTGCCATACTGTATTTTCGAAGGTGGTCTTTTAAATTTGGAACCGGAACTTATCCTCTGATTGTAAACATTTCGTAATGTAAACTGTTTGTGTCCACTAAGACTCTGTCTCTCATCATTTGTTGGAGGCACCCTTTTAATGAATTTGAGTAATGGTTACATCATCCTCTTTTGACCCTTTGAATAATTTGATCTATATGGACTGTTAATTATTTGGAGAGTTGACCCTCTGCTTTTGTGAAGGAGGCCACTGTTACTATTAGGCACTTTGTATTAACAGTTTCTCTTGACTGTGTGTAGACCTTCTATTTGTCCTAAAGAGAATCCCTACAACTGTGATCACTTATGCTCATTTAGAAATCATGGTTAGGACCTTAACTTCATGATGAAAGAGGCCTTCAGTCAATGAAATTTCATCTATCTTAATAATATGCCCACTGTCTTTTACATGATCTGAAAAAGTAACCCTTGGCGCTTGCCCTTCATTCATCATTTGGAGGGGTTATTTATGTGTTACACAGTAATTTGTCACCGTCCCTACAATTTCCCATCCCGCACAATTGGAGGGCTCATTCCATGACCTGTGAGTAATGACATGACTTGAAACCACTTTCATGACATCCCTCTGAACATGAGCTTTCATTTCCCTGAAGATAACTCCTTGTGAAAAACCCTAAAAACACCCCTTTTTGCATTGGCGCGGGTAGCCAGTTCATTACCCACGTCAATGGGGGAAATCCTTCAAAGAGGGCATGCCAATTGGCACTCTGTCCCAGAGTCGCACTCGCGCCAGCCATTTTAAGGAGTGTTTAAAAAAAATAAATGGCAGAAGTTTCGTCATAACTGATCCAAGAACTGGTATCTAATTTGAGTTGGGAGGTTTGGCTCCAGATCTCCATATAGAGGAAGTGGTTTGCCACCTCTCATGGAAGCTTCCTTGAGGATAGGGCCAATCCCATAATTATAGGGATCCCAACTCCCCTTCCTCCATCTATAAAAGCTTGCTCATCTCATTTGCAAATTAGTCTCTAAGTTCCCAAGAGCCTTATGCTGCAAGAGCCTTGATTCATTCCCTCAAGGCCAAATCCAAGCAAGGAGATCATTGTTGAGACATCCGAAGAGAGAGGCTTGTCTCATCCCCGACAGGCTTTGTTGAGACGTGTTCCGCTGGCGACCCTCCGAAGGAGAATTTCAGCGTTAGAGCTATGGTTGTATTCTTCTTTGATTGATTAATGATAAGCAACTATTGGTTATGGTTCCACTCTTGTTGTTGATTATGATGATGAGTTATGTCTTCTCTGACTGACATATAGTTGCAAATGTTGGATTTTACGCTTGCGTTTGTTTTGTTTCTCGTGTGTGCAGGTGTCCGATCAAGGAGATCATGACGATTGTGATCTGCCAGAGCTAAGGAATGGGAGCGCTACTTTCTCTACAAGTGACAACGTTGGATTCCAGGTAAGCCTTCATCGCTAGTTGGTTTATTTGAAATTAGGAACCTGCACTATAGCGTGAACGATTGTTGCTAGACCTAGTCTGGGCTAGTAGGGATCGCCTCTGTCCGCAGAGGGGATTTACCTCCACAAAAATTTGGCGACTCCGCTGGGGATTGTCTAGCTTGTTGTTTTTTGTTTTATAAGCTATAGACGGAGCCTGAAGTTAGCCAGATAGCCTTCTAAATGCTATTGCTTTGCATTATCGAAGTAGATCAAAGCTTCTTCATTCAATCTCCGGTTTAGTTTATAAATTGAACACTTGGAGTATTGTCATGTCTTTTCGGTTGTTTCTCGATTCTACTTGCTTGATCGGCTCTTTTGGCTGGCTCTTTTTGTGTTTAGCTTTTGGTTCAACCCCAGAGGATCAGATCTGACCTCTACTTTTCCAAATTTTCACCTTTTCATAGTTGGCTTGATTGGCGCAGTTTCCACCCTGACAGTCGCGCCAATTGGCGTGGGTTGCCAGTTCATCACTCACGCCATCCCCTGTCTGGCACGGATTACAGCCAGACAGTCGCGCCATATTCTGTAGGTGTTAAGGTTTACCCTTGTTCAGAAGCTTCTTTTGGTTAGTACTTTGCTTCTGGGTTTGTTTTGGATTCTGCTTGAAGTGGTGAGTCTTGTCTTGGTTGGGAGGAATTCTTTGTTTTTTCATTTTCAGGTGTTGGCGCTTGTTGTCAGTTAGCAACCCGTGCCAATTGGGCATTGGTGCTAGTTGTCAGTGAGCAAGTCGCTCCAGTTGGCGCTAGTTGTCAATGAAAAATTCGAGCCAATTTCAGGGTGTGTGAAAATTGAGATTTTTTCCCTAAATCCTTCACCAGTGTGTCTTTCCCTTCCGGTCTTTTCACTGTATGAGCATAGATTACATTGCTCATTGTTTGGAATGTCTTCTTGCCATGATTGTTTGATGTAAAAGGGAATGAATGCCTTGTTTTGATCTCATGATTTGAAGCTCCTCTTTGTGATTGATCTCATATGTCTTGTCGCCTTTTGAGGAATTTCGTTACAAAGTGTTTGAAACAACGATTGCATTCTTAGTGTTTGTTTACATATCTTTTGCATTCATCCTTCATTAAGGAGATTTGCGTTCTTTTAGTTTTCATCTCATATTTTTATTTTCATTAAAATGCATTAGATCACATTGCATTGAAAAGTTTTTTTTTTTTTGAGATCCATCATTGAACTTAGAGTACATTGTTTAATGATTGAAAACTAGAAATCGCTTTGATTGCATTCTCTTTTATTAAAATCATGCATTAATTAGATTCTCGTTTCATTGAAAAATGCATTGAGTGCATTCTTATAATTTGAAAAGGCAAAGGAAATTGTGCATAGATTACAATTGCATAGTTTTCTAAAAAGAGGATTTTGCATAGATTACATTGCATTATTCACATCGTTGAATGTTTGAAATTACTTTTGTATAGTGAAAGTCATCTAGTTTGGAAAAATTCCGTTTACAGTGTTGTTGTTTGTTGCATCATTGTTTGAAGCTCTTCCCTTAACTAGATAGCATTCATTGAATTGAAAAGATTTCTTTTCTCATATAGCGGCGTATAGGAGATTGTCATATGACACTCGCTAGGGCCTGAAAACTGAAACATAATTGAAGATAAACCTTAAAATTTATTCAATTTACATTAAGGCATCATTGAAACATTAACGAAATATTTAGAGGTCTAGGCTAGAGACATGTTCTGGCGTCTTTAAACCTAGTAGCCGTTGTTCGCCTCTTGGCTTTAGACAACACTAGTACGGACTTGTGCTCCCTGTATCGTCGAGTATATAAAGGGAGACCCCACTAGGTTTCTATCCTTTATCTGTAGGAAGCCAAGTCTGCCGCCCTATACACGTGATACACCGGACATAGCATTCAAGGAGATTTCCTGCACGTACTTTAAGTCCTTGGTTGATTTCTCCTTCATTTTTGGAACCAAGGTGTATATTGCAGTTCACGGTTATTCGGTACACCCTTTGCCTAGTATTCCTGAGTAGTCATTTGATCTTTTCTGACTCTTTAAATTTGAAAAGATCACCAAGTTCTTGTCCTTTCATGCTTGCTTCAAAACTGAAAGAGATAGAGTCACATTTCATCCGTTTCTCGACTCTTAAAACATGAAACGGTGAAGTTTCTAAGTTTCAATGTGGTAAAATAAATCACCTGCGAACACATGCCCTTTTAGAGTTTGCTTGTTGGCCGTTTGATTGTGTGCCTTGGTTTTTAGCCCGTGTGTGGATTTGAGTTGTTGATGGAAACTTTTCCAGAGTTCACCAACCAAGGGATCCCCTCCGATGGGAATCCTGGTCATTTTCCTCCTTTTGGAAATTTTGGTGCTCCTTACATGGCAACGTTGTCCCTTCCTGGGTTAACTGTTGGATTTCCTGTTTGGGTGTTCTCAACCTCTGTGGTCCCGAATGTCCCGACTACTGTTCAATCAGTTCCTCCACCTGAGAAACATCATGTTGATTCCAAGGTGGACCTCTCCCCTTCTTCGCCTGTTTCTGCGTCCTCCTCTTCTACTTTGCCTGGTGAAAGTCTGAATTCGAGTAACCAGGTGGCTAAGAAGAAGAAGAAGAAGACAAAGAAGAAGAATTCAGATAAAGGAGAGGTTAGCTTTGCAGCTATTGTGCCTAAGAAGCCTTACATTGATAAACCTTCCAACCCTCTGCGGAAAGTCAAGTTCCCTTGCGTGTTGTGCATGGGAGACCATATTCTTCGAGACTGCCCTGGAATTCCCAAGGTGCTCGAAGTATGGTCCAACGGTTGCCCGCCGTTGCCTTTGGCTCCCGGGATTCAAGTTGGGGGCACTTCTTCAATTGGTGCTAGTGAGGCTCCTAAGAAACAGGGTAAGATCACCAATCCCTGTAAGTTGTGTGAAGGGCACCATGCCATTCACCTTTGTCTGTATATGGATGAAGCCAAGTGATTTTTGGACAACTCAGCTGTTTCGACGCCATGCCTCCTGGCTGGTTATAAGAAGCTATCTTTGAGTCCTCCACCAGCTGATCCTACGATTGGTCAAGAGTCATCCTTGGTCGATCCTACTCCCTCAGAGATTCAAATTCAGGAATCTGTTCTCGACCAACCATTGGTCGTGGGATCGGTTGAACTGGCCCCATCTTCGGTGCACCGGGTCTTTTCTGTGGAGAGTGGATCTCACACCCCTCATTTTTTTTCTGGTTTCTTTAGATTCTTTGGACTTGGAGAAAGATTCTCCTGCCCCTATACCTCAGGAAGCTGCTCCTCTGCCTCCTGTGATGGAGGTCCCAGAGGATACCCCTCCCGCCTTCGAGATGGAGGTCGTGGCGGATGCTCCTTCTTCTATCGTAACACCAGGGGAAGACCACCTCGTTTCAATGGTAACCCCTCCGAGTAGTTTGGTCGCTTCCTTTGATTGGAGTCGATTTGCAGGATACTACCTTTCGTCTTATGTGCCTTTCGAGATAACAGTACAGGCTTTTGGTCTGGTCGTGCCCAGCACTATTATAGACGAAGGCGCATCTATTAGTGTTCTATCCTCAACTACTTAGCAAGCTTTTGGTTCACCACCGCTTGTGCTTGTTACGCAGAATCTGTTAGCGTTTAACAGAAGAACTAGTCAACTGTTAGGGATCCTTCCAAGGTTACCTATTACTTTGGGGGTTAAAACCATCCATATGGATGTGATGGTTATTCCAGGCCCCTTGGATTTCAATCTGCTCTTGGGGCGTGATTACACCTATGCCATGGGAGTGCTTGTCTCCTCCCTTTTTCGTGTGGTCTGTTTTCCACATGAAGGATGGATCGTGACCATTGATCAGCTTTCGTTCTTTGGTCCTGATATGGCAACTAGCCCACCATCATCCCTTCCTGGTTTTTATCCACTCGTTGTATCTACCCTACCGCAAGTCAACTATGTGGCTACCTACCCCGTGCCTGTACTCAGTGATAGTGCCGTTGTGCATGAGGTGCTGGGGGCATTGGGTCTTGACTTCCAAGATGTTTTCCTTCCCTCGGGAGTGGAACTCTTTGAAGCGATGACTTCTTATTCATTATGATGAGGTCTGTGGGAGCAAAGTTCATTGTCTTGTGTCAAGCTCCTTAAAAAATGAAATAAGGTTGTGGGAGAAAAGTTCGTTGTCTTGTGTCAAGCTCCTTAAAAAATGAAACAAAGTTGTTGGAGTAGAGTTCCTTGTCTTGTGTCAAGCTCCTTAAAAAATGAAACAAAGTTGTCGGGGCAGAGTTCCTTGTCTTGTGTCAAGCTCCTTAAAAAATGAAACAAGGTTGTCGGAGTAGAGTTCCGTGTCTTGTGTCAAGCTCCTTAAACCATGAAACAAGGTGTCTAGAGGATAGTTCTTTTAATGTGTCAACCTCGTTAAAATAATGAAAAATGTTCCCGTTCAATTCGAGTCTTTGATAAGATCTCGTAAAATCCCAGTCGAGTCTTTCTCTTGATCTCATAAATTGAACCTTCACTCCATCTACCTTTCATATGGACTGAAGCTTGGGGGGCATGTACCTTGAATTGGGTCACCATGCTGGGGGCATGCTTACTTTTTCAAGCATAGTTTGTTTCCGTTTCAAGCTTGTGTAAAAATGAAACCGGTTTCAAGCATAGTTTATCTTTGTTTCAAGCTTGTGTAAAAATGAAACCAATTTCAAGCAGAGTTTCATGATTTCAAGCTTGTGTAAAAATGAAACCATTCCCATTTTACCTCTCGTGATTGCCATTTTATCAGCGTGTTTTTCCAGATGAGCCTTGGTTTTCTCACTCCATCGTCATTATCTGCTTGGCCGATTATATGCCTTCACTTGATTGTTTTACCCGTTCCTAAGGAACTGCTGCGATGAGTGGTCTTGTTAGCCAACCTCTTGACCTTTATTTGTTTTGAGCAGTTCCACCATTACCGGAACTAGTTGCTACCCTTTATACCACTCATTCCTCTAGGTGGAGTCATCTTTCAGCTCTTTTCTGACTCTCTAAACATGAAAAGATTGCCAAGGCCCTTGTTGTTTCGATCTCGTTAAAGTGGCCACGAAACGACATCTACCCAGTATACGTTTAACCCTTTTTCGGGCTGGGATAGTTTATTTACGAAAAAGGAATACCCTAGCCTATTGCGACTAGGAGGTTTTCTCAGACATAGTTTTCTACCTTTTCGGATCTGAGGAAATATTTACGAAAAGGGACTGTTGGAGTTTACTTTTCCGCTATCTTTTCAAACTCTCTAAACATGAGAAGACGCCGTGTTCTTCCATTGTCAGACTCGTTAAACCTAAATGACATCGGAAATTATCAATCATGACGTTATTCGAGTTTCTCCTTCCTAGGGCTCATTAAATGTACTAGGATGGATTCGTCTGAAGGACGGATTTATATGACAAGCATATGGTATCCTCTTCAAGCTTGTGTAAAAATAAAGAGGTACTCGCCGGAATGGTGGGGGAAAATGGAACCAGTATCATTGTCATGTCGGCAGTATGTCGCTCTTGAACATGGCACTTGTCTGCATTCGTGTCGGGTTGGGGATATCTCATCTTGGTTGTTCACTTGCCTCCGTGGGTTTGGGTGATCCCTTTTGACCTCTCATCTGCTCTTTTCCTTGTCATCATGACCCTTGATCTTTTGATGTCAAATACTGCCAAATCCATTGTCGTGCCGTCGATATGTTCAAGAGAAGTTGACCTCTGCAGATTCCAACCTTCCTCTGATTCTCATCTGATCGTGATTCACAAAGACATTATGTTCCTCTGTCTCGCGTCGTTGATGTGGGAAACACTATGGCCCACCTTCGATCGAGGTCACTTCCTGTCGACTTCAGCTCATTATCCAGGAAGTTGATCTAGAGACTCCCTTCTGGTGCCTTGGAGCCTGCATGCCTCAATGGCAAGTTTTTCGCGTTCAACGTGAGGTTTTCATCATTGGCCTTCGATTGAGTGATTCTACGGGTGTTCGATGCCAGCTCATTGATTCACATGTCGTAGATTGTACCTATAGTACCTTGAGGGCCATCGTCCTTATTGGTGGTACCTCTTGCGTCTGTTAACAGCTTTCATCATTAGCTGGTAATCAGACGATGTTCTTGCATGTTCGACTCTAGCTCATTTATTCACATGCTTGGACTTGTACTGTGTTCGGGTCGAGATGGAGCGCAAGACCCTGGATTGTGTCTATTGTAATCCAGGCTGTGATTTTGTGGATTATTATGATTAGTTACATGACTCACTTAATGGATGGCTGCGACCGTACCTGAGTATATTTATTGATCCTTACTAGATGGCTACGTCCATGCCTTGGATCTGGATTATTGTATACTCTGTTATGGATGGCTGCGCCCATACCGCGTATGTATCATGTATCTGAGATATCAGTTGTATTTCTCCACGCAGGTTTTCAGACGGCGGAGTTTTCAGTTGGACACGTTCTCGTAAAGCATTTCACCCCTCTCTCTCTCTCAGGCCTCATGCTTTAGGGGGCATCTGTTACACAGTAATTTGTCACCGTCCCTACAATTCCCCATCCCGCACAATTGGAGGGCTCATTCCGTGACCTGTGAGCAATGACATGACTTGAAACCACTTTCATGACATCCCTTTGAACATGAGCTTTCATTGCCCTGAAGACAACTCCTTGTGAAAAACCCTAAAAACACCCCTTTTTGCATTGGCGCGGGTAGCCAGTTCATTACCCGCGCCAATGGGGGAAATCCTTCAAAGAGGGCATGCCAATTGGTGCTCTGTCCCAGAGTCGCACTCGCGCCGGCCATTTTAAGGAGTGTTTTTTAAAAATAAATGGCAGAATTTTCGTCCTAATTGATCCAGGAACTGGTATCTAATTTGAGTTGGGAGGTTTGGCTTCGGATCTCCATATAGAGGAAGTGGTTTGCCACCTCTCATGGAAGCTTCCTTGAGGATAGGGCCAATCCCATAATTATAGGGATCCCAACTCCCCTTCCTCCATCTATAAAAGCTTGCTCATCTCATTTGCAAGCTAGTCTCTAAGTTCCCAAGAGCCTTATGCTGCAAGAGCCTTGATTCATTCCCTTAAGGCCAAATCCAAGCAAGGAGATCATTTTCAAGACATTCGAAGAGAGAGGCTTGTCTCATCCCCGATAGGCTTTGTCGAGACGTGTTCCGCTGGCAACCCTCTGAAGGAGAATTTCAGCGTCAAAGCTATGGTTGTATTCTTCTTTAATTGATTAATGATAAGCGACTATTGGTTATGGTTCCACTCTTGTTGTTCATTATGATGATGAGTTATGTCTTCTCTGAATGACATATAGTTGCATATGTTGGATTTTACACTTGCGTTTTTTTTGTTTCTCACGTGTGCAGGTGTCCAATCACGGAGATCGTGAGGATTGTGATCTGCCAGAGCTAAGGAATGGGAGCGCTACTTTCTCTACAAGCGACAGCGTTGGATTCCAGGTAAGCCTTCATCGCTAGTTGGTTTATTTGCAATTAGGAACCTGCACTATAGTGTGAACGATTGTTGCTAGACCCGGTCTGGGCTAGTAGGGATCGCCTCTGTCCGCAGAGGGGATTTACCTCCACAACATTATGAAAAACCATAATGGATCTTGTAAAATAAAAATTCCCTTTTCACATACACCTTCTGTGTGAATTCTTCTCTATACCAGTATGTAGAAATGACTAGAAACAGAGCTTAGTCTACCAATTTTACGATTCATATGAGGGTGCTTTTAAACAAAACTTCAACCTCGGATTTTGTCCTTTGGAGGAGGCTTTCATCAACATAAGAAAAGAGGCTTTTTAGCACCATCATGTCATTGTCTTTCTTTTGATGTGAAATAGGCCCTTATAAACTTTCATTTGTTTTACCACTGTTTCTCAACATGGTCTTACCAATAGAGACTTTATCAGAAACAACATTTCAAACCCTGCTATGCATTCTCTGTTCATCCTTTGGAGGAAAAAGCACCAAGCAGCCACTGAAGTTTCTCAAAAACATGTTTGACCCTTTTCTTATTAGTGAAGGAGGTCACAACAATGTGTCTTCTAACCCTTTGCTTCTATAGGAAGGAGATTTCTATCACTGTGTTCCTAACCCTCTACTTATTATTGAAGGAGGTTATCTTTAACATAGGATCTCCATCTACTTCAATCATTGTGCCTTGCTTGGTATGTTTGTTTGAAGAATACAAATAGGAAAAAAAGTAGAATTATAAATTTATCTTTGATAAAAACACTTGAAACTCATGTCCTTTTGCTTTATGAGGCCTTGTCTGAGATGTGTACATCCTTTTGTAAAATATCACTATGAACACAAAACTAGAAGAAAAATGACTTGTATATGAAGAGTGTTTGCTGCTAGATATCTTTGAGCTATCTTTTCCCTTGACTCTGTTGTCAGAGGTTCATTGAAATTTCCTTTGACTACTTTTCAAAACCTAGGTTGAAGGTAACATAAGAAGCAGCTGTCTTCTTATGCCCTACACGATGACGCCCTTTGGAAGATTATGCAACACTACTTTTGGAGGAGATCATGGAGTAATGCTGATCAGCATCACTCATTATTTTGTGTTTATTTGACATGAGGAATGATCTATGCTCTTCAGGCAGCCTTTGGATTTATAACATGTACATTTTCTGCTCTTTTACTTACTATACTTTTCTTGTTTTGATGGCAAACTAAGTCAGCATGAAGATTTGTATGAATTTGTCTTTTTGCTCTTCTATGCACACTGATCATTATTCCATTACACCCCTACAGAGATGTAAAAGAAGATGCTTTGGAACTTTGGAGAGCTCTTTTGATGTTTCATGGAGATTTTTCCTGATCTAAGCATTTTTCTTCAAATAGTGAAACACCTTCTCTTTTCCTGATTTGGATCTTTGTTGAACTTCTTCTGACATGAGACAAAGTGACCTCTTAGTGGTGTGAGACCTATGGATAGCACAATGCTTGCTTTTCATAATAGGAACTAATTCATGGTTGACTGGTACTTAGACAAAGGCTTTTGGCCTAGGATATCTTAGCCAAGGAAAAACTCCCTAAACACCACTATCTAACTTAGGGACAATTTTTACAGATTCTGAGTGTTTTCTTAGGCATGATCAGATTTTCAAATGACAATATGACTAGGGATAGTGTTGCAGACACTTTTTCAACCTTTGGATAGTGAATGGCATGAGAAACAAGGGTAAATGATAGCAGATAAACCAAGCTAAGACAGCTCCAGACAGGGATATTTTGTTGAAACAAGATAGGACTTGAAAACTGGAGATTGTTCTCATCATAGACTGACAGGAAGGGGTAGGAGGAAAAAAAATTTGTTTGGGGTGTTTTCTAGATGACAAATTGATAGTTTGAGATTATCTTCTAGAAAACTTAGCTAAGGAATCTAGTCATCAACAACAAGTGAAAAATACTGATGACTAACACATGTAATAATCTCATACAAAGCTTAGTACATCAAGCTCTCAGTACAATCAATAATAATTACACACTGTCATGCAGAAATTTGCATATCTATGCACCAATTTCTTGCCTCCTGTTAGCCACCTATAATATTTTGTTATACCAAAAGGTGGCTAAAACTTTTTGGAGCCTCCAAGGAACAAATTTTATCACTAAAAATTGTTGGCTCTTGAAGTCTCTCTAAGGCCTCATGCCTCTGTCTAGATCCCTTATTGCTGTTTACATCCTAAAAGCCTCTGAAATCCTTCAAAAATCCCAAGTTAAATACTGCTGTAGAACCCCTTGGTCCTCTTCCTTTTCTTCCTCACTAACCTCATTTTATATTCTCCATTTCCCATGAAAAACCCACAATTTCATGTTTCTCCCTTTCCATTTCATTAAAATCCCTTTTATAAGGTTAAAAACCCACTTTTTAACCTTACCGAAACCTTCATTTCCTTCAAGAAACCCTTCAAAAACCATGGAAATACATGTTTTTATGTATAGGACTTAAGCCCCTCGAGCTTAAGCCCTTAGCCCCTTTCTTCCATACGCCCGCACCCTGGAACCAAGTTTTAACCCTTTGGCGCTCAGCGCAAATTGCAAAATCGCATTTTCCGCGGTTTGTTTAACTGACCCATCGCAAATATTTGTGCTGCGATCCATCGCAGATCGCAGATCGCAATTTTCAGTTTTCTTCGAAGAGCTCATCGCAAATATCTGCGATGCGATTCATCGCATAATCGCAATATCGCATTTTCTCTCCATCGCATAATCCGCCATCGCAAATATTTGCGATGAGATCCATCGCAGATCGCAGATCGCAATTTTCACTTTTTCTCCAAAGAGCCATCGCAAATATTTGCGATGCGATCCATCGCAGTTTCCGCCCATCGCATAATCGCAATATCGCATTTTCTCTCCGTCGCATAATCTGCCATCACGTTTTCCACTTTTGCGATTTGCGATCAGTCCCGCTGGGCCCACCATACGATCTCCTCGCCGCTCATATAAAATGCGCCTTTTTTCTTTGTAAAATTTAAAAACGTCATATTGTATTGTTTACAAAGGTTTTTTCCTCTGCTTTCTCCCAACCGTCGATCTTGCACGATCGACGGCTTAGATTTTATCTTTTTTCACCATTCCATGATTTCTCCAATTAATCCCGACCGTTGGATGATGCCATCCAACGACCCTTTCCTCTGCACATCCTCCAATGCAGTTTAACCTATAAACGCAGGATTTCATAAATTTTGTTTGTATTTTGCAGGGTTTAACGTTTTTCGCTATATTCAGATGAAATTCAAAAGATGAGGTTGACGACCCTCCCTCCTTCGATTTATCAAAGCAAATCGTTCGCAGGTGTCAAATTCACGTTTTCATCAGTGTTTCATGAGGCATTGATGCCGTATAACCCTGTGTAACAGCGAAGCACCAAGAATCCAGCACAGTCAAAGAGTATCAGCTGTAGAAGACTAGAAATGTGCCAGCACAGAGAATTGAAGACAGTTTTATGGGGATTACGGCTAAGACTGTTATCAAAAGCCTAATCCTCCAATCTAAAACACAGTTTAATGAAAACCTAAAGTGTTTTATCAGACAGAAAGCCTCCACTGCCACATCTGAGGCAAATTGATTCCTCAGCTACCACAAAGCCACCTGTTTCCTCAAACCTTTCAAAACAGAGGCCGAAGTTATTGAAGAAAACCAGACATTCGCCTCCAGCGCAGCCAAGAAGTTACTTCTGCAAGGAAATCAATGCAGAAATATCTGCAGAGTTACTCCAAACATAACGCAGAACCTCAAAGTCAAATAAAGCTCCCACCGAGCTTTAATATTTATTGTAAAACAATTAATACAGTGATCCACCTGTAAACTTCTCCATCGAGCCTCTCAAAAGGCCGAGAAGTCTTCACTCTGTATTAATTATCCTTGAGATATTTTGTTAGATCTCACCTCCTCATCTTCCTATAAATACTGTTGTGGAAGATGAGAAGTTGTTGGTTGTTGGTAACATTGAAACTGGTTGTTTGATCACAATTTGTAACATTGAAACTCTCTGAAATAAATATACAAGTCTGTTGAAGTTGAAAACAAATTGAAGTCTTGGATGTCTTGATGATGCTGTTGCATGCCCATTCCTGAGAAGGCTCTATCATTGGATTCATGAGCTTGGTTGTTGGTGAAGTATTCTAATTGTTTAATGTTTTCTCCTGTTTTCATTATGTTTCATAATCTCTTACTACAGTAGGCTGAAATTTTTAGGCTAAGAAATGACTCCTGGAAGCACCTTAGACCTGTTCACCCTTCACTGTTTTATGTTTTCTTCTGCTGAAGTATTTTAGAGGCTTTAAACCTTCTCTTTAGTCTTCATGCTCGTTTATTACCTTGATAGCTCAAATAGTTGGTTTTAGCATGATTTATGGTTCTCCCTGCTTGTCTGCCATCACTTGAAAGCTGTTATTGAAGTCTCCCTTTGAAGTATCATTGTCTTAAGTTAATCAAAGAGGTCGGTTTTGATCTTACCCTTTGCCCCTGCTTGAACATTTGTTTTGAAGGTCTTTATAGTTGCAAGCATAGATGTTATTTAGGTGTTCCCTCTTCTATGAATGCAGCTATCAGTGAATCTTTTATGTTTTCTAAGTCCTTTAAAATAAAATCTTTGAGGAAATAGGGAGTTCCCCGAATCTTAGATTTCATTTTAAAAGTTGTCTTGAAGTCATTATTTTCTTAAAGAATGTTTGTAGAATTTATGGTTAGCCCTGTCTATCAAATATCTCTTTATTGTTAAGTTATGTTTTCAAGTTCTCTTTGTTGAGAATTAAACTTCTCTTTCCAAAAATTTAATGTCCATCTCATTCCAAAACAAAGGATCCTATGGCCAAGTTAGATTTGCCCTTTGATATCCCATATCCCTTGAAGAGTTTGTCATGACCTTATTTTGACTCCATTTCCCAATGAACCATATATTTCCTCTTTCTGTCTATCTTTCTTAGACCTTTCATATTCTGCTGTATCAACTCAACCCAACCAAACAAACATCTGCACTTAATAACTAGTCTAAAATCCATAATCAAAGCAAACAAGATAAACCTTTGCAAACAAATATTTGAGAGATCCCTCTTTGAGAACAGGAGGACTAGATCCTGGAACTCTAAAGATTGGTTCTGATGTTGCCTTGTCTTTTGATTTTCCAAACTGTCAAAACACGGGATACCAACATAATGGCGATCACGGTGGGACCCTACTGAGAATTAGAGGTTTCAAAACCTTTTCTTGAACTTTTAGGTCCAGTATAACATAAGTAACTTTCGTCAAGCACTGCCTAACAAATGGCAATCATGATAGGACTTAATTGAATCAGTGACAAACTAAGTAACCCTTAGGATTCTCGTAAAGCCTTACCAAACCTTGAAGGAACCAGTTACCAAGCCATAAGAGCAACTCTGTTTGTTTGAACACCTTAGCTAAGTGCAAAATCAGACTTAGAACACTCTCTTAACCTATAAAACCAAAATAACTCAGAAAAACCCAAAAACATTTCAAGTTTGGCTTCATAATAAACATTGGTAGTGGACCATAAAACCTTTTACCTCCTTAGGAGCTAAAAACTTCCACTTGGCAACTCCACAAACCTTAGCAGACCTTAACACTCCACTGGGAAGAACCCTTATCATTATAATATCATTCAAACTCAATTAAAGGACTGTAGGATTAAAATTTGTGTAAATAGATTAGTTAACCTCTCAAAGATTGTCATACTTGGTTAAAATTTTCTTGTTATTTAGGTCTAAAAACACAGCATAGTGGCTTCTAAAAAGATTCACACTAGAGCCCATCCAGACCCTAATCCACCTGAGATAGTTGATAACCCAGAAAGTATCCTTTGGAAGTCTCATAGGATTAAATTATCAACTGTTTTCAGATCACCCTTGAGAGCTAATTCAGTCCCTAAAAATCTTTCAGCTCTAAAACAATCACAAGCTGACCTAGTAAACCCATTTAGAACCAGGTCATTTGATGATATAATCTAGTTAGACTCTGAATCTTCGCTTTCATCCCCGGAGACAAGTAAACATCCTGGTAGTAGAGAAACAACACCTCCTGATTTACATTTCCTTCACAACCTAGGTGTCTCTCATCCAAGATCAGCTCAGCAGTCTACTCTTGGTCCATCCACTTCTACTCATCCTACATCCACTGTTCAAACCACCACACCTCAGCCCACTTTCCCTTCTGTAAATCCACCTCCACCTCCTGCCATGGCCGCATGTTATGCTCCCCTAGTTCTTCCCGCACCATTAGTCAATCTCCCACAGGACTACCAGTCCAAGATTCCATTGTATGATGCTAACAATGCTACAACTGCATCACAGCATGTGGATAAGATGAATGACTACTTTGACATAAACGAAATTGATGATGAGTCTGTCAAACTTAGATTATTTTCTCAAATATTTGGGGGAGAAGTAAGAAAATGGTTTAAAGGTTTAGCCCCCCGTAGTGTTAATGATCTCCAAGCCTTCCATCAAATGTTTCTAAACAAATGGGAAGTAAAGAAGAATCCTCTTCAAGTTCTTGCTGATTACAACAACCTTCGTAGGAACCCTGGGGAAAGTGTACAAGCCTATTGTACTAGATTTAATAGTGTATATAATGCACTTTCCCCAGAACTAAAACCTCCACAAGGCTCAACCTTAAACAAATTTCCTGAAGGATTTGACTCTGACATGACTTATTCACTAAGAGAAAGAGATTTTTCAACTCTCGAAGATATGCAAAGGGGTGCTCTTTCTGTGGAAGTCAACTTAATAGAAAAGAGAGCAAGAATGAAAACTGAAAAGAGAGTATCTTTTAGAGAGGAATCCCCTCCCTCTACTTCAAGCTCAAAAATGGAGAGAATGTTGGAAGAAATGATGAAAGAGATGAACATAATTAAGAAAGCACAAGCAAATCAAAACCAGACTGCACTTCAAAACAATCAAAACAGAAATAGAAATCAGAATTATAGAAGAGATAACAATCAAGATAAGCAAAAAGAAAGTGACCAACAAATTAGACCTCCCTTTCAACAGAACTATGTAGGTCAATATGAGGAAGACAGGGAGTTGGAAAGATTGGAAGAATCACATGTAAACTTGATTGGATCAGACAGTGGGGATGATGTTTTCCTCACTGAGGAAGAACAAGGTTTCTTCTCTAATGATCAAAATACAAACACCTATGAAGATTCTGATGACTATAGATTGGGTTTTGAAAATGCAATCATGGAGGTACACAAACAATATGATCTTAGGAGCAAGGGAAGTATAGAGAATTCAAAAGATAAGAATACTAGCACTGCTGTCAAGAAAAACGCAGAAAACCAGCCCAAGAAGACAGCAGAAAAAATCAACATTTCGGCCAAAAAACCAGATTTAAATAAAGACAAGGGAATCCAGCCAAATGTTGAACAGAGTACCCCTAGCACTTTAGCTAGTGGTCCTAGTAAAACTATTCCTATCACTAGTCCAAGAAAGGTTCAAAAAATCAAAGCTGCTGAAAGGAATTCAATTGAAAAAACAGATGTAAATATTAACAAGTCAATTATTCCTTTCAGCCTTGAGGGAGAGATTGCTAAGATAAAAATTACCATCCCCCTAGCTGAACTAGTAACCCAAGAAGTGTACAAAAACCAAGTTTTGAAAGCCTTAAACTTAGGAAATGATACTGACACCTTAAACTTGACAGATGACAAACCTGAGCTGTTGTTTGGCCCAGAGGTTGAAGGAAAATATCAAGAAGGACCAGTCCCTCCCTTCTATGTTAGTTTGAACATTCACGATAAAATTCTACACAATGCCATGTTAGATTTTGGAGCTTCACACAATCTAATGCCTAAAGTAGTAATGGAAAGCTTAGGCTTGGAAATTACTAAACCGTACAAGGATTTGTATTCTTTTGACTCGGGCAGACTCAAATGTTTGGGTTTAATCAAATATTTATGTGTTAACCTAGCTCAGATCCCTGCCAAGAATCTAGTGATGGATATAGTTGTAGCTGACATTCCCCCTAAGTATGGCATGCTCTTATCAAGATCATGGGGAGAAAAACTTCAGGGAAGCCTTCAAATGGACATGTCTTATGCCACCATCCCTATTTTTAACCAAAACAGAAGACTATATAGAGAATCCCACATGAAGTACATGGTGAGCAACATGGACAAACCAAACAACACTCCAATCTATTCTATTCAATCAAGTTTAGATTCCTTTATCTTATGTAACGAAGATGAAATTACTTAACAAGGTAAAGAAAACATGAACCCAATTAGTTCACCAGACCAACCCAATCTTACCTCAAATCAACTTCAAAACATTGACGATCAACAACAACAAGAAAATGAGAATGAGTCAAATATACTTTGGACAATAAATTTCGATGGATCTCGTAATAAAACTAGTGCAGGGGCAGGTGTCTCGATTCAAAACACAAATCAGATTTTTTCATACAAGTTAGACTTCCCATGCACTAACAATATTGCTGAGTATGAAGCACTTCTCCTAGGCTTACAACTGCTTAAAAAATTAGAAGCCCAAAGGATATCTATTTTAGGGGATTCTGAACTTATCATCAAACAAATCAAAGGAGAATACTCAGCCAAGAATCTAAGGCTTAGGGAATATCAAAATTCTGCCCTAGACCTACTAAAAACTTTTGAAAAATATGAACTCATTTTCATTCCTAGAGCACGAAATCATCTAGCAAATGAACTTGCCTTCATGGATAGCAATTGCCAAGTACCTGAGATAAATGAACAACTCAGTATAAGGGTGAAACACAGACCTACTGTGCCTGATAACAAAGATCACTGGAAAGTGTTTGAATCTGACAGACATATAGATGATTTCTTAAAATCAGAAAATGATTTCAGCATGCCAATACCAGAAACTAGCCATAAAGAAAACTGTTTGTATATTGAACAAATCCCAGAGGCTGAAATGACGTATCCTGCTAATATAAATCATTGTGAGAATCCTTTTGAAGTAGAGATAATGAATAATGAAGACCAAGAAGACTTGGAAGTCTTACAATGCAAAAATGATAAAATCCCAAGAGGTCTCATGCCTTTAGAACACCTGTTTGATCTCAACGATGTAGCTAAAGAACCAAGAATGGAGCCTGTGGAAACGAATGTAGAAGAACACAACATAGGCAGTCTAGCAGAACCAAAGATGATCAAGCTATCCAGCACCCTCCCAGCTCACATAAAATTGCAATACATAGAGCTTTTCAAAGAATTCAAAGATGTGTTTTCTTGGGAATACAAAGACTTAAAATCATATGATACCAGCATCATCCAGCATAAAATCCCCTTGAAGGAAAATCAAAAGCCTTTTAAGCAAAAACTAAGGAGAATAAATCCCCTTTTACTACCTTTAGTTAAGGCAGAAATTGAGAAAATGTATAATGCTGGGATCATAGTACCCATTAGATTTTCAGAATGGGTATCAAACTTAGTTTCTGTTAGAAAGAAAACTGGGGAAATCAGGCTCTGTATTGACTTCAGAAATTTAAACAGAGCCTCTTTAAAAGACAACTACCCTTTACCCAAGATGGACCATATACTTCAAAGGGTAGTTGGATCAAGAAGAATATCCCTATTAGATGGGTTCTCGGGTTACAATCAGGTGTTAGTGTTCCCAAGTGATCAAATCAAAACTTCTTTTACCACACCTTGGGGAACTTTTATGTATGTAAAAATGCCTTTCGGATTAATGAACACAGGGGCCACATTCCAAAGGGCCATGGACATAACCTTCTCTGAAGATATTGGCTATTTTATAATTATTTACCTTGATGACATAACTGTTTTCTCAAAAACTGATGAAGAGCATTTGATTCACCTAAGAAAGGTTTTTGAGAAATGTAGGAAATTTGGCTTATCACTGAATCCCAGGAAGACCCTTTTTGGACTCCAAGAAGGTAAACTTCTTGGGCACATAATTTCAGAAGAGGGAATTAAAGTAGAACCTACAAGGATAGATGGCATATTGCAAATCAGCCATCCTAGAAGCCTCAAAGAATTGCAATCTTTCATTGGAAAGATTAATTTTTTGAGAAGGTTTATTCCCAACCTTGCTGAGCTATTAAAAAACATTACAAACATGCTTAAGAAAAACGTGGGTGTAAAATGGACTTTACCAGCTAAACAATCATTCGAACTGGTCAAACAAGCTCTTACCCAAACACTAGTCCTGATTAGTCCTGATTTTACCAAAGACTTTTACATTTTTTCTTTTGCATCTGAACATAAAATAGCTGCAGTTTTGCTTCAGAAGAATGATTTAGGACAAGAAAAACCAATATCCTTCTTTAGTAGGGCCTTAAGAGATGCTCCTCTCAATTATAACATCATGGAGAAGCAAGCCTTAGCATTAGTGAAAGCATTAAAGGACTTTAGGGTCTACATCTTGCACTCTCACATAATTGATTTTGTTCCACATACTGTTGTCAAGGAAATTCTAAGTCAAGACCCTGATGGTAAAAGAGGAAAATGGATTGCAACTATTCTTGAATATGACTTAGAAATTAGGCCCACCAAACTAGTTAAAGGGCAAGGATTAGCAAAACTAATGGCCGAGTCTAACTTCCAAGCATTAGACATGAATATGGTAGATGTGCTGGAAGAAGTAGGAGAAGAATCTGATGCTCCTTTTATTGAAGAAACATTCCTAATTTCCCCTTGGTATGCTGACATTGTCTATGTACTTTTATATTTAAATACTCCTCCTTCGTTGTCTAAAACTAAAGCTAGATTTTTGAAACAGAAAGCTTTGAGTTTTTGTATATTAGATGGGGTATTATATTGGAAAAACGCTGTTTGAATTTTTCTTAAATGTTTACTTGAAGATGATGCAGGAAAAATCATGCATGAATTACATGATGGTGAATGTGGAGGACACCTCTACTGAAAGGCCACAGCAAAAAAAATTCTCAGATCAGGTTACTATTAGCCCACCCTTTTCCCAGACACTTAGAAGCTGGTCATGTCTTGCCATAAATGTCAGATCTTTGATGGCAAGAGAAAACTCCTTCCCTTACCCTTACATCCTATCAGAGTTGGAGCACCTTTTCAACAATGGGGGCTGGACTTCATTGGGGAAATTCATCCATCTTCCTCGGCTCAACATAGGTGGATCCTCATGGCCACTGACTTCTTCACCAAATGGATAGAAGCTATACCTACCAGGAATGCTAATGACTCTGTCATTATCAAGTTTCTTGAAACCCACATCCTATCCAGATTTGGTTGTCCCAGAAAAATCATAACAAACAATGCTGCTGCTTTCAAATCTAAGAAAATGGTTGATTTCTGTCACAAATACCATATAACCTTGGGTCATTCCACTGCTTACTATCCCCAAGGAAATGGATTAGCTGAAGCCTCCAACAAGAGTCTCATCAATATCATTAAAAATTTGTTGGAAGAAAATAAAAAATCATGGCACAGTAAGTTGGTTCATGCCTTATGGGTTGATAGACTAACTACAAAGAAATCAATAAATATGTCCCCCTATCATTTAGTTTATGGCATGGATGCAATTTTTCCTACCTCATTAGGAGTTCCAGTCATGAAGCTCCTTCAAGAAGTGCAGGTTGAAGAAAATGATATGCAAAGGAGGATCAACCAAACAATCCATTTGCAGCAGACCAGAGAAGAAGTTTATGAAAGAACATAGTTAGTCCAAGAAAATATGAAGAAACTATTTGATAAAAGGACTAAGGCAAACAACTTCAAGGTTGGAAGTGTTGTTCTTAAATGGGATTCAAGAAGAGAAGAGAAGGGGAAACATGGCAAGTTTGAGAACTTGTGGAAAGGACCATATATTATTCATGCTTAGAGGGGTCATAATACATTTTTCTTGAAAGAATTAAATGAAGAAGACCTATATGGAGGCCCTGTTAATGGCAGGATGCTCAAGAATTACTTCTGCCAAGAATCTTAAGTTTTTAAAGCATTTTTGTTTTACCATTGTAAAAATCATAGTCTAACCATTGCATTCAAAGTTAGAAAAATTCAAAAATACAAAAAAATAGGAAAAAGAAAAGAGGGCAGATTGTGAAAACAAGAAAGTTATAGCACCATACCAAAAAAGAGATAAATCTGAAAGTGTGCAAGCCCAAATGCCCCTCCTGAAAAACACACTTCTAATTAGTCAACTAATTTAATCTTGACTAATTAGCTTTAAATTTTTTGCTGATAGGATAGTGAATTCGATCTGCCAAACTGTTTAATCTTGGCTTATGAGTAGATAGATTAGGATAGAAATTGAAGGTTCAAACAAATTCAAAATCTGAACCAAAGTTTCCAAAGGAGATGACTCAAATCTATGTTAAATTTTGAGTCAAAGAAATGTAAAGATCTGATTCTAATTAGCTTAAAACCTGAACTAGAAGGAAAGCAAAGGCATCTCAAAACAAGTTTGAAACAGAGCTGTAAAAGGATAAGGCAACATTTTTTCAGATCTTAAGCCTTCTATTTTTTATTTAATTTTCTGCAAATAATAATCTATGTGCAGCTTATTTTATGCCATAGATCACAGCAAGTCAAATATCTTAATCTTGACTTGACTGTTTTTTAAATTTCCGTTGTAGAATTTAGAGAATGAAAGTCTGTTGGACAGTTTAATCCCAACAGACAGTAGATTAGGTAGAGAATATCTGAGCTCAACTGTTTAATCTGAGTTCAGGGAGAAATAAGGAGTAGAATTAGATTAGTTTTTATGCTTTCAAAAGAATAAAATGTTGTGAAAAGAGTTTGCCAATCCAAGTGCACTCCGATGAAGAAAATTTTTTAGATCAGTAGGATTGGGTAGGTAGAAAGCTTGTAGATGAAAATCCATTATTTTCATGGCTGCTAATATGTTTTCAAAGCTATATCATCCAACAAAGGAAGGGCAGCCCAATGGATCAGGCACAAGTCAGCGTCCCAGAGAAATCAAGTCTGAATTCTTGATGCCTTCAAGAAGGCACCATCCCCAAGTGGAGCCACTGTTAGCCACCTATAATATTTTGTTATACCAAAAGGTGGCTAAAACTTTTTGAAGCCTCCAAGGAACAAATTTTATCACTAAAAATTGTTGGCTCTTGAAGTCTCTCTAAGGCCTCATGCCTCTGTCCGGATCCCTTATTGCTGTTTACATCCTAAAAGCCTCTGAAATCCTTCAAAAATCCCAAGTTAAATACTGCTGCAGAACCCCTTGGTCCCCTTCCTTTTCTTCCTCACTAACCTCATTTTCTATTCTCCATTTCCCATGAAAAACCCACAATTTCATGTTTCTCCCTTTCCATTTCATTAAAATCTCTTTTATAAGGTTAAAAACCCACTTTTTAACCTTACCGAAACCTTCATTTCCTTCAAGAAACCCTTCAAAAACCATGAAAATACATGTTTTTATGTATAGGACTTAAGCCCCTCGAGCTTAAGCCCTTAGCCCCTTTCTTCCATACGCCCGCACCCTGGAACCAAGTTTTAACCCTTTGGCGCTCAGCGCAAATCACAAAATCGCATTTTCTGCGGTTTGTTTAACTGACCCATCGCAAATATTTTTGCTGTGATCCATCGCAGATCGCAAATCGCAATTTTCAGTTTTCTTCGAAGAGCTCATCGCAAATATCTGCAATGCGATTCATCGCATAATCGCAATATCGCATTTTCTCTCCGTCGCATAATCTGCCATCGCAAATATTTGCGCTGCAATCCATCGCAGATCGCAGATCGCAATTTTCACTTTTTCTCCAAAGAGCCATCGCAAATATTTGCGATGTGATCCATCGCAGTTTCTACCCATCGCATAATCGCTATATCGCATTTTCTCTCCGTCGCATAATCCGCCATCACGTTTTCCACTTTTGCGATTTGTGATCAGTCCCGCCGGGCCCACCGTACGATCTCCTCGCCGCTCATATAAAATGCACCTTTTTCCTTTGTAAAATTTAAAAATGTCATATTGTATTGTTTACAAAGGTTTTTTCCGCTGCCTTCTCCCAACCGTCGATCTTGCGCGATCGACGGATTAGATTTTATCTTTTTTCACAATTCCATGATTTCTCCAATTAATCCCGACCATTGGTTGATGCCATCCAACGGCCCTACTTCCTCCGCACATCCTCCAATGCAGTTTAACCTATAAACGCAGGATTTCATAAATTTTGTTTGTATTTTGCAGGGTTTAACGTTTTTCGCTATATTCAGATGAAATTCGAAAGATGAGGGTGACGACCCTCCCTCCTTCGATTTATCAAAGGAAATTGTTCGCAGGTGTCAAATTTGCGTTTTCATCAGTGTTTCATGAGGCATTGATGCCGTATAACCCTGCGCAGCCCTGTGTAACAGCGAAGCACCAAGAATCCGGCACAGTCAAAGAGTATCAGTGGTAGAAGACCAGAAATGTGCCAGCACAGAGAATTGAAGACAGTTTTATGGGGATTACGGCTAAGACTGTTATCAAAAGCCTAATCCCCCAATCTAAAACACAGTTTAAAGAAAACCTAAAGTGTTTTATTAGACAGAAAGCCTCCACCGCCACATCTGAGGTAAATTGATTCCTCAGCTACCACAAAGCCACCTGTTGCCTCAAACCTTTCAAAACAGAGGCCGAAGTTATTGAAGAAAACCAGACATTCGCCTCCAGCGTAGCCAGGAATTTACTTCTGCAAGGAAATCAATGCAGAAATATCTGCAAAGTTACTCCAAACATAACGCAGAACCTCAAAGTCAAATAAAGCTCCCACCGAGCTTTAATATTTATTGTAAAACAGTTAATATAGTGATCCACCTGTAAACTTCTCCATCGAGCCTCGCAAAAGGCCGAGAAGTCTTCACTCTGTATTAATTATCCTTGAGATATTTTGTTAGATCTCACCTCCTCATCTTCCTATAAATACTGCTGTGGAAGATGAGAAGTTGTTGGTTGTTGGTTGTTGTTTGATCACAAGTTGTAACATTGAAACTCTCTGAAATAAATATACAAGTATGTTGAAGTTGAAAACAAATTGAAGTCTTGGATGTCTTGATGATGTTGTTGCATCCCCGTTCCTAAGAAGGCTCTATCATTGGATTCATGAGCTTGGTTGTTGGTGAAGTATTCTAACTGTTTAATGTTTTCTCCTGTTTTCATTATGTTTCATAATCTCTTACTACAGTAGGCTGAAAGTTTTATGCTAAGAAATGACTCTTGGAAGCACCTTAGACCTATTCACCCTTCACTATTTTATGTTTTCTTCTGCTAAAGTATTTTAGAGGCTTTAAACCTTCTCTTTAGTCTTCATGCTCATTTATTTCCTTGATAGCTCAAATAGTTGGTTTCAGCATGATTTATGGTTCTCCCTGCTTGTCTGCCATCACTTGAAAGTTGTTATTGAAGTCTCCCTTTGAAGTATCATTGTCTTAAGTTAATCAAAGAGGTCAGTTTTGATCTTACCCTTTTCCCCTGCTTGAACATTTGTTTTGAAGGTCTTTATAGTTGTAAGCATAGATGCTATTTAGGTGTTCCCTCTTCTATGAATGCAGCTATCAATGAATCTTTTATGTTTTCTAAGTCCTTTAAAATAAAATCTTTGAGGAAATAGAGAGTTCCCCGAATCTTAGATTTCATTTTAAAAGTTGTCTTGAAGTCATTATTTTCTTAAAGAATGTTTGTAGAATTTATGGTTAGCCCTGTCTATCAAATATCTCTTTATTGTTAAGTTATGTTTTCAAGTTCTCTTTGTTGAGAATTAAACTTCTCTTTCCAAAACTTTAATGTCCATCTCATTCCAAAACAAATGATCCTATGGCCAAGTTAGATTTGCCCTTTGATATCCCATATCCCTTGAAGAGTTTGTCATGACCTTATTTTGACTCCATTGCCCAATGAACCAGATATTTCCTCTTTCCGTCTATCTTTCCTAGACCTTTCATATTCTGCTGTATCAACTCAACCCAACCAAACAAACATCTGCACTTAATAACTAGTCTAAAATCCATAATCAAAGCAAACAAGATAAACCTTTGCAAACAAATATTTGAGAGATCCCTCTATGAGAACAGGAGGACTAGATCCTGGAACTCTAAAGATTGGTTCTGATGTTGCCTTGTCTTTTGATTTTCCAAACTATCAAAACACGAGGGACCAACACCTCCCGGTAGCCTGCCTCCATTGCGCAATCCCTACTAAAGAATACCACTGAATGAATTAAAATTGGCCTTGCCTTGACTACGCAATCCTCATTGGCATCTCCAATGTGTGTCAAATGCATTGAATGCATCACTATAGTCACAACAGATAGTCCATTTCACCCTTTCACCTATGTCTCCACTAGGTCTCCAATGGAACTGACACGCAAGTAGTTAACTGTTGTATTTATTTAGTTGTTAGTGAGTTATTAGTTAAGAATTAATTAACTAATTAATTCACTAAACTCTCACTAGTGTATCTTTCAGTTAGACTAGATACAACTAGCTCAACTGAGTTTAACTCACTTAACTAATTTAAACTAAATAACAACTCCCATAAATACTCTTCCAACTTTGTCACAACTTTTCCACTTCAGTTCTAACTGAGTCCTCCATGCATGAGTCACCAACCACCCTAGGAATTGCGTAATTCCTTCAGCCCACTGATTTTCCAAATCTTCTCACTGAAATAAAGTGCTCCAAGAGAATAAGTTGATATTTATTATCAGATTATTATTAAGGGCTAATAATAATCGACATGCATCTATTTTTAGATTGACGATATATACATAGACTTCACCCAATCTTCTAAAATAGAATCTCATCTATAATCGACATGCATCTACTTTTAGATTGAAGATATATACATAGACTTCGCCCAATCTTCTAAAAATAGAATCTCATCTATTTTTTTCACATTTGACCAACCATCTACAAATAGCATCCTGCAACTTATAGAATATGCTCAACATGTCTAAAAATATACATACACCTAAAAATAGTCTGCATGCCCCACTTAGTGAAGGTGCTTACTTTTCACTAAGCTCATCATCTTGTTGAATCTAAAAAAAATTGACATCCCATTCCTATAGGTAGAGAAATTGGTTTAAAACATGGCAACTTATCTCTTCCACTGAATTCCATAGCTCCATTGATGAACCTGGCAAATTCCTCCTTCACTGATGGCTGCAATATACTACCCAAAGGATCATGGTAAACATGCAACATGAATTTTTCTAGAGGATTTGTAACAAGAAAAAAAACATCATTCCCAACTGCTGCTTTGCTTGTGCATTGCCACTGATTGTCTTCAAACAGAAAGGATGACTCTTGTTTCTTCTTCTTTTCCATGATAATCAACTACTTGTGTACTCTTCATCGTTTCCTTTGTCATACGGAGGCTTGCAGGGGATCTGCAAACTCTCGAGCATCTCGAGTAAAGGATCTTGAATAATAACAAAATATTGTGTTTCCTCAACATCCCATGAAGAACTTAATGATGAAGAACTTTTATGATCTTTTAGGTCTGCACACTCAGAAATAATATTTGAGTGGTCTTCAATCAACAAACCTGATTGGTCTTCTTTTGGAAAGATTTCTTGGCTTTCATTGGGCACACATGATTGGTGTTCAATATCTTAATACAACATTACTAGATGAAGGTGCTCTTGTGGTTATAGACAATTAAGCTTTGCTGCCTCTATTTTTGGATCACCAGACTGCAGTTGATTTTTAGTATTGTCCTTTGGGAAATACTCCAGCTCTTCTATTTCTTCAGGGAGGGTAAGCTAACCTCCCTCTTCTTTAGCATAGGCTAGAAGCTGATTTTCTACATTTATTCCAAAAACCACCGCGGGTTTTTCTTCTCGAAGATTGAAGGGTGTGGCCCCTTTTTCTGTAATGGCTTCTTCGAACTTCTCTTTAGGAGGGCCGGGCGATTTCAAGGGTTTCAAAGAGGTGGATGCAGTGGCTTCATGAGAGACAAAATCCTCTAACGGATTTTTCCCCTAATCGGAAGAACTGGGAGGGGTCTGTAATGTTCCAAAGAGGGATTTTATACAACAATGAGAATACCATAAGGTATTATATACTGGGAGATGCAGCTCTATGAATGATAAAAGATGTAAAATCACTTAAAATTTAATAAAATATGCAGCAACAACTTTATACATCGTTTTACAAACCAAAAGGTGGGGAAAAGTGGTGATTTAGGCCCTAAAACGACTGTATTCAGATATCTGCATAAAAATAAGATGGGAAAGTGTTTGGATCTGATATATAGGGTTATGAGGAACTCCCATGTCGAATTTCAGAAAAAAAATGCGTTTTTCTATGTTAAACAGTTCCTCCTTTCCTAACTAGGCTAGAAAACCCTGATTTCCCATGACCTAAAGTATGCAGAAATTTGCTGAAGCACAATAGTGTAATTTTTTGAAGGTTTTAGTTAATATGGAGTATAAAAATTAGTAAAACACATATAATACATGGCCATAGCACTTTTCATGAGAAATATAGTAAATTACATGAAGAATCCCTCAATATTGAGGAGCTGAAGCACTATAATGGAACATAAAAGTCTTCAGTGTAAATTTCTAAAGGCTGAGGCTTATTTTATTCAGAAATCAGATCTATGAAAAATATTTGCATAAAAACATAGATCTCTTATAGATCTGGATAAAAAAATTCCCCTCTTTACATTCCCCTTAGGGATCTTAGCAAAAGATGAAAAACAAGAAGTAGATCTGAGATCTACTTTATAGATCTGCAAAATATATTCAGAAAATTACTGAATCATGTACATGAAGAATATCAGATCTGAATGGAACATAGATTGGTCAGCCAATCTATGGATCACCACAATGAAGTATGGGTCCAATCACCGGAGATCTCTCCTCAAATGATAGTGCTAAGATGCTTTGCAATTCTGCTCACCCAACTAACACAGTCATGGAGGGAATATTGCACTGTAGCTCTGAATAGACTATGGCCTAAGGCCAATGTGTGGATCGGTAGCTCAAACTGAGAAGGCACTCTTCCAGGAGGTTAAAAGACACACTCCGTGAGAAGAGACACCCAAAACAAACTATATCTCTGCAAATCTAGAACTCCACTTACTACAACCTACATAGACAACTCACCCCAAACAGGATTGTGTTGTAGATGTAAGAAGAGGCTTGGCCAAAATTCCAGATAGTGGATTAATGCAACACAATATTCTCCAAGAGACCCTCTAGGAAGGAGGGAGGGTTCCTAAATAGGAAGCCCTCCCTATTCTCTTGCTAAGCAGCCCAGAGAATGATTCTCAAGAATGATAATCTCCTCAACAACCTTTTCCTTGAGTCTTTCCCTTCCTTATATAAAATTAAGGTTTTCAAAACCCTAAACCATCTTCATTCATTTGTCCCCTTTCACATGGAGGACCTCCTCATAGGACTGCACTGATCATCTAGGAGGTTCATTGTATCTGGACTGCATTATGATTTGGTCCTTTTGACCCATTCAAACAACTTGAACCTGTTTCACATACAAGTGGATTTTATTAAGTAAGCCTTGATTTGAATCTGTTCACATTGGGCATTGATTTATTTTGTTGTTTAGGAGTTTTAGAGTTCCTCCTTTACACTTTTATTCATGAGTTAGGCAAACTAAAAATAAAATGCTATATTCCCATTAGCTGCAAATTTTGGGAATATTACAGTCTCCCCAGCAAAATGTTGCTTGCCCTCAAGCAACTCTTATTGTAGATGAAAACCATCTACTCCCCTCCAAATGGCATCCACATAAGGAAGCTTTCCTCCATTTGCTGCAATAGGTTATGGATGTTTGGTTCCATAGTTGTCTTCCACAAATGCATGAGATGACTTCAAACTATAAGGTTAGATGTCCTCTTCCTATCATGAAGTACAAAATGACAATTACATGTTCTCCAACACCATCATAAACACATGAGAGACGTAAAATAAAGTATCTCCTTCCATAAAGGAAAAGCTTCATCATGCAAAACATTCCTCCATCCATGTTTTATGAACTTGATTAAGCATTGTTATGCTTTCATTCTAAGCCCTATTGGCCTTGTTGGA
Organism: Pinus albicaulis; assembly: GCA_034641835.2. Lineage (NCBI taxonomy): Eukaryota > Viridiplantae > Streptophyta > Pinopsida > Pinales > Pinaceae > Pinus > Pinus albicaulis. The sequence continues at coordinate 139,308,912 of CM076580.1, read as the reverse complement.
TCCAAACTCCATCATTATAGAGTTATGAAAAAGAAGAAGGGAAGGATCAACATGGGTGGACAAATATGTCAAACCAATTCCCCTAATAATAACCACCAGAGAAAAGCCCTTTGCTACCATCCCCCATCTTCTCCATGTAATATGGCCAAGCCAAGCTTCCCAAAATATGATGTACATGCCTTTCTTTGCTGTAATTTATCTTTGATACATAAGGCATGAATCAGAAAATGATGAGCTATGGGGTGGTCACCATACTCATTTAAAAGCAAACAAAGCAACAAGAGGTATTGCTGCCTTCTTTCCTCCTCATGTGCACCATGCAAACAAGCCATACTAATGGACATATGATATGTCACATCAGCCCAATACAAAGTATCATTATCCGTGCACATCATGATATCATTATGCCAAATTTTATACAACGCAAAACACATGGACATAGGAGATGTCATGTGGTGGCCATACTCCTTCAAGTGAATCAAAATGTGCATGCCTTCTCTTGCTGCAACATATAATTGAAATCCAAGGCATGATTCAGAAAATGAAGAGTGATTGGGTAGTAACCATACTCCCCCAAGAGTAGCCATAACAATAAGGAATTTTGTAGCCTTCTTGCCTTATCAGCATGTGGATCATGGAGCAACAACACAATGATGGACATGTGAAATTTCTCATCAACATAGTAAAATCAAGCTCCCTCATACCAAATCATGTGGGAGTTATCCCTTCTCCCGAGCCAAAGTACATGCATGAAATATTCCTCAAACAGAAATACAGGTAGACATATGAGACATACTTCAAACATGGATGAATACATGGACATGATATTTAACATGTGATGTCCAAATTCTCTTTTTAACAACCACATCAAACATGCCTCCTTTTCATACACCCTATTAATGATGCATAAAGCATGAGATGAGAAAATGAGAATCTTTGGGTAGTGGTCATGCTTACCCCAAAGCAACCAGCGTTGCCATGCCTCCTTATTCATTTCATAACTATTCTTTAAGGCATAGATCAGAGAAATAGGTGCCTTTTGAGAGTGATAGGAGTCTCCCAAGGGCAACCAGCGTAACCAAGATTGCTAGTCCATATATGTATGTAAGTGATCATGTGACCTCTTGCTCTCCATCCTCATCCACTCACTCAAATATGGGAGTTGAGTGATGTGTTGCATAATCATGGCATCCTCACTTGGTAGAACACCATATTCTTCAAACCGATGAAGAGTATTGTACTCCATGAGATGTTGAAGTACACCTTTTATGAGACCTCTTCTTTCTTCATGACCTTCCAAAACCAGTGATGTTTTGAATTTGCTGCAGGTAGAAGTCTCTCTTTGACCTATAACATGCTCATTGAGAGAGTGTCATCTAGAGGGGAGAAAACGCTTCTCATCTCAAGATGTATACTCTTCCTCTTCTTCTTCTCCACTGCTTTAAGGTTGAAGCTGCCTCTAGAATGCTTCAAGAGAGCTGAAGCCTCTTTGTCACAGTCACTAAGTGACAGCGCTGTAGGTCTGCAGGGTGATGTATGCACTGTCTCAAAGCAAGTTACACTACTGATCTCACAATCAACCATTGAACATAGGATAGTACTAATCCCTTTTTTTGAAACTCTACATATCAACTCAAGAGATTGAATGCAACTTAACAATGATGCACAAGGATATTTTCCAGTCTCTTCCTTAATTAGATCAAGGGTCCGTTGCGCTATGATAGGTCTTTGCTTCAAATCAGCAGTTTGATCTAATCCTTGGCTATGCATTGGTCTTGAATCAATATGTGCTAAAATTGTATGCATACCTTGGATCAATTGATATGTGGGAACCTCTTGAAAGAACACAAGAGCTCCTCCACCCGGATCAATGATGTCTCCAACTGCTAGAAAGAATTATGGCTTCCTTCCTTCAAGTGTACCAGCGCTGGTATCTTCCTCTTCCTCATGCATTTCCTGATTCATGCATGGGACTCCGTATGTTAAGAGCTCAAGGCTACTTTGAAAAAATGAAAGTGCCTCTCCTCTAGATGCAAGTACTTTAGCAGCAGGTGGTGAAAATGGAGATCTATTGCCCAAAGTGACAAGATTGACATCCTCCTTGGTTTCCTTGGAAGATGTCTCTTTGTGGCTCATATTTTTCCCCTTATCCTCAAACTCTTTGAGATCTTCTTCAATACCCTTCAATGTTTGGAAAAGAAGCAATGAGATCTCTTCTTCAATAATTCTCCCTACTTTGTGATGATATGAAGTGTATAGTTTTTCCTCCTCATCTTGAAACCCTTTAGGAGTTTCTTTGCATCTCTCTTCTTCATTGCTATACCTCTCACCTTCTTCAAAGAAAGTGGGCATAGTGGATCTATGAGGAGATCTAGGATTCTCCAGTCTTCTGCTTTGCTGATAGGAAGTGCTGGGGCTTACTTATTCTTCTTGAATCCTCATGCATATCTCATTGTAGCTTTCTTCTTCTCGAAACCCTCTAGGAGTCTCGGTGCATCCTCTATCTCTCTTCTGATTTACCTCTTGGGAGAGGCCTTCCTTAGATCTGAACACTGATGAGAGTAATCTCATCCTCTCCATAATTATGATCTTTGATTCTCTTCTTTACTCCTCTGATAGCTTGATCTCACAGGTTTTTCCAGAGATCATGCTCTGATACCACTGTAATGTTCCAATGAGGGATTTTCTACAACAATGAGAATACACTAAGGTTTTCTAGAGTTGGAGATGTAGCCCTATGACTAATAACAGATTTAAAATCACTTAAAATTCAATAAAATATGCAGCAGCAACTTTATACAGTGTTTTACAAACCAAAAGGTGGGGAAAAGCGGTGATTTAGGCCCTAAAACGACTGTATTCAGACATATGCATACAAATAAGATGGGAAAGTGGTTGGATCTGATATCTAGGGTTATGAGGAACTCCCATGTCAAATTTTAGCAAAAAAAATGGATTTTACTATGTTAAACAGTTCCTCCTTTCCTAACTAGGCTAGAAAACCTTAATTTCCCATGACCTGGAGTATGCAGAAATTTTTTGAAGCACAAGAGCGTAATTTTCTGAAGGGTTTAGTGAATATGGAGTATGAACATCAGTGATACACATCGAAGACATGTCCATATCACTTTGCATGAGAAATACAGTAAATTACATGAAGAATCCATTAATATTGAGGAGTTGCAGCATTATAATGGAACATAAAAGTATTAAGCGTAAATTTATGAGGAATAAAGCTTATTTTATTCAGAAATCAGATCTATAATAGATCTCTACATAAAAACATAGATCTCTTACATATTTCGGTACAAAAAATGGCCCTCTTTACATTCCCCTTAGGGATCTTAGCAAAAGATGAAAAACAAGGAGTAGATTTGAGATCTACTTTACAATTATGCAAAATATATTCAGAAAATTACTGAATCATGTACATGAAGAATATCATATCTGAATGGAACATAGATTGGTTGGCCAATCGATGGATCACCATAGTGAAGGATGGGTCCAATCACCAGAGATATCTACTCAAATGATAGTGCTAAGATGCTCTGCAATTCTGCTCACCCAACTAATGCAGTCATGGAGGGAATTTTGTGATGTAGCTCTAAATAGACTATGGCCTAAGGCCAATGTGTGGATTTGTAGCTCAAACTGAGAAGGCACTCTTCTAGGAGGTTAAAATACACACTCCGTGAGAAGAGACACCCAAAACAAACAAGATCTCTACAGATCTAGAACTCCACTTGTTGCAACCTACATAGACAGCTCACCCCAAATAGGACTGCATTGTAGATGTAAGAAGGGGCTTGGCCAAAATGCCAGATAGTGGACTAATGCAGCACAATCACCTCCAAGAGACCCTCTAGGAAGGAGGGAGGGTTCCTAAACAGGAAGCCCTCCCTATTCTCTTGCTAAGCAGCCCAGAGAATGATTCTCAAGAATGATAATCTCCTCAACAACCTTTTCCTTGAGTCTTTCCCTTCCTTATATAAGATTAGGGTTCGCAAAACCCTAAACCATCTTCATTCATTTGTCCCCTTTCACATGGAGGACCTCCTCATAGGACTGCGCTGATCATCTAGGATGTTCATTGTATCTAGACTGTGTTATGATTTGGTTCCTATTGACCCATTAAAACAGCTTGAACCTATTTCACATACAAGTGGATTTTATTAAGTAAGCCCTGATTTGACTCTGTTCACATTGGGCATTGATTTATTTTGCTGTTTAGGAGTTTTAGAGTTCCTCCTTTACACTTTTATTTATGAGTTAGGAAAACTGAAAATAAAATGTTATATTCCCATTAGCTACAAAATTTGGGAATATTACAGGGTCTATCCTCTTGATGTCGACTCTTCATCTTGCTCCTGCACTCGGGTTCTCTTCCAGGAGGACCTGAAATCATACTTCTTGTGGAGTTGAGCCTGCATGAAATCCAAGAACTGTCTACAATAACTATCAATCTCTTGCTCCTTTGGAGGGACTTCCTCTTCTTCTTGTTCCCCTCTCAGGATGGGTTCACCCTCCTCACATCAGAGTAGGCAAGGAATTGATCTTCTTTGTTGTTTGTGACTTCCTCGGCCTGTTGCAAAAAATACAGAGGGGGCCTTCGATATTGATGATTAAACCCCCGATTAGGAAAAATTTGGTTAGAAAAAGGAGGGGAATTCTTGGCGTCCGAGTCAAGCTTAACGAACTTATTTGAGAGGTTCTTGATTAGCTTATTCATCTCTTCAATTCTATGCTCCTATAATTTCCTCTCCTGATTTGAGGTAGAAGCCTCCTCCCCCTTCTAGCTTCATGTTCTGTCTTCCCCTTGAACTTACCAGTAGAAGAAAAGTTTGCTTCTACCTCCAACACATCAGTCTGGATCTGATATAGAGATGTGGATCTTCTTTCTCTTAAGGTGAACCCAAAATGTGGCTTGAAAGCTCTTGTGAAAACCACCGTAGCAACTGCTTGGGGAGGCTTTATCTCGGTAGGGAGATTATTATAGAAGTTATCGAACCTATTTATAAATTTTGTTACATCCTCATTGTGTCTCTGCTTGAGAGCATTGAAATTTGTGAGGACATATCCATGGTCCCTCTTTTCTGCCCATTTCAATGTGAAGAAATTTTCCATTTCTTCCCAAGTGTGGATTGTGTTGTTGGCTAGAGACTTGAACCATTTCCAGGCTTATCCCTCCAAGGATTGGAATAAAAGCCTTAATACCACATCTATGTGCTCTACATTTACATCCTCATCAAAGGCACATAAGTTTTCAATATGTCTCTGTGCAGAATTACTATCTTCCCCAGTGAACCGCGACAAGAGATTTAAATACTCTTGTGGCATATCATTTAGAGGTTAAGGGAGGTTCAAGGGGGCATACTTGTTCAAAAGGAAACTCGGCACATCCATTTATTTAGAGGTGTGTGTAGATGATGAATCTGAATCTAGTGTGAGGCCTATTGAAAGCTACAACTACTTCTAATTATGACTATTTTACAATGGAGTTTCCAAGGTGAGGGCTATGCAACTCTCAACCCTTCATGCTCACCTAATTGAAGGGTGAAGATAATTTCGTATCCCAAGGAAAATATTTATTCACTCATTCCCCAGAAACAACGCCAAAAATATGTTGTTGCTTCTAGAGGCAGCCTTGAGTTGCAAAAGACCATTGCCTAGGACATCTTAAAATCAGAGGTTAAATATGGACAATTGTATAAATGCCTCTGACAGAATATGGGTCAAGAGAATAATGGTTTTGATGATTCAAGAATGGAGAAGACCATTTGAGCCCGATTCATGTGAATTCCCTATACTTGTGAGAGGGCTCAAGAGGTTGTGAGTCTTGATGGATTTTAAAAGGACCAAGTATAAAACAATGAGAAGAAGATTTAAGAATATGTAGAGGCGTTGAGGAAGAATGAAGAAGGAACCCACAAGAGACAGGCTTAAGAGGATTAATAATCTGTCCCCCGTGAACTCAGAGGAAGTAGATATGAATGGGATATGGACAACAACAGAGGTTCGTGGAGCACGAATTAAGGGAGTGAAAAAATCCTAATGCACGAGCGTTAACACCTAAGCATTATACATACATAAATTCATGAATAAAATTGTAGACCGCCAGCAGCGACATTACACGGACCATCAAAGCAACATAGCATGAAAGACGATTATACATAACAAGGAGATTATTGATAATATAAGGAAATATATACATACTACTCATTGCTCCATCCTAGAATCCAAATAACAGCTCTGTATCATATTAAGTTTAAACAACTCTCCCAAATATGTATCTCAGAGCACAAGGAGCACAATCATACAAAACTACAACAAAATTCTTCAAAATTCTGGAACCTGTCTTTCATCTTAGAACTCACTGCATATAGATTTCTCCTTGAGGGTTTACGATTGAATATTCTCTCATGATGGACCCACACAGGTGAAACCAAAATATCCTAACAAACTATTAGAGTGTGCATCAAGTAATCATTCCCCCAACAGAAAAATCAAAACAGAATTGGGTAAAATCAGGATTTTACCAGCAAAAAATCACTATCTAATCAGTAAAATGAGACAAAATAGTTGGATAGGGAGGCCAAATTATAGAATCTTCAAACGAGTGGCGAGAAGTGGCCGAGAACAGGTGAGCAGTCCGACCTTAATAATATGATTCCACTTGATATTTGGAAACCTCCACTCTCTAATTCTCATGATTTCCACTTCCCATTGTGGAATAGCCAGTTGTGATGTGTGTGCTGAAATCTTTAGCGGAGGTCATCCTGAGCAAAATAAATAAACCATACTACATGTTCCATCCAAAATCCCATGCAGTGTTTTGAATTGCAAATTGGAACCAGATTTCGGAGGGAGGCATGGATGGTTTGTGGTATTAGATGGGAGGGGTGCAAAATCACTACAAGCTCCCACATAGCACCGGAGGCAGTATTAGAAACTAGCCATTTCGGCCCCCCTCGGCATTAACCTTCAAAGGTGGAGGGGATACAAAAATATTGTGATCCGTTAGATGCATTAACGTGGAGCAGAGCTGAAGGAAATATGGCATAAGTGGAAATGGATTTAGTGGGACTCATTAACACTGAAATGGGCGAAAGACAGGCCACAAGAGGGCTATTGATGACGTGGAAAGGCAGTGGGACCTGCACTCGTAAATCGCAGATCGCAAGTTTTACATGGGCACATCGTGGGTAAAGGTTAAATATTACAGGGAATGATATGCGATGGGTGGGAGTGACGTGGAAGATGGAGGTGGGACCGCGCCCGCAGATCGTATATTGCAAAGTTTATGTGCGTGGGGTGAAAGGTAAATGGTAAAGAGTGCCATGTGCAAGGTGTGGGGAAGGTGACACGGCACAGATGGTGGTGGGATTGCGCCTGCAGATCGCATGTCGCAAATTTTATATGGGAGCAGGCAGAGGTTAAACGTTAAAATCTGGTGTGATGTGTGGGGAAGGTGACGTGGCAGACGGAGGTGGGGCCACCCATATATCGAAAATAGAAATATTTATGTGATAGCGACGGAGGGTAAATGGTAAGATTTGCGAAGTGTGATGTGTGCGCACTTAAACATTGGGAAGCGCGAAAAGGTGAAAAGGTAAGGGAAAGGCAGAAACAATGCTTTGCATGCGATTTGGTAATTCAGTAAGGTTGGGTGGGTCCCACCAAATCGCATTAGCGGAAATATAAGTTTTGGCTAAGTCTTAAGAGGTAAAGTTTAAAACTTGCAGGGAGTGATGTGCAATTTAATCTCTGTCGTCCATCTCTCCGCTTCAATTATGTGCTTTGATCTTGACCGCTTATTTTCCCCTTTGCGCCTCCTCAAAAACCCTTAAGTTCTTTTAAGGAAAATATGCCATTTATTTTCTTTCTCTGATTTAAACGCAAAGGGTGTGGGCTATAGCTATCTCCACATCATGTCCTTTATTGAAACCTGAAACCACTTGCAGGGGCACTTAAGCTTTTTTTTGGAATTTGAAGAGGGTGCTCCCGCAGTTAATGTCAACCGTCGATTTGCAAATGAGCGGATTTAACAAGAATTCTTGCGGGGGCACTGATTGGTATAAATATCGGGCATATTGTGCTCCTCGGTTGCCATTGGATTTGGGCACAATGAATATGAGTCTTCGTTGTGCTCGAACCTGGAATAATTTTAACTTCAAGACATTTTAGCATTAAACGATATTCCATAACGCTAGCCTCTCCTGAGCTTGTGAATAAGCCCAACTCGACCCTGACCTGTGTGAAATGTTCCGAATGTGTCCATTGGTCTGGATCTTGAATTTTTCTTTTGACTGCGGGTGTCCTTCTGGCCCGTGCTTGAATAGCTTGGCCTTCCCCTTAAAAATTCACTCCTCTACCCTGTGATTTCCTTATAGGGACCGCTTCTCCATGTTATGTGCAGTCACAGGCCAACATTGAGCATCCCACCAAAGAACATCATCTCCTACTTTGAAAACATCAGCTTTGGAATTCTTTTCATATACTTTCTTGATATTCTCCTGAAGTTTTGAAGTGTGATTTAAAACTTCTTCTCTTGTCTGTTATAAATGAATCATTTGATTGATTCTTCGTTGGATATCATTTGGTTCAGTATCGATTTATTGCAGAATTTTCATCACTGAGACAACTAAATAAGTGGGAAAATTTGTGTCAACACCATACACAAGCTAAAAAGGTGACATATTGAATGATCTCTTGATGCTAACTCTATCCAACCATAAATAATTTATGAACTTTTTATGCCAATTTTTCTTTTTCTCTTGCAACAATTTCTTGATTATACTCACCAATGACTTGTTTGACGATTCAGCCAACCTGTTGCCTTGAGGATATTATGTTGTAGAATGACTTAGTCTTATGTGATATTTATCATAAAATTCAATCATTTTCTTGGATTTAAAGGCAGTTACATTATCAGTAATAATTTTCTGTGGGCAGCCAAAATGAGACAATACATTGCTTTCCAAAAACTGAATAATGATAATATTTGTAGCTTGTCTCATTGGAATGGCTTCAATCCACTTTGTGAAGTAATCATTGTCAATGAGTATCCATTTATTTTGAGCTAATGAAGGAGGATGGATCTTTCCAATGAGATCAAGACCGCACTGCTGGAAGGGTGCTTGAATTTCGATGGGTTTTAAGGGCAGCGACAAAAGCTTTCTTTTTCCTGAAAAAATATGAAATTCATGACAACTCATGGTCATCTTATAAACATTTGAAAATAAAATTTTCCAATAAAATCCAACCCTAAAAATATTATTTGTTGTATTCTTCCAGAAAATATGACCACCACAATCACCTTTATGAATGTCATTCACCACTTTTTCAACTTCTCCTTCTACCAAACAGTTCAAGAACACTATGCTTGAATCTTTCCAATACAAGGCATTGTTATAGATGCAATACTTAAGAGCCTTCAACTTAAAAGATCTAGATTTACTACTAGGCAAGCCAGGAGGAGGAATCAAGTGTTGCAAACCATGAAAAATATCAGTGTACCATGGCGATGAAATAAATATTTCAGATACCTGATGTAATGAATCAGCCTCTTGCTCCTCAGATAAAGCGACAATAAAATTAATGTCCAAAGCATGGATATTTGAGTCTACCATAAGATTTTCCAAGCCTTGTCCCTTGATAAGTTTGTAGGCTTTATCTCCAAGTCATACTTCAACATATCAGTGATGCATTTTCCACACCAACCTTCAGGATCATTCTGTGTAAGAACATATTTGACAGCAACGTTTGGGACATATGCAATAACATGAGAGTGAAAAATATAGAATCGGAAGTCCTTAAATTATTTAACTAGTGCCAATGCATATTTTTGAATGATATTTTACTTCAAGGCTGTGTCTCTAATGGAACTACTAAAGAAGTTGTTGGGTTGTTCTCTTTTCTAATTTTTTATTTGCATAAGGACAACAACTAGAGTATGCTCTGAAGCAAAGGAAAAACTGATGAAATAAAGTGTGTAATTTGGACTAATAAGAATAGGAGTGTGAGATAAAGAAAATTTAACTTGATTTAAATACTTATTTTCCTCCTCGGACCATTTTAGCTCACTATATTTCTTCAGCATATCAATAGTTTTCCTTAAGTTTTCAACAAGGTTGGGAACAAATCTTCTCAGAAAATTGATTTTATTGTTGAATGATTGGATCTCCTTCTTGCTTCTAGGATAGTTCAGTCTCTAAATCGCTTCAATTCTTGAAGGATCTATTAATATGTCATATTTTGATATGATGTGGCCCATCAATTTCCTTCCTCCATGGCAAAAATGTTTTTCTTAGGATTCAATGATATGCCAAATTTTCTGCATCTTTGAAAAATTGTTTTCAAGTGTTGTAAGTGCTGCTCATCTATCTTAGAAAAAAAAGAAATATCATCAAGACAGAGGACCAATAAGACATCCTTTTCATTGGTGAAGGCGATATCCATTGCTCGCTGAAAATTCTCTCCTGCATTTTTCAATCCAAAGGGCATTTTGACGTACATGAAGGTACCGCATAGTGTTGTAATGGTTGTCTTTTCCTGATCATCTGGATGGACTAAAATCTAATTATACCTATAATATCCATCCAACAATGAAAATATGGAAGATCTAACTACCCTTTGTAGAATATGGTCCATTTTTGGAAGTGGGTAATTGTCTTTCGGTGATGCTTTATTCAGATTTCTGAAATCTATACACAAGCATATCTCTCTGGTCTTCTTTCTTACTGGCACTAAGTTAGATATAAAATTTGAGAAGAGAAGTGGAACTATAGTACCAGAAGTAAATAACCTCTTTACCTCTTTTTTAATGGAGGGAAACAACTTGGGATTCATTCTCCTCAATTTTTGGCGGAAAGGCTTCTAATTCGGTTTCAAAGGAATAGTATGTTGAATTATACTCTTATCATATATTTCCAGATCAGAATACTCCCATGCAAAAACATCAGCAAACTGAGACATGAGTTTTTCATATTTACCTTTCATCTCTGGGCTCAATGATTTTGAAATATTTACCATCTTGGGCTTTTTAGGAGTGCCAAGATTAAGATCTTCCACTCCTACTTTTGTTGGCAGCATGGTCAGTTTTCATGCAACATCATCTTGGTCAAACAACTCCTCCAAAGGCACAAAACCTCTAGGAATGGAGTTTTCTTTCTACTAAAATACTTTCATTTCTGCTACATGAAATTCTTGGCCATTTTCATAAAATTGGTCATCCATTTGTGAATTCACAAATTCCTCTTCCATTTGCAAGAATTTGATGATTTGTTTGTCATCTTGAAAGACCTGCAAAAATAAACATTAACTGGAACAAAAATGTGATGTTTGACATTTATCTCATACTTTTTATTGGGATACAATGAAATTTTAAACATGCTGGCTGAAGTGGCAAGAGAATTAGCAATAACATTCTTGTCCCTTGGGATCAATGACAAAGTATACTCAATGAAGGTATTGAGGATATCTAACACTGCATTTTGGTAAGCTCTCATCCTAGGATGCTTGGCTTGGTATTCCCCTTATACTTTTTTTATTACCAATTCAGAGTCAACATACACAAAAATTTTCTTGGTAACTAACTTCTTAAGAATTTTCAAGTCGGCTATCAAAGCCTCATACTTTCCTTCATTGTTCGAAAAGTCGAATGCTAAATTATAAGAGGTAATTAAAACATTAGGAGGAATGTTAAGAGACTGATTTATAGGGTTGTGAATCCATACTCCAATTCCAACCCCTTCCTTACCCAAGGCTCCATCGAAGTCCATGGTCCACAAACCAATTTCTTCATCAGGATGTTGCAAATCAAATGACTAAACTTTACTTCCTGCTTGAGAAAGCTCTGTTGTACCAAAAATATCGGTGTATTTCACTATTTCATCTCTTTTTTTGGCTAATGCACTTGGTTCCAAACCACTTGGCATCTTTTCTTGATTTTTTGCATTTGCAATTTCTAAACCAGAATTTGAAAACTCTGAAATTTTTGTCTTTTATTCCATCAAAATTTATGAAGATGATGAACATTGATCATTGAATAAGATAGAAGATTCTAAATCCATGTGAACAACATGTATGGGGTGATTATTGTGCTTTTCTGTAGTGCTACTGATCATGTACTTCATTTTACTTTCTCAGTATAGTTTTCTGAGTTGACCAAAGACCGATATTGTAGCATATGAAAAGTCGAGCTGCATGGTACCTCTAAGTTTCACTTCTCATGACTAGGAGAGAAAATTCAATATCTGGGAGGGATATCAACCACAACAACATCCATGAGGACATTCTTGGCTAGGATTTTCTCTAAAGACACCACTAGATCTTTAATGAGGCCAAGACATTTCACTCTTGCCCGAATCAAACGAATAAAGATCATGTTAGGGTCTTGTGATATCTAGGCCTAATATTTTCATGATGGATTTGGGCATAAGGTTATGAGATGCTCCTGAATCAAGCATGGCGTCATGGAGGATAAAATTGTGGATTTTAAGGCTAAGATAAAACAGAGCGACCTCACTATCTTCTAAATCACCATCAACAAAAGGACCAAATAAAAGTGTTGGATGCTCATCACTTACATTAACCATATCATACATATGATCTACCATAAGAAACTTGGCTACTTGAAACTTACACTAACCATTCTTGACTATTTTAGTTAAAGGAATGGAGACTTTCAATTTAGAAATTTCATTTTCAAGGCTAAAAAGGGAAAAATGTTTTTCTACCTCTTTGGATGGTGCATCTTTCTTCTCGGGGTGATCTTTGTGTGGAATTCCCTTTCCTTATACTCCATATTGGACTTCTTTATATTTTTTCCTGACTGCTAGTAGAAGCTTCATTGCCCTTTTTAGGACTAGGAATAGCAAGTCCATTGTCTTTTCTTTGATTTGAAGTAGTTGTCTCTTTATGATGAGTATCGGTTTGAGAATTCTATTTTTTCTAATTAGAGGTTATAGGAACATTCTCATTCCTCAAACCATACTGTCGCTGCACTTGAGTAAGAGCATTCTGATATCCCATCTAGTAATCTTATGTCTATAATGATAGCATATCATCATTTGACAAGACGTATTTCTGATCATCCGGTGCATGAATTTCTGCACAAAACTGATCTTCTTTAGTGAGGAAAATAGGCTGCTGATTTTCCTCAAATAAATGATTCTCGCCTGAAACATATTCTTCATCTTATTCATTAGGGCCTTTTGTGTAGTTTTGTTGAAATGGATTGTGAAATTTCCCCTGACTTTGTGGATCTTGACCCCTCTTTTCCCTTTTATTGATCTTTTATTGAGGCTGCTGATTTTGACCCATGAAATTGGTATTTATAAAGGAGGGTTCAACTTGTCTATAGGGGATGTCCATTTTTTCCATAATATTATCCATGGTTTTAATCAAGGTGTCGAGCTTGCCCTTAAATGAAGTAGATATTTTTTCCTTGATAGTCACCCTTTTCTCTGTCTTGATTTTTGACCTTTTGATAATCACTTTTCTTCCATTTTCACTGCATTTAACTGCATTTCTTCAAAGGTTGATGTGTTTCTTTCCCTTAGCTGGTAAGCCATATCAGGATCGAAACCATCAGGGCAATGAAGTAAAGCAAGGCCTGGAGGAGGCTTGATATTTTTAGCAATATAGTCAATAATTCTATTGAATCTAGCTGTAAAGTCTTTTACATAAACATTAGGATTCCTTTTCAAGGTGTTATATTCATCTAAGATTTGTAATGGGTTCTTCTCCTCATCCCATTTTTCCATAAACAAGTCAATTATGTGATGTGAATTAGCTACTGAACTAACTGTGAGAGATCGGAACCATTTTTTAACCTCTCCTGAGAAAATCTGTGCTATGATACACATCTTGGCGTCATCATTGTCAATCTCTTCAAGATCTATCAAATCAACCACTTTGAAAATGTGTTGATGAGAAGTAACCTATCGTATTCCATAAAAAAGTGGCAATCTTTAACCATACTTTTGAGGTAGTGCGGTGAGTTGTTGTGGTAATATCAACGGAGCGAATATGGTCATGTTTAATGGAGGGGGTTGTAGAGGTGTTGATGGAGTGAAAAATTTCAAAGTTAATTATGGAATGAAAGGAAGAGATGATGATGTAGTTATGTGAGAATGTGTAATAACAAGTGGTGAAGCAAAAGCCTACTGCTGGCATTGAAAATAAGCTTTGTCTAAAGTTACTTGAAACTTGTCTACCAAAACTTGAAGTTTGTGAAAATTAGACCAGACTTCACTATCAACCACGGATTAAGAAGACTCAGAAAATTGTAAAAAGGTTTCAAAATCAATAGGGTCAAAGAAATTTTTTGAAAGAAAATATTTAGACTTAGACCTAAACAAAGATGCTTCATATTCAAAATTATAAGAAAAATCTTCTGAACTAAATCTTGTATGCAAGGAGTTTGATTTTAAAAGTGGAGGAATAGCCTTTCTAACTTTCTGAGACTTTGTCTTCTTCTTTCTTAAAATAATCTCAGGGCCATTGAAAATTTTTGAAGGATTTGGGTTTGGATTTGACCTATTTTGTGTTTTGGGAGCTAGATTTTATTAACAATTTGTACTTTGGATTGAATTTACTGACTCGGCCTTCTTTGAATTTCAAAAATTGTCACCCACAATTCTAAACTTTAGTGGACTAAAGAAAAATTTCTAGGGAAATTTTTACAATCGCTCCTCAGAAACGACGCCAAAAAATTTATCATTCCCCCTCGCTTCCCAAGGTTGAGAATGGAGCTAAAGGAAGGTAACCACAAACCAACCTTTAGGTGAGGTAGCTAGCCCTACCAAAAATAGAGAGGGATATCTCAATGTCACTTTGCAGCCAATTAGATGTCTAAATATAATGATCTTAGGCTAGTTATGATGCTCATTAGATTATGGTTTTTGTTTGTTTGAAGTTTTTTTCTGGATAGGAATGACAGTTAGGGAACTAAGTCTAGGTTTTAGATTAGATTTCAAAGGTTATATTTCAGAGGTAAGGGTGAGGCCAGGTAGGTTAGATTATAAGCATGATTAATTTGTAATTTTGTATAGGGTGAACATAGAGAAATTCCGAATGAGCATTAAACCGAATTCATTCATCAGAAGAGCAGAGACATGTTCATGTAAATCTTATAAAAAAACATGGCATGGAAAGCATGATTTATGTCTATAAACTGATAAGACTTAACATAAATCAGCATATATGTGAAATATGGATAACATAACCTTCAACATGATAGGTTTACATTGAAAAACAAATTCTCAAAGGCATACGACTAGAGTCTCAACACTATGTTTGCAACACTGTCTTTGATTTCATTAACAAAAGCTTCTACAATAGCTCCACTACAAATAACAACTATCCAACCTCTAAAATGACATGAGGTGGACTAATTATAGAAAATAGAGTTCATGAGACCTCATAGGGCCGAAATCATATCCAAAAATCATCATAATTACATTGGATTAGTCACTTCCTAGAATCTAGGGAAGTTAGAAACTAATCCCTTAAATTTAGCTAAAGATTAGGAGTGTGTGTCTCCTTCATTAAATTACATGTTTCCTCAT
This sequence comes from Pinus albicaulis, assembly GCA_034641835.2. Lineage (NCBI taxonomy): Eukaryota > Viridiplantae > Streptophyta > Pinopsida > Pinales > Pinaceae > Pinus > Pinus albicaulis. The sequence goes on along the minus strand of CM076580.1, from coordinate 139,293,340 downwards.
CATAAGGGGCAAAAAAAAACTCAAATACATCAAATGACACCTCATGCGGCAAGTAGAACTGAATTCTAAAGTTTTCTTGGCTTGACAGCTGTCTGAAGGGAATCCAATGCAGAAACGTAGCACCTTTAGCAGAAGTGTCACACATGTCTAGCAGAAGTGTCGCGCCTATCCGACAGAAGCATCGCGCCTGTTAAAAGGTGATTTTGTCCCACTTATAAGCATCCAATTGCAAGTATGAAGGTTGGGTTGAGTATCCCTATGTGTCTACTTTCCAATGCACCTTAAAATTTGAGAAAACACCCTCGAGAATACCTCCAAAACTCCATTTTCCCAACCTCATTCCAGAAGCACCACACCTGGTAAAAAACACTGGTAGAAGCATGAAAACGAGGCAATTTTTTGGCTTTTTCTCCACAAACAAGGGGTGCCTTGAAAAACCAAGACCTCATCTGAAATGTGTAGGTGAAATGGCATCCAACCATATAAATTGGTCTTCATTTGGGTGCCTTGAGAGAAAGCGTCGTGCCGCTGTGTGACGCTTCTGTGGAGACCCATTTTATTGAATTTTCCAAAAATCATCAAAAATACTCAAAATGCTCAAAATTTGTCGAAATTTGTTTTATGAAACCTGTATATGATTGAATAAAAAACCAATGATGCCTGAGTCTAGGTTATCCTTCTCCTTGAGCTTCATTTGCGCTTCCTTAAGCTTTTTCTTCACTTGTTTGAGCCTAATTTGTGAGATTGTGTTTCTGGTGCAATAGTGATTTTCCATATGTCTCTGGAGGTCATTATTCTTTTTGGCTTTCTTCAGAAGCTTCTCAAGGTTTCCATTCACCCTGTCAAGCCAATACTCTCTATCTTGATTGATTTCAACAAGAATTAACTCATCAAAAGTTTGCCAACCTAATTTAGGAGTTGTTTCTCTTTCTTTCTGAGGAGCCCTCTTGAGACCTCTTGTCCTTGGTCTCCTTGCTTTTGTCTCAAATTTTGTATCCTCCAATTGATTATCATCTACCAATTATTTTCTTTTGTCTTTATTTGCCTCAATATGTACCTTTGGCTTGTCTTGGAGGAGTAATTTCACCTTTAACTAAAGATTCTCTTGTTGTTAGAAGGTGATATCAGAATTTTCTATTGAGAATACCTCCCTCAACTCTGATATCTCTTCATATTTTTCTTTTATGATTTCCTCAACTGACTTATCCTTCACCTACTCTGCCATGTCAACCTCTAGGGGTGCTTGTTCATCATGCTACTACAATGGTGACTCACCATCATGATTATGTGGCTAATCCATTATTTGTATTTTCTCAAGTGTAGCTTCAGGTGTCAATACACCTCTAATGGTCTTAGGAGAAAAAACCATACTCTTTCCCTTCTCATAGATTTGAGTGATCTCAACCCTAGGTGCTTTTGAAATCTCTTCCTGCCTGCTTGAAGAGACAACCTCCTTTGGTTTTGTTGATGTTGAGGATGTGCTATGGACAATAGGTGGACTAGTAGTAGGTGCTGATGCTACTTTATCCATGAAAGCTTCCCAAGTCATATGGTTTGTTAAGAGTTGGTTAAAAATAATCAACTTTACCAAAACATGGTGGAATAAACTAGGATGATGATTATTACCTTTTCTCTATACCTTTTCTGCCATCTTGACCAAACTCCTGAAAAAATATTTTGACAAATTGAGTGATTTGGTGGTTGTGAAGTGCATTAGTAACCTAACATGGTATTGGTACAGTCTAGAAAATCTCCCTTCACATGTAAATTATTTCATGATTAGCTTCATTAATGGGGCATACTCATCAAGTAAATGCCTGAAAGGGAAAACATGTTCTGGTTCATCTCTGCAATGAGGTTTTAGGAACATTGGGTAGTTCTCAAGGTCCAATTACATGCCTTTGAACTAAACTTCTCCCTCATTTGGAATACCTGCTGCTGAAGTGATGGCATTTGATGATAGAGTGAATTCAATTCCTACTATGATGGCCTTGTATCTGCTGAATTTAGTGGAAAAAAGGCTATTCAATTGAGCATGACAACCTACCTCCATGATTCTCTCACAAAATCTTAAACATATAGTGTTTTCAAAACGTCTCTTGGCATAAGGGGAGGCATTGAGTTCTTGCAATGTGGATGGCTCAAACTTGGAATAGTGGCATCCCTTGTGAACCTTCTTTTCACTATCCATAGTAATTATGAATGGGATGAAACCCTCCACGATGAAATGAGTGGGAAGGGACAGCGAGTTTGGGAAAACAGGGGATATGGATAGGGTGACTTTAGGTGTTGTGATGAGGTGTGAGAAAGCTAAGGAAAATTCCCCAAAAAATTGAGGGGGTAGGGTGATGTCTTAGCTTGAGGCTACAAGTGAAATTTTTTGAAATAGGTATGGGGAGGTGGACCAAAATGTGAAAACACAGGGATTTCCTGGTTTTCTTATGCAAATGTAGTAGGAAATTAGGCTTTTGATAGGAATAATGATATATAGGACTGTGAGTAATAGAGGTTGTTAGGGTAGGGTTTGTGGATGATAAGTGAAGGTTTTAGATGGTGGGAAAAGGGTCTTTAATGGATAAAACCAATAAAGAAATGGAAACCCTAAAACATAGTGGAGAAAAACCCTAAGGAGAGAAAACAATAATATATTGATGATTTGACTTGAAAAAGGAATTTGAAGTGTCTACTTACTTATTTCGCAGGCCACAGAAGGTTTGCCCACTTGTTTTTAACCTTGAAAAGTTGAATTGGAGGCTGAAACCCAAAAACGTAGCACTTTTGGCAAAAACGTAGCATTGTGGCAGAAGCGTAGCGCTGCCTCCCAGAAACGTTGCGTTGCCTCCAAAAACGTCGCATTACTTCCCAAAAACATCACGCTGGTTCCAAAAACGTAGTTGTTGTGGTGGGTTTGGTGCATGGATGTATGAAATCACACCAATTTAAAGGGTGTGGTTCGGCCCTTTAAACTCTAGGTAACAGGCAGAAAGTGGTGGAGTTCAAAAGCATACAATATAGAGGAAAATTCATGAAAATGTATACTCAAATTAAATCGAAACTAAAAAAAAAATATACAGAAGCTATTGAAGAGAGTCAAATGATAATAGTACAAATAGTGGCTCTAGGCCCCTTCTTATTAAACGTTTGATACGAAGAAGAAATTTTACCCACTAGCCAAAGGGCCCCTAGACAATGGTTCTAGGTCCCGATGCAAGGATTTTGTTTTCCAAGCTCGCCTTGGTGCAAGCTCCCTCTCTCTCTATTGTGATGGACTAAGATTGTTGGATGGCCAACAATTGAGTCCCCTCTATCTCCAGTTATGGGTCACACACTGCTGGTATTACTTGGGAAATTCTGGCCAACATAAGAATATGATCACCCATTCCTCATCTCATGGTGGCTTTATATAGGGGATTTCAAATCCTTCTTCCCTCCCTTGGTACATGGTGGATGGTGACCCAAGGGAGAGGTATGATTCCATTGTGTGCTCCAAATATTATTTTGTGTGCTCACATAGTGTCTAGGGAGGTGCTGGTGGTTGTCCTTAGGTGGCTTCATGTAAGGAGAAACTTGTCCTCTACTTTGTGTGGTCCAAGTGACATTTTGCCACTTTTAGGAATGCATGCTTATCGGGCAAAAAAGCGCGCAAAAGGTGCTCTTTTCGAAGGATAATGCACGCAATCAACATTTAAGACTAATTCAAATTTGATTTTCTCAAAACCTTAGAGATTTTAAATACTTTCTTGATTCCATAATGTCTTCCTGTCCTGTAAATCCTTTGGCTTGACATTAATTAATGTCATCTTCTGTTGTATGATTTTCCAGTGTTAATAGTTTCCTGCTAATGTGTGAGGTCTAGGAAGGACTGTATAGCCTAAATACATTATAGTTTCTTTTATGTATCATGCATAGAGAGAGAAATGGAGACCTGCATGAAGCTTTGGAGTTGACAACACCCTGCACCGATTCCAAGAATGACCACGTCTAAGGGATCCCTGCAAGCAAACACAATTTTTACAACATATATACAAAATTTCAACGAGGCGGGCATGTCCCATGCTCGTGATGCTATGACTAGTTAAACCAAATTGACATATACATGTGCTATCTGTGTCACTATTATGGTAGTGATGCTGGCGGTTGTTGACAACGACTGTTGATGCCCGCAGGGGCATTTTTTCTTTGATGATAGGTGGAATATGGTACCCATATGTGTAAACTTGGTATGGCATGTAGTTGCGTAATGTATGCATATGTACTGGCTGGGACCTTCCTGTGTAAGAATTGTTTGACAAAGACGCTTGTGGAGGCATAGGTCTTCGACAGATCTGATCAAAGTGCAATGGTTGTAAGGTACGATACCATTTTGACATGAAAGCTTTTGTCATAGTCGAATGTCAGGAGGATCGATGACATCTCTGGACAATGATGTCTCCCACAGTGCCACCCAAGGATACCCTTTGCATGGGGAGGGGTGATCCAAGGTACCGCTTCATTTTTGGAAAAGAGGTGTCGAGGTTGACAAAAAGGAAGCCTTAACCGAACCATGGGTCGCTGACCTGAGGGGTCGGGGACTTGGATGTGGTGGGTTTAATATAGGCATGTTGGTGAGAGGTGACTGAAAACTAATGATGGGGATTCAATGGCCTGAGTTCAAAGTATACTTAAGCATCTTGGCGGTAGTCATAGTTATTTTTGAGGGGAAAATCCCTGGAGTCGGTAAGACTTCTAGGGCGGGTGTAAACTGGCTATGAATGTCATGATGGTGCATGCGTGGGGGGGAAATAATCCGGCCAAGGGAAGTCCTGGGACTGCTGCCATGGGAGAAAAGGTGAAATATGAGGGTGAAGGGGTGAAGTGCACCATTTGCGGTCTTTGTACACTTACCAAAAGAATAAAATAATGGGGTTTGGTTTGTACAAAACACAGAAACTTTGTTTGGGAAACCTAGAGGCTCGTACAGTATGTGCATATTTGTCTTTTACAACCAAAGTTCCATTTTCCTTTTTTTCTTAATAGCAGTCTCATCCAATAACCTCTTCCACTCTTCTTCTCCTATGAAGTACGGCTTGACTATATTTTTGTTTCTTACCAATTCTCCTCTCAAAGCATTCTTGGTATTTTTAATATATTTAGCAACACTATGAAGAATTTGTTTTGGAGATATAATTGCTGATACTTTATGCATAAGAGATAATAACTCATACTTCTCATATTTATCTGTGAAATACACGTAGAAAGTAAATAATCCATATAAAAAATCTTAAGGTTTCTAGTATCATATTAATGGAATTTAGGGAATGTAACACTGAGTACAATATATAATTTTTTTTAATATGAAACATCAAACGTTAAGTATATAGTTTATACTACATAAATTAAGTATGCAATTTATGAAAAAACATAGTATATGTGTTTTACCTTGATGACAAAAATCTTTAGTAATTGTAGGACAATATAATCTCAATGCTTCATGGTGAAGTATGTCTCTCCATGTTCTCCCACCTTCATCATTTAACACTTGCCCTTTTTCATTTAATTAGATTGTGAATGGCATACCATTAGTTGCCTCTCCTTTAAAATATTCATTTAGATGTTTTAAGAGAGGTTGAAAAGATGCACCAATAGATGGTATAATTTGTTCATCTGATGGAGGAGATGGATTTTATTGTCCATTGGTGTTAGTGTATTCTTCAAGAACATTGATATTACTCCTGAACATTGTGATATAATATATTATTAATATGTTATGTAATTACAACCCTAAAGTTTTCAAGTAAAATATAAATGACTATTTACCTTAGTAGATCATAAACTGTTGTTTCTGTATATGTTGCATTCTCTATGTTAGAGATAGTTGTTTTGTATGCTGCATGAATTGCATCTCTTATGAATGGATCAACATCAGCCTTCATCAACCACTCTCTATATGATTGCAATCTATCAATTTCAAATCCAGTTTCAAGTGTAGGCTCCACATTATGGCAGGTATCAATTACTATTGGGACATATACATCATCTATAAAATATAAATGGGAAGATGGAATTGTAGATAAATTACTTCCTTTGGAAGGTATCTCATTAATACCTATGACTCCAGAAGGTGTGTCCCTCATAAATTCATTTAAACTCTTTGTCTGAATAGTCTTTAGTCTTTTTCTTGTTCGCATATTGAATCAATAGACCTAATTCAATATTACACATTTCCCAAGTTAGAACGAGTTTTATATACTTCATTGCATTTATCTAATAACAAAACAAGTGCAATATATATATATATATATATATATATATATATATATATATATATAAATATAATAAAAGCATCAACCTTGGATTATATGAAGTGGAATAATGAGTATATTATAAAATGAAAAGTATGCAAATGAATTAAAATACATACAAAAAACAACAAAAAATAGTAACTCATAATCAAATGAACATTTTGAAAATATTTTATTCATAAAATATCATTTTGGAGGGTAAAAAAGTCTTAACAAATCCTCTAATATCTAACTTTCCCTTGTAAAAAATAAGTCTTCAATTCTATAAGAGACTGTCATTCTATAAGAGACTGTCTCATACCTAGAACTTTAGCCCATTCATAAGGCACCTTGCCTTGCATAGGCTGCAATTTCAGAAGACTGTCCAATGACTGGTTAAGTGGATGGTGCAGTCTGCAAAATGACCTAACAGAAAACTACAGTAGTGTACAACAGTTTTAGTGAAGCCTTTGAATTATTGGACAGTCCCTGCAAACCATCAGGGATAGAAAATAAATAATATTTTCACTCAGAATGTTGAATGTAAAGATTCCATTCATAATTTATATGTTGTGCACTATGGTTAGAAATAAAGATGAGGCATGTTCATTGATAACATTGATTGATGTGCACTTATGACTGTGTTAGATCTGCATAACAGAAAGGTATCACATAAGGTATGGACTGACATGAAGAAGGGTAAATTCTATGATTGCAACATCTGTATGATTGGTTCCTAGATCTGTGCAATTTAGGAGACAAATTGCCGAACTGAGATCTGAATTCTTGAAGCCCTAGATCAGTCAACTACTAATTGTAAGTCTGAAATTGAGAAGCAGTGCTACGCCATATGTAGTAGATCAAGCTCTCAAGTGTAGAATTATGAAAGAAGGAATCATGTTTGGATTCCTAGTTCTGTGGGTCACAGTAAAGAGGGATGATTGAGGAAGCTACAACAGACCTCCTCAGAATAACAGGACTTCTAACACAAGCTGAGGCTTGTTGATATATTCTCCTTGCTGGATAGTGACATAGATAGACACCTATGTAGCAGTAAGCATGTGACAATAGTAGTTTCACATTGAAGCGTAATGGTAAAATATGTTTTTGCAGCCTTCAGACACATTGTTGGAACCTTTAGCAAAAGACTATAGTCTTGGATAGTTTTGACTATGGGAGAATAAAACTCCTTTCCAAGCTGGTGTCTGGGATGCCCTCATTTAAAATAGATGTCCTCTCTCTCGAGAGAAGTTGGCATTAAGAGGGAGAATTTATTTTTATATGCTCCTGAGCTAATACCATTACTGCACGAAAGAATATCCTCATGGTTCAAAGACATATGGCTTGAAAGGGGGAAATTCCGGAGGAAAACCAAGAAGCCATATAAATATAAGGGTATCTAGCTACCATGAGTGCAATATGAGCCTAGATCATTTGAAGAAGCTATAAAGTATCTAAATCTGCAAGGATATGAGGGTGATGTATGGGATATGGTTCCTAGACCACAGATCAAAGTTGTTTTCACCTCGATACAAAATCAAGCATGGATCTGATGGAAGTGCTGAAAATTTCAAGGCAAGATTCGTTGCCCGTAAGGAAGGCATAGACTATGATGACACTCTTGCACTTGTGGCCCGATATACCACCATCCAATCTATCATAGCCCTTGATTCTACGCAAGGATGGAGTCTTCATCAGATGGATGTGAAGACCACATTTTTGCATGGTACGAAAAAGGAAGAGGTGTATGTAGAGCAACCTCTAGGGTTCGAAGTCCAGGATTGGGATACCCATGTTTGCAGGTTGAAGAAAGCCCTCTATGGGTTGAAGCAAGCACCCAGAGCTTGGTATGAGAGGATAGATAACTACCTAATGAAGCTAGTCTTCACTCGTAGTAATGATGATCCAAACCTTTACTTCAAGGTTGATAGAGAGAAGCCTCTCATTCTGGTGTTGTATGAGGATGACCTCTTCCTGACAGGTATTGACCTTCTCATTCTTCAGTGCAAGAGGGAGCTCGTTGTTGAGAACGAGATGAAGGACCTAGGACTGATACACTACTTCTTAGGCCTGGAGGTCTGGCAGAGACTTGGCGATATTTTCCATTCTCAAGGAAAATACATTATGAAGCTTCTGGTATGGTGGACTATAAGTCTGTGTCGACACCGATGGAGCTCAACTTCAAGAAGTTGAGCGGCGACGCTGCTGGGCCCGTGTTAGAAAATCCTACTGAGTATCGTCAACTCGTAGGGGCTCTGGTGTTCTTAGTAAACAACCGTCTGGACGTATGTTGTGCAGTGAACACTTTGAGTCAACACATGGTTGATCATAACCACAGGGGCTTCACTGGGGGAGAAATACCATACCACGTGGGTTCATATTGGGGGATACATATTGAGGAAAAAATGACATAATATATTGAGGGATATATAGGGGGTAAAGGGTTTTTATATTGGTAGGTATACAAAATGGATCTCAAATTTAATGAAAAAATATAAATGGGTATAAAAAATGTTAAGGAAAAAATGGATACCTACAATATTTAGTGGAAGTAGGGGTTTTTTGAATTAGGAAGGTGTATTCGATTCGTATTGGTAGGGGGTTAAATAATGTGGTTTTTAGGGGTATTTTCCAACATGTAGTAAAATTAAGGGTATTTTTTACCATGCCACAAATGCAAGCGATAGGTCAGAGGTTCATTGAGTGAAGTCCCTGTGATCATAACATTCATTGGGTTGGTGCCAAGAAACTCTTGAGATATCTCTATGGCACGATAGACCACGGGCTCAGTTACATTGCCAGGAGCATGACACTCCTTGGATATATTGAGGTTGATTGGGCTGGCAGTGTGATGGATCATAAGAGCACATCTAGATGCTACTTCACAAGTAGATCTGCTTTGGGCAGGAAAAGGAAGTTGGTAGCCTTGAGCACCGCTGAGGTTGAATACATTGCAGCATGTATGACCTGTTGTGAAGTCACTTGGTTGCGAAGGCTCTTCAGTGAGTTGTTCGAGCATGTGCTAGATACCACTGTTATCCTTTGTGATAACTAGAGGGGGATTCATTTGTCATAGAATCCTGGGTTCCACGATTGATCCAAGCATGTTTATGGCTGGTACCACTTTATCCAGGATATGGTACAATGAGCGCCATAAGGCTCAATCATATAGGAACTGATGAGAAGGTCACATATATTCTCACAATGCCCTTGGGAAAGGTCATGTTCCTAACCTTCAGTGAGAATCTTGGAATCATGGAATGACCCTATTCTAAGGGTCTTGTTGGACGATGAGCTTTGGGAGCTCCAAGGGGGTTTTGGGGATAGCTTTGGTGCTATAAGCAACCACAGGGCTAGGCGTGCTGAACCTAGTTGGTGTGCTTCTACCCCACCTTGATGATATTGAGATGGTTTACCTCTCTCTGACCTATGTCCCGTATGCATCCTACCCATGGAGTTTCAGACTCATGGGAAATACCTCTCATTTGGCCAATGAGATGGGAAATGTGAATAGAGACCATAGCAAGACAGATGGATGCATCGGAGATTGTCGTACTCTCTATGTCTAGGATGGCATGTGTCCAACCACTTGATCTGGGATCAAGTTTAGCGAGGTTTCGTACCTCCAACTGACTTCGGGTCAGTGAAACTAACTTTGAGTTAGTATATGACTCTTGATTCCTAGTGAGGTTTCGGACCTCCAACTGACTTCGAGTCAGGTAAATCAACTTCGGGTTGGTATGTGATTCTTTGTGAGTCCTATAGAAGTTTCGGACCTCTGGGCTGAATCTGTCAGTCGGGTATGATGTCTTTGTGACTGACCCACTTCTATTCTGAAATAAAGAGGCTAGCAAAGCAAGTTACGGCGGGATGACGCACGATGTTTGGATTGCACTAGTGGACAGAGTTCTCCCTAGTTGAGAGGGAGTGTTAAAATTGGACAACTAGGTCCAAAATCTGGGTTGTGCTGCTCAGATGACGATCCCAATATTTTTATTGGATTCCTATTTCGGAGAGGTGTAAGATTGATCTAAATATCATCTCGATCGGATGAGCAAAACATGTACTTTGAATTTATTCCACTTATGTGCTAGGTCGACTTGGAATAAAATATAGACTTGAATGTCTTAAAGGACGTGTCACACACCCCAAAGATTCCTATATATTGGAGAGACTTAGAGTGCGTATTGATGGACTGTTCTTTGTTTGGGTTGTTCTAAGGTTGTGTGTGACACGCTTGGCTGAATGACCTGTTAGAGACATTGTTGGTAGAAGCATCCTGATGATCGTCGTAATGCCACCACTCATCATCTATGTTTTGGCTTGTCTTCTATCGATCTATCAATATGTTCTATCTCCTTCAGTATTGTGCCCTAATCTGAAATGGCATGGCATAGAACATGTGCAGAAATTAACATTGTAGCTCCCACTATAGCTGCTACTATCTTGCAGTACATGTTTACTATTGTGGCAGAATTGATGGCAGGCCACTTGGGGTAGTTTGAGTTGGATGCATTGGCTGCTAGTCGTGATGGCTGAGGTAGGGGTGTTGACCATTGTAAAATGGCTAATGATGTCATCTGGGGGCTAACTAGGGCTGAGGGGGCCTGGCTGTTGATATTGGGGAAGTGTGGGAGCAAAGCAGCCCCACATTTTTTCCATCCAAGTTTGCCCCACTTTCTTACCATCCAAGGTTGAAGGACAGAAATTTTGGAGAGAACCCTAACTATTTGGCTGAATCTGGGGAGCTACACTGAGTTTAGTACCTCGAGGAACTATCAAAGCAGAAATAGCTCAGGTAGGTAAAGCATTTTTGTCATGAATTTTGAACAACGCTTGTAACATGACCTCTTCTTCTCCTAGAGCAGTTCCAGAGGAGGAGTGCTTAGTTTGTCACAATTGAACTTTTGAGTCAAACCAACTCAATTTCAAATCAACAAATTGGGAGTTTCCTCTCATGCACATTGTGCATTTGGTGAGATTCTAAACATTTTTGCAATTATCCTATGATGGGAAACCATGAAATCTTATAATGTTGCCCAATATACCAAAATGTTAAACTCTAAACTGCCAAAAATGTTGTGAGAGTTGTGGGCTGTTCTATCCAAAAACAATGAGGGTTGAGGATAGTGCCTCTGAATGTTTCTTCGAGGGCTATGAATTTAATCATCTGTTGGAGTTTTTCTTAGGGATTGGTTTAACAGTATGTCCTTATGGATTCCCTGAGCTATTCGAAAGACAAAATATACCCCTATGGCTATCTCTTCAGAACTTCCACTTTGTAAGATTTGCAACTTTTCTGAAAGTGTATTCAAAACGATAGGCTAAAAAATTAAAAGGGATGTTGAACACAAGAAATGGTTTAATGCCCATGATATCCAACTTGGTGTATTGGACATTCGCAACTTCGTTGTTTATCAATGCCATTACATTTATCTTGTTTTTGGTAAAAGACAAGTCACCGTGGCAGTTTTTTGGCTTTGTAGCCTTCCATGAGAAAAATGTATGTCGTTCCATGCATACAATATTATCCATCTCATGTGTCTTTCCCAAACATAAATGAAACTACCTTGAAATTGCATACATGGTTATTAAAAACTCTGAGTTGGAGTGATGAAGCTATAGTCTAATGAGCTAGCCGACCTTTCGAGTCTTGGTTCAAAACTATACTGAATCTTGGCATTTACTGATTAAGTCCCACAAAATTAGCAAAGACAACAAAGAAGATTGCATGGTACAATAGCTCATCTCAAAGTAATTAGTTGTTATGGATAAATGTCATTCTTTTACACAGAAGAATCAAAATGATAGAGAAATCATCAGCCCATTCAAACAAAAACGAAAATGTGGTTAGAATGGTAGACCACTTTAAAAAAAAAAAAAACCATGAAATCTGCACTATCGTAGTAAAGTCATCAACCATCTCATTAGAGAAATGAAGCAAGCATTTTATAGTACAGCTGGGCTACTGTTTTAAGAACAAATAATTCACAATATTCTATTGTTGAAATCCATTACCTGGTTTGCTTTTGCAAGGATAAGGATAAGATATTTGCTGATGAGAAAAACATGACTTTAGACTCTAAACTCTGCTCAATAAAACAGCAATCTGCCCCAATAAATGCAAAAATTGATAGATAAAAAAGGTTCTTGCATTAATAACAAATCAATACCTATAAATATGTTATTTGTGTTTCTAATGGTGGCAGGGTTATCAAAACAAGAACAGAACTGGAAAAAAAAATGTTATTTGTGTTTCTAATATGTCAGAGTTGGGCTCAATAAATCATAGTGGCTTCAAATCAAATCTGCAAACCATTATTGCAGAATCCTCCTTCAACATCTAATGGAATTAGCCATCAAAGAGGAGAGCAGATTCAAGACTGTTTATGTGAAGTTGGAGGAACTACATCTATAAAAGGAACCGAAATTATCATTAGAATTTGAGACAGTGAAAAGAGATGAATTATCTGCCAAGCTTGATAAGGCCTATACTTCTGAACTTTAATCATCAGAACTTCTTGCGCACTTGGTTACTACAACCTTTTCTGTGGTCCCCAGTATCTTGGAAAGACTTGGCGATGTCGGGGACAACAAAAATGAGTGTATCGGTCTTCTGAAGGAAATGAATTTCCTGGCTATGGTGGTTAAGCAGTTTAATGAACGCCCTCAGTTGAAGGGAGCTGATGGAATAACTGGTGTAATCAAAGAAGCTACTGAATTGATTGTGGAAGGCTCCATTCTCTGTTGTACTCAGATGAAGTCTTCAAAATTTTCCCAGTGAGCACTGAAATTTCCAATCTTATTTGTTTGAAGGTGCAATTGTTTGTTCACGCGTTTATAGTTTTATAGTAGAGGTCTCTTATGTGTGAGGGGTTGGCTAAGGCCTATTGTCTGAATGCACTAGGTTCTGGGAAGCTTCAGGAAACAAGGAATAACTATCCAAATTTAGACAAAAGTTAATTTCCATGTACACGCATATGACTGTTCAAATGTCTATCCGTCTTTGTGATGTCAATGCACCTACAAAGCCACGACTTTCTCGAGGATATCTGGAACACACAGGTGAATATATTCTCAGAATAATGTTGTTATTGTTTTTTATTGTTAATTCACATATTCATGGGTGTCATGTTTAATGTCGTGGAAACAGTTGGATTGGAGGAGCCTGTGAAAGAAATTCTTGGACTTTTAGAGTGGGGAAGCGAAGAAAAAGCGCTTGCAGTTATGCTGCATGGTTTTGGAGGAATGGGGAAAACTACACTTGCAGACGCTGCGTTTTCATTAGCTAATTTTGAAGGATGTAAATATTCAGAGGTTCAATTATTTCAGAATGCAGAATCAAAACCTGATATCATGGTGTTACAGGAATGCATATTAAAAGATTTAATCGGACCTGAAGAGATAATTCCAGATATTAGAAAGTATGAGGATGGCCAGCGAGAGATGGGTTACATGTTAGAAGGTGAAAGCTTTTATTTATATTGACAATGTGCTGGGTGAAAATGAGCTTATACAACTTTTGCCCAAGGATCTAAGTGAAGCAAAAATGTTGAGGGTGCTTATTACTTCTCGTGATATAAATGTGGGTAAAGCGTTCCCAAGGAAAACATCTCTTAAAATTTACAGCATGGAATTTTTTTCTAATGAGTTTTTTAAAAAGGGAAGTGTTAGATGGCATGGAAGGAAAACTAGATTCTAACCAAATCGACAAAATAATAGAGATATGTGGTGGGGTTCCACTAATGTTAACCTTAGTAGCAAAATTTCTAAGTTTTGAAAAAGACAAGCAGAAAGCTTATAATTTGGTTATGCGAGACAAACAGAATCTGAAGGGTCAAACATTTGGGGGTAAGGAGGACTATTTCTTTGCATACGACTCTCTCCCTAATGATTGCAAAGATCCATTTCTTGATGTGTGTTCCTTTTTCAAAGGATGGGAGTGGGACACAGTGGCAAATATTGTTGGAGAGGATCAGTTGGATACACTAGAAAAGAGAGCGCTTGTCACCAAAGGTATTGATAATGCTGCGTCTGTACATGACATCATCTTAACAATTGGTCACGAGAAGGCAGAGGGATCGAGATTTGTCGTGGGGATAACACCCTCCATGCAAAGCATTGCATCAACAAGCATGGCACAAATCACATGATCAAAATCTTGGCTCAAACCGACCGCAGATTCTTCATCCATGGCAACCACACTCCTCATAGGCCATCGATGAAAGCAGCAGCACTCCTCCCTGAACTTCTGCAAATTGGAGACCACAGTGCCTATAAATTTATAAGGGACCACAGCTCTAACCTAGCCATCACTCTCAAAATTGTTAAGGAAAACATAATATGGAGGAGTTCGTTGCCTCGATTTGCTTTGCATCTGGTAAACATTGTCCCTTTATAAAAAAATCTTGCTCCTCACCATTGGAATGCCAATGTTTCCCACCAAAATTAAACACCTTCCCACTGGTCATACCACTGAAAAATAAGCTTTGCCCCACCTAATGCCCTTGTCGTTAAACTACCACATGCCAAAGTCTAGTAGCACGTACCAGCTGCAGTAACTATCACACTTGTTACATTAACTGACCCATGCCCATCAGTGTCGGCGAGCTTTATTTCAGCTGCCATAGGCCCATTAATGCGGCCCAGGCAGCTGATGCCGGCCGCCCGGCATCAGCTGCCTGGGCCGCATTAATGGGCCTATGGCAGCTGAAATAAGGCTCGCTCATCAGTGTCTGTGTGCTAATACCTACTAGTAAACCTGACAATACCTTGTGGGTGTACTCATCTCCATTGATGCGACCTAATGGTAAACCTATGTTCCTACCTCCCTGTACAGTCGTACCACCACTCACACTATTACCCTGCACATCTGTACCAATAACCAAGACCATGTGGTTGTCTCCATCACTCACTCTCACTTAACAATAGATCCTTCGATGTAAACATTTAATGCTAACCATGTGTATCAGATCAACCCAAAAGATTCAATGCATCCTCATTTATATCTAACAAGAATAATATCAAGGTTTGCATCTACTAAATGGAGATTAGCGGTCACATCTAAGAGAATATCTGCAAGCTAATTGCAATAAGAGGAAAGCAAGCTTTCCAAATCTACCACACAAAATTACTTGTCCTTAGATATGCTCAGCAGCTCAAAGTTTTAACAATGGTGGTTACTAGGTTGGTAAATGAGTGGAGAATAGTTGCTCATTGATAAAATAATCACTTGAATAGCTGCTACTATAATTTTTGCTTACATAGTTTACTGTCTATAACTGACTTCGCATTGGAAGTGTTTGAGTTCCTTGAAGGGAAGGTACCAAATTTATGAAGTTGAAGACAAATCATATACAATTATGTTTCATAAAATTGTTGTTTTGATTCTCATTATGAACTCAATTGTATTTGATTAATGCTATGCAGGACAACCAAAGCATGACAGGGATCAATGAAAATAAGAATCCTTGGATTTTGTCTGCATCAAATCTAGAGTTAATGTGCAAGTCATTGAGAGTTCTTGACCTTGGAAACTTAACAAAAGTGGAAGGTCAATGTCGTCAAATATTTAAAAATCTGGTTTTCTTTCAAGGTGGAGTTACCCAGCTTCCCTTCGATGTGTCAAAGTTAAAGAATTTAAAATATTTGAAGTATGAATCCGACGATTTGTCTCTACCTCAGGCAAGTGTCCATCACAATATCTGAAGTCTCTGGTTTTTCCATTGAATTTTTTTGAAATTTTTGAATCTAATTTCATTATGGTTATCACATATCAATTGAATGATTTGTAGATGCCATCGAGTCTGAGACACATGGAATTGGATGGAAGATTATGTTCCGCTGCTTCCCACGTCTCTCCCACATGTCTTCAAAAACTTGGGAAATTGCGGATATTGAGAGTGATCAAATTCAAAGACTTGAAAAAATTGCCTGAAAAGATAGGCGATCAAGTAAAAGCTTTGCAAGAACTCACTCTTTCACATTGCAAATCCATAGAAGAACTACCGAACTCAATTTCAAGCCTTCAATCATTAAGAGTATTGCAAATGGATTATTGTTCAAGTTTGAGGCACTTGCCAGAGAAGGTTTCAACTCTTCAATATTTAAAAGTATTGTGGATCGATTTCTGTTCGAGAATGACGCAACTGGCAGAAGATTTTGGATCATTGAAATCTTTAGAAAAAATTAATTTGCATGGTTATTTGAGGTTGAGGCAACTGGGTGAAGATTTTGGCTCATTGAGTTCTCTGCCAGAACTTCATTTGCAAGGTTGTACAGGCCTGAAAGCACTTCCTAACAATTTTGAAAATCTTTCATCATTGAGATTGTTGAATTTATCTTATTGTGAAAACTTAGAGGGTCTTCCTCATGGCTTGGGAAACTTATCATCCCTTATTGCACTATATTTTCACAATTGTCGTAGACTAAGAAATATTCCGGACACTATTGGACAATTGAAGCTCACGGACTCCTTCATGGTGATGTCACATTGTCTGAGTTTAACTGAATTACCAGATGGGTTTTGTAACCTATCCTCCATCATCCTACTTGACTTGACAGCGTGCAAGAATTTACCAAGGCTTCCAAATCGATTTGGGAAATTAGCAAGTTTAAGAGTTTTGTACCTCAGAAGATGCAGTAGCCTACAAGCGCTTCCAGAAGGTTTTGGTCAACTCAAGTATTTGGAGATATTAGACTTCTCAGGTTGAAAAAGCCTTGAAGAATTATGTAATGACTTCCATTGCCTCACATCATTGCATATCCTAGATTTTTATGGGTGTGAGAGTTTAAAGAAGCTCCCTGGAGATTTCCATCTCCTTGTCTCATTACAACTGAGACAACATTTGACGCTAATGTTTTGCGCCATGTTGGAAGGAAAATCGATGGACAATGTGTTGAAGGTAGAAGCATTAAAGACTGTGCACACCGAAGGAAGCGGAATGTTGCTGGATAGATGGGCAGAAATCCAAAAAGAAAGTCATCAATAATGTGCTTTCCAAGAGAAAGTGCTCACAGGGCAGGTGTGCACAACATCATCCTATTTACATTATTATCTTTCATATTAAATTTAACACTAATTACATTTTATTAAAAAGAAGCGATATCATCCTTCCACTGACTTTACGGGGTATCTCCATAGAGCAGAGGGAGCATATGGAAAAGAACATGATGTCACAATTGGAGAAAGATCTATGTCAATCCCCTTATAGAAGTGCATCCAACAGTTGGAGAAACATATTTTGCACTGCAAGTTTAGGGATTTTTTTGGGGCTAGTTGCCATAAAATGGCCTAAGCAATTGCAGATCTTGCACTTGAAAGAGATGTTTTAATAGTCCATATTTTGAGTCCATGGGAAGCCCTCGAGATAGAAATGATTATGTCCAACAAATTGTTATTTGAGCTTAGTCCAACACAATCTAGCACACGTGAATAAACCTCCCCTGTTTCTGCTATATGAGCCTAGATATTTGCACAGAGGATTGTTGATTTCTCCCACAACGTCTTCCTTCCAAAAGTGAAAGGGAAATTCACAAGCCTGATCCGAATGGTATCGGTGGCAATAGTAAAGGTGGATCTAACCAGTGTATTAACTCACACTGCAGAAAGTTCTACAGAATCTTTGCAACACAAAGATGTTTCATCAATCTCTCTGACCTCACTGTCTACTCTCTACTTCTCTGCTCTCCATAGCCTCTCTCACCAGTTTATACTCTGCAGCTATTCTACCACCATCCTTTTCTTTTCTCAGACAACTAATCATATCTCCAAGGGCTGAACTCTATAGGCCTCAGTTTCGGCCATTTCCTGAATTTGATTTTCCCTCCTTGAGATGTTCTTCAATCTCCAACTGTTCCACTGTTCATCCTCTTCCACTTATCATTTATGTTGGCTATCGTTGGACCTATTAAATTGCCGCCCCCTGCCTCCCCCCACCATAAGGCATTGTTGATTCGAAGTGCTTTAGCCAAAGAATGAGCCAAGACAATCTACAAATGGAGGATTGAAACATTGCTAATGCTTTGGACCAGAATGTACTTGCAGGCAAGCGTGATGGTAAAACTGTTTCTTCAGAGTCTGGTGTGACTTTGCCAGATTATACCACCTTGTTGGACAATGAGTTGGAAGATGAGAATAGTGTAACCCAAAAAATCAAACTCTTATTATTTAAGCTTCAAGAGGAAATAGAGGAGTTGAGAGAAAAACATGAACGGGTACTGTAGGAATTTATAAATCAACTGCCACAGAAGGGTTTTTACTGTGAAGTTTTTAAGGAACGGTTTGCCTTCATCTTCCAATGATATATGCTACAGGGTCTCTATCAATACTAGTGCAAGCAAAATTAAACCATTTCATGGTGCAGACTTTGTGAGCGGCCAAGAGGATATGGATGAAACATCAAACCAAAAAGCATCAGTTGAAGAATTTGGTAATCTTAATTCAATTGCCAAGAAGGAATCAGTGCAGGAAGCTCCAATCTTTCTTCATGTCCTATAAGTGGTCATTTGTTGATTCCTTTGGTGGTTGGCTTGTGCCATGTTAATGATCCTCTAGTCATTGACATGTGGTTTCATTGACTAAGTCACGCAGTTCATGGTTGATGGCCATGAAGTTCAGAAGAAAATTGTCAATGCCAAATGATGTGATAAAATTTGGGACAAAGTCAAGATGTAAGTTTGAGGAAATATAATTCTACATTCTAATTTAAATCAATTTGACCACTGAATTTCAAACTCAAATAAATTTAATCACTGTATTTAAATGAATTTATTCAGCTTCCCTTGAATTTTGCCTAATTTTGAACATCATGGATTAAATTTGGCAAATGCAATGACTTATTCTGTGTGTTAGTGTTTCTTTAGTATTAGGGTCGAGTTTCTTCTTATGTATGTTAGCATTTATGGTGAAGCCAACCTATGATTATTTCCCACTCTTAACATTGATGTGTATGAGGTGTCTGGAAACCATTTTGATCATAAAGTCAGCATGTCATGTATGATTATTTCCCGCTCTTAAAATCGATGTATATGAGGTGTCTGAAAACCATTTTCATCATAAAGTCATCATGTCATGTAATCATTTGTCCACCTAATGTAATATCTTGGGTTACTTTGAAATGATGAATGTTAGGGTGCAGTGACACCAACATTTATAGTGTTATGGGTTTACTCTTGATTATTATATGTGAGACTTACTATAATCCTATTACCTCTTTGTCTCTGTCTCTCTGTTTTGGTTTTGTCATCTAAACTTCACTGCTATCATATTCTTACTATTATCTTTCTTCATGTCCTTTAAGTCTAGTCTCAGTGCAGATTGGAGAACTAGATCTTAATTGTATGTGGTTACCTCTATGTATCTGAAACTTATCAGGCATAAAATAATCTTGAAGACAACCTCAAGATGCAGAGGATTAACTCTAAAGTTAAAACATCTTCTGTAAAACTATCATAGGGAAATTCTACTTGTAGTGAACAATCTGGACTGTTGTAATTGTCAATATCTCGGAATGTTCCTCATTTGAAGGCGGTACACTTGGTTCACAAATTTATGATCGATATATAGAGATGTAGCATTTAAAGTTCACATTGACCTGAACAACAGCATTTCTGGTGCCATTTTTTTATAAAATGAAGCCAATAGAATCTACAAGATGGAGGATTTAATAGGACCAATGATATTCAAGAGAATCTACAAATGGAGGATTGCAACATTGCTAATGCTTTGGACCAGAATGTACTTGCAGGCAAGCATGACGGTAAAATTGTTTCTTCAGAGTCTGGTGTGACTTTGCCAGATTATACCACCTTGTTGGCCAATGAGTTGGAAGATGAGAATAGTGTAACCCAAAAAATCAAACTCTTATTACTTAAGCATCAAGAGGAAATAGAGGAGTTGAGACAAAAGCATGAACGGGTACTGTAGGAATTTATAAATCAACTGCTACAGAAGGGTTTTACTGTGAAGTTTTTAAGGAATGGTTTTCCTTCGTCTTCCAATGATACCTGCTATAGGGTCTCTGTCAATACTAGTGCAAGCAAAATTAAACCATTTCATGGTGCAGACTTTGTGAGCGGCCAAGAGAAGATTGATGAAACATCAAACCAAAAAGCATTATTTGAAGAATTTGGCAATCTTAATTCAGTTGCCAAGAAGGAATCAGTGTAGGAGGCTCCAAGTTTATAGAAAGAAGAGCTTCCATGTTGTATTGCTTGGACTGTAGCTAAGTAGCGGCCAATGAACACTATGACTCTAACTAAGAAGTTACTCTACATGATCTCGTAAGTTCCAACAATTAAGGTAAATAATATTGGTTCAATAGTGATTGCTTAAATTGTTATTCAGGTTTTGTAGCAAGCCCGCTAACGTCCTTGTTAATCCACATCCCAATACATACTGGAATATATTAGGATTGTTATGTTATGTGGCAGATCTTTGTTAATTTCCAATAGTAAAAGGAAACAATACTGATTTCGTTGTAATTGGTTAAATTGTTATTCAAGTTTTCTAGCAATCCCACTAGCATCCTTGTTAAGCCACATACCAATACCTACTTGAAGATGGTAATTGTTCTCCCAATTAGTATTTCTAAACTTTTGCATGCTTCTCCTTGTAACATGTTGTTCTTGGATTTCGTGCATGAACTAGATAAGTCTTGGTGAGTTGCTTTTTTGTTGATGTGGGCATTGTTAGATACCATTGCAGATACTCACACGCACGAAAGAAAGGAGACAACATAAATTGTACACATTTTGCACTACTTATTGTATTAGACATATATAAGTGTACATTAGTATTTATTACTTATTTTAAAATGAATTTCCACATCATGTTCGCAATATTCACTTCCCCTTTGACATTGATGTTGACACTGCAATGAGTGTTGCAAGTGAAATGGTGACAGAATTGGATCTACTAGATCAATATGTGACAAATATTGCAGCCATGATTGATACATAAATACAAGCTCTTGTGCCAGAATGGAAACCCGCTATACCTTTTGTGGATACTGCTGAGGAGGAGATGGATATTGATTATCCTAGTTCTGCAATTGAAGATGATGTTTTGGAGATGCTCAGTGATAATGATAGGCCTTCTATGCATTTTTACTTGAACGCCTTCCTTCAGGTCGCAAGTATTGGTCTGATTCCCCAAGGTCTTTAGTTGCAGATTCTTACATGAACACTGCCTTAATGAATGCTTCTTCTAAAGAAGAAGGGCCAATGCATGGCAGATTTGATGAAGTGAACCATGTCTAGTCTACCTCAAGCAGTGCTAAACATCATCATAATGAATTTGATGATCACAAGAACAAAGGGGATGGTTTAGATATAAGTTAAAAGTTTCCCAACTCTGTAGGGAGAGGCAACTTGCAAGCAAATGCTGTGGTGATTGATAAAGAGAAAAATCACTCAATTTCTGAGGTCATAAAGAATATTGTGGTGGCTGAGGAGAAGATGTCAGCTGAAGATATGAATACTAACTGCAGTACTCAAGGGTGGTTTAAAAGAATGAGCCAAGAGAATCTACAAATGGAGGATTGCAACATTGCTAATGCTTTGGACCAGAATGTACTTGCAGGAAAGCATGATGGTAAAATTGTTTCTTTAGAGTCTGGTGTGACTTTGCCAAATTATACCACCTTGTTGGCCAATGAGTTGGAAGATGAGAATAGTGTAACCCAAAAAATCAAACTCTTATTACTTAAGCATCAAGAGGAAATAGAGGAGTTGAGACAAAAGCATGAATGGGTACTGTAGGAATTTATAAATCCACAGAAGGGTTTTACAGAGATCACAGACTCTGGGTGACTTTTGCCCTAGATTACACGGGTGATCTGGGCAAAAGCGCACCTTCCTTGCATGAAATTTTGAGGGACAGGCGCGCAAGGGTGCTCTGTTCCCCAAGTTTAGTGTGCCAAGGTACGTCTATGAAAAATACAGGCACACAAAGGCAGAGGTGAATTTTTTTTTTGGTTTTTTGTCTATTTTTTGGGTTTTTTTCTCTGTACTGATGGTTACCTGTGCTAATGACAAGTTATTGTGGAGGGAGCGGGACTGGCCCAAGATCCGGACCGCTCTAGTTGCTGATGCTAGGGCGGGATGTCAATTGTTTGCATGCGGCCTTCTGAAGTTTGTTGAAAATGAGTTTCTTCGGTCACAGGATTGTTTACTACGCTACATTATACAACACTGGCACAGGAGGCGCAACATGTTCGTGTTGCAGGGGACGAACTTGGTGATTCGTCTTGAGACGAATATCTACTTTGTGACCGGGTTATTGCCTCAGGGTGAGGCACTGAGGTACCCACTCTCCTCTGGGAGGGTGGACTTGGATAGATTCCAGAGGCGTCATTGCGGGGGGGCACCTCTTACCGAGGGATGCATTAGTATCACATCAGTTACAGATGTTGTAGAGCAGTGTGCTCTGGTAGTGATCGTTCGACTGGTGGGGTTGTTTGCTCCACATTGAGCATCTGGCCCGGAGGTTGGAGTTTTGTGCCGGTTGAGGTCCGGGCATTTTTTTGACTTCGCCCACTTTTGCTTTGATGGTATGGTGTCGCAATTGAATGAGGTCCAATGTGGATCGAAGTCATTTGCGTACGCCAGTATCCTATGTAGCATCATGTATAAGAGGGTGGTGCTATTGAGGCTAATGGTGGCGGTGCCTATTTGGGGGCCACGGGAGCCATGTATGAGGAGGTGGGCTTTAGTGATGCCGCAGGGTGGTGGTGGCATGGTGGGGCATTATTGGAACGCCACGACAGAGGCCTGGTTCGAGGCCAACCCACAAATGTTCTTGCCATACCTGTATGCGGGAATGGACTTCGAGGGTGACCCAGACATGGGTCTCCCTTTTGTTTATGTTTTGGGACTTGTAGGTATGGTGTATATGTTTTTTTTGCATTTTTTTGAGTATGCATGTACCTACGTGTTTCGCTAGTGACACTGACATTGTTTTGGTTACTCGTGCAGATGTTGCTAAGGTGGGTCAACTCGTGGCCCGATTGGTGGGCTACGATCCTCCGTGACGACCTCGAGGTGGTCAGGGAGGAGGTGATGCAGGTGGACCAGGGGGTGGTGTCGGTGGACCTAGTGGAGATGGTGCTGGCCCCTCAGGTGAGGGTATCAGCTCGACTGCTGCAGACGTTGCGGCCGAGCAAGCTCGTGCTGATGCGGCAGAGGCGCGCATTGCAATACTGACAACTCAGGTGACTGCTCTTGAGGACTTCTAGGGTCGACTGGACCACTTGAACCAAGGTATGCCTGCTTGAGGTTTCATGGATGACTTCAAGGAGGTCTGGTTAGAGACAGTGATGGTCCGCGAGAGGTATTATCGGCCCACTCTACGTTGGGTGGCGATCGCAGTTGTCACAACAACTCTGGTGGTGTTACCGAGAGCTGTGGTGGGTCCAGGTGCCCTGCTTGAGGGGGTACCCCCCTAGAGAAGTTTTGTACACAGGGAAAGCACCCATTATGAGGATGCTTCCCTTATTTTTGACAACTTTTGTATCTTTGGGCTGGCTATTGGGTCGGCGACACTATTTTTTGTACTCGAATATACATATTTTTTGGTATATATATATGAGAGATATTTTTTGGGGATCTACATGATGTATCACCTGTTTCGGTTTATGTATTTTTTTATGCTGATGTATATCTATATTTTTGGTTTTATGTATGATGGTTTATTCGAGATGCATTCCAGTTTAGGATATTGTTAGCTATGCGATCAACTTTTTGGTTTTGACTCCTTGGTACATGTGAAAATATGAAATAGTCAAATTGTCTGCTTAATATTTTGGCACACAAATATTTTCTAAACAGATGTGTATCTCTTGTCTCAAATTTTTGGTTTAGTTGTGATAATACTAACTGGGAATCGAGGTAGATATGCATACAACAAATGCCCCGATGGAGAGCGTCGCACATAAGTCTGATGAAGGCGTTGTATTCTGCCTGATTGTTTTTTGCTGAATTGATACACACCGTTTGAACAAAGAGGTGATCGGTCAGGGTGGTAAATGACCCAGGCAGCCGCGACTAAATTTTGAGACCATCTCGATGCTCCATCAGCAAATCCGAAATAGGGTTCATTTTGGTGATCCATGGTAATACTTTGAGCACTTTTAAATAAGTCTTCGGATCAAAAAATTTAAGTGGTTGGGGTTTTGTGTACTCTCACTTTAGGGGAAGGGCCGTCGAGGCCCTTATGGGTAGAATTTCTTGAGGTAAAGGCCGTTGATGGGGTCAGTGAGGCAAGTCCCATCTAGTTCTATCAAGATGTATGCCCCATGTCAGAGGCAGTGTTTAATGATGTAGGGTCCTTTCCACAAGGTTTCGAACTTTCCTGGCTCTAAGGCCTATTTTGCGACATCATAGCAGAGGACTAATTATCACTTGATGAATGAGCGAGGGGTGATGTGGCAATCGAATGATGCTTTTACCTTTTTCTTGTGGGCCTCGTTGTGTTGCAGTGACTGACATCGATTTTTGTCGACAAGCTCTAGTTGTACTAGGCACTGCTCTAGAGGCTAGGTGTCATTGAGGAGTTCGATGGCGGCATGAAAATTTGGGATTTTGCGGAAATCAATGCAAACGCGTAAGGTACCTTGGTTTTTTGTGACAGGAATATGGTGGAAAACCTAGGATGGGGGGGAGGCAGTAATCCTATCGCCAATATGAGCTGATACAAATTGTATATGGTGGATTTTGTCATCGGCGTTTGGCGGGGGAAGAATATTTGTAATGGGATTCTGTATGAGCGCAAGGTTGGGTTCCCCGCTAGGATGGTTGATTTCCAGTAGGTGAAAATTGCACCTGCCACAAAGGTGCCTGAATGTTTCCATTAGCGGGCATGAATCTGTTGTGTGATTTTGGCTGGTGCAGATGGTGCACGGTATCACTAAGCCAACGAAGTATATAGTGTGGGATTCTATGCTACTCATTATTCCTGATGTGGATGCTTAGAAAGGGTCGGTCGTAGAAGAAGTTGTCTTCTGCTTCCATTTCTGTATTGTTGACTTAGGTGCGTCTACCTCTTTGGTGGAGTGTAGACTCAACGCAGCTCTTGCTGCTCTCAGATTGGAGATATGTACACACTTAAACGTATGATGAAAGTGCGAAAAAATTCAGCAATAAGTGCGCGTGATATTCTCTTGATTTGAGAGAAGTTTTTGAGGGAGAGAAGAGGCTATGCAGAGACTGTTTGCAAGGGGTTTCAGTTCTCTGCATTGGTTGAATTGATGATCGTTTAGATCACATAGGCCGCATGTTATCTTAGGCTTGGCCAAGGTTACACTTTGTTGGTGTGTTGTCTTATCTAGCTTGACACGTCAGTGCGGGGATGGGGACATTGACCCGATAATGTATTTTTTATGCCATTCCCGGAGTTCATCCTATCTCTTCTCTATGGAATTAATCATGTCGATGGTGGGACAAATTTGCGAGGCATAAGTACAATGTCACTCATAATAATTACCCTAACAGATCAGGCAAAATACCCTTGATATGAATGTTTCATCAAGTTCAGTTTGAGGTATGATGGGGAACCAGCGTCGGAAGGTTGCTAAATCAGGGCAGTGGACGACTACATGGTCTGTCTTTTTGCATAATGTACATGTTGGTCATCCCTACGAAGAGCAGTTGGGGTTAACTAGGAGTTCCTTGGTGGGTCGTTCTTCAACTGTCAAGAACATGATGGATGCGCTCATCTCATCCGCTTGGGTCATGGAGCTTCCTGTGGACTCGGCATCCATGTCGTCTTCTTGGGAAAGGCAGACTATGGCTGAGCGAAGGCTAGCAAGGGCTAGCAAAAAGTGAGGTATGTAGTGAAAATTATCCAAAAGGTGATTGTTGGCACATAACGGGCATGTGAATTGTGTTGCCCGTAGTCCCATGTAGTAAACCATTTTAATTGGATACCATCTATGGATGAGCTCCAGGGTTGCACACTCTTCGAGAAAGTGGCCACGTTCGTCGCATAGCATACAACGTATAATGGGCATAATCGGGGGTCTTTCTACAACTCTACGTTCCTCTTGTAGGTATATGATGGTGCGAGGCTCATCGCCGACAGACTAGGTGGAGGGGTCCTCTTGATAGGATCGTTCAATCGCATGTAAGGCATCCCTACATCATGGTTCTCTGGGAAATGGTGGGTATAGTGCCCATAGTTGCTACAGAGAGCACATGCGTGATTTGTACGTAGTGCTTTTCCTTTACCTTTGGTGGTAGGTTCCTTTTTTTGGGAATGCAGTGTCGAGCTGTCTGTTTTAGAGCCATGGAGTGGTTTTAATTCATCGAGCTATAGACATATATGGGTAGGATGGCCTATTACGTCGCATATGGCGCACACTGGTGATTCCCGTTGAATGGCGGGGGTCACCATCTTCTTTCCTCTCTTCTCGGTTTTCTTCGTCGTGATCACTAGTTTAGCAATGGGAACTTCCCTTGTGGGGTTGGTCTCGACCATTTATTGGATGGGTGGGGGCTCCTCGGGCCTGAGGGGCTTCAACCCTGTGGAAATAACGTGGGTGGCTCCTGTTCCGGAAGGAGGAATGAGGTACCAAACAGGGAATGGCAACTATATGTTGGGTAATACCAGTGTTGCCAAAACCTGTTGGGAGACGAAGCCAGCTGGGGGGTAGAGGAAAGGGGTTTGGGAGGCAGCGTGGGCTAGAGAGGCTGCTATGGCTGATGCCTCAATGTTGTTACTACTTGAGTCCATGTCCTGAATAGCCTCGGCACGTGATGTCGACATCATGCATACCGGGGCCCTTGTGACATTGGGTGATACCTCAGGGATAATGGGAGGATCTCCTAGGAGTGACCCTAGAACAGACGACAATTTGAATTGGCCAGGGCCATATTTTTGGTACTTTGAAAGACCATCCGAGGCTGTATCTACATAGGGTAGAATTACATCCATGTTGGTTAGGGGACGCTTCTCGCTGTGTGTTATCTAGTCTACAGTAATGATGCGGTCCTCGTGGGGGAACATCATAATGTGAAAGATGGAGGAGGCTATGGTGGACATGGCATACATATAACTCTGCCTGAGGAGTATATTGTAATCCAAGTGAGCATCCAAGATTTCAACATCTATGTGGACCGTCTTTTTGGCTAAGCAGACCGAGACATTTTGGTAGAGGCCGACATGGGTCGAGGGACGACCGTCATACGCTCGAAGTGTTATGACCGAGGGTTTTAGTTCGGGAGAACCCAACTTCTGCCAAACATTTTTTGACATGATGCATGTCAATGCACCCTCGTCTATGAAACATCGGTGAATAGTGATATTCTGTACTGATACTGGTATCTGGAAGGTGACCATGGAAGGAAATCGGGGGGTGGTTTTGTCTAAGTCAAAAGCCATCAGGCGCGTATCGGCAGGGTTGATAGCGCCTAATGTGGAAATTAGGGCTTTCCATTGTTTCAAGCATCACTATAGTACTTCCAGAGCTCACATAGCAGCAGGAGCTTGAGCTAAATTGTCCACGATGCTGTAATTATGGGTTGCTTTGGAGTAGTTTCCTGCTCGCCTATTGGGTCCCTTTGCCATATTTGGGAATGGTTCTATAAGCATCTTTGAAATGGTCAAAGGGGCAATCGGCGCACTAGTACTAGCCCATGACGTAGTGGTGTCTGGTGGGGTGTCGTAGTTACAATTCCATGTTTGGAAAAACATCTCTTCCCTAGTCATGTAGATCTCATGGCTACTTTTCCTGGAGTCGTCTGGGTTTTGCTGTTGAGTGCTGACCGTCCCTTGGTGGGGGAAAGGTTCTTGCATCACGACAGGTTGCTGGGAAGATCCTCCTTGTCCTCAGTTACTCTGTAGCTTTTTTAGCTCAGGGAGATCGGGACAGTGGTGAGTATAGTGCCCGTACTCTCTACATATCAAACAGGAATGGTTTGTTCGAAGAGGTGGCCTTTTGCTCTGCCGTTGGGCATTGCTTGGCTCTTGGTTTTGATTCCGGTTGGAGTTACCTCTAGCCTGGGATTGCTGTGGGTGCTGCTGGTTGCTGCCCCCCTGTCCAAGGTTCCCTTTTGGCTTGTTTTTGGATTATTTCTTTACCAAGTTAGGAGGGTAGTTCTCCAGGTTATACTGGTGTGGTTGGTTATGGGATGGCTACACAAATTTCACCTATGCATTGGTTTGCGTAGGTGGGTCATGTGCTGGGGACTAAGCATAACATTGTCCTGGGTTTGACCATTGGAGGGGAGTTCTTCCGTCAGTTTTTCTTTCTACGTACTGGGTCCCCTCAGCCGGAGGATAAGGTCCTTCGTGGTGATACACTTGCGCCCTATTAGTCAAATTTTGCTAAGGCATATGATGAATTTGAAATCCGGGTTGAGACATGTTCTGGGTAGAACTACATGTGTAACCGGGGTTTTGACTGCTGTTGCCTAGGTAACGTTGGGTCATTGACCCAATTAGCCTGTTTGCAGAGTTTTACGCGCGTAGAAATTCTTGATAAGTTTGCAGACGCAGGGAATTAGGCAGGATGTTGTAAATGTATCCTTACTGTGTATAAATCAATTCAAGCTTTTGGGCTTTACTGATTTCATCTTCTTCGGATGTGGGGTTTTGCTATGCCACATCCTTTGAAATCTCCACCATAAGAGTTTTCAAGAATAAATCTAAGAGGACCCAATCGTCGAGTTTAGCTTTACATAAACTGTGACACCGCCTCCATTCATGCAGATGGTTTGAGATATAGATGGCGAGGGTTTGTCTAAAATGAGTCAGTAATTCCATTCCCGAATCATGGTGAATGGGTAACTAAAAATATGTGAGAAATGCGGTAGCAAGGGCACTAAAGGTTCCATGTGAAGAAGGAGGTTGCTCCACATACCACTTCGCGGCTACTCCTGTAAGAGTGCATTGAAATAGCCTCAATTGAATAGCGTCGTCGATGATACTGTTCGATGAGCACCATAGGTGAAAGGTCATTACATGACTACCTGGGTATTTTGCTTGTTTGCCTTCAAATTTTGGTATATCCAAAGGGAGCTTTGTGGGCATGGGAGGCCATGAAGGATAGTGTGTGATGGGGTCATTCCTTAGCTTGGTTAAATCGGGTAGATTCAACGAAGCTAAGAAAGGTTACTGGGAGGTTGATGCCATTGCAATGTGTGAAGACACAAAGTTCTGGTTAGAACGAGGGTTAGTCTGTGACGTACCCTGCTGTGTATTCAACTGGCTTCTCGAATGGGATGCACTCCCTTTCCCGCTATGGTTTGAGGGGGGAGTGGCGTGTGGTGTGGTGTTGGGAGACCGACTAGGGTTCCCAACTATGGCTGCTCCAATGAAGGATGAACCAATGACGGTGGCAGTGTTCTGTCTTTGACGCTTAAATGGCGAAAGACCTGGAACCCCTCCCGGTAATAAGGGGAGGTCCAAAAGACACCTTGATGGATGAGGTTCTGTTGGGACCAATCAGGTCTTGACCAGGTTAGGTTTTGGAAAAATTTGAGAGGATAGAGTCTATGATCAAAGCAAAAATTATGGCCACATACATAAAAAAAAGAGAAAATAAGATAAATTTTCCCTTTAAATTAATCTATGTGATCAATCAAGCAAAAAGTGGTTTTTGTTTGTTTACTTATGATGCTCAAAATCCTAGAAGACTTATTGCGTCCTCACACACTCAAAAGTAATTGGGCCTTGAGAAGATTTATTGCGAGTGCTGGCACAACCTCCTGTAAGAGCTGGCGACGCCCCCAGTCAGTCGAAGAGAATCCACCAATGTAAGGGTAGAGGGTCGGGCGCTTGCCTGCATCGTCAACTATAGGGTAAAGGATGCCCTAGTTTTTGGCCACTAAGAACCACTATCCCACTTGAGCATTCGAGTCTTGGGCTTCTCGGTAGTTAGCTAACAGTACTAAGTATCAGCCGAGTTAGGTAGCCCCAACTGATACCGCACGCACTGCGCCTAAGCCTAATCCCCTCTAAATCGAGTCTCTGCCGTGCTCAGGTTTTCTTGTCCATGGGCTGATAGGTGGATTTGAAGCTCCCTAAATACACAACTTCTATGTTTCAATATGAAGTATGATCAAGGCGGCTTATTGGATGCCTACCCCCTTGATCCTAACTTAAAATATAAATTCTTTTGTGGCCCCTGTGGGGAGAATTTAGTGAGTTTGGTTAAGTTAGTTTTAGGTGTCTTACTTTGCTTAGTGGGTGAGTGTGTGTGAGCATAAGGTGAAAAACCACATATTTTGAACGTGTTGATATCATTGATCCTTTACAAAATCCCCTATTTAAACTATGTTATATTGTTCCTGGCTCAAATGGAAAACATGTGCAGATAATGAGCCACTTTCAAATTTTCCTAGTTAATATATGCAACTAACTATAGGGAGATGGTGAATTGTGAATATGGAGCATTCATATGCTTACCTAGGATCACCAGAGGGTGCAAAAGTAGCAGAGATTACTTGCTCTTCTATAGACAATTTGATCCTAGTCCCACAATTCCTAATGCAAAAATTGAACTAAGCTAAACAATTTCTACACTAAAGGAAAAAAAACTAGCTATGCATGCGTGGTCTTGGGCCACTTACTTGGACTATTTATCTAGGTGTGAATACTAAAAATTTGCAAAACATAATTTTTTCAGAACACAGGTTAATTTTCCCCCTACTTAAACTATGTAAAATTTTTGCAAAAATCAACTTGAACCAACGACTAAATCTAAGCCTATAGAAAACAGCTAAAAGTGAGTTCTAACAAGCTGTGGGGTATCACAAGAAGTGCTGGCAGATACATTAGGGGCTTCCAAACACCTTACAAGCAGAAAAATATAGAATCTTGGGAGAAATTTCTCATTCCGTGAATTGTGCGCAAAAGGCCGTGACAGGTGCACTTTCCTGCGGACTGGTCAGCACTGAACGCGGGCCCTGCACGTCTGTGAGGAAAAAATGCGCGCAAATTATTGCAAGTAAAAAAGTTAGGAGCTTCTCTTCTTCAGTATATCACTCAAAGTGAATCTAGGGACTGCAAGATAGATCAGAGGACTATCAGCTCCACTCTCCAGCATAGACAAAGGTCTCCTACAAAATAAGGCACAAACACATAAACTTGTAAAATGTTAGTGGAGTCGCCAATCTTGTTGTGGTGGATTTGGTGCATGTATGTACGAAATTTCACCAGTTTAAAGGGTGTGGTTCGGCCCTTTAAACTCTAGCTACCAAGCAGAAAGTGGTGGAGTTCAAAAGCATACAATCTAGAGGAAAAAGCATGCAAATGTATACTCAAATTAAACTAAAACTAAAACACAAACATATGGAAGCTATTGAAGAGAGTCAAACGATAATAGTGCAAATAATGGCTCTAGTACCCTTCTTATTAAACGTTTGATACGAAGAAGAAATTTTACTCACTTGCCAAAGGGCCTCTAGACACTGGTTCTAGGTCTCGATGCAAGGATGTTGTTTTCAAAGCTCACCTTGGTGCAAGCTCCCTCTCTCTCTACTGTGATGGACTAATATTGTTGGATGGCCAACAATCGAGTCCTCTATATCTCCAGCTTCGGGTCACACACTGCTGGTATTGCTTGGGAAATTCTGGCTAGCATAACAATGTGATCACCCATTCCTCATCTCATGGTGGCTTTATATAGTGGATTTCAAATCCTCCTTCCCTCCCTCGGTACATGGTGGATGGTGACCCAAGGGAGAGGTATGATTCCATTATGTGCTCCAAATATTATTTTGTGTGCTCACATAGTGTCTAAGGAGGCACTGGTGGCTGTCCTTAGGCAGCTTCATGTAAGGAGAAACTTGTCCTTTGCTTTGTGTGGTCTCGGAAAGCGACATTTTGCCACTTTCAGGAATGCATGCTTATCGGGCAAAAAGGTGCGCAGAAGGTGCTCTTCTCGAAGGATAATGCGCAATCATCATTTAAGACTAGTTCAAATTTGATTTTCTCAAAACCTTAGAAATTTTAAATAATTTCTTGATTCAATAATTTCTTCCTGTCCTGTAAATCCTTTGGCTTGACGTTAATTAATGGCATCTTCTGTTGTATGATTTTCTAGTGTTAAGAGTAGAAAAGTGAATTTGCTTGTAGTTTTCTTTGGTTTTCTTCCAGCTTTGGCAATGGTAGAGTGTTTTGAAGGTGAGATATGAACTTTATCAAACAAAAGAGGATAAAATGAGTTGAGGAAATGACGTTTTCATTTTATAACATCAATAAAATATCCTTTTTTTCATTTAGTGAAATCGTGATCTTTTAAGAAACACTTTTCCTTTTTTGAAAGAATTGACAATGTAACAAGCTTTTGAAAGAAGACAAATTGTCTTTCTTTATTTTCCTACCTAAGCTAGCTCTCTTTAAAAGATAAATTGTATGATGGAAATGATCCCTTTTTCTCCTTCTTTATGATATAATTTGGACATTTATGGTGGCGAAATGTCCAAATGAAAGACACCTAAACATTGACCTAGGTGAAATCATGGTGAATGACCTAAGACTCTAGATGATAATGGAGGACGTGACTCAATAAATGACAATGACCATGAATAAAATGGAGGGAGTGGATTTTTTTTAAAGACCTAAACCTATCCAAAGAAATTTTTTTTATTTGAAAACTGACTTGAAAATATAAAATTTTGACCTAGGACCACTACTAAGAAATTCAGAAATAGTATATTTGATCACTGAATATGAACACTAACACTAGGGATAAAGGAACATTCCTTGATGACTTCCCCCTATTAAAATCCCCATGAGAATCCAAATATGGGGTATTCCCCCATGACATCGTGATAGTCAAGGTGAAGTTATCCCAACACCTTCCAACCTAAGTCAAAATAGCAATGCTAGTGGGTGAAATTAAGGATGTTGTCCCACCCCTCCCATGTAGTTCCATGTATTTTTACAACCCCATCACCCATGTGTGAAGCATTCGGTCAAGCAACTAACCTTTCCCTATACCCACTATCATGTCATTATAATTTACAACGTGATTTTAATTTGAGGTTTAAAAATTTCTTTAGACGATAGTATGTAATTAAAACCAAACCATAAGTCGTTAACTCATCACATGCAATTGCATCTGCGTAGTTCCTGCCATACTCAATGATCATCAATAATATTTGATTCATAATATTAGTCACCAATATAATTTTGTATGCTTACATTAGAGAATTTTTTAGGTCTAATATGGGCCTCCTAATTAATATTATAAAATAATAGTGAAAGTAATAAAATAAGATTAGATCATATCATCAAATTTTGGAGGGAAAAAAGGAAAAACTATTTTTTCAACTCATATTTTCAACTTATCTCCCTACGATTTTACTCAAATTTCGAGTGGGAGTACTCGTTGGATGCATAATTAAAATTTGAATCAAAGGAGTGTCCTTGTTCCATAGTTTTGATGGACCCTACCACACGAAAAATGTGAAATACACGAAAAAATGTGATTTCAATCACTTTTTTCATGTATTTCACATTTTTTGTGTAGTAGGGTCCATCAAAAGTATGAAACATGGGTACAATTTGGATGCAAAAATAAATTCTACATCGAACAAGTTCTCCCACTCGAAATTTGAGTAAAATTGTAGGGAGATAAGTTGAAATACGAGTTGAAAAGATAGTTTTTTTCTTTTTTCCCTTCAAAACTTGATGATATAATATAATGTTATTTTACTCAAATTTTGAGTGGGAGTACTCGTTGGATGCAAAATTAAATTTTGAATCAAAGGAGTATCCTTGTTCCATAATTTCAATGGACCCTACCACACGAAAAATGTGAAATACATGAAAAAATGTGATTGCAATCACATTTTTTCATGTATTTCACATTATTTGTGTATAGGGTCCATCGAAAGTATGAAACATGGGTACTCCTTGGATGAAAAATTAAATTCCACATCCAAAAAGTACTCCCACTCAAAATTTGAGTAAAATTGTAGGGAGATAAGTTGAAAATATGAGTTAAAAAAGTAGTTTTTTCATTTTTTTTTTATACTTTTACTTTTTTACTCCAAAAATGTTGAATGATCCCCCATGGTTTACATCATCATATTGAATCTTATTGGTTCTTATAAAGTTTATTTTTTTCTGTACATTTTTCTTTGGAAGCCCATTTTTTACGTCAAAATTTCTCTAATGGTCATCATCATGAAATAATTATCGACATCTTTGTAACTAAGAGCAAGAAATAATGTAAATAGACACATAATGAATGCATCATATGATTAGACATAGTCATGAAACACATCCATCACAATTACTATGATCATAACATCAAACTAGAAAAACAATTATTATCACATCCCCTCATAGTATTAAGAGTTAAATAACTCAATCCTCAACTTGAGGTCCTTAAAGAATAATGTATCAAGGATAATTTCATATTAGGTTTAAAAAACTAGAGTGAGCACTACATTTTAGAATTTATTTGTGCACATTAATGATGAGGATTTTTTTGTTTATTATGAACTGATACTAGTTGTCTCTTAACATGAAGATTACATCTCTCATGTACATATAGGGACTCCCAAATACAACTCCACATACATGAATTGGAACTACACCCAATTCTACTCCATTAATAAAATCACCATTGACATAAAATTTAATTTACATTGTTTGGTTAGCTTTATCTCTGCCTCATTTTTTTCCAATTCCAATGGAGATGAATAGGATATTTGTAATTAACCTCTAGTCCAAATTTTTGGACCAAATTCACTATTGTGAAATTCACCTTATGATCCTAAGTTAAATATAGCATCAAGTTTTTTCTTCTTGACCCATATGTTTATAAGAAAGTGCTTGATCATGTTCTTCTCTTCTTGTTGCTAAAGGCTACTTAGATTCACCCACTTCTACATCGATGTGCAAAAAATAATCTCATCCACGTCTAAGTTTCTTTCCACCTAATTGGTCAAATATGTGGCTATGCAATTTTTCATTTTCACATCCTTCTAATGGTTCTTTAGGATGAGTTTTGGATGCAATTCTCAACACCTCTTTTGTGTGGACATTAATGTTGGAGTGGTTTCTAGGATATTTTCACTAGTGTGATGTGGTTGTAGCCTTCTTGTCACTTCCCCCTTTCCACTTCTTATTTCCCTCCTTTGAAGCTTCTTAATGTTTTTTTTGGCTTTAAACCAATTACTCCCTTTTTTCTAGTCTTTGTTTTATAGGGATTGTGCCTATACAAAAGCCTCATCCATAGTTATGGGTTTGAACAACATTACCTTCTTTCATAGATGTATATGCAGACCCCCCAGATACTTGAGAAATACATTTGGGTTCTTGGGAGAGATACCCAACATTATTTCCATCTTCGTTAGTTTTTTCGTGTAGTCCTCTACACTCTATCCATGTATCTACCTAAAGTAATGTTACTAGATCCACTAGTCCTGTACATACAGGACATGGTAGAATTGGGAATTTATGATAGTTTTAAAATCCTCCCACTTAGTTAGTGGAGGATCTCCATTATAAGCTAAGGGTTTATTTTTTTCTTTCCCACTAGGTCAGGGCATGGCCCTCTCATTTCAAATGAGAAAATGAAATTTTATGTTCCCTGTTGACCATGTCAGCCCCCATTAAATTTTTTTTTTGGCCATTAGCCCCGCTTTAACTTTTCAAATTACCTATTGTGACCTCTCTCTGCCTCCAAATTACGTTTCTCAAGTCCAAAAGCCCGCATCTAAAATTATCTAAGGATCAGCCCTTTTTGGCCCTAGCCCCTCTAATTTTCTATTCCGCATGACCAAAGACCGTAACCATGCATCAGGCCGAAAGACGCTTATTGAATGTATATCGGACTCATCCTGGGCCGTCCGATGAAACCATAAATCGGCGGTCCGTAGCCTATCCCTGCTCAGTGTTCCCCACGCCTGCTCCCATTGCAAAAACCAGGCGATATCTATCGCACCGCCCATCGGCGGTAGGCGATAATTCTTGTTTGGCCAGTGATTCCATACGGTGTTTGACAAGTGTCCCCGCGTACGGTTCTAACACCACCATCCATCGCGTGTTATGTTTTAGTAAAAGACACACAGCGATATGAACGTGGGCCGTCAGATCTGAGAGCCCTCATCCAACGGCGGTCGATGTTCAAAGCTGCATGGATATTAAGCTAGGTGTACAGTGTCCCGGGCCCGCCATTCTTTTTCTTCCGACGCTCTTTCGACCGTCGATCTCCTCCCGAGATCGGACGGTCAGGATCTACTCACCCTCGCTTTTGACCAGCCCCACTGTCAGCGCTCCACATCACCCTTCCCACATGGTCTTCGTATGTCCACCCGTCACCCTCTCCACGTATGCATCGTGTTTTCTCTCCTCCCGTATATATCCCAGGCATAGACCAAAAATTCATTTGTTTTACCTTGTAGACCTCCGCCCGGTCCACTTATTATTATTTCGTTGTGTGTTCATCGCCACCCTGCATACTTCCGCCTTCTCATCACATCACTCTACTACACAACCATCTCCATTCAACCCCACCACACCCACCATCCCTGTGCCTGATTTTTCTTTAACATGTTTGTGGGTTTTGCAGGTTTATAGCGATGGAGAACTATCATAATTCATGGCCACCATTACAGAAGTCGAGGCCGCTTTAAAGGACTATTGTTCAGTGGCTGAATTTATGGAAGAAATCTTGGGTAGCTGCTGAGACATGACTTCTATTAAAAGAAGAACGAGTGGAAATCTATCAAACCCTCCAGAGTAACTCAAAAGGTAGATTTCACAGATGGAGATTTTAATGTTGCGGCAAAGAATATCCATCGGAAATCAAGAAATGCAGCGTCCTGCATTAAAGATCTTGGATTTTAATTCAAATGTTAGAAGGCAGAGGGTACCCTGCATAGAAAACAATACCCTCCAGGTTTTATTTCAGCAGGATTTTCCTATCTGGAAGGACATAATGTTTATTCGAATTTATCCTTGTACCATGTCCTTGAAGAAGATTTTCATCCCCAGCTCATTTATTTCTGGAAGCCAGTATAGAGTGCATACAGTACAGCATAGTTACTCAGCAGCATAGGCGCGAATTTTTCCGCCATTTTGTTTAAATTAGGAAAATTAAATGCTGGTCACCTACCTCTTTTACTAGATTTTTCGGCCTCTCAACTATAAAAACTATGAGGAAACTCATTGTAGGGGTTCCAGATTTTTATCAGAAAATTGTGCAGTGAAAGACTTGGGTATACATTTTGTAAAAGCTCTTGTATGAAGGCTCAATGCCCATAGGGTCTCAGTGAGGAGGAGTTCTATCTGTTTTAGAGGATTCTGGTCTTTGATATTTCACAGTATGTAACCTTCTCTAATGTGTTTAATACAACATTTCATTTTATCCATATTCTTGTATCATGTACTGGAATGCGAGTGGCTCACTGATTTTAGGTAAGGATTTATCCTAGTTGATACCCATACTTGGATCAATCAAGCGCTTTAAATATGGCTCAGGCATGATATACTGTTCCATGTTCATTTCATCCATATTTCTGATATATTAGTTACTCTGGGAGGGTGCTTTTAAAACGCCATTGTCATGTATGGATTCTTAGATTGATAAGCCCATATATGGTTCTGTTGTGTATTTGGGTATCAGCCCAAGGGCAACTAATATCTTCTTATATTTCTTTCACCACATACACCTTCTGATAATTTAATTTATGTGACATATTACTCGAATCGGCCCTCTTTACAGTAAATTGTCTCTTAATTGTCTGATGCTTTAATATTGGAGCTTTGCATTTTGTCTCTCTGCAACATTACTTTCCCTGTGACAGTTTCTGTAAATTCTGGTCCCATTTAAATCCATTTCCTTGTTTTACAAGAGATAGCAGGAGAGCTTTGGTTAACACCCAAGTTATATATTATAGGCTCCTTGCTATGATAAGATGTCCTATGCACTAGTCTATGGCAAATCTAGGCTGTCTCTAGGAGCGACAACATTCCCCATCTATATGGTGAACATTAAAATAAAAATCTAAATGATGTAACCAATGATTTAATTTTCAATCATCTATATAACCTTGATATGGTTTAATATCCACCTTTTCTTCCATCTTGAAAATAAATTATGAATGGTTCACAACACTCAAACTCGACTTCTCTTTTTTGGGTTTCATGGTCTTATTCTCTAGTTCTTCTTGACACTTTGATTTTCGCTTTAGCATAATATCTAAGTAGGAATATCCATTTTATCTGAATGACTTGAGCTTATTAGTTACAACCACCATGAAGAGGCTCGAATTATAGTTTATATTTGTGACTTGTGCTTCCAACCATGGGGTTTTATGGCTTTCTTCCTATATTGATTTCATTCCATGCAACTTCACAATAAAGAAAACTACTCTTATACCGATATGATTTGTAAATTGCCATGATATTCTACTAGATAGTTTTTCTCAACAAATTTATGAAAATAAACCAAAATATATACTATGAAGAGTTAATTCCTTTTAGATTTTAAATTTATTATTATTGTTTTACTATTTATATATTCAATAGATAATATCCATAATATAGAGAATAGATAAATACAATAACTTAAAAACCATAATGAAAACCATGATATGCTCTGGAAAACCTTGTAGAAGAAAACCAAGTTGGAATGTGAGGTTACACTACTATCTATTTTTTAGAAAGGTAATTATCTAAATACAAAGGAGACAGATCTCTATATGTAGTTTCCAAAGACCTATTACTTGTCATTTTCTATAGAATACACACCCCTTTTTTATGCTTTGTCTATCTCTACACTCAAATAATTTTCTCTACTATTGAATAAAATTCAACCAAATAGAATGGAACTCCTTTTCCTCCTAGTGACCTAGTTATAACACAACCTAATAGTCAACTAGGGGTTAGATTTGACCCATTCAAACCTTAGCATGAGTTACAACTCAACCTTCTATAGTATTCTTCATCATTTTCACATGGATGTCCCCGTTTCCATGAGTAACGAGGCCTAACTTGACATCCTCTAAAATTATGGAGGTCAATCATAATATGTCAACTTCTGAGAAGCATAAAATTTGCACCCAAACTCCAACCAACACAATTTTTTCACAACTGGAAAGTTTTTCAGACGCAAAATTACTTCACTTCATTTGGAACTTAATTAGGAAAATTTTAGCCCCAAAAATTTCATTGACATCCTCAAATTCGCCCTATAAGTTTCATACCCTAATTCTCCAAATTGGGTCCTCTTGTAAGTTGATTCCTTCAAAATTTTCCACCTTGTACACATCAAGATGTTTGAAAAATTATGCAATGATCTAATCTGTATCATTGACAAGGTCTTAAAAATATTGTAAGAAAAACAACTATATGTAAAATCTTCCAAGTTTTACTTTAAGGTTTAAGAAGTGGAATATTTGGTTCATTTTGTATCTCATAATGGTGTCAAATTGGACCTTAAAAAAATTAATTCCATGATCAAATGGATAATCCCCAAAACCTTGATGAAAATTAAATGATTCTTAGGATTGAAAATATATTACCACAAGTTTATTAAGAATTATAGTCAAATATAAACACCTATAACAAAATTATTAAATAATGATCATTTTCATGGACTATAGAAGCAACCAAATCCTTTGAAAAAATTAAGTCTATGTGTATGATTCATGTCCTAGCCACATATGACTTAATAAATTTTTTTTGTGATGCCTTAGTCCACGGAGTTGTTGCACTGTTAATGCAATAAGGAAGGCCCATTACCTTTGAAGGTATCTAACTTAAAGGAAATAACATTATCAAACCCATTTAGGAAATAGAAATGTTGGCCATAATATATATGGTTAAAAAACAATGCTCTTACCTAATAGGAAGACACCTCAACGTAAAACATAGCATGATAGTTTGAAATACTTCTTGGAGCAACTATTATCTTATATGAGCAACAAAAATGGGTTACAAAGATGTTATATTATGACTTTGAAATTATCTACAAGGAGGAAAACACAATAAGGTGGTAGATGTTATTTCAAGGAAATAAGAAGAAACAAAGGGTTAATTATTTGCTATTTCTATGTTGGAATCTAATTAGGAAGAAGCATGGATATAATGGAAGAAATATTAGAAGTTTTGCAATATCATTAAATATCTACAAGCGGATCCAAGTGAATTGATAAATTTTTGAGGAAGAATGATATACTGTGGTATCAAGACAACCTATGTTTATGTAAAAAATCCCAACTAAAATAAAATGACCTTTTGGAATTGCACACTTCTCTTATAGGAGGATATTCAAGGTTCTTGAAAACTTACCACAAGATCAAGAAGGATTTTTTTTGGGAAATTTTTAAAATTGATGTTCAAATGTTTGTGGTTGGATGTCTAGGGTTAGCCAATATAATTATAAGGGAGAGAAAATCAAGACCCTAGGTCTCCTACAACCATTAGCTATACCAATTAAACCTTAGGAAGAAGTTTCAATGGATTTTATTATAGTTTTACTCAATTTTGAAGGAAATAACGACATCATGGTATTAATGGATTGATTGAAAAAGTATGTGCATTTGTCCTATCTTTCTCATCCCTTTCATATGAGTACAATACTAGTTGCATTCAAGGAAATGTTTCAAAAGATATATGGAATACCCAAAGAACATTATAAGTGATAGAGATCCAATTTTCACTTAAAAAAATTTAGACTGAATTATTTTCTTGTTTGGTTTCTCAATTAGCTCACATCTCATATTCTAGTCCTTAATCTAATGGTAAAATTATGATTGTATTGCATATGATAATCAAACAACCACAATTAAGTCATTTCCCTTAGCATAATGGTGGTACAACACATCCTTCTATACTTCATAAAAAAAGTCCATATTTATGGAACTTTATGGATATCCTCCTTATCCAACACATCACCCTTGAAAGGGATTTCAAAGTTTCAAGTAGTGGAGGACTACATGGGACACCAGAAAGAGGTTCTTAAAATTTGAAGATAAACTTGGCTATAATACTAAATAGGTTGAAACAAGTAGATCAACATCACAATGAAAGGGAACTTAAAATGTGGGTTTGGGATGTTTGAGACTACAACCATATAAACAAATGTCCTTCAAGAAACAAAATGACAATAAATTAGCACCCAAGTATTATGGCCCTATAAGGTGTCACAGAGGATAGGAAGTATGTCTTACAAATTGGAGCTTCCTCCATGTTCACTTGTACATCCAATCTTCCATGCTTATTTCTTTAAAAAGGTAATTTATAACCATATTATAACCATAAAAAATACTTGAAACAAGGATTAAAAAGCTACATAATCAAGTAATTACTGAGTACCTCATCAAATGGAAGAAGTGACATAAGAAGATGAGTTACTTGAGCAGAAACACCCATAGTTTGTCAAGTGTCGAGGAAAACACTTGTTTGAAGGGGAGGGGCATGTTAAGCCCTAGAAAAATCCCCATATAAATCCCTATATGGTGAGTTATATTTTGATCACTATATTAGTGTGGTCAATTAAACCCTTTAATTGTAATTGTACCCTTTGTCTCCTATATATATCAAGTAAACCAAATTTTAGAATCATCTCGTCTTGTCTTGTACATTGATTTATTATAAAAGGAGGTTTCCCCCTAAAAGTGGATTCTTATTCATTTACTTTTTATAATTTTCAAGGAATTTTTATAATAACAAAAGGATACCAACTTGTTGGTGTGTAGGGCCCTATTCCATCATGATTGTTGCCACTCCTTCATTAATATGAAATCATAGGGAAAGCATATGAAATGTAAATTTGCATGGAAATTTTATTTTTTGTTAAAATAAATATATCATGTATTTAAAATATAAAATCACAAGACTTCTCCTCAAGGGTAATAAGAGAATAGACAAGGGAGGAGAAAAGAGATTGAATAAGTTGACAGGTTGGAGACACTTGACCTTCCAATAATAATGGGATAAATAAGGGGGGAGAAATGAGCTTAGATAAGTCGAAGGGGTGTAGAAACTTGAATTTCCAACTATCCCCCAACTGAATCATCCTCTGATATACCATTTCTCCATGAAGAAAATATTGCCTAGAATCTTTGTGGAGTATGAAGATGTACTAGAGAGTTGTTAACTTGCATGTTACCAAATAATAAAGAGCCTTATCAAAGCCAATTCAATGCTAGTTTCCATTTGGGTTTTATGGTTAATAATATATCCACTTGCATTGATTTATCTATATATGCATTTTATTTTTTTCCTTACCTTTCATTTGTAGTCCAATGAAGCTACTTTGTGTTTTTATGGTTTTTTTCAAGATTTAATGGTTGTAGTGTAATTATGAGCGAATATTTCATTAATTATTGTAGTGTTGCAATTTTTCTTCAATTCGTAGTGGTTTAAGAGTAAATGTATAACCCAAAAACATGCTACCCTCCACTATTAACTGATTTATGGGATTAGATATTTATGGACATCATTATTTTGGTGTTGCAATCTTGTAATGAATTTCTAAATTGGTTTCTCTTGTAAATTTTTTTGTTAGAACTGGAAAAGACACCATTGTGATTGTCCATGTCTTCCATGAGATACTTGTAAAGTTTTGAAGCTTTATTTGGATGCATTTAACTCACCATGGGCTAGTGTAAAACATAATAAACCTCAAGAATCCATCTTGTAGCTTGTAAACACATTTCCCAACAACTCTAGGTTGTATGATTGTTTTTCACGCTAATTGACAAGTTGTAAAAGGAATTATGTACTATACACTTTAGTTTGGAGACATCTTTGCTTGGGACAAAAGTCCTAGATGTTTCATTAGGGGAATTTTGAGGTATAAAATGGGCCTCTTAAGGAAAAAAATAAAATAATAGTTAAAATAATAAAATAAGAGATGCTTTTTTAAAGAAATAAGAGGAAACTACTTCTTTTATTGTATTTTTGGCTTATCTCCTTATAGGTTTACTCAAATATCAATTGTAGAAACATGTTGGATGCATAATTATATTCGACCTCCAATACATACTTTTGAGAAGACCCATATCGAAAAAATGAAGATGTGTTAGAAAATCATGTTCGAAACGCTTTTTTAAGTTAATGGAGTGGCTACTTCGGGATGAAAAGAGGCAAGATCACCTAATAGACAGAGAAAAATACTTGAGTGAGAAATAAGTTGGGAGTGGCTAGGTATAGGGAGGAAAAAAGGGAGTGGTCATAGAGGGGTGATCTCGTAAAATCCTTGTAGAGAGACAAAGCAAGGAGATGCTAGAAGATCTAAAATATTGAATTGGACTAGATTTTTCCTAAGCTAGTGCTCTAAGATTGGGGGTGGTATTCTTTGTGTTGTGATGAAAAGGCCCTTGAATGTGTGCTTAATCCTAAATGGCTAGTG
Organism: Pinus albicaulis; assembly: GCA_034641835.2. Classification (NCBI taxonomy): domain Eukaryota; kingdom Viridiplantae; phylum Streptophyta; class Pinopsida; order Pinales; family Pinaceae; genus Pinus; species Pinus albicaulis. The sequence goes on along the minus strand of CM076580.1, from coordinate 139,249,758 downwards.
GGAGTCTCAGTAGATAATTGAACCACTTATTTCTTCTTCATTAAGTTGATAAGCCATTAAGTGCTTGTTGAATAAGTTGATAAAACACTTAGTTGAATGGGCTGATAAAACACTTAGTTGCTGCAAGGTTGATAATACACTTGATAGGGTAAGATAAACCATTATGGTGCTTTTTGGGAGAGTTGATAAATCACCTAAACATTGGGATATAAACTCCTGTAGTGTTTTCCTTGAAAACACAATTGATAAACCAACTATATAGTGGATTCAGTCTCCTAGAATTAGGAAATACCCCTGTTATAGGTAAATTTGGGCATCATCCCCTAAGACCTGATTAAACTGGACATCATCCCCTAGGACCAATGAATAGGATCTATTAGTGTCAATATTTTCATTCTCACATCAGTGATCATATTCCTCTATTAATATCATTTTAAGAGTCCCACTCATATTTTTTTTTATCATTCCACTAGGTCATGCAAAAATTTACTCACTGATAATAGCCCTAGGTCCAAAAACATCACTCTTACTCAAATTTGATTACTTGCTGGAATAGTTTCATACCTTTCTAACTGTAAAACATCCATAAATTTAATTTCATCATGCCATAATGTCAGTCATGTCATCTTGAAATTCAATCCTTCAAGGTCTAATTAGGTCTTTTAGGGGTTTTCAAGGTTTCACTAGGTCATTATGGTTTCCATGATTCAATAAAACTCCATTCCATTTCATAAGACCATCAAGTAAAAGGTGATCCAATAAAATTATCTTCTCCATGTGAAGATGATTTTTAAAGATAAATGCTTATTTCATCATGTAATTTTGAGTTCAAATGTAAGTTTTTATATTTTCATTATGTAATTTTATGTCTTTCAAATGTAATAAGTATAAGGTTCCCAAGTTGAAAACCCAAGGTTCCACATGTAAAAGCATCAAAATATCAAATCTTAGTGTTCTCTAAGCTCATCAGATGATCATATGTCAAAGAAAAAATTCACATGCAAAGGTGCAGTGTTAAAGTTCAAATATGAATGTGAAGAAAGTAAAATTGGTCCCAAGAGCTAATTCATTCAATATATCAAGTATGAAGGCCATTAAAACATCAAAGAGGCATTAATTTTCTCTCTAAGCCATCAAGATCACCTTCAAATACACTCCATATACCTCCCCTAAACTTTTCCCATGCCCATTCCTCTCATTTCCCTCACTTTCTTACAAACCCTAGCCTATTGCTACACTTTTGACACCTTCCTAGGTTAGGGTTGTGTTTTGACCTTTCAGACCCCTTCCCCTCACTCATTTCTATACATTCCACCTCCCCAAACTCTCTAACATCTATCCCTATCCCCCAAAATTTCCCCAAGAATTTAGACAACCCCTAACCCTTTCATTCCCCTCCCTCTACAAGATCCCCTACTATGCCTACACCAAACCCTAATTTTCTCTCCCACTTAGCTATGGTTTTCTATGGAATCAAAGACATCGAGAAGAGGAGGAATAAGGGAGGTATTTTAAGAAAGTATGAGGCCATTCCAACTCATATACATCATGTCTCCATCATTTTTCAAGAAGTCATTCCAAGGGACAAATCATTTTCCACACATAGGGCTAGTTTTTCTTCAAACTATTTTTATGAAAAAACAGGGATGAATGTGACAAAAGTGAGAGAGGATTTTGTCCATAATAGTCAAAGGAAGAAGAAATTCCTTCCTTTTTTACACAAGTGTCATGGTTTTGGAGAAATGTAAAAAATACAGTTGCTACAAGAAGTTTTCTTCACTTCTGGAGCGGCCTTGGGAAAATTCATTTTTCTCCCTGATAGAGTGTCCAAATGACTTAATTGATAGGTAAAATGATAACTAGAGAGAAATATATTTCTAGTGATCTATCCTGATCTTAATTTGGAGTTAAGGAAGATCTCCAAAAGTTTCCTACAAGAGAACGGTTCATTTTTTCACCCTCATTTTGCACTTTTTTACCAGTCTTGGTAGAATAAATTTTTGACAGATCAAATCAAGTACATTCTTCACAATAAAGGCACATTCGGAACATAGACATGATAATATTTCCAACGATCTATCTGGGGCCCAATTGGGACACCGAGAAGGCATCCAAAAGTGGTCTTCAATTTTGAGGGCACGCCTGGCACTAGGAGGGCGCACCTAGGCGTGCAACGCCCTTGGCACTGCACTCTTTTTTGAGCCATATTTTGACCAAAAGGCCACCACCATTGGATGAAAAAAGGTAAATTCATCTCAGAAAACCACTTTTCTAGCCATGGTTTGCAAAAAAAAGTAGGTCAAAATGTCAGAAAAATAGAAAAAAATCATGTTTTTGCCTCATTTTTGGCCCTGGCGCTACGTGCTGAGAAATCTTGGGAGGATTGAGTTTTGATAGGGAAAATGAGCTTCATTTTTAAAACTAAAGGCATATCCAAAAATAAAACTCGAAGGGATTTCCAACAAGATATCTTGGATCCAATTTGGACACCTACAACCCAGTAAAAAACAACCTGCAATATGGAGGGTGTGTTTACCAAAGGGAGGGTGCACCTGGCAAAGAGAGGGCACGTTTGACAATTTGCTAATATTTTTGAAATTTCATTGAAAATTTGACTTTTATCTTGAAAATCATGATTTCACTTATGTAATTGAGCATGGTAAATGTAAATATGATATGGATAAGTTACCTATGGGTAGATTCATGATGTAAATGTACCTGTCAAAGTCAAATGAATAGATTTCAATGTAATTAGAGAGGATTCACTTAGAGATCCCTACACTCCAGCTTTCGGTTCATAATTTTGTGGATCTCATCCTCAACTCAGGAATTTGACCCCTGAGGATGAGAGAAGGTTGTTTTGATGTCTGTATCTTCCCTTTATTAACTCTTAGCAAGGGTTGGAATCAGTTTGGATGCTAGTGCATTGATCAAGTGTAATTAGTTTGGCCTGAAACTAATGAAGAATTGTAGCTATTTCCTTGGGATTCACGTGGTATGAATGTTTGGCATTGTTTTTTCTCTGTGATCATTAGTATGAATGTTTTGTAAGCTCATAAACCATTTCATGTCTATTATATGATAATTTTCAATTTGATAGGAAAAATACATGTTTTTCATGCTCTATTTTGGGAAAGTTGTCATAATTTGTCCATTTTCTTTAGTTTAGGAAGAATACATCTCCTATGCTCTACCTAACTCCTCATCAGTCTAAAACCATCTCACCAAGTCACCTTTAAGTGCTAAGATTTCTAACTATATTTCCCCATTGAATGGACTACAATTCCCATCTCATTTTCCCTGACCTAGTGCCCTTGACCTAATCCTCATCCAACACCTCAACCCAATCAAATCAAAACAAACCCTTCTACATTTCATAGCTAGCCTAAAACCCTTTCATCCAGCCCTCTTAGTTGTGATTTTTGTGGAGAGAGCCCTCTTCGACTTGGTAGGGCTAGATGCCAAGTTCAAAGATTGGTCTGTGGTTACCTCTGTTGGGATTCCTTCTTCAGCCTTAGGAATATGGCGGAGTGATAACATATTAGTGTCATTGCCGAGGAGGCGAAAAAACAAATCTTCCCTGGGAATGAAAGACAAAGATCAGATCTGATTGTTGATGGTGAACAACAATCATGCAACAAGAAGGTTGTGCATCATTCACATGGCGACCCCAAATCAGTTTCAAAATCAAATCCAAAGACTCCATTGGAGGATGAACCTTGCCAAGAAATATGAAAGGACAACATGGGAAGATCAGGTATTCAACTTGCACTTTCATTCAAGATATCATGTTCTTTATCATGAGATATTTCTTCTCTTTTCCTGAGAATGTCCAGAAAATTTTCCATGGTATATTATGTTTGAGAAAAGATCATGGACCTCCATTGAATTATTCTCCTTTGAAGGTTGTAAATACAAATTTTCCATACGCCTTTTCTCTTGGTCTAGAAACGTTTTCTGAATCATATGATGACCATCTTCAAATTGATGAACCTCAAGAGATAAAGACTAATCCTATAGCTTCTGTACATACTCCTACACCTTGTAAAATTACAGATAGATACAAACCACTCATCTTACCTCCTATAGTCCGTACTTTACCTGAAAGTCATTACCTATATCTATCGAGGTTTGATGGTGAATGTGACAACATCACTGCTGAGAGACATATGCAGAATTTTGAGGCTTTCCTCAACCTTTTTGAAGTTGACGAAGAGCATGTCAGTATCAAGCTATTTTCTCTTTCTTTGTAAGGCAAAGTAAAGATCTGGTTCAAAAACTTACCTGCTACGAGCATCTCATATTTCCTGCAGTTTGTCAAAGTTTTCCTCAACAAGTGGGTGGTTAAAGAAAACCATTTCCTGATTTTAGAAAAGCATAACCAACTGAAAAGACATCTAGGGGAGATAGTGCAAAAATTTTCTGCCAATTTCAATCAAGTCTATTGTTCGATACCCGCTAATATAAGACCTCCATCTGGCTCGACTCTCTTACATTACTTGGATGCCTTTGAACCGGAAATGGAGTTTTAGCAGAGAGAAAGGAACCTCGCAACACTTGAAGAGATGCAAAACAATGCAGTAGATGTAGAGGCTAATCTTCTGATCAGAAAGGCAAAGATGAAGGAAGAAGAGAGGGATAACATTGCAGAGCACCTGACATCTTCATAGGTAAAGCTCGACATTTTGGTAAGTGCAGTGGAGGAAATGATGCAAAATATCACTGTGAGAGATGAATTTTCCATTCAAGATCACCATGACCCACTTATTGTAGAAAAAGAAGAGGTTGCTAACCTTAAACACTTTCCTGCTAATCCCAGCTACCATAGATCAGAAAATGGATTTGTAGATCAATTCAAGGAGAAATAATCTACTGATCTAATGTATATGTTTGATAATTTTCCAAAGTATAAAGTATGACGAAAATTATGTTCTCCAAACAGAAGCTAATCTCGCAGAACAATCAACATTTGGTTTATGGGAGGAGGAAGTTCAGTTTCAGCAGCTTGAATATAGTGATCAACCGATGCATATCAGCAATGGAAGTGGGGAGGGAAGTGCAGAAAATTTGGAAGTAAGTGAAGGATCTTTGCCTCTTTGTTTTACTTCGTTTTGGTTCATCAGAGACAAATTTCATGCTATCATAAATAAGGAATCATTAGGTTTTGATCTTGACAATCAAAAGGAGAATGAAATTTTTGATGAGAGCTCCTTACCCTTATGTTTATCCTCGTTTGCAAAAATAAGAGAAAACTATAAGTGATCAGATAAGCGAGTGACCAACACTATAAATGATAAACCTTCTCCTGAAATGGTTAAGAAAATCATTTGCGACATAGAATCCTCCTTAGATCTAGATTTGCAGCCCTTGAATGCCATTGAATGTCAGGTTGTAGATGAAGGCTTGGAAGCTGAAAAATATGATCAAATGATGCAAGATGATTCTATACCATTATGTTTTTATGCATTTCAGTTTTTGAAGGAAAATTTTCATAATGTCTCTAAAGAAAAGGATGAGTAGCCTGTAGAAGGTCATGCAGTATTATTAGAACCAATTGAAAATAGGTTCCATCAGTCTTTTCAAGGTTTTCATGACCCTATAGCTGATGTGTTGGATGATATCTGCAGTAAAAGTCCTTCTCCATTAGCTAACTATGAGCCTGAAATGAGTGTTGATATAAACTTGATCTGACAACCGGTTTCTTTGTCATTTTTAGCGAGAGTCTCATTACAAAGCTCATTCGAACATTCACAGCCATATCAGGAAAGTAAGGGTAAAGATGAAATTTCATATTCATGTCATGAAGACTACCTAGAATATAGTAGTAATGTATTAGACGGGATGGAAATCAATATGTATTTTTATGTAGATCCTTTTGCAGCATTCTTGAGGTCAGCTGGTGGGTTTATGCTTTGCAATTTCATTAAGATTCAATCTGATTACAAGTTTGCATGGGAGTTGCGTTTCAGTAGTTCTCTCTTCTTTCTCATAAGCAAACACTTGCAGATAATTCAACTAACATCCATAATGCTTACATGGTTGCATTGGCTATTCCATTTCACTTGATCAGGTGATGAATGGATCAATTAGAGTAGGTTTTGTTGAATAAGCTCAATTCTAAGCATATTTTTCAGTTTTCCAGTTGTGTTTTAGTCTGAGTCAGTTTCATTTATTGAATCAAGTTTTTGGTATTCAGTTAGTTTGAGTTTTTGACTGTATTGGCCCACATGGTTAGGCACTTGGTATACTGTGTTCTTGACACCTCCAAGGAGCTGCCATCCCCAATAAGGCCAATGTTAGTGTCAGTATTTGCATCCTACCATCAGTGATCAAAATCCTCTTTTCATATCATTTTAGGGGTCCCACTCAGAATTTTTTTATCATTCCACTAGGTCACGCAAAAATTTACTCACTGATGGTTGTCCTAGGTCCAAAAACATCACTCTTTCTCAAATTTGATTACGTGCTGGCATAGTTTCACACCTTGCTGACTATACACCATCCATAAAGTTAATGTCATCATGCCATAATATCAGTCATGTCATCTTGAAATTCAGTCCTTCAAGGTATCAATAGGTATTTTAGGGTTTTTCAAGGTTTCACTAGGTCAATAGGGTTTCCATGATTCAGTAAAACCCCATTCCATTGCATAAGATTAGAAAGTTAAGGGTGATCCAATAAACTTCTCTTCACCATGCGAAGATGATTTTTAAAGAGAAATTATTATTTCATCATGTAATTTTGAGTTCAATTTTAAGTTTTTATATTTTCATTATGTAATTTTATTTCTTTCAAATGTAATAAGTATAAGGTTCCCAAGCTTCCAACCCAAGGTTCCACATGTAAAAGCATCAAAATATCAAATCTTAGGGTTCTCTACGCTCATCAGATGATTAGATGCCAAATAAAAAAGTCACATGAAAAGGTACAATGTCAAAGTTCAAAGATGAATGTGAAGAAATTAAAATGGGTCCCAAGAGCTAATTCATTAAATATATCAAGTATGAAGGCCATTACAAAATCAAAGAGGCACTCATTTTCTCTCTAAGCCATCATTCTCACTCTCACCTACACTCCATATACCTCCCCTAAACCTTTCCCATGCCCATTCCTCTCATTTCCCTCACTTTCCTACAAACCCTAGCCTATTGCTACACTTTTGACACCTTCCTAGGTCTGGGTTGTGTTTTTACCTTTTGGACCCCTTCCCCTCACTCATTTATAGAAATTACACCTCCCCACACTCTCTAACATCTATCCATATCCCCCAAAATTTCCCCAAGAATTTAGATAACACCTAACCCCTTCATTCCCCTCCCTCTACAAGATCCCTTGTTTTGCCTACACCAAACCCTAATTTGCTCTCCCATTGAGCTAGGGTTTTTTATGGCATCAGAGACATCTAAATAGAGGAGGCATAAGGGAGGTAATTTCAGCAAGTATGAGGCCATTCCAACTCATAAAAATCATGTCTCCATCATTTTTCAAGAATTCATTCCAAGGGACAAATCATTTGCCACACACAGGGCTAGTTTTTCTTCAAACTCTGTTTCTGACCAAACAGAGATGAATTTGACAAAAGTGAGAGAGGATTTTGTCCATCATACGCCAAGGAAGAAAAAATCCTTCAGTTTTTACACAAGTGTCATGGTTTTGGAGAAATGTAAAAAATACAGTTGCTACAAGAGGTTTTCTGCACTTCTGGAGTGACCTTGGGAAAATCAATTTTTTGTCGTGGTGGAGTGTCCAAATGACTTGCCTGATAAGTAAAATGATAAATAGATATAAATATTGTTCCAATGAGGTATCCTAAGTGAAATTTTGAGTTGAGAAGGTCTCCACAAGTTTCCTGCGATAACACACTTCATTTTTCACCCTCATTCTGCACTTTTTTACTAGTCTTGGGAGAATCAATTTTTGATAGGTCAAATCAAGTCCATTCTGCAAAATAAAGGCATATGTGGAAAATAGAAAGGGTAATATTTCCTATGAGCTATAATGGGACCAATTTGGACACCAGGAAGGCCTCCAAAAGTGCTATGCAAGTTGGAGGGCGTGCCTGGCACTAGGAGGGCGCACCTATGCATGCAACGCCCTTGGCATTGCGTTATTTTTTGAGCCATATTTTGACCAAAAGGCCACCACCATTGGATGAAAAATGGTAAATAAATCTCAGAAAACCACTTTTCCAGCCTTGTTTTGCAAAACAAGCAGGTCAAACTGTAAAAAAACTAGCAAAAAATCATGTTTCTGCCTCATTTTTGGCCCTGGCACTGTGCGTTGAGCAGTCTTGGAAGGATTGAGTTTTGATAGGAAAAATGAGCTTCATTTTGAAAACTAAAGGCATATCCGGAAAGCAGACTTGAAGGTATTTCTAAGAAGCTATTATGGAGCCAATTTGGACACCTAAAACCCAGTAAAAAATAACCTACAAGATGGAGGGCGTGCTTACCAAAGGGAGGGTGCACTTGAAAAAGAGAGGGTGTGTTTGACAGTTTGCTGATATTTTTGAAATTTCATTAAAAATTTGACTTTTATCTTGAAAATCATGATTTCAATTATGTAATTGAGCATTGTAAATGTAAATATGATATGGATAAGTTACCTAGGGGTATATTCCTGATGTAAATGTACTCATTAAAGTCAAATGAATCAGTTTCAATGTAATTAGGGAGGAATCAATTAGAGCTCCCCACACTCCAACTTTCAGTTCAAAATTTTGTGCATCTCATCCTCAACTCAGGAATTCGACCCCTGAGGATGAGAGAATTTATTTTGATGTCTATATCTTCCCTTTCTTCACTCTTAGCAAGGGTTGGAATCAGTTTGGATGCTAGTGTATTGATAAAGTGTAATCAATTTGGCTTGAAACTAATGAAGAATTGCAGCTATTTCCTTGGGATTCATGTGGTACGAATGTTTGGGATTGTTTTTTCTCTGTGATAATTTGTATGAATGTTTTTTAAACTCATAAACCATTTCATGTCTGTTATATGATAATTTTCAAGTTGATAGGTAGAATACATGTTCTTCAAGCTCTTTTTTGGGAAAGTTGTCATAATTTTTCCATTTTCTTCAGTTTAGGAAGAATACATCTCCTATGCTCTTCCTAGCTCCTCATCAGTCTAAAACCATCTCACCAAATCACCTTTAAGTGCTAATATTTCTACCTATCTTGCTCCATTGAATAGACTGTGATTCCCATCTCATTTTCCCTGACCTAGTCCCCTTTACCTAATCCTCATCCAGCACCTCCACCCAATCAAATCAAAACAAACCATTCTGCATTTCATAGCTAGTCTAAAACCATTTTCATCTAGCCCTCTTGGCTGTGATTTTTGTTGATAGATCCCTCTTTGACTTGGTAGGGCTAGATACCAAGTTAAAAGGTCAGTCTATGGTTACCTCTATTGGGATTCCTTCTTCAGCCTTAGGAATTTGGCAGAGTGATAACAGGGTCTATCATCCCCTTATATTTAGTTTCTATATGCCCTAAGTGAAGACATTCCTTTAATGGCTTCAATTATGAGACTTCCAAGGTTTTAAGTATATATTATATGACCCAATGACTCACCAACGCTCCTCTGCAAGGGACTAACTACGTTGTAGTGCCAATACCTCCATGCAAGGGTGCACTGCAGTACACTTCCCGACACTCACGGGTGCGTTGGTCACCTTGGAGCAAAATCATCATTGTTTTGGGAATCTCCACTTGGCCAGTGCCTTCTAGAAGACTCCATAGGTGTCATACTTCAAATCCAAGTGTCCATCCACCACCTCTGAACTTGGAAACATGTATTGCCTATTATTAGAAATCCATTCATTGAGAAACTACCATCAGTTTCCCTATAAATTGAGCACTCATTTAAGTGCTAGGGAGGAAGAATTTGTGCAAAGTTATGCTGTTGCATTCTCATATGATAAGAGATTGGAAGTACTGATATGCTGCTAGTATGATGCTAGATGTGATGAGGCTAGAATGAAGTTGGAGCACGTTGATGACAAATCGATCCATTGGTTGTAATATTCTCCTCCTACTCTATTAATAAATATATATGTTAATTTTCTCAATACATATGTGTATATCTTGTGAAATGTATTCCTGATGATGTAAGTATTCTTAGATATAATTTCTTTGAGTTGATTAAGATAAGTAGATACTTGTATATTGTCTGTTGTTTGTTTTTCTCTATCTTTGATTGCAGGAATCGATCTAGCGGCTTGAGTTGGATTGAGAGCGATGACAACAACGATAGAAGGAGAAGGAGAGTGAAAGAATCACAAGTAGGCTTCTTTATATTTCTATATATCTATTTGTCTTAGATAAAATAGTACTTGTCTTTCTTTTGTTGTTCTGAGTGAAGGAACACCACACTCAGGGAATTTAGTTTATTTGTAGATTAAAATTTCATATAACAAATCGGTGACTTCGCTGGGGAGTATCCCATCATTCCTGATGTTTCTGCCTATGTTTATCTTCATCAATAGCATCTAATTTCATTTATTAGTCATTTGAATGAAAAAATTGTGTTATAAGTGTGTTTAGCTTCTTGTTTTCAAAACCTAGATCCGCCCAACGCACTGTTGGTCAAGGTACAGTGCACTGTGTTCCATTCAGGGGTGCTCTGCAACATACTGTCTCCCCTTAGAGGCTGCATTTCTCCCTCAGCCAACCAAATTCCATCAAAATTTGTCATTACATCTAGTTTTAGCCCATTATTTGATGTATTCTCAGATGTCTGATAGCTCTTAGAGACCAGAAAACTTTCTTGTTCTTCCTCCTTTGAAAGGTAATTTGTTCAATGTTTCATTAGCTATTTTCTTTATCATTGGCAAATACAATTCAAAGTAGTTAATTTTTCATTAGATCAATTCTATTTTCGAAAAGGAATTTTTTGTTTCATTCCTCGTTTTCTATAGGAAAATCGTAGTTTTATTCTTCATTTTCCTAAGAGAAATTGTTGTTTCATTCCCCATTTCTCAAAAGAAAACATTTGTTTGATTGATTTGTGAATTTAGTTTCATTTCTCACATTCACATTAAAGGGAACCAAAAATAAAAACATGCATGTCCATCTAGAGTTTGTTTGTGTTGCATAGGAACAAGTTAGGGAAATACGAATTTAGTTTGTGCTCTTTGTTGTTTGCTCAAAAACTGGTTGCTCTTTCCCCTTAGTAGCTAGGATTTTCATTGAAAAAAATAAATTGAAAAGTTTTCTTATCATTTAGTTTGAATTTTTAGGAATTTCCATTACATCACGTGGTGAACCTCAAAGACAAAATTTTAAACAAGATCAACATAAAATTTACATCAGTCAACCTAAGAAACCATTGTAACATTAAACTTAAAATTTAGAAGGTCTAGGGTAGAGGTGTGTTCTGGCATCGTTAAACATAGCAGATACCGTTAACTTGTATGCAATACATTTCGAGTGTGATACCTCACTCCATGTACGTAAGTATATCAGAGCTCGTCCATGTACCTTCAGGTATATAGGGCGGTGTTCTAGTAAGAAAAGTATAAGGGGGTGCTCTCACTCTGCAGTTTCACATTAGACAACGCTAATACAGACTTAGGCCTCCACGTACCTTCAGGTATATTTGCGAAGACAAATTTAAGTTACTTACCATCCATAGGTAACCTAATTGGCCACCTTGTAACTTATGATATGCCGAACACAACATTCAGGTAGATTTCTTGCTCGTACTTCTTGGTTCACCAGGAGTTATTATGCAGTTCACAATTACTTGGTAAACCTTTTGCCTAGAATCACCTTTTTATTTTTTATTTTTGTAATAAAATCAACCATTCATTGTGGAAGAAGAACATCCATTTCTCCATCGTTTGCGTAGAATATCACTTAAACCACCTTTACCACCGGAAGCCATTTCTGGTCTGTGAAGGTGGTATCATTCTACTAAAATCAATACCACTAGTACCTCTGGTGTGTCATCATCATCATACATACCTGAGTCATTTCGAGTTGTTTCTACACATCCTGGTTCATCCACTCTTGTCGAAATGGAGTCCTCACATCTACCTGTGGTCATGATCCATCCAATCAGTGAGACCATACCCCCCGAACCCTACGTTGTTCAACTGGAACTTGATTCGGATCCCATCGTTCTTTTACCAGAACATCTAGATCCCGAATTAAAACAACTAGAATTTGTTCGTATATCGGTCACTCCATAGTTGATCGTAGTCACTCCAATGAAGAAATACCCTAAAAAAGAGGTGCAGCAACCATGTAAATGAGCAGAAATTGCCTTGACAATGTTATTTTTATTATGCTGCAACAGCTATTGATTACAACTTAGATCTAGAGAAAAATAAAGCATGAAAAGTAAGTTCTATGAAAGATCCATACACTATAGAGTCTCTACTTCAAATACCCCTTGGGGTTTTCAGCAATACATGAAGCACATGGAGTAGATCTGAGATCTAAAGCTGCAGATCTACATAAATATTCAGATTTACAGGAATATTCAGATCTAATATGATGTATACAATAGAATTACCCTCTACAATGGATATCAAAGGTGAAATGTGGATCCCCAACACACAAGAAAGACTCCTCCAAAATGTTATGCCAAAAGTCCCTATAACAACACCTAGAGAAAAACGCAGATCTGGAAGGAAAAATGCACTGTAAGGTTTAAGATAAGTTTGGCCTGATGCCAAGATCTAGATTTGATCCTCCAATGATCCAATACTCTCTTGCCAATGGGATAGAATACTTTCACACTGAAAAGAGGCACTAGATTGGCCTAGATCTGAGTAGATCTAGCCTCCACTTGCTACAGCTTACAAGGAAAAGCAAACCCTCAACAGTATCTGTTTTGTAGTTGGAAGATGAAGCTTGGCCAAATGCATGATGGTGGAAAAGACATGCAAGAATCTTCCAAGAGGCATCTCAAGGAAAGAGGTGGGATTCCTGATCAGGAACACCCAGTGCTAAACAACACTATTCTCTGCTAAACAACCAAGAGAATGATATATGTATAAATAGACAATATATTCATAAATATAATACAATCAAAAATCTTCTCATGCTATCCTCCTCTTCCTTTTATAAGATAGAAATATTGAAAAACCCTAAACCATCTCAATGATTTAGCTTCTTTCACATGTGCCACCTCCAACTAAGACTGCAATGTGGATCAATGAGGATCACTTCTTCTAGACAAAATTGTTGATTTGGTCATGGTTGATATAGTCAAATGGCTCAATCCCTTTCACACATAAGGGTGTTTATTTATATAGCCTAGATTTTTCTTTGTTCACATTGATTTATTCACTATTTTAGGAGTTTTTATTGTCCTCCTTTACACATTTATTCATGCAACAAGTAAATGAAACAAAATTGTATATTCCCATTAGCGTGGGCTAATTGGTAATATTACAATCCTCCCCTGCAAAATGTTGCTTGTCCTCAAGCAACTGATAAGGTGAGTGTTGCAACACTTCTCCTCCTCCCTTGGTGACACCATCATCATGTGTTAAGCTTCTTACATAAGCTAAGTGCTCACCAATCCAACCCTCCATGAATTGTTCCTCCAAGATTCTTATGTGATGTAAGTAATCCATCCCATAAGGATTCAATAACTCAAATGAAACAAACATGGCTGAACCAATGCTTTCCATATAACATGTAGCATAAGGTGCATGGAGAACCTCCGTCCCATGTTGTACATACATGCCTCCCATCCTCCCTCCTTACATACCCATAACAAGTACAATTATATCATCAATGTATGAAAGCAAAACTACATACATACAAATAGAAATTTGAGCATGAGGAGGTGGGTCATAATCCCACATATGATACCAGCGCAGTGCATCTCCTGCCTGCATCAGATCAAGGTATGGTAAGTGGTTTCCCCACCACTTACTTGCTGCCCATGATATCTCACTATGGCTGAAAGTGTGAGATATTTTTTGTGCTTTAGGAAAGCATCCATCATGAAAGAAAATCTCCCTTTGCACATCAAGGGAGTAGCCAAATTCAGAAATTTTAGTGGCCCAATGTTTGCCATGAGATTTACATGATACATCACTCCTCCTTGGAGTCATGGCTTGCATAAACATGGTGAAAGAATATGTAAAATCAGAAAATGAAACTCACTCTACATGATTAGATTCTTCACCAACAAGGTTCCTCACACACATGGAGTTGTGCATGGATCTTTCTCCTCTTTCCAAACAAGGAAGAGATGACTGAAATAACTCTTGCATAGAGTCACATGCCTGCTCCAAATCCACATAGTTCATGCATTATTGAAAATGCTGATATAGTTCTTCTTTCAAGCCTTCCCAATCAAAGCTCCTCATGATGATGTTGTAGATCCTCATGGAATACATATGGTTGAAACATAACTCTTTGTATGCTCCTTGTAGTAACTTATGCTTGAGCTTATAAGCTCTAGTCAAGAATATCCTACCATGCTAATAGATGAATCCTCCTTGGAATAAATAGCCCTCTTTATGCAGCTGGTCATCAAGTATCATACACGTGTTAAGGTCTTTGGAATAATCCACCAAAAGTTGGGATTTCCAATACAGATCTAAACTGCTCAACAATGACAGTGCTGTGATGCATCAACAGAAATGTCTGTCATGTTGCTGCTCTCCTCCTTGACATCTCTTATGCCAAAGGTGTGTGTTGGAAGTCTATTCCTTTCATTCTTCTCCTCCCACAACGCAGATTCAAAAATGAGAGTGGGTGATGATGATAAGAGAAAAATATCTCCCTCTTTCTTGAGCTTACTCAAGTCTCCCGACGTTGTAGCTTTGTCTTCTAGTGCTCCAAGACCTCCTGGATCTAAGCTTGAAGCATCATGTTGTGAGGTATTCCCCACAAAATTTGAATCTGGTGGCCTCCTTGGTGGTTTGCCACTAGATAATATTTTCCCATGCAGAAATCTCATGAACATAATGGATGGGACTGTAAGGTCCTTGCTTCCATTGTGAAAATCCATCTCTGTTTTCTGTGTGTAAGTGTTATGTGAGGGGTAAGTGTGCATGCCTTTGCTCATTTGAGATTCACCACTCTTCTTGTCCACCCATTCCATTTGCAAAGCCTCCCAATCAGTGGTGACTTTCCCCAATGTAATCAACCATTGAACACCCAAAATCACATTGGTGTCTGGTATGTCAACCACAAAGAAGTGATCAACCAAAGTATAGGTACCCATGGTGACTGAAAGTGATGGGACATAATGCATGCACTGCATTGTTCTATATGCTGGGACCAAAACAAAGAATCCCTCAAAAGTATCAGTGGGTATTTCCCTCCTTTGCACAATATGGGCATCAATGAAGTTGTGTGTAGCCCCACTATCAATCAGTAAAAAAACCCTCTGATTCATGATTGAACCTTGAACTCTTAAGGTCAAGTACTTAGGTACCCCTCTCAAAGATGCAAGAGTTCCTCCAGTAGGATAAAATGATCCATCCCCATCTCCTGATGGTGTTGGATCTCCTTCAACATTGTCAGCATTGTGACCCCTTCTTGGTTCATCATCTTCTTCTTCTTCAAGATCTGAGAAGACCTCTATGTAATGTGATTTACCAGTAGCACATCTATGTCCAGGTACCCATGGTTCTTGGCAAGTGAAGCATAGCTTCTTCTTTCTTATATCTCTCTGGACTTTAATATCAAGAGGCTTCTTGAATGTGCTCTCCTTATAGGGAGCAAATTTATCTTCCATTCCCTTGGAAGGAAAAGAGGGATTGTGCTAAAATTGTGCCTTTGCTTTTGGCAAGGAATCTTGAAGGTCTCTAGCCCTCTCAATGACATCATGAAAGGTAGTGGGCTTGGTAGATTTTACCAACCCATGAAGAGGTTCATCTAGACCATCGATGAACATGTACACCCTTCTTGCTGCAGAAAAATTAGGTGAATAACAGATAATCTCAAAAATTCATAAATATAAGACTCTGTATTACCTAATTTTTTCAACTTTGCAAGGCTCATGAATGGTGCCTCTGGATCTCTTTTGTCAAAACTTTCCACCAGCCTTGTAGTGAGCTCAGAATAAGCAGTCACATTGGCATGACCCAATGTAGACAAGCCATGGAACCACCAGTTGTGTGCTTCACCTTCAAAGTGCAGTGCTGCAATATTCATAGCTTCCATCTCTGGGACCTTGTTCAACTGAAAGTAGATGTCAAGTTTTTCTACCCATGCTTTGATAGAACAAGTGGATGACCCATCAAACTTGGGTAAAAATAATATTTCCATAGAGTGATGTCGATCATGATTCTGAATGAATCCACCATCTCTATGCTGATGCCTTAGTCTTCTTTTTTCCTTTAGGTGACAAAACTCTTGAAAACTCAAGTGATCTTTGAATCTCTGGTTCTGAGACTCATATTCTTCAAAATAGTTTTCAAGGGATGCTTGCTCTTGAAGCCCTTCATTTTCCACAGCCAAAAAAGTAGGCATGGTAGAGTGTTGTGAAACTTGAGGCTGGTTCACTGGTTGATCATTCCAGTGATGAGACATGCTAGAGCTTTCTCCAAGATGAAATATCTTAGGAGATTCTTTGATTCCGTCCAATCTCATCGCTTTGATCTCTATAGAAATATCTTGCATGGCTCTCAAAAGGATCTTCGGGAAATCCATTTCTTCTTCTTCACTTCCAGATTTAGGGGCTTTACCCTTTTCTTTGTCATCAATTTTGTAATCAAACTTTTTCTTCTGTCTTCTCTTCAGATACCTCTTCTCTCTATCAGTAAGAGGTTCTTCTTCATCAGAATACATATTGGCTTCTTAGAAAATCACAGGCTGTGCCAAGATGATTTCTCTGATACCACTGTAATATCCAAAAAGGGAATCATGCAACAATACTGAAAAATACTGCAGAAAATAACATAGTTCAGCTAAGTAAGAGCAGGAGGCTGATATGGAGACCCTTATTAATCATTTATAATAGAAAATTAGATATAAAATGAAGCCCATACAATGTAGAACAGGAAATAGAAGTCTCCAATGAAGAAATACCCTAAAAAAGAGGTGCAACAACCATGTAAATGAGCAGAAACTTCCTTGACAGTGTTATTTTTATTATGCTGCAACAACTGTTGATTACAACTTAGATAGAGAAAAATAATACATGAACTATTAGATCTATTACACATCCATACACTATATAGTATCTACTTCAAAAACCCCTTGGGGTTTTCAGCAATACATGAAGCACATGGAGTAGATCTGAGATCTAAAGCTGCAAATTTGCAGAAATATTCAGATTTACAGGAATATTTAGATCTGATATGATGTATATAATAAAATGAGTCTCTACAATGGATCTCAAAGGTGAAGGGTAGATCCCCAACGCATAAGAAAGAATCCTCCAAAATGCTATGCAAAAAGTCCCTGCAACAACACCTACAGAAAAACACAAATCTGGAAAAAAACTGCGCTGTAAGGTTTAAGATAAGTTTGGCCTGATGCCAAGATCTAGATCTGATGCTCCAATGATCCAATACTCTCTTGAAAATGGGATAGAATACTTTCCCATTGAAAAGAGGCACTAGACTGGCCTAGATTTGAGTAGATCTAGCCTCAACTTGTTGCAACTTACAAGGACAACCAAACCCTCAACATGATCTGTGTTGTAGTTGGAAGATGAAGCTTGGCCAAATGCCTGATAGTGGACAAGACATGCAAGACTCTTCCAAGAGGCCTCTCAAGGAAAGAGGTGGGATTCCCGATCAGGAACACCTAGTGCTAAACAACACTATTCTCTGCTAAACAACCAAGAGAATGATATATGTATAAAGAGACAATATATTTAGAAATATAATACAATAAAAAAACTTCTCATGCTGTCCTCCTCTTCCTTTTATAAGATAGAAATCTTGCAAAACCCTAAACCATCTCAATGATTTAGCTTATTTCACATGTGCCACCTCCAACTAAGACTACACTGTGCATCAATGAGGAACACTTATTCTAGACAACATTGTTGATTTGGTCATGGTTGACCGATTCAAATGGCTCAATCCCTTTCACACATAAGGGTGTTTATTTAGATATCCCAAATTTATCTTTGTTCACATGTGGCATTGATTTATTCACTGTTTTAGGAGTTTTTATTGTCCTCCTTTACACATTTATTCATGCAACACGAAAATGAGACAAAATTGTATATTCCCATTAGCTTGGGCTAATTGGGAATATTACAACAAATTTCTTCCAACTGGTTTGATTTCGATTGAGGAAATACCACAAAACGAAACACCCTCAACTCCAACTCATTTTGGGGAGGAGATTTATCTATATGAGTTTTTTCCTCAACTGATTTACACTCCTTCTTTGGATCCTGTTTAAATTCGAGTTCTCGTAGATCCTACAGGGTATAAATTAGGTCGTATGACCATGTCCAAGTCAACATCTCCAACTGTACCATCTATTATATTTGCGACAACATATATTGTTGCTAACCCGTTGATGTTTACCACATCGCCAGAGTCAAATCTATATGGTGGTATTTCCATCCTACCGGGTTACCAACCATTATCTAGAACCTACTCTGGCGCATCCTCACATTCATGGACTTCACCTATGTCATATTCTGGTACATATCTAATGAGTACTAAATGAATTGATCCTTTATATACATCTTCAGTGCAATATCAAGCCGATCCATCTAGGTATACTCCATATAGTACCATCTCGACTGGACTCCCATCATTTTGAGAAAAATATATTCCATATTATTATACTCTTCATGCTGGGGGGAAACCTATGGTCACCCATTTTGACAATACTCCATCACTTTATGGTCAACCAAATGTTGGAATGATTGTTTGTCAGTGGCAGCCTATCCTTCCCGTTCAATCACAAACAATTGTGCATTCATATCAATCGGTTGAACCTCTTGCACCCACATCTACCCCACTTGTTAATACTTATTTACCCCAGTTAAAAGCTCATGTTGTTGTATCTCAACCATCTCAGGCGGGTCCTTCAACCCAATACCCTCATGTTTTGGGCCCTTAGAATCCAACTCCTTCGGCTAGTTTACAATAACCACATGTATCCGAAATCTTTTATTCACAAGATGGATTACCCTATTATGGGATGTCACAGGCACAACTGAGTCTTACCTATTCACAACCGGGTCCAAGATATTCTATTTTGGGATATAATCTTAGTGGGAAGTCTCGTTTGTAGCCACAACCGCAAATTCCACAACCATCATTCCAACAACAAACAACTTACCCAAGTTTTGGTCAACAGAATCCTCAAGTGTTTGCTTATAAAAAAAACCCCTATGTGGGTTACCACCAACAAATTCCTTATGCTGGTGCTCAAAGACCTGTTTCCCAAGCAATTCCATCATACCTTGGCTATGCTCAACCTGACTTAAATCAACAGTTTCCCTTTGTCACAACTTTAGAATTACCTGATTTAAACTGGCTTACTAATGACCCCATCAACTATGCTCCTTGGTGGTCGGTGATACCACATAAATTACCCTATGATATTCCTAAGTTCAATGTAAACTCTAGAGAAGACCTGTCAAGGCATGCTATGACTTATCATTTATGGTGTTCATCCAACTCCTTAAATGAGGGAGCATCTACTTGCATTATGTCTCTAAACTGCTGGAAGTCACTTGGCTCGCCACACCTATCTTAATCTCCTACGACGTTGAAAGCCTTGCGGTATCATCAATAACCTACATGTCGAACTAGGGAGAAAAATTGTAACTGTTGAAGTTGAGGCTGTTTATGGACCCCTTCACTACAACATTTTACTTGGAAGGCCATGGGTATACACTCTGACTATGATCATCTCTACTTATTTTAGAATGATCCCCTTTCGTCATAAAGGTGTTATTACAATTTTCAATCAACTCTCCTTATTTGCCTCCAATTCCCAGGTAACTGGAAGTGTTTCATTAGTTCATGCTCCTCAGCTAGCACTTCAAAACATTAGTGTAGGACACTTAAAGGATTCTTCCCTAATGGGCACCTTTTCATTACTGCCGCCTGCAACATCGACAAAAATTGCAAGAATAGATACATGCTGCATGATATATTCCACTCCATCTAGATTAAGGAAGATTACCAATGATTCTAAAGTTGTTACGCTGGATGAATTCCTGCCACCGAGCCCAATTGAGCTGGCATAGAAATAAATATAGATGGCTTAGGTGGTGAATCTAAAATCATCGTCGCCGATCGTTTGGGTCAATCGTTCATTAGATTTTGGTACTCCATCTGATCCTTTTTCATCCACTTTCTTGACTGATGACAACATTGTGGAATCCATGATGCCAGAAGGAGAACCATGGGAAGATCATCATCATTGTTCCCATATTTAGGACTATGAAGAAGATAATATTATTGAACTATATCACCCATCGATCAAAACTTTATTTTTGAATTCTTTTCCAATTAATGCTATTGAATCTGAGCGAAATTTATCAAATATTGAAGAAACCATTTCTATTGATATTTCGACCAAACTCGGCATTGTAGAAAACATTCATGTCGACGTGTCTTGTTCTCCATCAGAACTCGAAACTTATCACTCTCTCTTTCGTGAATTTTGAGATATATTTTCTTGGTCTTATGAGGAAATTCCAAGCATAGATGCTATTATCTTTGAACACACCATTAAAATGTACCCTGATGTCAAACTGATATGTCAACGCCTTCGTCCTATTCATCCAAAGAAGGTTGTTGCCATTAAAGCAGAAGTTGAAAATTTTTTGCGTGTTGGTTTCATTTACCCTGTTTCGCTTACTGATTGGGTTTCCAATATTGTTCCTATCATGAAAAAATAAGGGACAATCAAAGTGTGCGTCATTTATTGGGATTTCAATATTTCTTGTCCAAAATACAACTATCTTGCCCCGTTTATCAACTAGATTATTGACGATTGTGTCGGATTATTGATAATTTTCATTCATGGATGGATTATCTGGTTACAATCAAATCGATATCCGCCTATACGACCAATATAAGACAAAATTCATCTGTCCATGGGGCACATTCGCTTATCGTAAACTCCCATTTGGTTTGAAGAACACTGGGGCAACATTTTAGAGAGCAATGGATTATGATTTCAATGACATCAATCACATTGTTCAACCTTATCTAGATGATTTACCTGCGCATCCACGAAACCAGACTGATCACCCGATGCATTTGAAAGCTATATTTTTACGCTGCCGACACTACAAAATACGCGTCAATACACAAAGATGTGTGTTTTATGTTGGTTATGGTCATTTTCTAGGATTCGTCGTCTCAAAAGAAGGAATTTGAATTGACCCACTGAAGGTCCAGGTCATTCTTGATTTTCCTGTGCCATCAAATTTGCTTTAGTTACATAAACTTCAAGGAAAGGTTAACATATTAAGGAGGTTCATACCCAACTATGCCGAAACGGCTAAAGGATTTACTCATCTCTTGAAAAACAGGATTCGCTTCCATTAGGATAAGGTTCCGCAAGCTTCTTTTGATGCTGTCAAGGATACACTAGTCCGAGCATCATTAATGTATCCCCCAATTATCAGAGTGATTATTTCTTATATATCGTCACGATATATATGACCATTGCTATGGTATTGGTCAGGGAAGAATATGGGATAGAACATCTGATATATTATTTGAGTCGTAATTTCAATGATACAGAAGTGAACTATTCATACGTAAAATTTTTTACCTTGGCGGCCATTCAAGCTGTCCAAATATTTCACCATTATATCCTGCTTCGGAAGACCATTTTCATTTCATATTGCAACCCCATGACATACATTCTGTCAATTCAATTTCCGAGGGGGAAATATTCAAAATGGATCATCATTTTGTAGGAATTTGATTTGGAATTCATCAAATCCAAGTTAAAGAAATATTTAGTTTTGGCTGAGCTTCTCTGCGACCTTCCCTCTTATAGTACTGCTACTACATAGGAACCATTAATTCCTAATAAGTCTCTATTTCTGATCAGATCATCTGATCCTTGGTACGGGGATTTTCTCATTTATCTCGAAACCCAGA
This sequence comes from Pinus albicaulis, assembly GCA_034641835.2. NCBI lineage: Eukaryota > Viridiplantae > Streptophyta > Pinopsida > Pinales > Pinaceae > Pinus > Pinus albicaulis. Next base: position 139,227,732 of record CM076580.1, on the reverse strand, counting down.
CTTTCCATCCCAACACCTATCGCTCTCAATAACAACATATTCGATACAAATCCAAATATTATCTGATCGTCGACGATTCAATTTATTGTTGTGGTGTCGATACGATTTTAAGGAGGTGCCACACTGATGAGGAGGCTGAGAAATTTCTAAATGATTTTCAAGTTGAAGCTTGTGGTGGAAATTTGTCTCGATATGCTACTGCGCAAAAAAATATCCGCACTAGTTAATTTTGGCCTACCATATTTCGCGACTGCATCCTTGCGGTTAGAAGTTGTCATGTGTGCCAGATATTTCATCGTAAAATCCACAAGCCGTCGGCGTCGATGCATCCTGTTCTCGCTGTGTGACCATTTTCAAAATGGGGCATTCACTTCATGAACTACAACCCTCTTTCATCTCAGGGGCATGGTTATATTATTGTCGCAGTAGACTACCTTACCAAGTGGGTTGAAGCAATGTCTACATCCAATAACACAGGAAAAACAAATGCATTATTCTTTTTCAATCATGTCATCTCATGGTTTGGTGTTCCACAGGCTATATTCACAGATCAAGGTAAGCATTTTTGAAATCATATGATGAATGATTTGACTGCCAAATTAGGATTGTCACATGATAGTTCTAGTCCTTATTATCCACAATCCAATGGACAAGTTGAAGCCATTAACAAGATTCTTAAGATAATTATTCAACCAATGATAGTAGTTCATAAATGAAATTGGAATTTAGTCTTGTACTCGGCTTTGTGGGCATACTGAACCTTGGTAAGAAATGCAACTGGATTTACCCCCTTTCAATTGGTGTATGGCCAGAAGCTATCTTGCCTATCCAATGTAAAATAACGTCATTAAAACTTGCTATTGACTTGTTACCTAACACCTGTATTGAAGAAGCATGCCTTTTTAACCTCATCCATCTAGATGAAATGCGTTGTGATGCCGCACTGGCCAACAAAGCGCATAAGAGACGAATCAAGGCACGATATGACCAACATGTCCAACCTCGCATCTTCTCTGAGTGTGACCTGGTATTAATTTATGATCGGGAAGTGGATTTGATAGGTACATGAAAATTTGAGCCATTATGGCATGGTCCCTACATTGTCAAAAGAGTTCTGGCTAAGGGTGCCTATGAGCTAGTAGATTATGATGGAATTCCATTGGCACAACCTAGAAATGGGCTATATCTAAAATGTTACTATGCTTAAACATGAGTGTAGTAAAATTTTGTATTATACAGTATATATGATTTTGATTTTCATTTATTTTCTTAGTTTGTTTTTCTAGAGTTTTCTTGAAGTTAGTATTCCACTTTACATTTCATCGCAGATGTCTGAATCTTTGGAACCATTCATTGGGTATGTTGAAGGTGCTAGTCATAGTAAGAAGAATCTATCCTCTGCAGCATGGGCCATTTTCACTCCAAGCAGAGAGTTAGTGAGTTTTCATTTTCAATTCACATCACATAATTGAATAAGGTTGCGCAATAAACATACCAAAACACTGAAAACAAATAGATATATATTTATAAGATTTACAAAAATTTGTGCCCAAGACACATTGGTCATATGACCTCAAAATGTATGCAAAATGTCAAAGTAAACTAGTGATGATCATGATAACAAGCTACTGATCTAGCTATCCTATGCAATAACCGCATCTAACAGTTAGGAACGCCAATTGTATGGTGTTGCAGTCTCATAGGTAACTCTTCGATCCAACAATACAGAACCCCAAGAGTCAATCCCTCTATATGCTATTGTAGCTCAGCAAGAGTCTCGGTCATATCCAAATCCAGAAGGACTTCTCTCTTGACAGTCCTCTCTACTGGCTCACCTGCTCCCTTCTTTGGCTGACCCACTAGTTGAACCCGACCCACATCTATGTACACAAAATATTTATTTTAGTCTTGGGAAACATAAAAATACAAAACATGTAGAAACCTTATAAAAATAAAAATAAATGATCAAAACATTCTTACCTATTGCACCCCATTGAGCGGGATATGGTAGAATTAAGTCTGGATCTCCGTGAAAGTCTGCGCCTGCATATGCATACTCATCGATGGCAACCATGTGTTGTCTAAAACAGGAAAATAATGTAGTAGAGAATATGATGGTCAATTGACTAGCATGCCTAGACATAAATTCAACCCATCTCTCCATCCGTGGATCTCTAGCGCCAAATATACTCAGTGTAACATGTTGTGGCTGCATCAATGGAACTCGCTGCAAAATGAAGGAAATTAGGATTGAACCATAGTTGAAATTCTTCTTCCTACCACCCTTTGCTTTGGTTAGATGTTCTTTCATCTAAGAGAGAATTGCTTCAGCCCAGTTGAATACTGTTGGTTTTAAGCACTCAAGTGCATACTGCATGTATGATCTATTTGCCACATGTAGTGTAGTGGAACCAGAAAGCTTTGTGATAGTAAAAAGGATGGTTCAGTTTTTGGATGGCAGTGCTATAGTATGTAATCTCTCTATGTCTCTACTCCAGGGGAAGATCCTACGAGGGAAATGGGAGAACCTTATCTTAATAATCCTATGAGAAAGTAAATATCCTCGACCAATATTGGGAGAACTTTGTCCCCAATGTGAAATTACTGCAATACCAGATCCCAGGAATGAACTAGGAACTCCAATAGTTCCATATGATGCCTCATACCCGATAATCTGAAGTATTTTAGCAACCCGTAATCTCTGAGGGCTCTTAATGTACCTAGATCGTTTAGGGAAATCATATCATGTTCTTCATGTTCTCTTTCCTGCCATGTAATCATCATTTTGAGTTGATGAATACCTGAAACATAATCATAAGCTTCATTAGGATCCATTTCATGAAAAAAACTTGGGAAAATTTGGGCACACAGCAAAAACAAAACATGTGAAATGCACCCAATGCATCCCAGGACAAGGGAAAAATCATTACAGTGCACTTGGCCTTCAATTCCAGTCCTCTGCAATGCACCTTTCGACATTCAAGGGTGTGTTGCCCTCAAAACGTACTATATTTACCCTAAGGGGCTCAAAACCCTGAAAATTTACCATGAAATGCAAGAAAAATGATACTAAAAGAGATAGAACTTTCATAGCTCCAACCTAGATCAAACGATAAGAGAAATCGTCCACTAAAACTAGCAATCAACCACTGAAATTCGAGGGAAAAAATAGTTCAGAGCTCCTAATTTTCAATGGTAACTTTGGAATGGAAAAAATCAATGGGAAAAACTCTTTTATTTAGTCATTCTGAATATTTTAATCATATTTAATGCTATGAATATGATTTTTTATTCATTTTTACTATAAAACATGTATTTTTAATCAGTTTGATGGTTCTCTGAACAGGTTTACAGCTGATATAATAAGTTTGTCATGCACACTTGTTCAAGAATGATTTGACCCCAAAGCATACTTTTTTCCTTCTTTTTTGATCTTTGATAAAAATGAAAAAGGAATTGAAGCCCACTTTTATCTCTTTTTCGAGCTTTGATAGCTGTTAAAAAGGAACCCCATGCAGTCTTCTTTTAGCTCTTTTCAGACTCTGATAATGTGAAAATATTGCCTAGCACTTGTGTTTTCGAGCTCATAAAAGTAAATGAAACGACATCTAATCAGTATAATTTTAACCCTTTTCTGGACTGAGATAAATTATTTACAAAAGAGGAAAACCTTAGTCGAACATGGCTAAGAGGTTTTCTCAGGTATCATTTTACACTTTTTCGGACCTGAGCGAAAAATTTACGAAAAATGATTCATGGAGTTTTCTTTTTTTTTTCTATTTTTCAAACTCTTTAAACATGAAAAAGGATAGAGTTCTCACTGTCACTAGGCTCATCAAAACATAAATTATCGATAGAATTGTCGATCATGGCAAGATAAAGTTTCATTTATCACTAGACTTGTTAAATTACTAAATAGTGAAGGATTCACCCGAAGGGTTGAATTATAGATCAAGAATATGTTGCCCTCCTCAAGCTTGTTAAAAAATAAAGAGGTACTAGTTAGCAATGACTGGGGATAATTTGGGAAAAATAACATAACACTTTATGGTAGCAGGTTGCTCTTGAACATGACAATTTCACTCCATCACCGTGACTTTTGGGTTAGGTAATATTCTTGACAGTTCATCATACCTTCACTGTGGTTTTGCGTCAATGTTTCCAAATCATCTCAATGTCATCGATATGTTCAAGAGAAGTCATCCAGTAAATCCTCATCATGATTTTCAATACTCATAAAACTTCATTTTCATGATAGTCATCCCTGAACATTGCTATATAAAGTCACATTTTGTCTCCAAAATCATTAGGCTCCTATTTCATGATAAATTTACTTCTTTTCGACATCAACTCATCATCCAGGAAGTTTACTTAGAAACATATTCCAGTACCCTGAGGCTCGCTACATCATCAACAGTTTTCATGCTTCCAGACCTTTCACTGAAATATTTTGTTTGGCATTCGACATCAAATCATCTATTCACGCCTTGCAAATTGTACTGTAATACCTTGAGAGCCATTAACATCAATGGTGTTTCTCTTGTATCTATTAACAACTTACATCATTGGATGGTAATCAGATGATGCCTTCCCATGTTTGAATTCAAATCATATATTCGCATGGCTATAATTTTACCTGAACGATCGAGTGAACGAGAGAAGAAGACCCCAGATATAGTTTCATCCATCCAGGCTATGATTTTGGGATTGTTTTACACATCATCTGTACGATGGATTTACATACAGATCGTCATCCGAACATGGGCCTATATCTATAGGCATGTGGAAACATTCCAATGTAGACGAATTTCTGAATTATGTACATGTTATGATAGTTTTGTGCTGAGCATGGGTATGCCTCCCTTAGCAATTCATGATCAAGATGAAAATATCATGATGTACTGTATTGCAAGTTTGATGCAAGTCATCGTCTGCTTCAAATCCTACTCATCACATCGTAAATCATCTCATCCAAATACTATTATTATTTTGAGTTGATGCTTTAAAGGGCAGCTGTTACAGGTCAATTTGGGCATCATCCCCCAAGACCTGGTCAAATTGGACATCATCCCCCAGGACAAATGAATAGGGTCTATCATCCCCATATATTTTAGTTTCTATATGACCTAAGTGAAAACATTCCTTTCATGGCTTCAATTGTGAGACTTCCAAGGTTTGAAGTGTATATTATATGACCTAATGACTCACCAACACTCCTCTGCAAGGGACTAATTGCATTGCAGTGCCAATACCTCCATGCAAGGGTGCACTGTAGTGCACTTCCTGACACTCAAGGGTGCGTTGGTCACCTAGGAGCAAAATCATCATTATTCCGGGAATCTCCACTTGGGCAGTGCCTTCTAGAAGAGTCCATAGGTGTCATACTTTGAATCCAAGTGTCCATCCACCACCTCTGAACTTGGAAACATATATTTCCTATTGTTATAAAGTCATTCATTGAGAAACTACCACCAGTTTCCCTATAAATTGAGCACTCATTTAAGTGCTAGGGAGGAAGAATTTGTGTAAAGTTATGTTGTTGGATTATCATTTGATAAGAGATTGGAAGTAATGATATGTTGCTGGTATGATGCTGGATGTGATGAGGCTGGAATGAAGTTGGATCAGGTTGATGAAAAATGGTTCCATTGGTTGTAATATTCTCCTCCTAATCTATTAATAAAGATATCTATTCATTTTCTCAATACATTTGTGTATATCTTGTGAAATGTATTCTTGATGATGTATGCATTCTCAGATCTAATCGGTTTGATTTGATTAAGATAAGTATATATGTGTATATTGTATGTTGTTTTTCGTTCTCTATCTTTTCTTGCAGGAATCGATCTAGCGGCTTGAGTTGGATTGAGAGCGATGACAACAACGACATAAGGAGAAGGAGAGAGAAAGAATCACAAGTAGGCTTATTTATCTTTCTGTATATCTATTTGTCTTAGAGAAAATAATAGTTTCTTTCTTCTGTTGTTTTGAGTGAAGGAACACCACACTCAAGGAATTTAGTTTATCTGTAGATTAAAATTTTGTATAACAACCCCAACTGGGCCTTGGGTAAATCCATGTGATTGATGTTATAGAGAGTAAGGGAGTCACTATGTTGCTTATGGAAAATGGAATCCATCTCTTAAGTATTTTACCAAGCCTTGGTGTGAACTTTCCCTTGAGAAATTATCTCCTCAGACTCTGGGTTCATCCCAAGGGTGGTTAGTTGCAAGAGGTATTTTTTTGTAGTCGGCCTATCGTTGGGTGGAGAGTTGAAGTCCCTCATTTAGTTGTCATCCATTTAAACACACATATTTAAGTATAATTTTTCATGCATATTGGACTATGGGTTGTGATATTCCTTATTGTGCTTAAGAATAATTCAAGTTCATGTATGATTATGAATGATTGCATGAGACTCACTATTATGATCATGATTTATAAACTATCTCATATGTTTATGGTTTAATGAATGTTTTCATTATAAAGTCACTTGTCATGAATATGACCTACAATTATCTAGTATTTTATAAACTGAAAGAATACTAAGATTTTTTTTATTAACAAATGACTCATGAACCATTGATAAGCTCTGTATTTATAAATTTTCAAATTTTTTACTATGACTCAAAATTGTGAATGATTAGAATGAATGATTGAACTGGGTAGTTCAATGCTATATTCATGATCTTCTAGTTTTATAACATGTTAGGAAATGGTAGATCACCTGGGTGGTGCTGGTATGCATTCAATTCATGAAAAATGTGATTAATTGTGTGTGGTTCTCTATACTTGAGAATAAGGGCTTATGACTTACATAACTTAGTCTATTTAGTAGATTGGAGATGTCCAAGGATAGATTGTAACTATCCATGTAGAGTGATGCAATCTATGTGCACTTTGAGGCCCCTGATATTTATTGGCCAAGGCATAGAATTTGATGGTATAAAAGTAGGCCTCGGGGCCACAACCCGCAAAATTTTGCAGTATAGGCTACCCCTTGATTATAATGAAGTCATCAAAATGAGGGATCAAGGCTTACGTACTTGGGCCATATCCTTATTAAAGCATTAGTTGGCCAAGTGTGAGTGAGGTGGTTTCCTTCATGCTTTATCAACCCATTCCTGGCTAATTTATTTCATATATGCTTATCCACTAGGACAGATAGGCAACACAGTTTTAACACTCCTACATGCAGGCGAGGACGACAACACAACGTGTGTTTGAGGAAATGTTTCCTAGCATAGTGGTGTCATGTGGGCCAACATTAGTGTTAATTTTTCATAGGGATATATTGTTATTTTCTTTAGATAATTTCATTTCTTAATTTATTATTCAATAACATATGCAATTATGTAGAAAGAACAATATCATCAACAATGCAGGGGAACATAAAGGAACAATAGAAGAACAAAATTCACCCATAGAGACACTAGGGTTGGTCGGAGACCGAGGAAAAACCCCACAATGGGGAAAACCATTTCAAATTCTTCTTCTTATTAGTTTTCCATTGAATTTTTCAACAAAAGAGAGAGTGCAATGATCCATTCCTTTATCCACAGGACTATCTAGAAAATTTAACTAAAACATATCAAAGAAATGAACTCAACAATTATAATAATAATAAAAATGATTCAAAAGCATGTTGTCAACTATCAATATCTGTAGTTAGTTGTAAATATATGCAGTCAACTTACAAACTCTGCGGTCAACTGACAAAATTTGTGATCGACTGTAAAACTCAAACCCTATATTACAACCACATGGAGGAAGATATATGTGTGCGATTGAGAGATTACAACCATACATATGAGCCCACATTCTTGGGGTTGTAACCAAAATTTTCATGTGTCAAGCCTACGATTGGAAACCAAAACTCTAATCACATGTGCGAGCTTTGGACCCTACAATTTCATACCTGTGCGAATAAATTTCTGCAAACCACCTCAGAACTGTGCAAGCCAAACCAAAGAAAGAAGAATGATCATAATGATTTCCAAATGAGGGTCACTTGACTTGTATTTATATCCATCCATGGGTGTCCAATTTCTCTTTTGGTCCGACCTATCCTTTTGTGCACATGTGGGCTTTTCTTCAAAAATACACTTTTCCTTGTCCAAATTGAGCGCATCAATAGTCAAAACTGGTCCTCTAAAATAGAGAAATCTATTCCAATGGTTAGAATTTGTCACTGAGAAACAAAAAATGAACACTCCCTCTCAGCTAAGGAGAAATTCCAATCCTGTCATCATATCATGTCCAATCTCAAGTATCTCGTCATCATATGTCGTCACTTCTCATCTTGATTCATCTCTTATTGTACCTACACATCTCTTTCTTGTATATTCTCATATGTTGAACATTATTGATTCTAAATTTTTTTTTTTTTACATCTGAGGGCAGATCAATATAAAACCCTCTATCCATCGGGGAGCCACTTCTACCACATGTAATCATGTCTAACACGAATCCAATGTTGCTACCTGATAATATTTTCTAGTGATGAACCAATTTTATGACCTGAGAAAATCTTCTAGTGGGGAGCCCAATGCTATGACTGGGGAAACTCTACCTGTGGGGAGACAAATTTTATGACCCAGGAAACTACAAACAATAGGAGGGATTCCACTTACCTTATGAGGTGAGGATCATGTATATCCCACTGCCAATGATAACAGGAGGGATACCACTTACCATAAATGGTAAGGATCAAACCCATCCTACTATCTACTGATCTTCCAACCATGACCCTGAAGAGTTAAGTGTTAGAACATCTACATATCTATCTTGAGCAGGATGCCACTTACCTTAAATAGTAAATATTGTTCCTAACTCAAGCAACTAACACCCATTGGTCAGATGGGTGGAAAATATAGATGCCAATTGGGGTATACTCTAGATACACTAAGATAGGGGAGCAACATCTTCCACCCTATGGGTGACAGATAGGGGTGATACCATATTGTCCAAATATCCCTCAACACCAGGAGCCCTACATCTCAATTCCTCACCTTGGGAGCTCAGATAGGAGGGAAGATTAAGCTCAATGTCCTCGATCAGTCCAGGCCCTTACTATGGAGGGTAACATCCATCAATATATGATGCTCTCTGTAGATCATAAACATATCAACATGCTCATATATGGTACCATCTTAACGAGCTCACTTTAGTGTTCAATCACACATCCTCACACATTACCAAGAGTAGTAGTCCTAATTTTTCTTGTTTAAGAAAGAAATCAATTCAAATATCATGTTAGAATAAATACATGTCACAAAAGGATAGCTTAATCATCCTCCCTCTCATGGAGGAATAAACCACAAGCCCACAGGGGCTTAACTCAATAAACCTCTAACATATCACGTGCAATCATATAATATTAAATAATACCCTTAATTTGAGTACATATTGGAAAATATCGGTAAAAATCACATTATTTGACCCCCTACTAATATATACCCAATACACCTTCCCAATTTAAAAATCCCCTACTTTCACTATATATTGTAGGTATCCATTTTTTTATTAACATTTTTTATACCACATTGTATTTTTCATTAACTTTGAGCTCCATTTTTTATACCTGCCAATATAAAGACCCTTTATCCCCTATATATCCCCCAATATATTATGGTAATTTTTCCTCATTATATATCCCCCAATATACTATGTCAGTTTTTCCTCATTATATATCCCCAAATATGAACCCACGTGCTATGGTATTTCTCCCACAGTGAAGCCGTCGTGCACAAGCCTAAGCTTGTATAATATAGCAACATCGTCTCAATATATGAAGATATCTTTGTCCCAAATATATACGAAGTTATCTTCCAATCGAATCCCACTCTTGTTATCACAATATATAATTCTCATATCCATAATTTTATCAAAAAAATATCCAAAGAGCTTCCTAAACCAAACTTCCCCTCAGCTAGCCATGCTAGCAACAATGTAATCAACCTCGGTCATGCTTAAAGCTAGGAACTTATATTTTTTGTTCATATGTGATATCATTGCAGATTACAAGCAACACTTAGATGTGCTCTTTCTTTTTCCAGCCCAACAATCATAGTATCCATGCATACTCATGTCTTCAGAAGAATATCTTACAATATTTCATCTCGAACTCAAAGGCCAACTCCCTCTTAGTCTCGATAATCAAAGGCCCGCTACCTATAAATAATAGATCGTCAATATATAAAATCAAATTCAAAGGCATAACTTGGACCAAATTAGAGGTTTGGATAAAAAATTTTCCCAGGCTTCAACATGTTATCAATGAAGTCATGCTAGGCTCAGAGACCTTACTTCAAACCATACAATTCTTTATGCTCATAGAACTCTCTATTATATGATTCATTTCTTGTAGGTCTGTCATATTCCTGGTGCACTCTTTTATTCTTTTTTTCCCACAGGCGCAATCACACCCATAGGCCTTATTTCATGTGGTTTTGAGGCTTATAACTTCACCCTTAATTGTCTCTCCTAGTGGTTGAGGCTTGGACCAGGAGAAAATTTTTCTGCTAAGATCATAACTTCCCAAAAATTCTTTAAACACATTAGATGGTTATTCATGACCATAGATCTTCCTTCAACTCTAAAGTGTCTTCTTTTCAAATAACGATAGGTGATGTGATCTCATCAAGAGTCTCTCCCTATGAATGGGAAGCCTCTTCAATCATCATTATTAACAACATCAACCTGTCTCTCATAGTATTGTCATGTGACAAGTAAATCATTAGATCAAAAACTATATCGGTTTCTTAGACATATATCATAACAAGTCATCATCATGTCATCAAACATTCATCAAGGGTTAGTGTCATATAAGAGTATCTTCATACTTCAAGGATCATAATCATAACATCAATTCAGGTAATCCAATTCCACTACTTGTTAGATTTACTAAGCTCAACAAAAGCTTACCAATATCAACAAGAGTATCGATTTGTTAGGTCCATATAATACTAGTGTATCCCCTTATTGTTATTGTTGTGCCCATGTAGTCCTGATATTGTTATTATTGTGCCCGATAGAAGCCCATTGTTGTTATTGTTGTGCCCTTACATTAGTATTGTTATGTAGGCTTTGATTATATTGTGACCCCTTAGACTCCTATATATAGAAAGTAGGTTTTTTCATTTGAATCATCGAAAGATTGTTAATTTTTGTATTGTAAAGGAGGTTTCCCCCTCAAAGTGGATAATTTTTAAGTAGTTTATCTATATTTTCTATTATTTTGTGAGTTGGTTGCATAAAATTTGGTATCAGAGTTTTGGATTCTAGGGATTTGCTTCTTAAAACATTTCACCTTGTAATTTTCACTATAAATTTTTTTCTACGAAGCTTCAGAAGTTGAAATTGAAACCATGTTGATTCAAAATCTTGGTGAACTTCGTGCCATAATTTCAGAGCTTGGTTCGTTATATTTTCAGAGATATGATCTGATGAATTTAGGGTTTTTGTAGGCTCCAAAATTCAGTCTCAAACAAGTGACCAAGGGAAAATCATCATAAATTTCGTTTTAGGCATCAAATTTGAATTCTGCAAAAAGTAGTAGAAAGTGCACAAACTTTAGTTTCTCATCTGTTAATTTTAGGGCCGAAGGTCGAACAGTGACACATGGAATTCCATACAAGTTCACTCATAATTAGGGAATTATGGGAGATCGAGTATAAATTTATCTTGAAGAATCCAAATTAGGTATGACCTATAGAACTGGAAAGGAGACTTAGAGGGTTACTATAAGACCAAAGTTCAAATATTTTAAATTTGAAATCACAGAGATACATCAGGTTTAATATCAAGCTCCTCAAAAGCAAGAATAAGTATTGGGTTCTAAAATGCCTCCTAAAAATAATTCCACACCCATTAATCTCTCAGAAAGCTCTACTATGACACATGAAGAGAAGAATTGCAACATGATATATAAAAATTACGAGACCAAATGCAACAATTTTTTCTCTCGAAAAGAGTAACCAAAAATGATATGGAAGCTAAGATAGATGGTATGGAAGCTAAGGTGGAAGCAAAAATGGAAGGTTTAAAGGATGGTTTAAAAGCAGAAAGGGAAGGTTTGAAGGAATTTTTGGAAAAGTTGCTACAAGAAAGGATTCCTAATGGTGAAAAGGTATTAGATGAATCTCATGATCAGAACAAAAAAATGTTAATCATGATTCCATGGCCCCTAACATTGGATTAAAGACCCACCATATTCCAAAGATCAATATGAGAAAGTTTGATGGCAAGGATCTAGTGACATGGATATTAAAAATGGGGCAATACTTTGATCTCCATAATGTGCAACACACACAAAAGGTACGCATTGCAACTTTATTTTTAGAATCAAATCAGTTTGTATGGTATCGATGGATTTGTTCTCGTAAACCACTTGTCACTTGGTCAATTTTTATGGAGTAAATGATAAAACATTATGAAAATACAAAGAGCAACACATTCTTTATCCAATTGATAAATATCAAACAAAAGGGTTCAATGGTGGGGCACATTGAGGACTTCCAAAAATTGAATATAAGGGTTAAATGATATTCTAGAGGAACATAGGATTGATGTCTTCATAGGGACTTTAAACGATAACATCCAACATGAGGCTCACCTTTGAGAACCTGATTCATTGGAGAAGGCATTCAGGTTGGTAAGAAAAATTGAAAGCAAAATTATGGCAACAAGGAATCCTACCACTCATAACTATAAAGCTAGAATTGTTGCTACTCCTAGCCTTCCACAACCTACAAGGTTGACAACCACAAAAAATGAAAGAAAAAAGAGAAAAATGGAGTTGTTACAATTGTGATAGAAAATACACTAAAGGTCATAAGTATGCTGAGAAGAAATTATTTTAGAAATATTGTGAAGAGAAGGAAGAAAAGGAACAACAAACTTCAAAATAAGAGTATATAAACCAGGAACCAACTTTAAAGAAAGAGGAAATGAATCCGAACATATATTGTAATGCATTGGAAGGAATTACCACTCCTCAAACTCTCAAGAAGAAGGACATATCAAGAAGAAAAAGGTAATGGTGTTGATTGATTTAGGTAGTACCCATGATTTAAGATAACCAAGGAATTGAATTGCTTCCTATATCTAGCACTAGAGTGTCAAGTGATGGTTGCAAATGGAGGAACTATAAATTTCTCTGGAAAGTGCCATAATATCAAGCTGACCATGGGGGAATATGTATTGATTATGCCAATGCTTTCCATTCCAATGGGTGGTTTTGATGTTGTACTAGGAGTTCAATGATTACAATATTTGGGTATGATAGCATTTAATTTTCAAGAACTTTTCTTGAAATTTTTTGGGAAGGAAAGGAAGTTGAATTAAGGTTCATCACGAGAAAACTCTAATGGAATGAAAAAGCTTCTAAATAAATAACAAGAAGGCGCAATTGCACAATTATGCTCACTAGGGTTTCAAACATCGAAATCATCTATTTCTCCAAATCTACAAAGAGTCTTAGACAATAATTCCAAGGTATTTGAGACTCCCAAATGCCTCCAACCTATTCGTTATCATGATCATGTTATTCATTTAATTCCAAGAATTTTTCCTCCAAACATCAAGCCTTACAAGTATCCCTATGCCCAAAAGAGTGAAACTGAACGTATGATTGCAGAAATGCTAGAGGTCGGTATAATTAAACCTAATGAAAGTTATTTCTCTGATCCAATATTATTGGTTCAAAAGAAGGATGGATCATGACACATATGTCCGGATTATAGGGAACTCAACAAGCTCACTATTAAAGATAAATTTCTCACTCCTGTCATTGATGAATTATTGGATGAATGACATGGAGAAATTTACTTCACCAAGTTGGATCTTCGTTCAGGATATCATCAATTTAGAATGAAGACTAAATACATTTTGAAAACAACATTTAGAACTCATGAGGGTCATTATGAATTTTTGGTCATGCCTTTTGGCCTTACCCATGCACCTTCTACATTTCAAGGTTTGTTGAATTCCATTTTCAAACCCTTCCTTAGAAAAATTGTGTTAGTATTTTTTGACGATATACTAAACTACAACAAGTCTTGGAAGGATCATGTTCACCATGTTGACAAGGTACTCAAAATATTGGAGGAGAAACAATTATATGCAAAAACCTCCAAATGTTTCTTTGGAGTACAGGAGGTGGAATATCAGGGTCATATTGTATCTCATGAGGGTGTTAAGGTAGACACTAAAAAAATTAAATCCATTAAGGAATGGAAAATCCTCACAACCATAAATCATCTGCGAGGATTTCTTGGGCTAACACAGTATTATCGCAAGTTTTTTAAGAATTATGGGAGAATAGAAACACCTTTAACAACATTACTGAAGAAAGATGCATTTTCTTGGACTCCAGAAGCAACTAAGGCCTTTGAACACCATAAAGAGGAAATGTGCCAATCCCCAGTCTTAGTTACGCTAGAATTCACAAAAACCTTTATTGTGGAATGTGATGCCTCAGGAAATGGAGTTGGTAATCTTTTAATGCAAGAAGGAAGATCCATTTCTTTTGAAAGTTGTCCAATCAAAGGAAATTATTTGCATAAACCTATTTATGAGAAGAAAATGTTGGAAATATTACATGCACTAAAGAAATTATGAACTTACCTAATGGGAAGACACTTCAAGGTAAAAACATATCATGATAGTCTTAAATAATTTTTGGAACAAAGACTATCTTCAGAAGAGAAGCAAAAATGGGTCAAAATATGTTGGGTTATGACTTTGAAATAATCTACAAAAAAAGAAGCTAAATGTTGTTGCAGATGCACTCTCAAGAAAGGATGAGGATGTGGAAGCATTTCTTTGTGCCATTTCTATTATCCAACCATATTTGATAACCAAAGTAAAGGGGGAATGGAAGAATAACGAAGAAGTGTGGACACTCATTCAAAATTTACAGCAAGATCCTAGTACATCGGATACATTTAGCTAGAAAAATGGTTCATTATGGTACAAATATCACTTCTATATTTGTAAAAATTCCCAACTAAAACAAAATATTATTTTTGGATTGCATAAATACCCCTTAGGAGGACACTAAAGATTTTTAAAAACTTACCACAGGGTCAAGAAAGATTTTTTTTGGGATGGCCTTAAATCTGATATTCAAAAGTTTGTGGAAGAATGTTTGGTCTACCAACAAAATAAAGTTGAGGTAATTAAAACCCCAGGTCTGCTACAAAATTTATCCATTCCAAGTCAATTTTGGGAGGAGGTTTCAATGGATTTTATCACAGGTTTACCCAAGTCCGAAGGAAAGAGTGTCATCATGGTGGTAGTTGATAGACTTACCAATTATGAAAAATTTTGTGCATTATCTCATCCATTTAAAGTCAGTAAAGTTGTATTTCATTTATGGAAAAAGTTCAGAAGCTACTTGGAAAAACAAAGATTATTATAAGCGAAAAAGATCCCATTTTCACTGGAAATTTTTGGACGAAATTATTTTCTTATCTAGGTACTAAACTAGCTCATAGCTCATCTTATCATCCTTGATCTGATGGTAAAACTAAGATAGTGAAAAAATGTTTGGAAGGATACCTTCGTTGCTTTGTATCTGATAAAAAAACACAATGGATCAAGTGGTTACCTTTGGCTTAATGGTGGTATAACACTTCATTCCATACTGTGACAAAAATTACCCCATTTATTTCAGTTTATGGATATCATCCACCGTCCATCACATCATGTTTAAGATAAAATTATAAGGTTCAAGCAATGGAATATCACAGATAAATTCAACAACAAGTTCTCCAACTCTTAAAGGATAACCTCACTTTGGCACATAATCGAATTAAACAACAGGGAAGTCAACATCACAACGAAAGAAGTTTTGATGTAGGTGACTGGTATTTTTACAACTACAACCATACAAAAAAATGTCCCTCAAGAAAGCTAAGAAGGAAAATAAATTATCACCAAAGTAATATGGTCCTTACACGATGTTGCAAAAGATTTGTACTATGGCATACAAATTGGAGCTTCCTGCATCTTCCTGATTGCACCCAGATTTACATGGTTCATGCTTAAAGAAGGTTATAGGTGACAAGTTCCCAATTCAAACAATATTTTCAAAACTTGATGAGGAAGGAAAAATAATATTCGAACCTGAAGTAGTGGCAAAAATAAGAACTTGTCATCTACGAAATCTATCAATTTCAGAGTATCTCATCAATTGGAATAACTTACATGCTGAAGATTCCAAATTGGAGGATGAGAATTTTATACAGAAGCATCCATAACTACTCAAGTGTTGAGGACAACAATTTTTTTAAGGAGAGGGTCATGTTAGGTCCCTATAATAATAGTGTATCCCCTTATTTTTATTGTTAGTGTATCCCCCTTATTGTTATTTTTGTGCCCATGTAGTCCCCATATTGTTATTCTTGTGCCCCATAAAAGCCCATTGTTGTTATTATTGTGCCCTTACATTAATATTATTATGTAGTCTCTGATTATATTGTGACCCCTTAGACCCCTATATATAGAAAGGATGCTTTTTTCACTTTAATCATCCAAAGATTGTTAATTTATGTATTGTAAAGGAGGTTCCCCTCTCGAAGTGGATAATTTTAAAGTTGTTGATCTATATTTTCTTCTATTTTGTGAGTTGGTTGAATAACAAGGTATTATTGTCACACTTTCATCATGCTTATCACAAGAATTAATAATAGTATCAAGTTACCATACATAAAAAACATTTTATCTAGCTTGCTTCATGAAATAAATTTCATAAAAAAATAAATAAATCATGTTTAAAATGTAAGATACTTGTCAAATATCAAGTGCACCAATATATCACATGTACCATAAATAAAACTTACTTTCATATGCATATATGAGTAATTCATGAAGGTTATATTCCCATCATGTCTTAGGGATCACCTTTCCATCCAATATTGTAGCTGAAACAATATACTATACATACCTTATAACATTCCGATACCTTTTCACTTTGTATCACTTGCTTGTCATGGTAAACTATAGCTCTTCTCTTCCTACACTAGTTATCTTTTCCTTCTCCTCGGATGATCCTCAAGAAGGATCTACTTATCACATCTCATCAGGAGGTTAGAAGTATCCAAATACTCAAATATACATTTAGGAAGTATAATCAATGATAAAATAAATAAATATATAAAAAAATAGACACATAAAGAAGTAACATAAATAAAAAAAGTACGCATCTTCAATGAGAGGTGATCATCTCTCTCTTGAACTAGCCTTCAAGAGTCATAATTTTCCATTGTCCATATACCATTGTTTCCTTCATTATATTTCAACCAACTTCATCAAAAACTAGGCCTAATTCAGAATATCCCATCTAGTGCTACATTGAACCTATCACAACTTTTAGAACATCTTCACACTGATCATGCTAGGGTTTCTAGATTGCATATCTCAAATATTTTTCATAATCTAGGGTTTATTCCAAACCCTAGCCTCATAATATCCATCAAACCTTAATAACTAGATTGGCTATGGTTTCCTTCAAACCCTAGCCTTCTTTTAGATCTCCTCCATATTCTCCTGCTTCCTTCAATGGTGTCTTCATATAGGTGATCTTCAATGGCTCTTCAGCCTAGATCTTCTACCATGACCATAATGGGTGTTGAAATTTGTCTTTCCCACCCATCTAGCCAATGATACTGTTTGCTTAAGTTAGGTGTGATCCTTACTATTTATGGTAAGTGGCATCCCACTCAAGCTAGAGATGAATATTTTCTACCACTTGGCTCTTCAAGGTCATGTTGGGAATATCAATAGATAATAGGATAGGAATGATCCTTACCATTTATCGTAAGTGGTATCCCACCTATTATTTTGAGAAAGTGGGATAGGTGTGATCCTTACCAGATAAGGTAATTGGCATCCCTCCTATTGTATGAAGTTTCTTGGTTCATAACATTGGTATCCCCATTGGAATATTTTATTGGGTCATAGCAATGGGCTCCTCTTTGGCAGAGTTTTGCTGGTCATAGAAATGGCACCATTCTTGTAGGGATTCCCGAGTAGCAACATTGGCTTCGCCTTGGCAGTAATTCTGAGTGATAAAAGTGGCTCCTCGATGGATAGAGGGTGGTATATTGAGCTCCACTCTGATGTAAAATTCTTCTTCTTATTATATTTCCATTTAATGTTTCAGCAAAGAGAGAGTACAATGATCCATTCCATTATCCATAAGACTATCTATAAAAATTAACTAAAGTGTATCAAATAGATGAACTCAATAATACTAATAATCAAAACCCTAATTCAGAAGAAAGTGGTCAATTGTCAATTTCTGAAGTCAACTTTTGAACTCTACGGTCAACTGACAAAATCTATGGTCAACTGTAAAACACAAAACCTACATCCCAACCACATGGAGGAAGATATATACATGTGGTTGAGAGCTTCCAACCACACACATGAAACTGCATGCCTATGGTTGTAACTGAAATTTTCCTATGTTAAGTCTACAATTGGAAACCAAAACCATAAACACACGTGCGAGCTTCGGACCTTGCAATTTTAGACTTGTGCAAGTGAACTTCCGTGAACCACCTTAGACCTGTTTGAGCCAAAACAAATAAAGAAGAATGATAATAATGATGTCCAAATGAGGGTCACTTGAATTTTATTTATATCCATCCATGGGTGTCCAATTTCTCTTTTGGGTCGACCTATCCTTCTGTGCACATGTGGGATTTTCTTCAAAATTATACTTTTTGTTGTCCAAATTGAGCCCTTCAATAGTCAAAATTGGTGCTCTCGAAAAGAGTAATCTAGTCCCATGGTTGGAATTTATCTCTCAGATTGAAAAAATTAAAAATCATTCATTGACTATCGTCCTTAAGCTTATGTTCACAAGAATATTGATCAGGGTATAATCCATATGGTTGATCACCAAACAATGATAAAGTAATAGAGTGGGGTTGGGTGGACCTTGGAGTGCAGGAACATTTTCTATTGCCCACCAGTCACAGCATGTTGTTGTGACCTTAAATACATAACATGAATTGTAAGAAAACCATGCATTAGTGGAGGAGTAGGCCTACCTATCCATGGTTACATCGCAAATCCTTTTCATCTCCCACTGCTCTTCATTGAACCTTTGTGCATTGTAACATGTGATGGTGCATCAATAAGGGTTAAGATGACCAAGTAATGGTTTCATAACAAAACCCTATTGTCACCCATTGATCGTTATTGGGAAGTTCTAACATGTTGTGCATGTGATATGAATGTGTCAGTGAAAGGGATCCAATCTGATTGTGGTTCCAGTATGGGAACCTTGCCTACTAAGGGGACCACCCACCACCTATTTCTCTTATTAAACATTAATGCTAAATGATAAAAAAAGTGAGCGTTGAGCCAACCTATAAAGCCCCACTATATTTAATTTACATGGACACGTGGAAGCCACGTGGGCACCATGTGGACATTATGATGATGTGGCCTTTTTTAATAGGCCAAAATTTAAATGAGTGTAACTTGTGATTCGTGAATGAGATAGAGATAAATTTGATACCAACATAAAGCTCTCGATAAGCTGAAAAAAATGATGGTATCATATATGAATTCTACAGACTTGCAAAAATAATGTTTTTACTAACCTCATCTCAATAAGGGATCTTGGATATCAGTTTAAAGCAAACAAGTAACACCTCCCACAACCCAAGATCTTTTAAGGGGGTGGGAGGGAGTGTTACAAACTTGTTGATAGTCCATGATAAAATAAACATTTTTTAATTAATGTGAGGGGATTTTTAATTTTTATTTTATTTTTACAAAGTCGGTTCCTATATTATATTTGAATAAAAATAGAGGAAAGATTTCCTTGTTACATTCCGATGGTGCTGAGGACAAACAAGGAGGGATGCAAACACAAAATGATGAGCTTCCATTGTGTCGACTATTCATACAATACTACATTACAGATTCAATATAGATTTTAACAAATTGCGAAAGCATGAGAGAAAATTTAAAAGACGTGAGAAAAAAAAGAGAGGAGGAGGAATGAGGATTAGTCAATGCTAATTGGTCGTCCAGTTGATGCATCAATTTTGTCGTCAGGACTGGAATTTCTTACATTGTTTGAACTTGAACTTGGAGCTAAGTGTTTGTCTAAAATATATTTTAGGATCTAGAGAGATTCTTACATGTGTGAGCATCGGTTAGTGATCTCTAGGAGCTGGTTCTGAAATGACTGAGCCCGATTTTGAAGGAGGGCTATATCCACCTAAATTTTCTCTTCCGTGATCCTCTGTTGTCCCTGAATTTTCTCCATTTCTGACTGTAGATTTGCACAGTGAAAACAATTTTCGCTTTTCAACATGATACTAGTGAAATGAGCAAGGGATCATGAAACAAAGGTTGGAGGAGAGGCAGAGCAGGGATAGTTTTCAAGGGGGCAGAGGATGAAGATAGATAGAAAAACAAGCGTCGAAGACAGACAGAGGCCTCTGGATCGCAAAGGAGTTAATATGTTGAGAGACAGAGAATGCATGGCGAAATAGGCAGGTTGCTCGCACGCCCACTTAGGATGGAGAAAGAGCCCATGAATTAGCTGTGACAGATAGGAGAAATCACAGATGTGTAGTGACATTACGAAGAGAGGGGGTAAATAAATAGAGCGGATAGACAGGAGGGGAGGATCATGGTGAGGATTACGAGAGGATAAGGTCACGGGAGGGGAAATTTTGCTGGGACGAGGAGATCTAGTTAGCACAGAAAAAATCTTGCAGAGAATCATACAAGATAGATATGGTGGGAGGAAGAGAATCATGGCAGGGGAGAGAGTGATAGACCATCTTGACTGAGAATTTAACCAGCTGGTCTACTGTAGGCTTTGTTAGCTAACTTGTCGGCTTGCTTGTTATTAGCTTGGAGGATATGGTGAAAAGAGAGATCCTTCATATCTTTGATCAAAATACGACATTTGTTGATGATCTTGTAGAGAGATATGTTGGTGGTTTAAGAAGCATTTATCATCATACTTATAACAATGGCAGAGTCCCCAAAAACCATTACATTTGACAGGTTGAGGCTTTTTATCATTTGAAGTTCTTTAAGCAGAGCGTAGGCCTTAGCTTTATTGTTAGGAAAAGAGATGAGACCTCATTCAAAGGAGATCAATACGCTTCCATGTTCATCCCTTATGAGACCTCCTTCCCCAGCAAAACGCCTGGGTTCACTTTTGATGCTCCATCGAAGAAGAGAGAAGTTATTTTGCATCCATCCATCCATTCAATAAAATATTTTTCCTTGAGTCTTATATTCCAGTTTCCCTTTTGGGGAGTTTGAATGACTAGGGATTTGAAATAGCTAGGATTTTCAAGAGCTCTTCCCAGAAATGTTCTTTCTTCAGCTTGGGGATTGTTGAAATTGATATGGCCGATGATTTTGGATAGAATCGTCTCGATAGAGAGACTCCAGGTCTTGTTTTGTACTTTCGTTGGGCAAGTTTTTTTATTTTGAAAAATCATCTTATTCCTTTCCAGCCAGATGCTCCAGAGAATCACATATGGGAGGGTGTCCCAGACCCTTTTGACGATGTTTTTGCTATTTTTCCCTAGGGATATCCTTTCTTCCTGTTTTTTATCAGGTCTGAGAAAAAGTTGATGAAATATAAATCAATATGAGAGAAGGTAGTAAGATCACTCCAGCATTGATTGGAAAAAGGACATCTCACAAAGAGATGGAAAGCAATCTCTTCTTCGCTTTGATAGTTGGGTCATCTGGAGGGGCCATAGATACCTCTTCTTTTATATTATCTGAAGTTAGGATCTTACCTTTAAGCAGAGTCCAGATGAATATTGTTATCTATGGAATGGCTTCAGATTTCCATATGAGCTTCCAGATGGGCTATTGAGGAGAGGGGAATTGTTCTTTTAGAAGGTGTTCGTAAGCCATTTTGATAGAGAATTATGACCCAAAAGGATCCCACGGAAGACTGTCTTGGTTGCCTTTAACCAATGGAGCAACACCATGAAGCATTGCTTTAATATTTACCAGATCGGCCTCAAGGTGAGGGGGGATAATAGGAAAAACCCATCCAATCCAGGCATTGGAAAGCTCATCCCAATTGGAAATTAGATCCAAGGTGTTTATATCAAGGCCGCTGATGTAATTTTGAGTTCAATGAATGCTCGAGCTATCATTGAGAGGAGATTTCCCCATAATTGTATCCTTCCAGATATCTGTACTACTTCCACCTTGAGGAACTTTAGATATGTTTATGCTGATAAAAGGAATGACTTTCTTGCATAAAGGCCAAATTCTGGAGCATGGCATATTTCAGATATCTTGTTCAAGAAGATTTTGTCTAGCAGAAAGAAGATATTTGGTTTCCAAAACTTGTTTCCACCAAGAGTGTTTTCCATTGATGAGGCGCCACACTTTCTTTCCCCCAAAGGCATTTTTGAAGAGTTTTGGAATGCGAATACCAAGCCCACCATTTTCATAGTTTTGAGTGACCTGCCTCCATTTGACTAAGTTGTATTTCTTCTTCTCGTTTTTCCTTCCTTGCCACAGGAATTACCTTAAAACTACTTCTATTTTTTTATGGATGCTGAGAGGAGCATTGAGCAGGGAAAAGTGATACAATGGAAGGGAACAAAGAACATATTTTAGGATGATTGTACGCCCAGACATGTTGAGCCAGGAGGATCCCACTGCTGTACTCACTTTTTCATTTTGACAATAGTGATGTTCCAGACCTCAGCCTTCAAGGGTCCAGCATTGACTGACATCCCAAGATAATTAAATAGGTCCAATTCAGTTTGTAGGAGACTCCAAAAATATGTGCAATACTATGGATGGTGTGGTTTGTTTCATTCCACCCATATATACAAATTTTGTGGTAATTTATCAGCCCTACTGAGTAGAGCATAAATTTTTCAAGAAGAGATTTGAAACTCTGGCAATAATGCAGGTAGCTCCACCCATCAAAAGGGTGTCATCAAAAAATTGGGAATGATACATATTCTTGACTTCGTTACTTAATTTGATTCTAGTGATAAGATCAACTCTGCACTTGTGATCTAAGGTCCTGCTGAAGGACTCTACCATTAGAATGAAAAGAAAAGGAGAGAGAGGGCAACCTTGCCTGAGACCACGAGAAGATTGAAAGAATTTTGCTGGCCTTCCATTGACTAAGGGAGATATCCAAGGGTTGGAGATACATGCACTGATGAGAGAGATAAATTCAGTTTCAAAACCTATTTTTTGGAGGACAGAGAGGAGAAATGAATGTCTCACTCTATCAAAGGCATTGACAAGGTTGAGTTTCAGGATGAATCCTTTCTTTGGTCGCATCATACTCGAGTGAATGGCTTCTTGAACTAAGAGGATAGTATCAGAAATTTTCCTTTGGAAGATGAATCCCCCTTGTTTTTCATAGATGAGGTTAGGGAGATGGGGTTTGAGGTGAGCAGTGAGAATTTTAGTGATGATTTTGTATGAAGATTTGCAAAGGGAGATGGGTCTAAATTTGGAAAAGGAGGAGGGGCAGTTTTATTTGGGTATGAGGGCGAGAAAGGTAGAATTAGTAAAGCCACTAATATTCTTCTTTCTTTGTACCCACTGAATCATTTTGATTAAGTCCTTTTTAATGACTTCACAATAGGTCTAGTAAAAGCTAATGGAGAAGCCATCCAGACCTGGAGACTTGTCTGGATCCAGAGTCCAAATAGCATTAATAATTTCGACCTCCTCTATATCATTTTTAAGGGAGTTGTTTATCTCCTTCATGATTAGCTTTGGCAAGTGGTTTAAGAGATCCAAATAATCCTTAGGTGTAACTGATTCATATAGCATATTTTTATAATGATTGTAAGCAACAGCCTTGATACCTTCCCGATCTGCATGAACTCTTCCCTCATCATCTATTATGGTTGAGATGCTATTCATTGACCTTCTAACATTGCTTGTTTATGGAAGAAAGGAGTACTTTTGTCGCAAGCCTGTAGCCAAAGGTTTCTAGATTTTAGCCTCCATTTCTCCTCTTCTTTCCTATTAACTTTATACAAGTTCCGGTAGAGATCTTTCTCTTAATCTAAATTTTCTTGATTCACTACATGAGTGTCAATGTCAGTGTGAACTACTTCTAGCTTTATTTTGATTTTTTTTTTTACTTTGTCTGGTTCCTTATAATGAAGTTTGGCCCAGTATTTAAGAGCCATTCAAACATTCTTCAGTTTTGTTTCCCATATGTGCGAAGGGGAGCCCTCCACGTGTTGCTGCCAGGAGTGTTGCACGATCTGTCTGGCTTCAAGGAGTTCACTCCAAAGGGGGTTGTACTTAAAAGGGAGGGGTCCAATGGAGCACTGATCTCCAAGGGAGAGGGTGACAGGGTAATGTTCAGAAGCAGAGAAAGAGAGGATATAAGAAGAGGCAAAAAAGAAGAAAGAAATAAGAGGAACAACCAAAATAAAATGGTCAAGCCTTTCCATATGTTTCTAGCTCCAATTCTGAGATTTCTCCAGGTGAATTTTCGGTTTTTGGGGATGATTTCAACCAAATCATGGTCTCGAATTATTGTTTCAAGCTGGTCTCTTGAGGGATCCGAATTGAAGCTGCCACCTCTTTTTTCGTTGGCATTCAAGATCAAGTTAAGGTCCCCACCAATGATGATGTTTTTGTTATCCTCATTGTCTATGTTTTCTTTCATGGTGCTCCAAAAAAATTCTTTGTCCTTGTAATGATTAGGCCCATATATATTGTACACAATAATCACAATGTTATCTTGGGTATTTTGAAGATTGACTTTGATCCAGTTTTGGGTTTTGATAGCTCCATTTTTCTTCCAAGAATTCTAATTCCAAATAGTGGCTATTCCTCCTGAGGTACCCCTGGATTCCATTACTGTGCCCGTATATTTCTTCACTTTATTTATGATGTTTTCGATGTCTTGATCTCCTTTCTTAGTTTCTTGAAGGAGAATGATGTCGGGTTTTTATTGATTCAAAAGGTCTCTTAGAGCTGAGTTTTTTGAGGGGTGCCATAGTCCCCTTCGGTTCCAAGAGAGGGCTTTCATCATTTCAGGAATGCAGGTTGAGGACCTGTTTTCCCTCCTTGTTCATTATGACTTGCTTCTTTGTTGTTTTTCCCTAAAATTAAGGATTCTATAGGGTGCTTAATTCTGAGAGCTATGTCCTTTTGGGTTGCTTCATCTCTATGGTGCTTGGAAGATTTCCTTTCGAGACCAATTTTTTTAAGGATTTCTAGAATGACCCCATGCTCTTTGGCTGAATTTCTTGTGACAATCTGGGCTGAAGAAGGTTTAGTAGAGGAGGAGGGAGGACATTATTTAGAAGGGGAGAACTTAGGGGAGGGGATGGAGGGTTGAGGAGGATCCTCTTCAGAAGGGAAATGGAAGAGAAGGGGTTAGGGTAGGCAAGGGAAGGGATGGAGGTTGGATTAAGAGGGGGATCAGGGGATTTCTGAGGGGATGGGGAGGGGTTGGACAAGGAGGGATTGGGGGGGGGGGGGGTACGATTGGGAGGATTGCACAGGAGGGATACTAGTGTTTCTAGGGTTTAGAGTAGTTTTTTTGTTTTTGTAGTTTCCCATTGGGTTTCTAGATTAGATTTTTCAATCTCATTAAATTTGGAGCATCTATTAGCAAAATGACCATATTCATGGCATACCTTGCACTTGAATGGAATTTGTTCATAGTCTAACTACTGTATGTGGGTCCAGTTATCGACCTTAAGTTTGATCGCCTCTAGAAGTCCTTTCCCCAAATCCACTTCAACGCAGATCCTGGCTCATGCATGCATGTTGTCCTTTGGCTCAATTCTATCAATGAATTTTCCTACTGCGTTTCTGATTGCTCGAATAGAATTATCGTCTTAGCAATGCAAGGGGAGATGGGGGAGGCGAACCCAGACTGGAACAACATTTGGCATGTCGAGTTCTAGATCAAATTCTAGAGTTCATTTGTTTAAGTATAGCCCTTTGGTGTCCATGAAATATGGCCCATTCCTAAATATCAAGTCCTTGTCTTCCTTTGTCTCAAAATGGAATGTGAAATAGCCTCTACCAGAGAATCTGATTGAAAATTTCCATTGATATTATCTTCTCAGTTGTGTTTGACCCATTTTTGCATCGTCTTTGGCGAGGGCCACAGCCCTGTGAATTGCCCGATAAGTCCTTTCTCGGCGAGCGAGAGAGCTGCCATACAAGGGGTAGCCAGGGGAAGAGAGACTTCCTGAATGCCTTCCAGTTTCTTGACAAACTTAGAAATTGGAGGTCTTGGATGAGGAGGATTTAAAGAGTTGATCAATTTTGAGAAGGCTTGGGCATCATCGGGTGGAGAGGTCACCGCCGAGATGTCCTCCGGAGGGACCATGTGCCCGGAATATAGCAACAACAACAAAGGGGGAGCTCGCCTGTGCCTGCATCTGCTAGGTCACGACCGCGGCTCACCTGCAGAGCGATTGCTTGTGTGGCTATTGGACAAGACTCTTAAATTTTATTACAAGATCAAAGGATAATTTTAATTTAAAAAATCAAAATTCTATCATTTTTTTTATAGCTATAAAATATTTTTATAGAATAAAAATGTTTTATAATAACATTTAATTTATGTAGATATGTGTGCTTAAATTAGAATAGGAATTTTAGAATTTTAATTTAATTATCTATCTAGTGGATGATAGAGATTTAACCCCCACTCAGTATTTTAAAATATTTTAGTAGTAATCACAAATCAAAGGTTGAGATTTATCTCAAAATAGTTATGTTTTTTTCCCTTTTTAATTAAATTGATTAATGAAAAAAATGTTGTATGAACTAGTGCAACTATATAAATTAAATAATTGGTAAACCTAAATAGGCATCAATTCATGATAAATATCAAAACACTTCATGATACATTTTAACATTGCTAAAATTAAAAAAAAAAAAAAAAAACATAAAAAGTAACTAAATATAACTTTGTTTAAAATAATAATAATAATTATTAGTAAGTCTAAAATGAATTAATATATAAAACAAAACATGTAACTATTTCAAATAGGAGACTTTTGTGAGAAGAGTAATTATGTTCAAAAATTTCTAGATTAATAGATCAAACATTTTGAGTATTGATGTTTTCACAAGTGTGGCATATCCTCATCCTTTCTCATGTGCATCTCACCAATTTAAAATATGGCCAATCAAAATGTTTGAAGTGAGTAATCCGAAAATGCTTGAACATGTAATAAATTTTTTAATTATGGAGATTCACCTCAACTTTACTATGGATATTTTTAATTTATAAACTTATCAATATCACATGCCTAAAAAAACATAACTCATTTCATATGACACTTATATGATTATTATTATTATTATTTTTAAATTAATCAATTTAATTAAAAGAACAAAAAGGGCATCACTACTATGGTGTTAAATCTCAACCTTTAATTTGTGTATATTAATAAGAATATCCTAAAATAATAGGTCTTTATCAATATCACATGCCTAAAAAAACATAACTCATTTTATATGACACTTGTTCATATGTCTTTTTTTTAATTAATCAATTTAATTAAAAGAACAAAAAGGGCATCACTACTATAGAGTTAAATCACAACCATTAATTTGTGTATATTAATAAGAATATCCTAAA
Organism: Pinus albicaulis; assembly: GCA_034641835.2. Taxonomy (NCBI): domain Eukaryota; kingdom Viridiplantae; phylum Streptophyta; class Pinopsida; order Pinales; family Pinaceae; genus Pinus; species Pinus albicaulis. The sequence continues at coordinate 139,200,107 of CM076580.1, read as the reverse complement.
ATATTAGGTGGAAGTTAAATCTCTACTTTCTTTCTAATAATTATTGATAATTAAATTAAAATTATGAAACCCTATTCCAAAATAGACACACCTATCAACATAACAAGTGTCATATGGCCATAATATTGTTAATTTTAATCTTAACAATATGAAATATAAAATAAAATATATATTTTCATAACTTACTAACAATTTAATTCATACAATTAAATTAATCTTAATGTTATACGTAATACCAAAGGATATTAAATTTATATAATTAAACTAATCTTAATATTATACGTCATACCAAACAATATTATATTTCTATAGTTAAACTAATCTTAATGTGATAGGTAATACTAAATAATATTATATTATTTTAAATAAATAAATCTATTTAAACCATAATGCCAGAAGGGAAAAAACAAAACCGCTTAACCGGTGACCAACATTGCTATTTTAAATAAATAACTTGGTTAAGAGAATAATACTATTGAGAGAGAAACGAAACGTCTTAATCAGTGACAAATTCCAAAAATAGGAAAATAAATGGGCACGTTGAGTCTGAGACCATATGGAATATTTAAGCAACCCCTTGGGCACCTGTCATTGATTGGACCAGAGCCTGAAATGTTGGTAAGGGAGTTGTGGTAAAGAAGTTGGTTACACCTAAATTGGAGCTGCGTGCCGGAACATATTTCCTATGGTTTTTCATTCGTGAAAATCTGAACAAATTTCTTTAAAAAAAAATATTTAAAAATAAATTTAAATCACAGAAATTTACATTCTCTATTATTTTAAATTATTAAAAATTTCCATTTTCATCAACAATTATATATTAAATTCTAAAAAAACCCAATATCCATTTTCTAACCTAATATATTGTTACCTAACAATAGTTAACTAGGTCAAAAGAAAAACTGAAATTCCACGATAAATAAATAGAAGAGAAACACCGAGGTTACGTAAACCTTAGCGCAAGTAAAGAGGCAGTGCCTCCATATACAGAGAAGAAAAGTAGAGAAATTACGTGAACCTGAGCACAAGCAAAGCGGGATCGGATTTAGATGGTTTTGTCGGAAATTGTGGCCAACCAATACTAACGTAAAGCTAAAGAATTATCCGGAAAAACCATTGAAAAGTTTAACCTCTTCTCTAACTGAATGAAACGAAAAGCTATATGTGCAATTTGTTGTTAAAGTCAATTAATCTCGATTTAGTGGGATAACAGTTGCAGAGCTTTTAGCCTTATTAATTGGATGGTTAAAAAAATCGCAATGAAAATTTTGCATTAATATATTATAATAATTAAATTAAAAATATTAAATCACTTTATAGGTAATTTAATTTTTTTAATATATTAATGAGATTTAATAAAAGGATATTTGATTAATTTCATATATAACCATTAACTTAAATTGTAAACGCGTCCATTAACTATAAAGTCAGTTAACTTAAATAAACTTAGATTACTAGATCAAACATTTTGAGTGTTGATGTTTCGAAAAGTGTGGCGTGGCACATCCTCATCCTTTCTCACATGCATCTCACCAATTTATCTCTCAAAAGCCATGATCACATTTTTATTTTTGTCTTGGGGATGAACCGTACTAATTGGCTGGCTAATCAAAATGTTTGTGTGAGTAATTGGAAAATGTGAATAATGTTTGAACATGTAACAAGATTTGTAATAATGGAGTTTGTTAATTTATAAACAGTTTTACTATTATTTTATTTATAAAAAACATAACTTATTTTATATTAAAGTTAATTAATTTAAATTACTTTAAGTGTGATTGTCGCGATGATGAACTATATTGATTGATTCGAAAAATGTTGACAAAATATACTCAGATGTGATTATCACCAAAAAGCTTTATATACATTTTATGAATCACATAAATCAAATTCCTAAACTTAAATTATGTTTTTAATTTTCCTTAAATTTTTTGAGAATATATATATATATATATATATATATATATATATATATATATATATGTTAGGATTTATAAAGACAATTTTATGATAAACTTTTTGAAACCATATCTTATAATAAAAAAATAATTAAATTTATAATAAAAGAAATAATTAAAAAAATATATATTTATTTAAATATTAATTTATTGCAAAGCAAATAGATTAAGTGAATAAATAGATAATCTTAAATTTTCTTGTGGATTTGTTGTTGGAAAGCAAATAGGTTAAATAAATAAATGGATAATCTCAATTTTTTTTTGTGAATTTGTTAAAAAAAAGAGATTGAATATCTTTATTTATTAACTTAATTTAAATAAAATTAATTTAAGTAATAAACAGATAATTTCAACTTTTTAGGAATTAATTTTCTAAAATCAACAAATTCCTCTTATTCATTATTCTATTAATTTATTGTGAATTTTATAAATTTAAATTATATTAAAAACTAAAATAAATCAAAATAAATAATGACAATTTCATGGTTTTTTTAAAAATCAACTCATAGCATTAAAAATTATTAAAATTTGTAAAAATTTTACATTTGGTAAAAAATCATTTATAAAAGAAACTGAGTTTGTTTAGATTATTTTAAGTAAAATTTAGAATAAATTTTGAAATTTTATTTTAATTTTATTTAACACTAAATAATATATAAAAGAAAAATATTTGTCTAAATATTATTGGTTTGAGTGGGCCTAATGGTTAAGAGCATGTGTTTCTTTCTAAGAGTTTACAGGTTCAAAAATAGAGGGGGAGTAGTGTGGAGTTGTCTCACAATAAGTGGGTCTCATACACCAATTTGGCTTTTGGCTTGGCCTTGCCCTTAAAATTAGATAATAATAATATGTTTTGAAATTTGGTGAATTTTTTTTTTGGCTAAATCTTGATATTTGTTATTTAAAATGAGGTTTTGACTGCATATATGGATTCGACCCTTAAAAATCCTTGAGATTCTCGAATTGTGGAGAGTTCACAACTCAAACTTGTGATTCCAACAAATACCTATAAAATTTGAAGCAAATTAAACTATAAAACCGTCTCAAACATATAATAGATAGATTAATTAGAAAATTTGTTTAGTTAAATAAAAATATTTTAGAATGATATTTAATCATTTTTTAAAACTAAAAAAAGTCTAAAGAGTATATGCTTCTATGTGATATACTTCTTAAAATCAAAGAGTTTGAGAGTTACAACATCATATGTAAACATACTCATTAAAAAACTAAAGACAAACATGATTACATAACAAAGGTTGGAGGATTTTCCTATAGAGAAATTTCCAACATTTTTTTTTTCTTTGGCTTAAATTCTAATTGTTGGCTAAATATTCTAATTGTTGTTTTGATGTGGCAACATGTTATTGATAAAAGGTATAATAATGGGATTTTCATGGGTCCCTCATGAGGTATAGGATTCTACCACCTCATTAGAATTTTGAGTTTACTAAAAACACGTCCTTCAACTAAAAAAAGTCATAGTGTAAATACAAAGAGTGTGCACCATTATTAGCAAAGGCTTGCCATGGTTAGAATGATTATCTAAAGAGTATATGTTTTCATGCGTTATACTTGTTAAAATCAAAGAGTTTGAGAGTTACAACATGACAAGTAGACATACTCAGAAACATAATCAAATAACAAATAACAAAAGGGAAACATGATACAGAGGACTTACCTTTGGAGAAATTTCCTACATGAATTTTTCCATGGTTCAAGTTCCTAATTATTGTTTTAATGTGGCAACGGGCGTTTATCAAATAGTTATGGATCCTTAGGGATAATATTGGGATTATCATGGGTCTTGAATCCATCTCAATAGAATTGTGAGTTTCTTCTTTAATTTGAGAAAATAAGATGCCCACCCTAAAAACGTCTTTGCAGAAAGTCTCAAATTTACTTTCAAATATGTTTATCATTTTTTTGAGATCTTGTATCTCTTTTATTTTTGGATCCATCACTTGAAATAGTATAGTCTTCATTAACCAATAAGTTTCTACTAGATATAAATACTTAGTCTCTAAATCTATTGAGTTCCTTAGGTGATGCACTTAACCCTCCACCTTGATAAGCAATTCAAAATTTAAGAAGAAAATCCTCTTCAAATTGACCTCATCCTCTAGCTCATCTGATGTTTCCTTGGCCGTTGCAGGGAACCCATGAACAAATTTACTCCAAGTCATGATCACTTTCTTCTTTACCTCATCACTAGTAACAAGCTCGTAGTTTCTTATCCTTCCTATAATGGCACTTGGGTACAACTGGCCTTCCCCCTAATAGCTCAGCCTCATGGTGGTGTCATGGAAAAAAATGAAATATGCTAAACTGATATGTGTTCTTCGAAAAAAAACTGCAAGTTGTATTCCAAACCAAAGTTAAATGTATTTCCTTCTTTATCACAATTTCTCCTAGTCGTTTTTCCATCCCCCATATCTAGGTAACTTCTTATTAGAGCAAAAACTTTGGCCAAATGAGATAGGGAATAGAAAAGAGAATAATTTAATATAGAAATATAGTGAGATCAACAAGAAATGTGGTAAGCAAAGTCTTAATTCTTCCTAGTGTAAAATTCCTTTCCCACCCTTATGGCACACTCTCCCCAAAATTGTGCACTCTTCCCAAAAATTAATCATTATTATTTGTTAGGGAGAAATATAGATACATGTTATGAAAAATTATTAAATATGAAGAAAGTATACAAGAATAATTTTATTGTAAAATTCTATATTATATTAATAGATGTAAAATGAAATTTCTTTCAAAACATTTATTGATCTGAAAATGGGTTGGATATCTTGTTATGCTTTTCAAGAACCTCCCACTCAAGTTAAAAAAATAAAATATCTAGCTTTTACTTGACTTTTTGTGGAATTTATACTTGAAATAGGTGTATGTTTTTTAACTGTTTAAGTGTCTTATTTGTTTTTTCTGAAATTAAACATGTGTAACAAAAATATAATGCAGAAAATAAACATCCACACGCAACAAAAAATTAATCTAGGAGTTCACCCAAATATCGTGGACTACGTCTCCTTGAGCTCTTGTCATCTTGACTTGGCTCTTTGGGATTATGGTAAATTTTCTTTTACAAGTTCCACACTTAACTCCAATGGTTACTGAATTGAACCAGTGGGCTTCGAATACCATCTATATCCCTATCATGGATGTCATCACTTTGCAAATAGATCTAGGCTCCCTTATACTTGATTCCTTCTGTCGGTGCACTTGAGCTACACTGAGCTTCTACATGGCACTAACTCCTTAAAAATTATTTTACTATCCCTAAAACATGACCTAATGTCTCTAGCACACATCAGACAACAAAAAAGGATTGATCATGTTCTCAAAACGAGCACTGCATCCCCAAAGTAGGCCTTCCTCCACAGTTTGCCCTAGGTTGCCCAAAACTTCCCTGGAGATTCTCAAGCTCTGAAGTCTTCAAATGGCTCTAAAAATCCCTCCAATGGATTCATAATGCCAAAAATAGTCAGGATAGACTATTCGTTCACTGAAAATGGCCTCTGGCTGCTCCAGTTTCGCCTCCAACACCTATTGGCACCGCTTGGCACTAAGGTCACTTAGAACTTCTTTGATGGGTTCTCGACCTCTAGAAGTCCTCAAAATTTTCTAAAAACTCCATCAATGGATTCATAATTCTCGTTACAGTTAGAAATTACTATTGGATTGCTGCATAAGGCCTCTACCTGCCTTGGCTAGGCCCCGAACTACTACTAGCACTTGTTGGCACTGATGGCCCCTGGAACTTCACTGAAGCATATCGGCCTTCAAAAGTCCTCTACAGGATCTAAAAACCACACCATTAGTTCTAAAACATTTGAAACATCCAAAATTTACTATTGGAACACTGAATAAGGCCTTTAGTCCCCCTGGCTAGGCCTAAAACTACTGGGCAAAAATGCGAAGATGGGTAACACTTTTGTGAGAATCAGGGGTGGAAATTTTTTTTCCTCAATAGTTCGGTCGAACATTCATCAAAGTTCGGCCAAATTATTTAAGAGTTCGGCCAAACTTTCAAAATTAGTTTGGCTGAACTCGTTCTGCCGTTTACATTGACGGTGTACTGACGGCAATGGAAAACATATTTTTGGTCAGAGATTGAAAAACCGGAAACAAAAGTTCGGTCGGACTTTTAAAATAGTTCAGCTGAACTCTTATTCTATAAATATATCACCCGCAAACTATTGCAGGTTTCTTGTTCACATATGTCTCGCGCAACGAGGTCTTGTTCGTTGATTTTAGTTGATTTGGTGTCTCGCGCGACGAGGTCTTGTTTGTTGATTTTAGTTGATTGTGTGTTGTGCTACGATGAGGAGGGGAGTTTTGTTGATTTGCACCTCGATGCTGAGGTAAATTTTGTTAATTTTTTTTATTTTTTGTAATTATTTTTTGTTGGTTTTTTTAATTTGATTTTTTTTGTTCGCAGGAATTTGGTTGTCTTCCATGACATCTTCAAGGTCTATGACTTTCTAGGTATGTATCATGAATTTCTTGCCGCCTTTTGCATTGAAAATTCATTCCAATCAAAAAAATCTCCAATGGAAATAAAACTCATCCCATTCAAGAAATATCCACTGACAAGCCATACACACTAGTTTTTTTTTTTAATTAATTAATTTGTAATATAGATTAAATATTGTATCTAGAACTGATTCTGATAATCCTGTGGGATGTATATGCTTTATGTATGCTTTATGTCCGCATTCAGTCTGTATTCTGTGAGCTTTTTGTTCTGTTTGTCCCTTTTTGTTCGCCATATTCTATTCACATTCAGTTTGCCTTTATCTAGATATACATTTTCTCGACCATGACCCATTCAGTCAGTTAGCCTAGAAAAGACAGAGTGGATGTCATGATCTCCAACTGTTTTGCACATAATAAATATTCCACCTTTTCATGATATTTTCATGAATTTAAGCCTCTGTAAAAAAGATAATATTTCTTATCATATCAAAAATTCCTTCAAAAAAGATAATATTTCTTATCATATCAGAATTTCATGAGTTGATCATCCCTAGAAAAGACAGAGTGGCTGTCATGATCTCCGACTGTTTTGCACATAATAAATATTCCACCTTTTCATGATTTTTTCATGAATTTAGGCCTCTACAAAAGAGATAATATTTCTTACCATCTTAGAAATTCCTTCAAAAATGATAATATTTCTTATCATATCATAATTTCATGAGTTGATCATCCCTAGAAAAGGCAGAGTGGTTGTCATGATCTCCAACTGTTTTGCACAGAATAAATATTCCGCATTTTCATGATCTTTTCATGAATTTAAGACTCTACAAAAAAGATAATATTTCTTATCATATAAGAACTTCCTTAACATATAATTGTGATATTTTCCCTTCTTTCCAACTTAGTCCATCCTTCTAGAAAAATCCATTTTAATGAAGCAGATATATCCATAGTGATCCACTGATATTTGTTCACCAACAACTATTCCATTTTGGACTTATATATTTGAAAACTATGCTCATTTAATTTATGCATCTATATCTTTAAACTACTCAACTATTTTATTACACCATAGGAATTATTTCGTTATATCTCCCATTTTAATGGGGTCTATCACATTTCGAGAAAAAAAAATTAGCCATAAAAGTTTCCCATTGAAACCAAAAGTGATTTGATACAAAACATAGGTTTTAACCTTATATAGTTAATTGTTTCAAATAGATTCTTAATAAAATGAAAAATATTCAATGTAAAACACATACATTAACATATAATTGTGATATTTTCCCTTCTTTCCAACTTAGTGGACATCCTTCTAGAAAAAATCCTTTTAATGAAGCAGATATATCCATAGTGATCCACTGATATTTAGTCACAAACAAATATTCCATTTCAGACTTTTATATCTCAAAACTATGCTCATTGAATTTATGCATCTATATCTTTAAACTACTTGAAACTAATTTATTACACCATAGGAATCATTTCCATATATCTCCCATTTTAATGGGGTGTATCACATTTCGAGAAAAACACATTAGCCATAAAAGTTTCCCATTGAAACCAAAAGTGATTTGATACAAAACATAGGTTTTAACCTTATATAGTTAATTGTTTCAAATAGATTTTTAATGAAATGAAAAATATTCAATGTAAAACACATGCACATTAACATATAATTGTGATAATTTCCCTTCTTTCCAACTTAGTGGACATCCTTCTAGAAAAATCCCTTTTAATGAAGCAGATATATCCATAGTGATCCACTGATATTTGTTCACAAACAACTCTTCCATTTTGGACTTTTATATCTCAAAACTATACTCATTGAATTTATGCATCTTTATTTTTAAACTACTTGAAACTATTTTATTACACCATAGGAATCATTTCGATATATCTCCCATTTTAATGGGGTGTATCACATTTCGAGAAAAACACATTAGCCATAAAGTTTCCCATTGAAACCAAAAGTGATTTGATACAAAACATAGGTATTAATCTTATATAGTTTAATTGTTTCAAATAGATTTTTAATAAAATGAAAAATATTAAATGTAAAACGCATAGTATTTAGGAACAAAAAGTAATTTGATACAAAACATAGGTTTTAACCTTATATAGTTAATTGTTTTGAAAATAGATTCTTAATCAAATGAAAAATATTCAATGTAAAACACATGCACATTAACATATAATTGTGATATTTTCCCTTCTTTCCAACTTAGTCCATCCTTCTAGAAATATCCCTTTTAATGAAGCAAATATATCCATAGTGATCAAATGATATTTGTTCACCAACAATTATTCATTTTGGACTTATATATCTAAATGCTCATTGAATTTATGCATCTATATGCTAACCTACTTGAAACTATTTTATTTCTACCATAGGAATCATTTCGATGTCTCCCATTTATGTCTCCCATTCTAATGGGGTTTATCACATTTCAAGAAAAAAGCATTGTACATAAAGTTTCCATTGAACCCAGAGTGATTTGATACAAATGAAACACCAGCTTTTAACCTTATATAGGTAATTATTTCAAATAGATTCTTAATTTAAAATAGAAAAATATTCAATGTATAACACATGCATTAACATATAATTGTGATACTTTCCCTTATTCAAGCTTAGTGGACATCCTTTTAGAAAAAAATACCTTTTAATGTGGAGATATATCCATAGTGATCCAGCGTGTTTGTTCTATTAACTATTCCATTTTGGACTTATATATCTCAAAACTATGCTCATTGAATTTATGCATCTATATCTTTAAACTACTCAACTATTTTATTTCACCATAGGAATCAATTCGATATATCTCCCATTTTATTGTGGTCTATCATATTTCGAGAAAAACATATTAGCCATAAAAGTTTCCCATTGAAACCAAAGTAATTTGATACAAAACATAGGTTTTAACATTATATATTTAATTGTTTCAAATAGATTCTTAATAAAATGAAAAATATTCAATGTAAAACATATGCATTAACATATAATTGTGATATTTTCCCTTCTTTCCAACTTAGTCCATCCTTCTAGAAAAATCCCTTTTAATGAAGCAGATATATCCATAGTGATCCACTGATATTTGTTCACCAACAACTATTCCATTTTGGACTTATATATCTCAAAACTATGCTCATTGAATTTATGAATCTATATCTTTAAAATACTTGAAACTATTTTATTACATCATAGGCACATTCCGATATATCTTCCATTTTAATGAGGTGTATCACATTTCGATAAAAACACATTAGCCATAAAAGTTTCCCATTGAAACCAAAAGTGATTTGATACAAAACATAGGTTTTAACCAAGTATATAGTTAATTGTTTCAAATAGATTTTTAATAAAATGAAAAATATTCAATGTAAAACACATGCATTATGCTTTTCTTTTTTCCAACTTAGTGGACATCCTTATAGAAAATTCCCTTTTAATGAAGTAGATATATCCATAGTGATCCACTGATATTTGTTCACCAAAAACTATTCCATTTTGGACTTATATATTTTAAAAAAATGCTCATTGAATTTATACATCTATATATTTAAACTACTCAACTATTTTATTACACCATAGGAATTATTTCGATATATCTCCCATTTTAATTGGGTCTATCACATTTTGATAAAAACACATCAGCCATAAAAGTTTCCCATTGAAACCAAAAGTGATTTGATACAAAACATAGGTTTGAACCTTTTATAGTTGATTGTTTCAAATATAATTTTAATAAAATGAAAAATATTCAATGCAAAACACATGCACATTAACATATGATTGCGATATTTTCCCTTCTTTCCAACTTAGTGGACATCCTTCTAGAAAAATCCCTTTTAATGAAGGAAATATATCCATAGTGATCCATTGATATTTGTTCACAAACAACTCTTCCATTTTGGACTTTTATATCTCAAAACCATGCTTATTGAAGATCTTTCCAACTTAAAGTGGACAGCATCCTAGAAAAAATTCCTTTTAATGACGAGATATATCCCATGGCGATCACTTGATATTTGTTCACAAAAACTCTTCCATTTTGGACTTTTATATCTCAAAACTATTCTCATTAAATTTAACACATCTATATGTTAAACTACTCGAAACTAATTTATTATCATAGGAATCAATTCGATATATCTTCCATTTTAATGGGGTGTATCACATTTCGAGAAAAACACATTAGCCATAAAAGTTTCCCATTGAAACCAAAAGTGATTTGATACAAAACATAGGTTTTAATCTTATATAGGTAATTGTTTCTTGAATAGATTCTTAATTTAAAATGAAAAATATTCAATGTAAAACACATGCACATTAACATATAATTGTGATACTTTCCCTTCTTTCCAACTTAGTGGACATCCTTCTAGAAAAATTCCTTTTAATGAAGCAGATATATCCATAGCGATCCACTGATATTTGTTCACAAACAACTCTTCCATTTTGGACTTTTATATCTCAAAACTATTCTCATTAAATTTATGCATCTATATATTTAAACTACTTGAAACTAATTTATTACACCATAGGAATCATTTTGATATATCTTCCATTTTAATGGGGTGTATCACATTTTGAGAAAAAACACATTAGCCATAAAAGTTTCCCATTGAAACCAAAAGTGATTTGATACAAAACATAGGTTTTAACCTTATATAGGTAATTGTTTCAAATAGATTATTAATTTAAAATGAAAAATATTCAATGTAAAACACATGCACATTAACATATAATTGTGATACTTTCCCTTCTTTCCAACTTAGTGGAAATCCTTCTAGAAAAATCCCTTTTAATGAAGTAGATATATCCATAGTGATCCACTGATATTTGTTCAAAAACAACTCTTCCATTTTGGACTTTTATATCTCAAAACTATGCTCATTGAATTTATGCATCTATATTTTTAAACTACTTGAAACTATTTTATTACACCATAGGAATCATTTCGATATATCTCCCATTTTAATGGGGTGTATCACATTTCGAGAAAAAACACGTTAGCCATAAAAGTTTCCCATTGAAACCAAAAGTGATTTGATACAAAACATAGGTTTTAACCTTATATAGGTAATTTTTTCAAATAGATTCTTAATTTAAAATGAAAAATATTCAATGTAAAAAACATGCATTCTTATACACCCTTATGTCTATGTAAAGTAGTGTGAGTGATTCCACAGGTCCTCTACACCCTTTATAGGGTATAATTGGGACAGGTAGTGTTAACTTCTACAATTTCTATAGGCAGAGTCTATAAAGGGCCGGGTAGCCTCTGGATCTCATCTTTTCTCAAAGGCGACATATCTAGTAAATGCCCCTACAATCAATCTCTGTAAAAGATCTAAATAGAAGTTCTTCATTTTAATATCCATAAACCTTAACCACTTTAAAGAAAATTGTGTACATGTGTCATTTCTCCCATAAATTCTTAGGAAAAGTTTTTAAAACATGTACATGTCATGTTGGCTTTCTCCCATTAACTTTAAAGCATGTTTTTTGTAAGTGCATAAAATAATTTTGCAAAGCATGTAAATGTCATTTCTCTCAAGCTTTAAGGCCTAAAAATTGAACCCAAAGTGCCTGAACTCTCATAGAATTTTGAACTTCCATAGGATTTTAGTCTGTCTGTTGAGTGTTAACTTCTACAAGTTCTAAAGGAAGAGTCTGTAAAGGGCCGGGTAGCCTCTGTATCTCATCTTTTCTCAAAGGTGACATATCCAGTAAATTCCCCTACAGTCAATCTCTGTAACAGATCTAAATAAAAGTTATTCATTTTAATATCCATAAACCTCAACCACTTTAAGGAAAACTGTGTACATGTGTCATTTCTCCCATAAATTCTTAGGAAAAGTTTTTAAAGCATGTACATGTCATGTTGGATTTCTCCCATTAAATTTAAAGCATGTTTTTTGTAAGTGCATAAAATAATTTTGCAAAGCATGTAAATGTCATTTTTCTCAAGCTTTAAGGCCTAAAAATTGAACCTAAAGTGGCTGAACTCTCATAGAATTTTAAACTTCCATAGGATTTTAGTCTATCTGTTGAGTGTTAAATTATACAAGTTCTAAAGGCATAGTTTGTAAAGGGCCAGGTAGCCTCTAGATCTCATCTTTTCTCAAAGGTGACATATCCAGTAAATGCCCCTACAATCAATCTCTATAACAGTCGAAATAGAATTTTTTCATTTTCATATCCATAAACCACTACCACTCTAAGGAAAACCTTGTACATGTGTCAATTCTCCCTTCTCCCATAAACTTTTAGGCAAACTTTAAGGCATGTCTCATTTCTATTTAATTTCTCCCACAAACTCATAAAGGTGTGACTTTTGACATAACTAGTTGTTTTAGTAAGTGCATAAAATTTATTTCTCCCACAAACTAAAGGCTTCCTCCCATTAATTCTAGATGTGAATTTGTTTTTTATATTTTTATTGAATTTTTTATATTTTTTATATTTTATATTTTTTTTTTTTTTTTTTTTTTTCAGGGATAAGAAAACCATTAAATATGGTTGAAAAATGGAAATTATGCGTAGAAGTTTCTTGCTATCCCAATGCAGGGAAATCAGTGATTACATATGTGTTTCCAAATATTGCGACTAGCAAAGTCATTCAAAAGAAAATGAATATACTGGGAAGAACAACAAACAACGAGGCATATTGTATTTGATTGATAGAAGGCTTGGGAACAACTACGGAGTATGGATCAAATGGAATTTTAGTTTTCACAAATTCTGAACTTATGTGCAACCAGATGAATGGCGTGTACCAAGTTAAGAAGGAGATGCTAAAAGAACTGCATGGAATAGCAAACAATATTGTTAGCCAATTTCATTTTTTTAGTATAAGACATAAGTCATACTTTAAGATAAACCATGCACATGTCATTTATCTCATGATCATGTGTCATTTATCCCGTACATTTGCAATAAATGTCAATTTATTATCTATTTTTACTGAATTATTTTTTTTCTTTTTCAGGGATAAGAAAACCATTAAATATGGTTGAAAAATGGAAACTATGCATAGAAGTTTCTTGCTATCGCAATCCAGGAAAAGCAGTGATTACATATGTGCTTTCCAATATTGTGACTAGCATATTCATCCATAGGAAAATGAATATACCGAGAAGAACAACAAACAACGAGGCATATTATATTGGATTGATAGAAGGCTTGCAAACATCTATGGAGTACAAATCAAATGGAATTGTATTTTTCACCAATTTTGAACTTGTGTGCAACCAGATGAATGGCGTCTACCAAGTTCAGACAGAGAGGCTGAAAGAACTGCATGGAATAGAAAAAAATATTGTTAGGCAATTAAATTTTTTTAGTATAAGAGATTGTTCAAATGTGAATAAGATGTCTGCTGATCTAGTGAGTGGGGCAATGACAATTCAGGTTTCATCTATCAAAGATGATTTAGTAGATGAATTAGAATTATATGGGACAATGCCAATGCAAGATTCATCTCTCAAAGATGAATTAGTTTTGAGGCGCTCTTCTTCAAAAATTCAAGATTCATCTCTCAAAGATGAATTATTTTTGAGATGCTCTTCTTCGAAAATACAAGGTTCATCTCTCAAACATGAATTAGTGTTGAGACTCTCCTTCAAAATCTATTGATGAACATTGTAACATATCTAGGATATGTGTGTGTTTTGTACTTATAAATGCGTCTTTTTTAATGACCATGTGCTTTTTTCAATTATATACCAAGTGTGCTCCCACAACACCATGTAAAGCTCAACTTGGTGAACTTCACATTTTTATAAAATTAAAATGCAGGGAATTCAACAAATTTGTGTTTAAATGAAGTTTCACTTCTTTTTTAATGACAATGTGTTTTTTTCAATTTTATACCAAGTGTGCTTCAACCATGTAAAGCGCAATTTGATGACATTATCATTTTTATCATTTTTTTTTGCATAAATTGAGTTTCACACATCAATTAGTGCTTTGAAAGTTGTGTTTTACATAATCTGTGTACGGTAAATTACATTAATTTTCTAAAATTTATTTTGAATTTATTTCAAATTCTACTCATTTAAAAAAATAATTGTAAATGTCCACCATAGAAATATATATCATGGAGGATGAAGGACGAAGATCAAAAAAATCCCATATCTCTATGAGAGGGGGGGATCAGGGATCGAGGGATATTCATGGTATTTAAATATAATCTTCAATCTCCATACATGTATGTACATATGGAATTGATTTTTTAACGAGTTTGTGAGTTAAATTAGTTGTTAATAAGTTTGTTTTTTATTTTTTAGGAGACAAGAGGAGAAGGGTCTCTACTCCATTCATGAAGAACGCTCATGGTTCACCCAATTGTGGTATGGTTGACACAATTTAATCAATGAATATGTACGTGTATTTATATGCATGAATTTATTTTTCAATTTATTATAAATTCATATTTGTTTATGAAGCTTCTCTCTGGTCTCTAGAGGTTGGTGTTGGTTCAAATCCCCTTAGAGGACCATCAATAAGTGCTAGCAGGTTGCGTGAAGGTGGTGATATTTATTCCCCCGGAGGCCAATCAATGGCTAGTGGTGTTGGTTCTTGGCATAGTTGTTCTGGTTCTCAATAGTTTTAGGGTGGGGAATATGCTAGCCAACCACATCGAGGTTGCCATCAATTTGAATATTTTTTTCATTCAATTTGTACAAATTTTTTTACATGTGTTTTTTCTAATATAGTAAATTTTATATATTGATGAAGAGGCTGAAAATGCTCCAAATGTTGGTCAAAATAGATGTAGGGAAGAATGCTTCATTCGCAAATAAGGTTGTCCACCCACCACGACATATCCGCCCGACATTTCCGATATACCGCGGGAAAGAAACATGCAGCAATGCACCTTAGAAAGGTGTCAACATCTTCATACAAAATTGCAAAGAGATATCGTGTCTTTGAATCTACCTACTGAGAGTCGACAAAGCTTGAAAATAGTTACACATTCTTTAGCATGTAGATGTGTACCAAAAGCTTCGGCCAAACACAGATACTTTTGTGGATGTCATGAGAAAAAGAAAGGAAACAGTGATGGGACCCTATAAATGGGAGTCTATTAAAGAAAGAGTGACAACAACAATGGAAAAGTCTATTTTTCATTTTAAAGAAGGGCCGAAAATAAATATGCTAAAGGTGCAATATTTCAAGCACCCTGATATAGCTCACTATTTGTACGATAGACACCTTGTGACTTATGGAGGATTCCCATGGAGCAACGAGGTTCCACTTTATTTTGGAAAATTATTTTATGCAGAATTCTTTTTGGAAATGAAACCCAATTACGATGACCTTCCCTCTGAATTTTTTGGTCCTGGGAAAGGTCGATTGTGTAACCGTAGGGGTGCTAGGTGTGATGCTGAGTTTCCTCGTCCTGAGCCACCATTGGTTATTTGACCTATTCGTGTCGAAAATTTGTGGTCAGAGATGGAAGCCACTTCTCAAATTAGTCAAGAAGCAAGAGATACCATCACCGACAATGTTCACAGTGGATTGGGTGGAGTCGATGTTCGTCTGAATCGACAAAGAGTACGTGAGAATGCATGCCCCAATTTTGTGTATTATACAGATGAAGAGATTGACAACATGAGTGTTGAAGATCTGAAAACATATGCAAAGAATTGTCGCAATGGTTGGCATGACCTAGTTGTTCATGAGGAAGAGGGCATGGGAACAATATGTGTTAATGGTTAGGATTCAATTATTTTAACACATACATACAATTTGTAATAAATACACACATATATACATACATTTATTTGTATGTACATTAATGTAGAAAAAATGTATTATTATATGTTAGCACCAGTTCCAATTGTCATGCTTGATGAATGAAAAAAAATTTAATATCACATTCGGAGCCTCAAGTTTAAACAATCAAGATGGGTCTCACCATCAAGATATGTTGGCAAATGTTAGTGTTTTTAAACTTGATATCTTTAAAATAAATAATTGTGCACACATGTACATTTTCATGTATATATAATAAAATGTTTTAATAGATTCCTATTCTGTTCGATGTTTTTGGGATGGTTGTACCTTTTTCTTCCTTAGGAGATGTACCTTCCACTTCCTTAGGAGATGTGCCAGGTTCACAACAAGTATGGACAATTTTTCACTTTTAAAATTTATATGTTTTTAAGTTATATATATTCCACCTCAAAAAGTTCCATTAAAAAATGAGATATATCTATATCTTGAGTTATTTTAAATTTTTTGAATTTTAGGTTTTTGGAGATTTTGTTTTGGAGCCTCTCTTAGGAGATGTGCCAAATCCACCTACAGAAGTATTCAACTTTTCACTTTTAAATATATATGCTTTTAATTTATAATTTATAAATTGAAGTTTAAAAGTTTTATTATAAAATGAGATCTTGATCTTGAGTTATTTTATACTTAAATTAAATTTTTTAATTTTAGGTTTCTATAGAGGATTTCTTTTCTCCACAGACTCTAGCGATGGAGATAAGAACATCCACAACATTTCAACCATTTGAACTAGTTGTCTATTTTTTTTTAATATTATTGAAAATGGATTTTTTGAAAATATATATATATATATATATATATATATATATATATATATATGTGTATATGATTTATTACAGAGATGTTCCCATGGGGGAAGTTGTAGCTGACGAGCAACAAATGGAGAGGGAACCTCATGAGGTATTGCATGATTTTTTTTTTATATTTTGTTTCTTACATGAAGTTCTATATATTCTCACTCAATTTTAAAACATCAAATTTTAATGTTTCTACGTGCATTGTGTACAGGTTCCCCATGCTTCGCAGGATAGCTCACGGATTGAGACTTTGCTTGGAAAGACACTACATCCATCTGTATTTGATGGATGATTTCTAGATTTGATTGAGATTTCTAGTCTTAAATTTACTTTTTTATATATTATCTAGATGCAGCCATATATATAACTTGATACTTGATACTTGTGAGATCTACAAATTTTGGACATATTTTATGTGATCTACATTTGGTACATGTGAATGTGATATATAATGTTTTTAAAACTTAAGTTTTGGATGGTTGAAGTACATTTTGCATGTGAAGTAATGTTGTGTTATAATTTGTTTGGTTTTTAAAACTTAAGTTTTCGATAGTTGAA
Organism: Pinus albicaulis; assembly: GCA_034641835.2. Classification (NCBI taxonomy): domain Eukaryota; kingdom Viridiplantae; phylum Streptophyta; class Pinopsida; order Pinales; family Pinaceae; genus Pinus; species Pinus albicaulis. Next base: position 139,182,498 of record CM076580.1, on the reverse strand, counting down.
CTACTAGTAATGTTGTGATCTACAATTTTTTGTTAAATTAAAACCTAAGTTTTGGATGGTTGATCTACATTTGGCATGTGATATAATGTTAAATGTTTTTATTGGATAGTTGAACTACAATTAGTATGGCATGTGAAGTAATGTTGTGATATAATCAAAAAGTTTTTAAAACTCAAGTTTTGGATGGTTGAAGTACATTTGGCATGTGAAGTAATGTTGTGATCTATAATTTTTTGTTAAATTAAAACTTTTAATTTTTGAGTTTTGGATGGTTGATCTACATTTGGCATGTGATATAATGTTGAATGTTTTTATTGGATAGTTGAACTATAATTGGCATGGCATGTAGTAATACAGTAATGTTGTGAAGTAATATATATATATATATATATATAAACAATCATAAGATTCTTGGTCTTGTTAGATGTGTTGAAAACAACCATAAAATTTTAAAAATGCAATCTATAATGTACATATATGTCCATTATTTTTCATCAATGCACATGTATAGAAAAGCTACTTTCAATTAATTCCATTCTAGAACATATATATCCGTACAACATTTTTCATCAATGCACATAGAAAAGCTATTTGAATAGTTAATTTCTTTCTAGAACATATATATCCAGTACTTCAACATTTTTCATCAATGTCAATAGAATTAAGCCACTTTTCATCAATGGCTATATACAAAATTTAGCTACTTTCAGTTAATTGCATTCTAGAACATCTCTCTCTCTCTCTCTCTCTCTCTCTCTCTCTATATATATATATATATATATATATATATATATATATATATCCAATACGTGCAACATTTTTCATCAATGCACATAGAAAAGCTACTTTCAGTTAATTTCCTAGAACATATCCGACCATTGGACAGACAAATTTTGTACTAGATTTTCTATCAGGAATATAGATGTGGGTCAAATCCCACCAAAAGTTGGAGAAGTGCTCCGAGTCTATTGTCTGAAAGGAATCTTCATACAAAACTATATTGTGGATGATTTATTTACATTCCATACTTTTTACCAGAAAATCCCACGAGAAAAACTGGTCACATTCAGTCCGTGTATATATCCAGTACGTGCAACATTTTTCATCAATGCACATAGAAAAACTACTTTTAGTTAATTGCATTCTAGAACATATATATTCAGTATGTGAAACATTTTTCATCAATGCACATATAGTAAAACTACTTGAACAGTCAATTGCATTCTAGAACACACACACACATATATATATCCACTACATGCAACATTTTTCATCAATGCATGTATAGAAAAGCTACTTTCAGTTGATCCTAGTGTGCATGTACCAAAACAATTTGTGCATGTGCAAACACTTGCACATATAACATAACAAGGCAACTCAATTTTTAGTTGAGTTCTAGAAGTTCTAAACATAATCCAAAGAGAATAAATTGTTGGGCAGTTCAATCAAAAGAAATTCAATGGAATTACATCTTCAATGATCCCTTCATGATCGGATTTTGACATTTTCCATTTCTTAATTTTTGTTTTTTTCTTTGATTGAACCTCTATTAACTTTATGCATGCTGCACACACCAAGTGACTATATTGACAACTTATGACATCAGGTTCATAGTCTTCAAAGGAAACAAAATCCCCACTTTGATTAGTTTTTCTGAAAAAATAACCTTTCAATATAATGGATCCTCTTTCATATGGAAACCTGTGATCGTTATAGTTTTCTGATAATTTCATTTTTTATTCAGTGCAACGCATCAAATAATACTTCACATTTTCGTCATTGTCAGTAGGTGCAATTACAGCAAAAACATTTCCTGCACAATAAAACAAACTTAACAAACTTATGTATTTAAATTTATTTCTAGATCTTTATCATTTGAAAGCAATTCAAATGTTACCTTCCCTAACAAGGTCAGAAACTTGATCACCATTAGATGATATTGTAGTCTCCTCTGATTGCATTTATTCAAACATTGCAACAGACATTTTTCCCTTTGTATTTAGCTTTGCATGTTTCCAATCTTTTACATACATTTTGTTTTCACAAACGTCATTGGATTATGTGTTGCCTATGCAAACATGACAAAAATAAGAATATTTTCTTTTATCCAATGCAAACACATTTCTGGGCAATTTTGTTTTAATTGAGTGCAATTTTTGAGTCCCTTTTATTGTTTCAACGTCATTTCCAATTGATCTATCTACTTCTTCGATCCCAATATGCCAAAAAATCCTTTTTATGGAAAATTCAAAGAAGAATGTAAATATGATATCAAAATACAATCAAAGAGAATCAAATTGTGACAAATGTACACTGTTTAAAATTAGATATCCAATAAGAATTAAATTGAATGTACCTTCACACTTCCCTTGATCAATTAGTCTCATGGCTTAGAGCAGCGATGCACCATTGAACAACTTCTTTGGCATCCAAAAGTTGGCTTGCATAGGGGTTCATTTGATATCTTCGAAGTGCTAGTTTTATGCATGCCCCTGCACCATCATGTTCTCCTTTTCTGTGACCAGTCTCAAATAAATTCCAACAATGGTTAATGCAGGTTTTCTTATGAAGACAACACAACCAAAAGAATGATCGTGCAGATTTGAATTGACTTGCACATCCATTTGACCATATCCAATGTTCATTGAATGTTATTCCATGACTTTTCAAGGAGTCACAAATCTTTCCAAAACAATGTTGTACAAAATATGTATCATGTGTACGATCATCACTGATATAAAGTGATATTCTTTAATAACATGTCGATTTTCACTGGTGCTTTTTATATGATCGACGTTTTGTTCAGCATGTCTATATATAATATGGACGATCATGGAGACTTGGTCAGAATGATAGTATTCACTCTGAATTTATTTTTGTGGAACAAATGTGTAGTTTTCTTCAAAATCAATTACTAAAAAAATGGTCCCTGGTGGAAAAAATTCACAGGATTTTTTGAATTTCAAGTCTTTCCATCGAGCTCTATGGGAATGCTTGGTGTATTTATAAATTTCTACCTCAAACTTTCTCAAAAAGTCTATCACAAAAATTTATTCTTCTCGTAATTCAATTCTTTTAGCACTATTTGCACCTTGAATCGATGTATGGATATATTCATATCCCTTCCATTTCCCTTTCATGTTGGACAATGATTGATCATTTATATAAATACAATATTTGTTTTGAAATTTAGTCAAATTTCCACAATCATTGCATTTTTTACCACCAACACATTTCTTTTCGTAAAATTGTTCATCGCTTTGTCTTTCACATAGAATTTGAGATATAAAATCACTGATAGTGGAAGGGGGAGGTGAATCCTTCCAAAATGTTCTACCAAAATTAAGGAATGTGTCATAATATAACTCAAATTCCACATGATAACGATAACAACAAGTGTCGCGTACGGTGATAGGTTTTACATACCATGGTTTTTGTTGAACAAAAGCACTAATTGACACATGAATTTCATGATTCACTTCTTTGAACTTGTTGAACAACTCTATCTAAGTGGTTTCCAAGAAATTTTTTTCATGTTGTTCGTATTGATTTCGTGCTATTCTTCTTCTCATCACATGCTTTGCAGTTGGCGAAACACGCGAATTGTTCTTCCAATATTCATATATTATTTTTTTAACATTTTCTCCTAGTCTATCTTTGTATGGTTTCCTACAAATAGCTCTCCAACAATTGAGTTCATCATTTACATCTATTTGCAACCGAATTTTCCAACGTTTGTGCAATTTTTTTTGTGAGGTTCCTAATGCTCGTGCCATAGATTTTACCAAGTGATTCTCTTTAGTACTCGATGAAACCACTGCCATATGTATTTCTCTACATACAACTGAAATATTTTTCTATCTAGATCTTCTAATTTAATTTATAGCATTGTTTATATTTTGTATCACATTTTCCTTCATTTTTTATTTTTTTTTATTATCTTTGGTTGATTTTCGAATACCCAATAAAGTCGTAGCTTCTTTTAATTTCCTTAATGATAGGAGACCTTTCAACATTTGGGCTTGAACTATCACATTTTCCTTTATGAAGTACGTATCAAAAATGCGGTTAACATGATATCATATATAATGGTCAGCTCTTTTATCTACATATGTGTGAGTGTCAACATTTTCTAACATCTCATCGTCAACATTGATTTCATCTATACATATTTGAATGAATAGTACATAATCAGTTTACATATTCAATAAATAAATAAATTAATAAATATATGTATAATTTCAATAATACGTACATGTGTTCAACATATATATATCTATATGTGTGTGTGTGTGTGTGTGTACATACCTTGTGATTCAATTTCTTCACTTGAATTTCTTTCAACATTTTCACCATCTTCAATCATTGGTTCAATATCTCTTTCACTTTCTCTTTCAAAATTTTGTATCTCATCATCAATGTTTTGAAGAATATCTCTCTCTATTTACATTGCAAAATATGCTTCAAATTATTTCATCAAATAAAAATTAAGCTTCACATTTTACACTAGGAAAATTTTAAATATATCAAACTCATAATATTTACATTTACATATCTGCTTCAACTTCTAGTTGAGGTTGATTTTCCCCTTCAATATTGAGAGTGCTTCTATCTTTCTTTTGCGAGATTGTCTCGTCTCTTCTCTACATTCCTCAAGGTCTCTTTTTCGATCATATTTTCTCATACAATTCCTTCGATTTCCCATGATAATAGAGTATGAAGTTCAAAAAATTTCCTTCAAAAATTTAGACAAAAACTCAATTAAAAAAAACATCACAAAAGATTTAATTTTAAAAAAGCTCATTTTTTTTTTTTTTTCAAAAAATACATACTTCAATTCAAAACACTTACTTTAAAAAATCCAAGAAAAAAATGTCCTATAAAAATAAAACAAAGCTCAAAATATTTCCTTCCAAGTCCTACAAAAAAATTTCATTTAAAAAGTTAGACAAAAACTCATTTTAAAAAATCATTATAAAAGATTTACTTCAACCCAAAACATGTACTCTAAAAAAATGTCACTTCAAAAAATGCCTCCAAAAAATGTCCATTGAAAATTAATTCCAACTTTTTAAAAAATGCCACTTTAAAAAATACTTCAAAAAAGACTCGAAAAAAATATAATTTTAAAAAATACTTCCAAAGAATGTCCAAAAAATGTCCTTTGAATATTAAGCCTAAAAATAATCCTTTCGAAATCAAGCCCAAATCCATACCTTCAAAAACAATGAAAATTAAGCCCAAATCCATACTTTCAAAAAAAATGAAGACCAAAAAAATATCCAAACAATGTATCACGTACCTCCAAGAAATGTCCTTTGAATGTACCTCCAAGAAAATTCCTTAAACCCAAAACAATCCTTTGCAAAAATTTTCTTTGAATGTACCTCCAAGAAAAATCCTTAAACTCAAAACAATTCTTTGCAAAATCAGACGAAGACCTTTGTAAAATTAGATAAAATGTGTGAAAATATGCGAAAATAATGAATGATTTCATGGCAATTTATCTTGCTGCGAAATGTTTTTTTGGAGGGGCTCCGTGGAATTTTCTGGCCAACGGAAAATTGGGTTAAAGTTTGGCCAAACTTTTATGTCATTAGACTTGACCGGCCATCAACACAAAAAACAATTCGGCTGAATTTTTTTTAAGAGTTCGCCCGAACTAACGCGTCAGCAATTACGTAGAGCCAAGCTCTGAATACGTATCTTCAACTTTGGACTGATTAAACTCCATGAAACATTATGAATTAACTGTCGGAACCAAGACAAGCATTTTCAAAATTGAATCAACTTTTAGGAAATATAACTTTTATGGAATTTCATAAATATTTACTAATTTTAATTAATTTTGTAATAAAATGGGTGCAAATAATTTCTGAAGGTCATTATGATTCAGTGAAATCATAATTATGTATCTTCCAAAATACATTGTAAAAGTAATTGAAAAAATTATGGTGCAATACATTGGTCCATCGTCTCTAATGGGTAGTTTTTAGATTTTTAGTTTATAACTTATATGTTAAGAAATTTCTTGCATTGCAAAACATATTCAAAATATGCAGTTTTTTCATATTGGACCAGTTCAAAAAATTCAAGTAATTATGATATGCATCCTTTGGCTTTGTAAATATGACGAAACAGAAGTAGACTCTGTCTAGATTGTTGTAACACATTTTGTTTCTCAAAAACACAAAGTTTCAAAGAATACAACATTACGTATTAACATGACTTCTTATGAATCTTTTGATTGTTAAAAAACACACACTCAAAGAAATGCTAAGTTGACATATCAAATGTGTACAAAAAAATTCCAAAACATAAGTAATAGAAAGCTAATAAAATCTCTTACAAATTTTTTTTTTATCACAAAATGAAATTATAAACATAAAAATTGTTTTAGCTTTCAGAAAGTTGAAGAACAGAAAAAAAAATGAAAGGTTTTTCTCAAAAAAGGGAAAAAAGTGTAACCCAACTTCACATTTTCACCCTACTGCTGGCCCATGGTGGCCCTAGTGGCCCTAGAACTTCATTGAAGCAGAACCTGCTCAAAAGTCCTTTGATGGCTCTGAAACCCTCACCAATGATTCTGGAATGTTGGAGATAGTTGAAATTAAATATTGGCACTCCAAAATTGGTTGAATCTAGCTCAAGATAGAGCCTGAACTCATTTTTCCCAATGACCCCTAAAAATCCCCCACCAAACTTAGAGGAACTCAAGTTAACTGCAGATAGACTGGCCGATTCTGAAAATTTTGGTTCCGTTGCTAATTCTCTGCCATACCTAACCATGGCATTTAGTGTTTGGGGTAGGGCTGGGCACATGCCCCAAGCCTCGTGATCTTCTAACCACACATGTATGTGTGAGTTGTTGCATATACCGCACATTTAAAACAGTCATGTGAACACGTAACTGCGAAACTGTCAGGGTAAACGTTAACCACCACATTAACCTTCCGTCGACATCCTCGCATGTGAACACGCTCAATGGTTTAACCATTAGCAGAAAGGGCTTAGCCCACAGTTTTTGGTGGAGCAGTCATATGGGAGGGGCTCGCCCCTCCTAACTGCCATTTATGAAACCATTACACGTTAATAAAAATGCGAAGGCTTATAGTGTTAACTAACACCATAGCTCAGATGGTATGGGTGCGTGCCCACGGGTAGGAGGTCTAGGGTTCGACACCCGTTCGTGCCAACAAATTTTTATATACGGTCCCAGGGACACGAGGTGGCCTTAGGGCTGGCCACATGTCGCCTTGTAATTGGTCAACTTCAATGATGTGCAATCCATCAATCAATAAGATCGCGCCATGTGTCAAGAGCTGATGGGACCAAATGGAATATTCTTAGGAATATTTCGAGAAATATTCAAGGAATATTCCAAGAATATACTCTTTTTAATTTTCCCAAATCCAAGTCAAACTTTGTCAAAGTCCAAATTTTGTAGTTTACTGGACTTTTCAAACTACGATAACTTCTTTAGACGGTGTCGGTTTTTTGAACTATTTGCTGCGCCGGAATCAAGAAGACGAGATATATCTGGTTGCTTAGGTTTGGCACACTTCTGAACACTTTTAATTTTGAGCTATCACTTAGGTCCGTGATCCAGTTCTAATCACACCTCCCCATTAGGAATCTTTTGGACCCCAAAAGACTGATATATTGATATGTACAGTAGATGAGAGTCCAACACCGTCTTCTTTTCAGCCTCCATACACTTGCCTTGCATGGCTAGTGCCTTTGAACCATAGTTGAAGGTAGTCAACACTTCCCTTCCTGGATGCACTTGTCCTCCTGTCAAGAAATGTCTTCCTTGCACTCACTCAGAAATCTCTGGTGAGAAATTTAGAGAAGGTAGGTGAACATCGTTGCCTTGATCATCGATCCAAGGTGGCTCAAAAAAATGTGAGATTACAACATATATACATGCATACATAAATGAACTTTGCATATGTACAAATGAGTGTATGTCTTACTATGTCAAGAATTCAAACCACTTCTTACAAAGCCACTTCCACGTCGAGTTTTGCTACTGCAAATATTCCTCATGTGAAGCATCTGTTGTCACATAAATGATGAAATATTTGGTTCCGCTTTCGCTAGTCTTTCTATCCTCTTGCCTCATGTGCTTGGGATGATTAGTTGGATGCAATGTCCAACATTGGGAAACAATATGTCCCTTCTTCTAGCAATATGTGCAAGTCTTATGCACCTTCTTTGGAAGTTTCTTTTGCCTCAACTACTTCATGTATGTCTTCATCCTCTTCTAGCATCTCGAAACATCATGGTTAAACATACCACAATATGAACAACACCTCTTTTTTTCATTTAAGCATGCATAATTGTCATGCCTTGCAGAAATATAATCAACTTGACTATGGAAAGAATTACACCTAACATGCTGCTTTGCATGTCCATCCTTTTTGCCTTCTTGAGGAGATGAACTAGTAGAGGTTCCAATTTTATTTTTCAAACTAATATCAACGTTTATGTCTTGATAGTTGCCCAAACTCGCATGCTCTCCATAAGCTGCATGTCTACAATATTCTTGCTGCAACATAGGCTTTAAACAATGGAAATCAACTTGAAAAAAAACTTGACATGTTTGTGGTTTAGAACTTGGAACAAAATTTCTCTTTGAAGTTGCCTCACATGCCTTCTTGGCTTTGGAGTCTTCACCATTAGATTGAACATATCCTAGACTAAATTTCTTAGGTCTTTCCTCAACCAAATTAGGATCAATCATGCCTTGTGCATGCTTGCCTAAACCCTTGCCTTCATAGCCCATTTTAAAAATTAAATTGGACCATATACCTCTAGTGTGCTTTTCAAATGAACCAACACATCTATTTGAAGAGGAAACTGAAGACAAATTAGAGTGAATTACCTCTACTTCACGCATGTTCTTGGTTAAAGCCTCTTGGGCTTGATGGAGTTGCATCTCCATCTCATGCAATATTTGAAGAATTTCTTCCTTCTCTTTCTTCATAGCAACCAATTCTTCATGAAGTTTAGTGTTTTCCCTTCTATCTTCAAACATAATTTGCACCATGTCCTTCAATATGTAGAAGTCTCGCTTCATGTCTTCATCAAAGAATCTTGTGAAGGAGGAGGATTTTGAAACATCACTTGATGAAGTTGTAATTATGAAAATGAGCAAAATAACTTCAATCAAATTCACAAAGCTTTCAGAACAAATGAAAAAGCTTTTGAACAAAATGGATGTAGAGTCAAACTCTTATTCAAGCAGCATTTTTACAAACACCCTCTTGTGCTTCAAGGGTTGCCTTGAGGTCCTTTGGGTAAGAAATATTCCTTCAAACCTTTCTTCCTTCTTATCCTCTCCTGTACTTAGCTATCAGTAGCTTTCCCTTCACCTCTAGAAAACTCAAGCAACAGTCAGTTTGCAAACAGTAAAACAGTCAAATCCTTTGCACTGTTTAAACACCTTTCAAGTCAAACAAGCGGGCTATTGCTCTATCAATCAAGCAACCAAGTGCTTTGATACCAACCTAATCTGCACAGTGGGTTGGATAACTTGTTATGCTTTTCTAGAACCTCCCACTCTGTTAAACAAATAAAATATCTAGCTTGTACTTGACTTTTTGCGGAATTTATACTTGAAATAGGTGTATGTTTTTTAACTGTTTAAGTGTCTTAAGTCCATTTTTTTTTCTTTTCTAAAATTAAACATGTGTAACATAAATATAATGCAGAAAATAAACATCCACACATAACAGCAAAATTAATCTATGAGTTCACCCGAATATCGTGGGCTATGTCTCCTTGAGCTCTTGTCATCTTGACTTGGCTATTTGGGATTATGGTAAATTTTCTTTTACAAGTTCCACACTTAACTTAAATGGTTACTGAAATGAACCAATGGGCTTATAATATTATCTATATCCCTGACATGGCTGTCATCACTTTGCAAACAGATCTAGGTTCCCTTAGACTTGATTCCTTCTATCAGTGCACTTAAGATACATAGAGCTTCTACATGGAACCAACTCCTTCAGAATTATTTTAATATACCTGAAACCTCACCTATTGTCTCTAGCACACATCAGACACCAAAAATAGATTGATCATTTTCTCAAAATGAGCAATGCATCCCCAAACTAGGCCTTCCTCCACGGTTTTCCCTAGGTTGCCCAAAAATTCCCTGAAGCTTCTCGAGCTCTAGAAGTCTTAAAATGGCTCTAAAAATCCCTTCATTAGATTCATAATGCCAAAAATAGTTAGGATAGACTATTGGTTCACTGAAAATGGCCTCCGACTGCTCCGGTTTCGCCTCCAACACTTGTCGGCATCGCTTGGCACTAGGGTCACTAAAAACTTATTTGATGGGTTCTCGACCTCTATAAGTACTCAAAAGCTTCTAAAAAATCCATCAATTGATTCATAATTCTCATTACAGTCATAAATGAAAATTGGTTCGTTGCATAAGGACTCTACTTGCCCTGGCTAGGCCCTAAACTGCTGCTGGCACTTGTCGGCATTGATGGCCCCTGGAACTTCACTGAAACATCTCGGAATCCAAAAGTCCTCTAAAGGCTCTGAAAAACACACCATTAGTTCCAGAACATCTGAAACATCCAAAATTGACTATTGGATTTTTGAATAAGGCCTCTACCTCCCTTGGCTAGGCCTCAAACTAATGTTGGCCCATGGTGGCCCCTAGAACTTCACTAAAGCAAAAACCTACTCATATGTCCTCTGATGGATTTGAAACCCTCACCAATGAGTCTGGAATGTTGGAGATAGTCTAAATTGACTATTGACACTCTAAAATTGTCAAATCTAGCTCAAGATAGAGCCTGAACTCATTTTGCCCAATGATCCCTAAAAATCCTCCACCAAACTTGGAGGAAATCAAGTTAATTGTAGATAGACTGGCTGATTCCAAAAAATTTGGTTATGCCGCTAATTCTTCGCCATACCTGACCATGGAATTTAATGTTTGGGGTAGGGCTGGGCACATGCCCCAAACCCCGCAGTCTTATAACCGCACATGTCGGCGTGAACTGTTGCATATAACGCACATTTAAAATGGTCATGTGAACACGTAAATGTAGAACCATCAGGGTAAACGTTAACCACCACATTAACCTTCCGCTGAAATCCCCGCATGTGAGAATTTTTAATGGTTTAACCGTCAGCGGAAAGGACTTAGCCCACGGTTTTTGCTGGTGCAGTCATACGGGAGGGGTTGGCCCCTACAAACCGCCATTTATGAAACCATTACATGTTAATAAAAATGTGAAGGCTTATAGTGTTAAGTAACACCATAGATCATATGCTATGGGTGCATGCCTATGAGAAGGAGGTCCAAGATTTGACCCCTGGCCGCGACAAAAAATTTTGCTATACGGTCTCAGGGACACACGACGGCCTCAGGGCTGGCCACGTGTCACCCTGTAATTGGTCAACTTCAACCACATACAGTCCATCAATCAATAAGATAGTGTCACGTGTTAAGGGTTGATTGGACCAAATAAAATATTATGGGGAATATACTGAGGAATATTTTAGGAACATTCTAGGAATATTCCTTGGAATATTCACATTTTAATTTTCCCAAATCCAAGTCAAACTTGGTTAAAGGCCAAATTTTCCAGTTTACTGGACTTTTCAAACTGCGATAACTTCTTCATATAGTGTCAGTTTTTTGAACTGTTCAAGGTGCCAGAATCAAGAAGACGAGATCTATCCGGTCACTTAGGTTTGGCACACTTCTGAACACTTTGAATTTTGAGCTATCACTTAGGTCCATGATCCAGTTTTGATCACACCTCCCCATTGGGAATCTTTTGGGCCCCAAAAGACTGATATACTGATCTGTACAGTAGATGAGAGTCCAATACCCTCTTCTTTTTAGCCTCCATACATTTGCCTTTCATGGCTAGTGCCTTTGAACCACAACTCGAAGGTAGTCAACAATTCCCTTCCTGGATGTGCTTGTCCTCCTGTCAAGAAATGTCTTCCTTGCACTCACTTAGAAATTTATGGCAAGAAATTTACAAAAGGTAACTGAACATCGTTGCCTTGATCATCGATCCAAGGTGGCTCAAAAAAACGTGAGATTACAGCATATACACATGCATACATAACTGAAATTTGCATATGTACAAATGAGTGTATGCCTTACTGTGTCAAGAATTCAAACGAATTCTTACCAAGCCACTTCCACGACAAATTTTTCTGCTGCAAATCTTCCTCATGTGATATATCCGTTCTCACATCAATGATGGAATCCTTGGTTCCACTTTCTCTAGTATTTCTATCCTCTTGCCTCATGTGCTTGGGATGATTAGTTGGATGCAATGTCCAACATTGGGAAACAACATGTCCCCTCTTCTGGAAATATGTGCAAGTCTTATGCACCTTCTTTGCAAGTTTCTTTTGCCTCAACTACTTCTTGTATGCCTTCATCCTCTTCCAACATCTCGAAACATAATGGTTAAACATACCATGATATGCACAAAAACTCTTTTTTTATTATTTAAGCATGCATAATTGTCATGCCTTGCAGAAACATAATCAACTTGACTATGGTAAGAATTATACCTCACATGCTACTTTGCATGTCCATCCTTTTTGCCTTCTTGAGGAGATGAACTAGTATAGGTTCCACCTTTATTTTACAGACTAACATCAATTTTTATGTCTTGATAACTATCCAAACTCGCATGTTCGCCATAAGCTGCATGTCTACAATATTATTGCTGCAACATAGGCTTTAAACAATGTCAATCAACTTGAAAAAAAACTTGACATGTTTGTGGTTTAGAACTTGGAACAAAAGTTCTCTTTGAAGTTGCCTCACATGCCTTCTTGGCTTTGGAGTCTTCACCATTACATTGAACATAGCCTAGACCAAATTTCTTAGGTCTTTCCTCAACCAAAATAGGATCAATCATGCCTTGTGCATGCTTTTCTAAACCCTTGCCTTCATAGCCCATTTTAAACATTAACTTGGACCCTATACCTCTAGTGTGATTTTCAAATGAACCAACACATCTATCTGAAGAGGAAATTGAAGAAAAATTAGAGTGAATTACCTCTGCTTCATGCATGTTCTTGGTTAAATCCTCTTGGGCTTGATGGAGCTGCATCTCCATCTCATGCAATCTTTGAAGAATTTCTTCCTTCTCTTACTTCATAGCAACCAATTTCTCATGAAGCTTAGTTCTTTCTCTTCTATCTTCAAATAGAATTTGCACCATGTCCTTCAATATGTAGAAGTCTCGCTTCATGTCTTCATTGAAGAGTCTTGTGAAGGAGGAGGATTTTGAAACCGCACTTGATGAATTTTTCATTATAAAAATGAAAAAAATAGCTTCAATCAATTTCAAAAAGCTTTCAAATCAAATGACAAAGATTTTGAACAAAATGGCTATAGAGTCAAACTCTTATTCAAGCAGCCTTTTTTCAAACACCCTCTTGTGCTTCAAGGATTTCCTTGATGCCCTTTGGGTAAGGGAGATGCCTTCAGTCATTTCTTCCTTCTTATCCTCTCCTAGACTGATCTATCAGTAGCTTTCCCTTCACCTCTAGCAAACTCAAGCAACAGTCAGTTTGCAAACAGTAAAATAGTCAAATCCTTTGCACTGTTTAAACACCTTTCAAGCAAGCTATTGCTCTGTCAATCAAGCAACTAAGTTCTCTGATACCAACCTGATCTGCACAGTGGGTTGGATAAATTTTTATGCTTTTCAATGACCTCCCACTCAATTAAACAAATAAAAGATCTAGCTTGTACTTGACTTTTTGCGGAAATTATACTTGAAATAGGTGTTTGTTTTATAATTGTTTAAGTGTCTTAAGTCCGTGTTTTTTTGACAAAATTAAACATGTGTAACAGAAATATAATGCAACGAATAAAAATCCACACATTACAACAAAATTAATCTAGGAGTTCACCCGAATATTGTGGGTTACATCTCCTTGAGCTCTTGTCATCTTGACTTGGCTCTTTGGGATTATGGTAAAGTTTCTTTTATAAGTTACACACTTAACTCCAATGGTTACTGAACTGAACCAATGGGCTTATAAGACCATCTATATCCTTTTCATGGCTGTCATCACTCTGCAAACAGATCTAGGCTCCCTTAGACTTGGTTCCTTCTATCGGTGCAATTGAGCTACAATGAGCTTCTACATGGCACTAACTCCTTCAGAATTATTTTATTGTGCCTGAAACCTCACCTACTATCTCCATCACACATCAGACACCAAAAATTGATTGATCATTTGCTCAAAATGAGCACTGCATCCCCAAACTAGGCCCTTCTCCACGGTTTTCCCTAGGCTGCCCAAAACTTCCCTAAAGTTTCTCTAGCTCTAGAAATCTTGAAATGGATTTTAAAATCCCTTAATTGGATTGATAATGCCAAAAATAATTAGGATAGACTATTGGTTCACTGAAAATGGCCTTCGGATGCTCTGGTTTCGCCTCCAACACCTGTCGGCACCCCTTGGCACTAGGGTCATTGAAAACCTCTCTGATGGGTTATAGACATCTATAAGTACTAAAAAGCTTCTGCAAACTCCATCAATGGATTTATAATTCTCATTACAATAATAAATGACTATTGGTTCGCTGCATAAGGCCTCTAGCTACCCTGGCTAGGCCCCAAACTGCTGCTGGCACTTGTTAGCACTAATGGCCCTTGGAACTTCACTGAGGAATATATGCCTTCAAAAATATTCTACAGGATGTGAAAACCATGCCATTAGTTCCAGAACATCTAAAATATACAACATTGACTATTGGATTTCTGAATAAGGCCTCTATCTCCCCTGGCTAGGCCTCAAATTCCTGCTGGCCCATGGTAGCCCTAGTGGCCCCTAGAACTTCACTTAAGAAAAAAACTGCTTGAAAGTCCTTTGATGGCTTTTCATCCCTCACCAATGAGTCTGGAATGTTGGAGATAGTTGAAATTGACTATTGGCACTCCAAAATTGGTCGAATCTAGCTCAAGATAGAGCCTAAACTCATTTTTCCCAATGACCCCTAAAAATCCTCCACCAAACTTGGAGGAACTCAAGTTAACTAAAGATAGACTAGCTGATTCCGAAAATTTTGGTTGTACTACTAATTCTCCGCCATACCTGACCGTGGAATTCAATGTTTGGGGTAGGGTGCGGCACATGTCCCAAGCCCCGAGGTCTTGTAACCACACATGTCAGCGTGAACTGTTGCATATACCGTGCATTTAAAATGGTCATGTGAACACGTAACTGCAAAACCGTTGGGGTGAACATTAACCACCACATTAACCTTCCATAGACATCCCCACATGTGAATACGTTAAACGGTTTAGTCGTTGGCGGAAAGGGCTTAGCCCACAGTTTTTTCTGGCGTAGTCATATGGGAGGGGCTAGCCCCTCCAAACCGCCATTTAAGAAACCACTACACGTTAATAAAAATGCAAAGGCTTATAGTGTTAAGTAACACCATAGCTCAGACGGTATGGGTGCATGTCTGCGGGCAAGAGGTCCAGGATTCAACCCCCGGCTGTGCCAACAAATTTTTCTATACGTTCCCAGCGATACATGGCGTCCTCGGGGCTGGCCACGTGTCGCCCTATAATTGGTCAACTTCAACCATGTACAGTTATCAATCAATAAGATCGCACCATGTGTCAAGAGCTGATTAGACTGAATGGAATATTCTGGAGAATATTCCCAGAATATTCCCCAAAATATTCTCTTTTTAATTTTCCCAAATCCAAGTCAAGCTTGGTTAAAGTCCAAATTTTGCAGTTTACTGGACTTTTCAAACTGCGATAACTTCTTCATATGGCGTCGGTTTTTTGAACCATTCATGGCACCAGAATCAGGAAGACGAGATCTATCTGGTCGCTCATGTTCAACACACTTCCGAACAATTTGAATTTTGAGCTATCACTTAGGTCCATGATCTAGTTCTAATCATTTATAATATTTAATTTTAAGGCTATGGAAAAGCTAGACACAACATTGGTGAATAAGATCCTCTTGAGAGGTGTACATGCTCTACATAATTCTTTGGATTTGAATTTGTGTCTTCTAGGAAGAAACTCATCCTCTTAACCATTAGACCCATTCAAATTAATATGGATATTACCTATTAGTAAGTTAGATGATTTTAGAACTAATATAATAAAAAATATTATTTAATTTTGAATCATAAATAATAATAAATATATAAAACTAATATGGATTTAATTTTTTAAATAAAAATTTAAATAAATTTTATTTGCAATTTGTTAATTTTAAAAATAATATTGGATTTTTTTTTTTTTTAAAACATGCTTTGAAGTTTTAAACTGAAATTATTTTATTATTTTATATAAAAAAATAAAAAAACTCTTCTTATTCAGTTATATTAAAAGAATAACAAAATAGTCAAGTTCAACACAAAATTGGTGTATAAGATCCTCTTAGGAGGTGTATATACTCTACCTACTTTTCTAGATATAAATTTCAATTATATTAAAAGAATAACAAAATAGTCAAGTTAAACACAAAATTGATGTATAAGATCTTCTTAGGAAGTGTATATACTTTACCTATTTTTCTATATTTAAATTTGGGACATCTGAGAAAAAGTACATGCTTTTAACTATTAGACTCCCTCAAATTAATATTAATATTACATATTGATAAATTATTTAAATTCAAACCTAATAAAACTTAATATTAATATTGCATATTGATAAATTATTTAAATTCAAAACTAATATAAAATTTTTTATTTTAAATTATTAATACTGAAATTAATATATATATAATTAAAATAAATATAAATTTTAAAAAATAAATGAATTTATTTATTTTTAAAGTAAATGTTCTGAAGCTTTTAAACTGGAATTCTTATAGTATAGGTTATTCTTATTCAATTACATTTAAAAAAACAAATGTGAAATTACATTTAAAAAAAAAAAAAAACAAAATTGAAATTCAAATGATTACATAACATCTTCCCACGTAGATATATGAAAGTTCATTATTATACAGGAATAAGATAGAAGCTATATAATAGTTTAAATTAGGTTCATGGTTAATGATTGTATTGTGTGGTGTCTCCACTATATATATACTCGTTTAGTTTAAATTAGGCTCATGGTTAATGATTGTATTGTGCGGTGTGTGCACTATATATATTCATTTTGAGGTAAATTTCAATTTTTGAAAGATTATTTAGAACATTATTTTAGTTTTTATAAATAGGATATATATATATATATTAAAAAAATTATTATTGTAAAATTATTACAACTAATATTTTGTATATTTATTAGATAAATGACTTGTGTTTTTAAAATTGTAATAATTGGGTTATGCTAAATTTTTGTGTTAGTTTCAAAATCAATTTTAAAATTATCAATTTATAAAAGATAGTAATTTTTTTATTAATTTTAGCTTTGAAAAAAATATTATTGTTTGAAGAAGTACAAAATTCTTTTGAATCTCCTTTAGAAGGTTCCTTTTGATGCATCATTTAAAAATTCCTATGGAATATATTTATTTATAGTCATTTCACTTTGTAAATAGTAGAAAATTTGCTTTTATATGTGGGAAAACATTCAAAATTTATAAGTATTAAACAACACATTTGAGGAGAAGTGTCTTTTTATCTTCAAACAAATTTAGATTTATAACAAACCATAATCCTGAGAATATATTAATTGGTATTTCTCTAATCTAACAATCCTCCTTTTTGTTACTCTAAATTATGAAATCCTCTTGAATATTTCCTCCACTTAAGAGATTCCCAAACCCTATTAATCTTTCAAACTCTTTACATATCTCATTGAAGTACAAACATTCCAACATGAGATGAACTAGCTTGGTGACATTAATAGCACCATCCCAACCTTATAAAATTCCTATTATAAAGAAAATCCTATGTGTGAGCCTTATTGTGTAGAATCAACCACATAAATATGTTATTTATAGTTAGTGATTTTAATTTCCCTATATTTTTCCACCACTAAATCTTTTGGTCTTCTCTTCTTTCTTCTTTTAGTGTTTTGTATCCTTTTTCTTTTAGTGTTTTGTAACATATTTGAGAAACATATGTTCCAATAAGATTCAATAAATAAATAAATTGACATGATTCTTTCTTTAGCCTAATATTGCTTCTTATGAGGAGATATATGTACCTTTTTCATTCTTGTGCATACTCTCCCCAAGCTTAGTTTCTTCCCATAATAACCACTATTAATGTCAAATATTAAAATTTACGTAGTTTGCAATATGTTTAATATTAAAATAACATTTATTCCTTAACTCCAAAATCATCTGAAAGGGAAGTTTGTGCATACATTTGGTTTATACCCAATGATGGATATCCATGTTCACTTTATCTCTTTTTCTATTTTTTCATATCAAATAGACACTAACCATATAGAAATCATAAAAAAAAACATTATAGATTATTGATGCATTAATTTTCTATTTTAGGGGATTTTTTTGATCTAATCCTTCATTGTGTTAGGGAATATATACTTGGTTCTTACTATTACTTGACTCATAAAACTCACAGGGTCTTCATTGTGGGAGCAATACCATTCCAATTGTGTTCATATTTGGGGATATATATTAAGGAAAAAATGGCATAATATATTTGGCATATAATAGAGGGTAAAGGGTTTTTATATGATGTGTATAAGAAATGAAGCTCAAAGTTAATGAAAAAACATAAATATATTAATGAAACAATGGATATTTACACTATCTAGTGAAAATGGTGTTTTTTTAAATGGGAAGATGTATTGGATTCTATTGGTAGGGGTTAAATAAAAGTGATTTTTAGAGTTATTTTTCAATATGTATTCAAATCAGGGATATCATTTAGTATGCCACAAAAGCACGTGCTAATGTCCAAGTTTCATTGAGTGAAGCCTTTGTGAAAAACCTATTCCTTGAATTATTCTCTACACATTTTTTCCAACAAAGCCTTCCAGAAAAGAGAGAGATTTTTGAAGTCTCATCCTCCAATAACTTTTGGCAGGTGAAAACTTGTCCCAAACAGCGAATACTAATTCTTTTTACTTTGATCCTAAACCAGATTAACTTGTAACAAAGTTTCATAATGATTTCTAAAACATTGTTTAAGACTTAAACCAGTTTATGATTTATTGGAATCACTTCTCAAACTACATCTACCAAAACAAAATAACCTCCCTTAGAGAACCATTTATCGCAATGGATGTTTATTTCATTTTCCATTTTAGCAATCAATCAATATCAATAGCATTTTTTATATTTATTTGGCTTAAAGAAAAACGTGAATACTTCAACTCTTTATATTATGGGAAATAACTAGAAGAATAATTTGATTTTCTTCATCAAATATCCTCATTACGTTTTATATATATATATATCACTCCAATGGCTTTACAAAATAAATCCATGACATAGATCCATTTTCATCACCGTCTATTTTTAATTTCTAGTTTTTATTGAATCTATGCATTCTTGCAAAACCATAACTATCTCATGAATTTGCTTGCCTCGAGGTTTGATTTGAGAAAAAACGTTTCACAGTCCTCGTACCTTTGACATAATTTTGTATATGTGATTGCATAATGAGATGGATCCAAATTTCTTAAAAGTTGTAGGATTATTTTATCTAGGAATAAATGCTAGAAATGTTGTATTAAAGGCTATGAGCATTTTTCCTTCAATTTTATAAATTTATATATGCGATTGCATAATTAAACAGGTTAAAAAAATTTAAAGTCTGTACGATTATTTTCTTTAGGAGAATGTTGCATTAAAGCCTCCTAGGATTATTTTCTTTAGGAGAATGTTGCATTAAAGCCTCCCAACGTTTTTCCTTCTGTTTTTGTAATTTTGTATATGTGATTGCATAAAGAAAGAGATGGATCCACATTTTTTAATGGTTGTAGGATTATCTTCTTTAAGAATCAACAATACGAATCTTGTATTAAAAGTTTTTAATGTTTTGTTAAAGTTTTTTTTAAGTTTTTTTGTTTTTTTGTTTTTTTTTTTTTTTTTTTTTTTGATGTATTTATCACTTTTGGCATTTTACTATTTTAGCATTATGATGATGAGAGCTTCTTGAATAGTGTGTAAGATTATTGAGATGTCTAACATTTCGGTGAAAACTCTATCCATTTTTAGTAATAGTAAGTTTCAAAGCTTATTCTCCATAAAGATGTGAAGTGTTCACCCCAAACTTCCCACACCTAAATAATCTTACACAATATTCAAGGTGCTCTTATCATCATATTGTTAAAAGTGAAAATTTACATGCTAAAAAACTCTTAGCATTCTTTCTATAAATTAGCAACAATCCAACAAGAATTTTAAGAATTCTAGTAAATTGTTGGCCATGATTATATGGTTTAATGAGATCAATAATATCCACATACAACTAATAAAATGACTACCTTGACATAACCTACTTTTTAAGTTTGATAGGCATGTCTCTTTTGTAAGGGTTTTGGAATTTTAATTTAACTATCAATAATTTTTTTTTTTTCTAAATAAGACTAAATTCTATTACGAAACATATAATACATGGAGGCACAGGCCTCAGTAGTTCTAGCCTATTCCAAAAGCATAGTTATACAAAAAATCAAAACTATGACTGCCCCGGAAGGGGAAACTAGCCAACTTAGCTGTTTTATAGCTGCCCTAAGCGAGAAACCAACTTTGAACATGGAGAATATCTGAGTATTTAAAAATATAAAAAAGAGAAAAAAATAAAGGTTCCAAGGGCTTGGAGCCCAAACCAGAAATTGGAAAAAACCTGAATGCTTATGTGGCATTGCCAGGAGAGGGTGTCTCTTTCACGATGAGACATCGATACTCGTCAGTGTCATCTGCATGCTTATCAAAGGTGTCATCCTTCGTGTGCCTAGTGGCATTGGTAGGGAGTGCACTGCCAAAACCTCCATTGTCGCCTAACCCATCCTCACTGCTACAAGCGGAGTTTTTTCTTCTGCTGCTGGAGGCTGGAGCACCCTGCAAGACAACAAATGGAGCACCCAAAAAGTCCCCCTTTCTAGTGAGCTGCTGCGTCACAGAGTCGGAGATGGTCTTCTTGGGAAATTTTCTGGGCCGAGGGCTTTCAGTGCTGAGAGCCTCCTCTTTGAAGTTAATAGTGACGGTGGTGGTGATGCGTGGTCTGGCCATGGTGCAGGTGTAATGGAAATGAGCAGACTGAGTTGGCAACGAAGAGGCCACTGTCTCCAGTCAAGGTAGAGTCAGGGGAGAATTGGTGGTGGGAGTAGTTAGAGGCGGGGAATGAGACCTGCGTGAAGCGTAGTCATGGCCCCAACCGTTGCGGGTGGCAGGGTAACGCCCGAAGGAGAGGAGGAATCAAAGCAAGCAGCGATGGGAGGTATAGAAGCACTACCGCGGCTACTGTATCTGTGGCAATGCATGCGGTGGAGGCATCGAGGAATGGTGGAGCTAGGGGGAACACAGTGGGGGGAAGGAGACCAAAAAGGCGGAGGAGCGGAAAAATGAGAGGGCAGAGAAGCAGAAGACTTGCAGGGAGCCAAAGGTGTTAAAGGAACAGAAGGCCTGCAAGGCGCAACAACTAAATTCAAATTACAATGGAAGTTGTGGGAGAAATGCATACCAGGAACGAATTCAATACAACAGAGGAGATTGCAGCACCTCCCTGTTGGCATTTGGAATCTCGGCTCTAAGACTCTAGGGGGACAATTGTAGCTTGACGACAGGGGCGAAGGAGGGAGATGGCCATGCGAAGGCATTTTTTAGAGTTGGTAGATGTATCGACTAGCGAGCAGAATAAATGAGCGCTGATGAGCACAATAAGGGAAATTATATTCCCGCGCTTGGAGACCATGGGTGGCCATGTGTCTAGGCCACGTGCTGCCCAATGTGCCCTCCAAATATCTGTCCTTAGATGGCACTCGCATTCGGGAGAATTGTGTCTTTGTGCACCAGAGTAGTGCAAACCTGAATGAGAGAGGGATCATGGAGAATTGTGAGGGGACCATAGTGTAAGGTTTGGTCACTTTCCACTCCCTTATTTGCAAGCAGATCCACGACTTTGTTGCATGATCACTTAACACGCTTGAATGAGATCGCTCGATGGTGATTTAGCCACTATTCTATGAGTTCCAATCTTACCGCCAGTCTCCAGCTGTTAGCCACCTTGGTGGCTGACTCTCCCATAAGGAGTTGAGTGGCTGCATTGATGAGAATTTAAGAGTCTCCTTCTATTTCAATGGGAGAAAAATTGTGATGATGAGCCAAACAAAGCCCTTTCCATAAGCCCTCTAATTCAACATAATTGTTGGAGTCCCAACCTATAGAGCCAAAGAAAATAAAGAGGGGGTTGCCATTAGAATCCCTGAAGATGTCCCCGAATCCTGCCTCTCATGGGTTTCCTTTGGAGGCGTCGTCAAAATTCATTTTAATCAGACCAACGGGGGGAGGATTTCAGATGCTAGGTGATTCAAGATGATTAGGAGAAGAATTCTTGCTGGAATGGCCTGTAGGAAGCGAGAGATGCCAGTTCTCCCAAATTAGCTTCTCCTGATCTTGAGTAGGAAAGTAAAAATCCTACCATTGTTGAAGGGCTAAGGTTTCTTAGAGATTGATGCAAAGGTTGTTCCATATCGTATCCAAGGGAGTGCACTGATTCTTGAATATTCTCTTGTTCCTTTCTTTCCATATTGTCCAAAGAAGAAGACCCGGAAGAAGAGTCCATAGAGAGTTGATTAATTTGCTGTTGTAAGGAGCCGATGGCCAGTTGCTGATGGTGCCAACAATGTCCCCTGAAATTCTACTAGCTTTCCTGCATCTGAAGCTCATTTTTTCCCACAGTTTGTTAGCTAAGAAACAACTGTCCATGAGGTGCTGAATGGTTTCAATATGTGTTGAGAAATTGGGGCATCGTGAGGGACCTAAGAATCCTTTTTTAATAAGATTTTCCTAGGTGAGAATTATTTTATGACATAAGAGCCATAGGTAGGTGGAGACTTTGGGCCAGATGCCTAGAATCCAAATTTGTGCCCACAGAGAGTCTGCTGGATCCTGGGTGGAATTAATTAGCTGATATGATTCCTTAGTAGTGAAAGTGCCTCGAGGAGTATATCCCCATCTAAGAAGATCTTTATTTTCTGAGTGTCTAATCTTTCTGCTGTTAAGTTCTGAGTCGATTTCCCTATTTATATCCTCCTGCCAATGATGACCAAATTGGGTTGTTGGTGCCCATTGCCGATATCCCTAAGACATGGAGGGTAACCAGTGCTGGTTGACTATGCAGTTCAGCTGATTGGATTGATCCACGTGTGGTTGAGGCCATAAAAAGTTGCTAATTTGGGTCTTTTCTTCCAGGAGTCTACCCAGAAACGTGCTGTACCCCCATCTCTGACCTCCCAAAAGCTGTGTTGCTAGATAATGGTTCGATGTTGTTTGGCCGCATTCCAAATGAGGGAGCCTGCCTTTATCGTTGTCATCCTAATGAGATCCTCTGATGGTCTATTGTTGGCATATTTTTCATTCCAGAGGACAACCCATGGCGTGTTTGGCACAGATAGACATTTCCACCAAATACGAGCTCCCATGATTCCATTGTTGTGATGTGGATCATGGAGGCCAAGACCCCCATCCCTTTTTGACTTGAAAACGGTTGTACATTTAACTAGAGCCCATTTTTTATTTTGCCCCGCGGAGCCCCAGAGGAAGTTGCGTTGTAGGCCTTTGATCTTTTTGAGAACCCATTTGGGTGCTGCCAAAACTGAGAAGAGATACAGGGGCATAGATTGCAAGACAACTTTGATTAGAATGAGATGGCTAGCCATATTAAGGGATCTATAGGTCCAGGAGGAAAGACGGGCTTCTAGCTTCTCAAGAATAATTTGCTAGGAGGAGTGTCTGATAGCATAGTCAATCAAAGGTGCGCCAAGGTATTTAGCTGGTAGAGAGGCAATGGAGAAACCAAGAATTTTGGCGATGTTCCTTTGAGTTAAGATGGGGGTGTTGAAGAAAAAGATCTGTGATTTTGCAGCATTGATAGAGGTACTAGAGGCTTTCGAAAAGGCATCAAGTAGGGATTTAAAGGTGAGAGCTTCTTGGACTAACAGATGTCCAAATAGCATATTTTCATCTATGAACTAATTGTGGGTAGTGGCCTAGGAACCATGGACAGAAATGTCGCGAAGCTTCTGAGAGTGAAGGGCATGTTGGATGAGGCGACCTAACCCTTCAGCCATGAGGACAAAAAGGAAGGGGGAGAGTGGATCTCCTTGGCTAATGCCTATGGAGGGGGAGAAGGGACGAGAAGGGATTTCATTGACAAGGATGGAGAAGAATGGGGAATTAATGAGAGTCATAACCCATCTGAACCAAGTAGGACAGAAGCCAAAAGTGGTCAGCATCTACTTGATATAATTCCAACTCAACCTGTCAAAAGATTTAGAGAGATCTATTTTAAGGAGCATACCTACCTTCTTGGTGTGTTTCAAAGAGTGAAGGACTTCATGTGAGAATTATTCCATCAAGGATCTGACGTCCCTCCACATATAATTTTTTTTCAGGTGAGATGAGTAAAGGAAGCAGAGTCTTGAGCTTGTTAGCAATTACTTTAGGGATCACCTTCTAAATTAAGTTGCAAAGAGAAATGGGCCTGAATTTGTCTAGAGTGTTGGAATGATGTTCTTTTGGAATGAGAGCGATAAAGGTAGCATTAAGAGTTGGGAGCATCCAATGCAGAGTCCTGGATTCCTCAACAAGTTGCCAGACATCCAATTTTATAAGATCCCAGAAGTGATGGAAACAGTTGGAAGTAAAGCCGTCCGATCCTAGAGCTTTGTCGTCTTTGCATTGTGCCATAGCTTGTTCTACTTCCTGAAAGGTAGTAGGACGAAGGAGCTTCTGATTATGTTATTTTTTTATGATCTTGGGAATGTGTTGAAGGATCTTATGGCTGGTTATCTGCTTTCTTGAGTTTCAGTAAGAACGGTTTTGAAGTGATTGAGAAGCTCTCTCTCAATGTCCTCATGTTCTTCTAGTCTTTCTCCCTACTGATTCTGTATCTGTGCAATCTTATTGTGCATACGCCTTTGGATGGTTGAGCGGTGAAGGAATTTGGTATTCCTTTCCCTTTCTTTTAGCCATCTTATTCTGGAATTCTGCTTCCATAATATTTCTTCTTGCCTTCTTCTTTCTTCCAGCTGAGTAAGAAGGCTTTGTTCCTGAGTAACAAGTGACTCAGTTCTTCCTTCATTGATTATGCGTTGTTGGAGTGCAGACATATTTTGTTCTAGAACCTTTTGCTGTTGGAAGATGTTTCCAAAAGTGAAGCAATTCCATTGCTTAATTTGAATTTTAAGATTTTTGAGCTTTTGCTGGAATTGGTGCATTTTGGATCCTGCAGGAGGAATGAAGCTTTTCCATGCATTAGTAACCATGCCCTTGAAGTCAGGGTGAGTAAGCCAAAAAGCTTCAATCTGAAGGGTTGTTTGGTGGAATCCCTAGGTCGTTGCCATTGTAGGAGGATGGGCCAATGGTTTGAACCAGAAAGAGGAAAAATTGAAGCCTGAATGTCTCCTCCTAAGTGGATTACATTATCTGATATGAGGAAGCGATCGAGTTTGGAAGTAATTTGCTGGGATCCTGAGCGTTTATTATTCCAAGTGTGCATGCCATTGGAGAAGGGAAGGTCGATTAGCCAGTTTCTTTGGATGAAGTACTTGAAGTGGTTGCTTTCCATCTCTAACTTAATTCGTCCTCCTATCTTTTCTTCTAGCTTGGTGATCATATTGAATTCTCCTCCTATTATCCAATGAGGATATAATCTGTTGGATTTTATACTTTCCATGGTAGTAAGCAGCGCCATCTTGTGCATCGGATCTTGAGGGAAGTAGACATTGGAAAGGTGATCATGAATGTTGGATCCTATAAGATGGAAAGTAGCTCGTATGAGTTTATGAGAAGCATGGAAATTGAAAAGAGAAATTTCTTGCAGATTCCAAGCAATGGCTAGGCCTCCCAAGGCACCAGATGCATCGACTGCAACGGAGCGAAAACCAGGCCAATCTTTGGAGATGATAGAGCCAAGAGTGTTGCTGTTTCATTTAGTTTCTTGCATAAAGAAGACATAAGGTCTCTCTTGTTGAATCATGTTTTTGATCATTCTGCGTTTCGAGGGGCTGTTGAGCCCTCTTATATTCCAAGATGTGAACTTCATTGGGAACTATTGGAAATCGGCTGGAAGAACTTGGTTAACTTAGGATATCTTCCAGATTCCACCAACATTTCCCCAATGAGTATGGTTCTTTGCATATTTGTTCTTCTTCCCCTTTTCTTGGTATCTTTGAGTATTTTTTTGCCATCCCAAAGACTGTTTGGTTGTATTCCAAGTGATCTTTGCTGTTGCGCACAAAATAGAATCACCTTTAGGCTTTCTATCTGTATTTCATGTATTTTGTCATATTCTTTCTTTTTGCAGGCCTTCTTTAAGCCAAAGATGTCTAGATCACCCAGGTCAATGCTTTCAGGTTCTTCTTCCATAAGATTAGAGTGACTGCACTCTGGGACAGAGTCATCCGTGGGGAGTTTAGCTTGTAATAAGTCATCTATATCCATACTATTCAGCTGCCATAGTACAAGATCTGAGTCCTTAGTGAGACTAGGAGTGGATCTGGTGTTTCCTTGAGGAGCTTTTGGGGTCATTTGGGATTTAGGAGGGCTAGGGGAGGGTTCGGAGATGGATGGTTTAGAAGAAGTCTCATGTTGTTGCGAAGGTTCACTGTCAGGCTGTGTTTGCTTGGAAAGGATGTCAAAGATGTTGCTGGTGGATGGAGCAGAGGGGGTATGCTAAGGAGCTTTGGAAGCTGAGGAGGATTTCTTATGATGCTTTTTGCGGTTGGAGACTTTTGTAAATCCCTCTGCATCTGAGTTTTCCGTGGTGACATTGGTTTTGGGAGTGGGGTTTAAAGGACAATCCTTGAAGAGGTGTCCATGAGCATGGCATTTTTGGCATCGGAAGGGTACATGTTCATAGTCTATTGGTTGTATCCATTCAAAATCATCATGATACAGACTTACTGAATCCGTGAGGGCTTTGGCCAGATGCATGTAGACACAGGTTCTTGCATACGAAGTGTATCTTCTGAGCTTTGTTTCCTCGGAAACCTTTATGAACTCTCCTAAGCCATTGCCGATAGCCTTCAGTGATTCTTCGTCCTAGTACTCCATAGGTAGGGAGTACATCCTGATCTAGACAGGGGCCCAGCCGAAATCTTCTTTATCTGGGTTGAATCTTTCTACCCAATCTCTTAGATAAAGTCCTGTTGAGTTTAAAAAGTAAGGTCCTCCATCTAAGATGCGTTTTCTATCCTCTATGCAGTTAAATATGGCATTGAAAAAACCTTTTGGTCCTAACTGAAGGTTAACATGTCCTTTTGGCCTCCATTTGGAGGTGATCCAGCCATGCAGTGCCTTCTTAGTAGGTCAGAATCCAACAAACTTGCCGATGAGTACATGGTCTTTCTGTGCATTGATACGGTGGCTGGGCAGATCTATCTTTGGCCACTTTGCCGCTATGGGAAGACAAGTTGCAGAGGTCGCTTTTGGCTGCTCCGTATTGCTTGCAGGCTTGTGAGTCTTGTCGTTTGAGTTGCTGTAAAATGATTCTGGTATTCTGCAGAGCTAGAAGATGTGTTATGTTCCGTGTTAGGAATAACAGTGTCGTTGGTGCCTGAGAGGGGAGGGATACTATCCCCCCCCGTTGGGAGGGTCATTAGCAAAGTCAAGGGACTGACAATTTACTTGGCTTGAGGGAATGAGGGGCCACTGGTGTGGCAGACCAAAGCTGTTATAGGGTCTATCAAAAACCCTAGGAGTCCATTGGGGAGTGCCCACTCAGTCCTCCGCCTTCGTTTGTTAGTGAATGTTAACTATCAATAATTATTAGGTGGATGGTAGGAATTTATCTTTATGGAATATTATGGAATATTCTTAGTAGCAGTGATAAATCAAAAGTTTATATTTATTTCAAAAGTAATTATGTCATTTTTCCCTTTTGATTAAATTGATTAATTTTAAAAAAGAGTCATATGAACAAGTGTCACATGAAATAAGTTATGGTTTTTTGAGCATGTGGTATAGATAAGCCATGGTTTTGTAATGAAGCCTATTTATAAGTTAAGAATCTCCCTAGTAAAATAGGGGTTAATCTCTATGGTTAGGAATATTGTTATATGTTTTTTTTTAAATGTTTAATTCCTTTTATAATTAATAATAATAATAATTTAAAATAAACTTATAATTAGTTAATTTCTATGATATTTTCTAAAATCTTGAATATGTAAGATGTATCAAGTTAAAAAATTATGTTATGGGAAAATTATAACCTACATTGGTTAATGTTAGCTAAATTAATAGTGGTTAATAGGAAAATGGAATCCTATAGTGATATACTTTGAGAGGAACTAATAAATTGTGATGTGAAGTAAACACTAGTAAGTCTACACATATATAGTTTTACTCCTACGTAAGTCCTAAGGAAAACATAAATAATGGTGAGAAGTAAATCCCATTAAATATATTTATTTACATCTTATTCCTATCCATTTTATATGCAAAGACTTTCTTAAATTGTGGTGGGAAGTAACATATAGTAAATATGATATTTTCTTCCTTCAAAGCTTAAGAAGAAAAAAACCACTACACAAATATCTAAAAATAATGCATGAATATTGCATTGATGTCCATATATTATGGCATTATCTTGTGCATAGACCTTCAAGTTATGGTCCAATCAAATGTTTGAAAAATATATATTTTAATAGCATTGAAAAATAAATATTTATTTTTCAAAGTTAAACATTATAAGTTGCATTGGTCAATGTTAAACTAATATTTATCAACAAGAAAACCATTATGTGTTGGCTGGGACTCATAATAATAACTAGTCTAAATCCATCTTAAATATAGATCTACCAACGATCAAGTTTGGAGTTAAGATGGATCTCCCAACTATCAAGTTTGGAGCTAAGATGGATCTAGTATGGTATGCTTGCATTTCATGATAAATTTAGTCAAACCTTTAAATATGTTTCATCATAACAAATACCATGGCCTTGTAAACTAATTATCATCTCAATAATACTAGAATTATCATGAATTGATGTCAATAAATATTTACCAACCATTTAATTTATTTAATTTGATTGTGTTAATAATTTATAGCACTTAAATTCTCAAATTAACTAATTAAAATATTAATTTAAATTTATAAAAATAATATCATCAATAAATTTAATATTAAATTAATAAATAAAAAATCTAACTATTTACATTTTAACCTTTTTAAATCCAGATTTCACCAACTAACCTAAATAACCTTTTAAACCCAAATTTCACCAACTAGCTTTGAAGAGAGTTAATATATAATCAAATTATTTTATCTTTATTATTATGTATCTATAATTCATTATTTAAATTCTGGTCAAGATGTCTGTAGAAAATCTATTTTTGGACTTGGATATGGTCAGATATTTTTCATAAAAACTCACCTCCAACTATTTTAACCTTTTAAAACCAGATTTCACCAACTAACTTTGAAGAGAGTTAATATGTAATCATATTTTTTATCTTTATTATGTATATATAATTCATTATTTAAATCCTGGTCAAGAGGTCTGTTGAAAGCCTATTTTTGGACTTGGAAATGGTCAGATATTTTTCTTAAATAACTTACTTCCAACTCGACAGCAGGAACCTTGTTCTAGATGTTGAAAAGAAATACTCTAATATTAAATAAAATATCTCTTCTTGGACGCTAAGACTTTCGACTTGGATATGGTCAGATATTTTTCTTAAAAACTCACCTCCAACTATTTTAACCTTTTAAAACCAGATTTCACCAACTAACTTTGAAGAGAGTTAACATGTAATCATATTTTTTTATCTTTATTATGTATATATAATTCATTATTTAAATCCTGGTCAAGAGGTCTGTTGAAAGCCTATTTTTGGACTTGGAAATGGTCAGATATTTTTCTTAAATAACTTACTTCCAACTCGACATCAGGAACCTTGTTCTAGATGTTGAAAAGAAATACTCTAATATTAAATAAAATATCTCTTCTTGGACGCTAAGACTTTAAAAAATATATAAAAAAAATTTGACAAATGACTCATTCTCGGGTGTGGGAACCTTTTGCGATAGACTTTGAAAAACAAAACCTTCAAAATTAAATAAAATTGCTTTTCTGGGACGCAATAAATTATTGTATTATTGTATGGATTTCTTGAGTGATTCTGGGCGTAAGAAATGGGTTTCTGAGTCGGAAATTCGGGGGTGCCGCAAAACATTACATTTGGAAGGGAAGTAAGGGTTGAATGAAAGCGAAATTCACGTTTATTGGTGTGGGATGCCGAACAACTTTATCTGTTCATCTTTTCAAAGTCACGAGGTAAGCTAAAGTGTGCACAACAGCTGCCAAATATGAAGGGGTGACAGGTTAGCCACGGCCAGCAGCAAATTCTCATCATTGCGATTGCACGTATTTATCTATATTAAGCTCATCACGCTGATCAGTGTAACTGTGCAATAAGGCAGAGTCTTCTTGATCTACTTTTCTGATTAAAATTGAAGAATAGATACACAGCAGTGCAGGGTATATTACAGATCATTCGGTGAAGAAGAGGGCCGGCCATCATGGGTTATACTAATCCCAGAATTCGGTCTGGAGGGGCGCTGGACTATGTGATCAGGGTGCTTGGAATAGCAGGCACGTTGAGTGCTGCAATTGTTATGGGATTGAACAACCAGACCATTTCACTCTTCGGTGTTCCTTTGAAAGCCAAATACCATTACACTCCTGCCTTCACGTACGTTTTTTTTTTTCAATGGTGGTCTGTAATTGTTATTCTCAGTTCCACTTTGTTTTGTTTTGTTTGCTATATTGGTCATATAAGCTGTAGAGATATCTGCAAAGTAGTGTGTGAGATAAGTTATTTAAGTTTAGTCGTGATGGTTAGCTTAGTTGGTTGAAGTTTAGTTTGGTTATGTTGTTGGTTTTTGGGTTCAATTTTTTTTGGTTTCATAGTTTCATAGTGTTAGTTCCATAGTGGCTGGTGTTATTAGATCTAGTCCATTTGGTTCCATAGTGGCTTAGATCTCGTCCACTTGGTTCTATAGTGGCTAGTGTTATTAGATCTAGTCCAGTTGAAGCTTTATCTGGTTATATAGTTGTTCTCTGTCATCAAATATGGGTTCAATTTTCCTGGGTTCCATAGAGTCTGGTATTATTAGATAGATCTATCTAATAACGTTAAAAAAATATAAATAGTTTCAGCTTTTTAAATATTTTTTAGCAGCCATTTTGGGCAGAAAAATGAGGTAGAATGGGAAAATTGATATTTGATTTTGATTTTGGGATTATGGAACATAGGGGTTAGACTAAACCCTGGAAATTGACACTAGTAGCTTTGGATTGTTGCTGCTCTGCTCACCTTTATGCTCGCAGCGTGGACTATTTCAAGTAACAGTCTAAATCATTATCTTGGATTGTGAACAATGAAAATATTTTCAAGAATATTTTGTTTTAATGATAAATTACATTGGCGGGTTCGAAACAAGTCTACAAAATAATCTTGAATGTGATTATCCCCAAATTTTTTTTTTATACATTTTATAGTTCATGGATTTCTTAATAATCTTAAGAAATTCATGAACTATTTTGTATTTCTTGAGATTTTGTAAATAGTTCCTGGATTCCTTAAGAACATTAAGAAATCCATAAACTATTTAGTATCGAGGGAAATTCTTATTTGTTTTAAGCTTATAATTTAATTAATTAATTATCATTAAGAGGATGTGTTTCTTACAAAGAAATTATAGGTTCAAAACTAGAGGGGATAGAGTATGTATGCCTTTGTAGTCTTAGCAGTTAAATGACTATGCCGAGGTGGATCTCTTGTCCACAAACAAAGGGATCTCATACATCAATTTGATGTGTGGCTTGGCTGTGACATTAAAATTGGATAATAATAATAATAATCCTCAGTATCCCATCCGAGAGTGGATTTGAAATTTAATCCAATGTTATTTTAATTGCAGATTCTGAAATTTTTTAAAATTTTGATAAAAAGACATAAAATAAAATGTCACTTCTCAAATTTTCTTAAATCTGCATTCTAGTTAAGTTCAAGTATACAATACAAATTTTGCTAAATCTTAGTGGTTTCAAGCAAAAGCCTCACAAGTGCCATCACCATCTCCAGATATACCCACAGAAACCTCAATTATGGGAAGCAATCACAAAAAATGAAGAGGAATAAAGAGCAAACAGTTTGACTCTGCTCAATAATTATGGGAAGAAGCAATCACAAAAATTGAACAGTGGTAAAGAACAAACTGTTTGACTCTGCTCCTGTTAATCAGATTTCCAAAATTTGTAATCAGATTTCCAAAATTTATAATCAAATTATAAATTTAAATATACCATGCAAAGCCCACTAAACCTTGGTGTGTGGCAACTTGAAAAGCAAAAGCCTCACCAGTGCCATCACCATCTCCAAATATCCCCACAGCAACAACCTCAATTACCGGAGACAATCACAAAAAAGTAAACCTTGCGATAACGAAACAGATTAGCTTCAAAAATCCATTGGCTTTGCCATTACTGCTCCCATTCATACTTTTGCAACAAATAAATCCAAAACGCTGTCTCTTAAAATGACAAAAATAAATTTTTTGATCTACTGCTCTTTACATTCTAATCACTGTAATGACAATTTTTACTCTAATATGACGAAATAGTATAGCATGTCAGCTTATCAATCTAAAGTTAGAGAGTAATAAAAAAATATGCATTAAAAAATCTGTCTGAAATTGGGTATTTTTTAGATGAATTTCTAAACTATGATCTCTGAAGATTTGCAGGTATTTTGTGGTTGCAAATGCGATTGTTGCTGTATACGGTCTCATATCTCTGACTTTCTGTTTGTGCTTCAAGGCGAAGGCCCCAAAACTCTGTAGCCCTAAAGTGCTTTTCCTCTTTGATTTTGTAATATCACGCTCCTTATCTTTACACATATGATTTGTATTTCCATATTATCCATTGTTCTTTTTATAAATCCATCCTCATTTACGTTATATCTGGACTGGTTGGTTCATTATGGTGTTGCAGCTGATGACATTGCTGGTAATGTCTGCAACCTCAGCAGCAAGTTCGGTCGCATACATTGGAAAGAAGGGGAACTCTCATAGTGGCTGGGTTGCAATCTGCCACCAATTTGGAAAATTCTGTGATCGTGTAGTAGGCTCTCTGTTTGCGTCATTTTTCGGGACTGTTATGTTTATGATTTTCACTATAATGTCTGCGGGCTCTCAGTGATATCTTACTGTGTAGATTACATTGTCCTATGCGAAAAAATACTGCATATTATCAATGTTGTTCCTTCTGAGTTGGTATATCCATTCCGTATTATAAAAGAACCCATTATTCATATTTTTGCATAAATTTTGGATTCCAGAACTGATCGACCATGGACAATTCCCATGCATGGGAAATTTCAGTTGAATTTCTCATGGTGACTGTAATTATGTGAATAGATCTCTTTTGTTGAATGTTGGTAGATTATTTGTCTTTAATTTAATTTTTTTAACATTGGTATTAATTTTTTTTAATCTAAATTTGTATGTATTCTCAAAATTGAATAATGATGGCTGGTAGTATATTTTGAATTTTTTTTTTCTAATATAGTTTTTTATATTATTCTCATTATGAATGATGAAATATATATATGTGGTTGTTTTTTCGCTTGAAAAGATTAATTATAAGTGTTAATTACATTTTATTTATGAATCTATATTTATTTTTTCAATTGATTTTACAATTTAATATGGAGTGATAGTGTAGTCTTGTAAATATTTACATGTGAATTTAATATTTAAAAATGTTAAAAGTAAAAATAATATAGAGTTTAGTATGGAAGAAATGTAATGATTGTTAACATTAAATATTGGCTCATTAATATTAAAAAGTTGAAAATAATAAAATTCAATTTGTTATATTTGTTATATTGTAATTTTGTTTTTAATAAAATTACTAAATTTTTTTAATTTAAAAAAATAAATAATATACAAATCACATTAAAATATATAACATATAGTTATAAATTAAAATCCATTTTACTATAGAAATTAAAATAATGATTAAACAATAAGTGAGGAGGATTTCAATTATTTAAACAATGTAGCCAGAGAGATCCAAGGTTCAAATCTCTAGGTTTATGACACAAGATTCATCCATAAGACTAGATTTTATTAGTATTTAATTAATAAGAACATAAAACTTAATACTTACAATATAACAAGATTTACCTCATTGTACCATATATATTACTAATTTGTAAATAGGGTTTGCTACAATACTATGGGCCAATACTATGGTTATTAATACCACATGCCCAAAAACCATAACTCATTTCACAATCAAAATATTTTATTTTCATTTACTTTTGATTTACTTTGGTGACATTTTTTTAATTAAATTTAAAAGAAAAAAAAATATAATTATTTTGAGATAAAGATAAAGTCTCTATCCTCACTACTACTAAAAATATTCCATGATATTTCATAGAGGTTAAATCAAATTTAATAAAATAAAAAAATGAAAATACTTTTATATATCGAGATGTAAAATTTATACGAGCCTAGATCCATTTTAATTCTGGATCTATCAAGCAGTGAGAGATCAAATTTCTCAAGGTGTAAACTTTCTCATGCTTTTCACACAAAAAGAGAGTTGCACTTCAAGATATTTGATCTATCTAGATGATCTAAAATTAAGATAGATCTAGGCAATTATGAAGTTGCTATATACATCATCGAATAAAAAATGGTATCGATATGAATACATAAGTTTATAAATAAAGACATAAGATCAATTATGTATATCAACCACATTTACTAATTATAATTGTGCTAATCTCTATTAGATCTTGAAATTAGTGAGTGATGATCATTACGTGAACTATAAGAAGTAAGACGATGCTATATGATTGGCAATAAGATGGATGTAGGCAATTTTGAAATTGTTATATACCTTATCAAATAACAAATGGTATTAATATGAATGAATAAATTTATAAATAAAGAAAAATAAGATGAACCATGTATATCAACTACATTTGCTAATTATGCTTGTGTTAATTTCTATTATTTTCAAAAATAGTGAGAAATGATTCTTGTGTGGACCATGAGAAGTAAGATGATGTTATATGACTCAAAATAGAAATAAAGTTGTTACTCAAAAAGCCTTTTTATGATTACATATTTATATTTAACATTTTTTATTTAGAATTAAATAAATTTATAATTTTTACAACTTTTTGTATCTAGTGGTTATAAGAAATATAATGGAAAAACATATATTTAGATGATGATGATGATGATTAAATTAATATCCCTTTAAAGACCTAACATGGTCTATTGAAATGACAAGAAGAAGTTAATAGGGTATTTAAGCTTTTATTTATTTATGTGATAAAAAAAGGAGGGAAGAAGTGTTACAAGTCAAGAAGGTTGGTATTGGCTCAAATGTTATGGAATTTAAGAGAGTTGGTAGTGGGGAAAATGTTATGGAAATGAGAATGAATGATAACAATTGCTAGAATCACAAATTTAGGTTGTGAACTCTCAAACAATCCAAGTGCTCCAGATTTTTAAAGTGCTAAATCAATATATGTAATCAAAAACCAATTTAAATGACAAGATCAGGAAATTGCTTAAAAAAAATATTAATACAAATAAAATATACAAACATATAATATTTAAATAATACTTATTTAGTGTAACCATTTACAATTTTAACAATTTTTATTTTTAATTAGATTCCAAGAGCAGAAAATCTGACAAATCTAGATGTATCGTATTCATGCCAAAAAAAATTCTTTCTTCACTTTCTAGAAACTTGCCTACTTTGACGAGTCACCTCACGTGGGTTTGCGTGGAAAGTGGATAAGTTTTAATCGTGATTTTGTATAATTTTTATTTGGTGCGTTGGAATTTAGCGGCATTGGAAGTCAAAAGTAGGTGTTTGTTGAATTGGACAAAACATTAACGACATTTTGTTTATTATTTATTATTGAGAATGTTTCTTTTATTTATGAAATTTGAAAAGAGTGTGTTAGTAGTAAATTAATTAGAATAAATAGAATAAATTTATTACATATTTATGGTTTGAGCGTTTCTACAGTGAAATACATAATGAGATCTCCTTTTCCTGTGCTACATTTTATATAGCTCAAATTGGTCGCCGCTTCATGTTAACTAATTTTAACCATAACCAATAGTCTTTTATTTAATCAACTAATTTTATTTTATTTCGGAAATGAAATTTTATTCCACTTATTAATAATTTTGAATTTAAATCTTTTTTTATTAATCTTCCTAATCAATTTTAAATTTAACTCTTACCTTTTACCTTGGTGACTAATCTCTATAAATTTGAATTCTTCATATTTGGAATAAGTTTTCAAATTATTTAATTTAAAAATCTCAACCTCGCCCTTTCTTCTAAATCTAAATTAAATTAAATTTTATTCAAATTAATAAATTTAAACCTTTATATCTATCTTTCTATTTATTTTAATCTAACTTTTATCTTTTGTCGTTGCGAATAATCCCAATAATTCTAGTTTCTTCATATATGTAATTTGTTATTTATGTCAAATTTAATAATAAAAATCTCTATCCCAACCATTCTTCTATTTTTAGTTCTATTTAATCAACTAATTTATCTTATTGTAGATATTAAATCTTATTATTCTTTTTATCTATATTAAATTTAACTCTTACGTTTGTGATTAAGCCCACTAATCCTAATTTCTTCATATAGGGATTTAGGTATTTTTATCCAATTAATTATTCATTATTCTCTAAATAAATCTCAATAATCCTAATTTCTTCATATATGGAATTAGTTATTATTTTTATCAAATTAATTATTCATTCTATAATCCTTCTCTAACGGCAAGATTATGCTTTCTTTAACCTTGTTTTGACTTCCCTTCAACTACCTTTGATTTATTCTATTAATTAACATAAAATTCCCTAACAACTATCTCATTTTAAGGAATTAGTTATATAAAAATTATAATTATTTTCAATTTCAATTTAATTTATTTTCCTCTCTAAAGGATATTTTTGGTTTCTTTCTCATCTTTGTTGAAATTCTCAGCCAAAATCTTTCCTATTTAATCCTTCAAGGTCTTCTCTCCGCCTATCAGTCGCTAAGCTTTCTCCTCCTGAAGAAATGTCGGGCTCTTCAATCATTCCACATAGGATTTCAAAAATTCTCAACTACATGAGTACATATTTATAGATTTTTATTATTTATCATTAGACATTATTAAATTAAATTGAAAATAAATATTATTATTTTTTAAATAATTAAAGAATTTCAAAATGTTTAAGAAAAAATAGATAATGGTTTTATTTTAAATGATTACGAGTATTGATTATTATTTTCCTTAATTTCATTTTTTAAATTAAAAATAGAGTGGAAAATAATCTAATAATAATAATATTTTATAATTTTTTCTTTCTTCTTGATCGAATTTGGTTTTTCCCCCATTGAAAGTACAACTATGTATAGATATCTGATGTAGCTTCTAATTGTAATCAAAACCCCCACCTTTGTCTCAAGCGCGGGTGGCATAAGGATGCCCAGTCTTGAATCAACCATTAGGGAATTAAGGAGGAGCTCAGTATGGGAAGAAAATATAATGTCAAAAATACTATTACCTCCAAGTTTAAGGACAAGCTATGGGAGGATCATGAGATGGACGATAAAAGGGAGCTAAGATACTATAAGGAGGTGATCAACCCCAGCCTGTATAATCAAAATTATCTCTCAGTGTTGTCCAACACTAAGAAAAAAATGAACATCGCTAGGATAAGAACTAATTCCCATGAGCTTTGGAGTGAGACTGGGAGGTGGTCTATTACAAAGACTCCTTGGAACTATAGAATATGCTAGATTTGCGATTTTAAGCAGTTGGAAGATGAAAATCACTTCCTTCTAGACTACCCGACTCTTACTCACATCTACTCTAAATTCCCTAACATCTTCCACACTTCCAATCTTCTTAACCTATTAAGCCAACCCACCTATAGCGATCTTTGAGCACTTATTTCCCTACTTTTTGACTATAGACACTATTAGTGTCAGTATTTGCATCCTTCCACCAATGATCAAATAAAATCTTTCATGTCATGTTAAGGGTCCCATTCTGAAATTTTTGTCATTCCATTATGTCATCATGCAAAAATTTGGTCACTTGGTGCAGCTTTAGGTCAAATTTCACTCTTTTCAGAAATTTCACTACTTGCTGACTCATTTCACCACTTTTCTCAGTGTACATCAGTCATGAGTTCTTATAATCATATCAGTCCTTTCATCATGAAGTTCATTCAGTTAGAGTCTTCATTAGGTCGTAGGTTTTTCAAGGTCCATCAAATCATCTACATGCATAAAATACTAGCAAGCAAGAGAGTGACAATAAAAAGTTTCATTATGAAAGTTTGATTTGTAAATTTAATTTCTATTCAATATGTAGTTTTATGTTTCCTAATATGTAATAATTTTTCATGGTTCCAAGAAGTTGCATACTCAAGATTCCAATCAGCCAAAAAATTCAATGTTCTAAAAATCTACAGTGTTCAAAATCCATAAAAAATAATCAAATCCAAAGAATCAGGTTCAAAAGGTAAAGTGTAATGTCAGAGTTGATTTTAAAGGAAATGTGGGCCCAAAAGCCAAATTATGAAGATTCACCAAGTATAAAGGTGATTAAAGACAAAAAAAAAAGCTCATTTTCATCCTCATGCATTGAGCTCTCAAACTCCCAAGTCAAAAATAAAATTTTGAGCAAAAAAATAAAAAATTTTTGTAGGCACTGCACTTTCCCTTAAGGCGCTACGATTTTGATAGACAGGGCATTACACTTCTTCTTAAGGTGATGCACTTTTACTAGGGCGACATTGTGCTTATCCTCAAGGTGTTGCACTTTTGTCAGTTTTCTTCGACAGCTCCAAATATTCAGTGTAGCTGCACCAATAATCAAACAAGGGTTTCTTCAATCTAATGCAAGTAGGTTACACCACTTTTTAATCCTCCCTTTATTTTATAATTTTAATTCATGGTGTAAACCCTCCTCATTTACTATTTCATGTTTTTAGCCAAGAAACCCTAGTTTTTACCATTGCAAGCTATACTTGTTTTCCATAGACCCTATTTTACCTTCCCACACTCTAAAATTACTCTCCTTATC
Organism: Pinus albicaulis; assembly: GCA_034641835.2. NCBI lineage: Eukaryota > Viridiplantae > Streptophyta > Pinopsida > Pinales > Pinaceae > Pinus > Pinus albicaulis. Next base: position 139,143,198 of record CM076580.1, on the reverse strand, counting down.
CCTACATTACCCTATCCCTTATCCCTAAGTCCCATTTCCTAAAACCCTAATCCTAGGCTGCATTTTCCTACACAGCCATACCATATCCCAGTAATAAAATTCCCTATCCTGTTTCCCTAAGTTTTTCTATACCCCACCACTTCCCTAAGCTCCCTAAAACCCTTCCCCAATCCCCTAAATTTTCCTACACTAATCTCAATTCCCCAAACCTACTATCCTACCCCATTCCCTTCCCCTTCCATAGGGTTTTAAAACAAATCAAATATTATTTAGGAGGAAAGACATATTAGGGAAGAGGAGATGAACATAGAAGAGGAAAGTAGAAAACACAAAGGAGACAGGATTTTGAGGCTTGAACTATCCAAAAATAGAGAAATGTTGGCCGCACCTATGACATCCAATTTATTCAAACATGTGGGTTGTTTTGAATTTTGTGAAATGGTCCAAAGATTACAAAATAACCCTTCTTTTAGCAGAGTTTTTATTTCAAACCTCAATGACAATCAAGTGACCATTGTAGGAGTACCTTCACCATCTCCACAGATACTCTTGCTGCAGCCACAAGGATACCTAATGTGGGTGAGAAGTGGTTCAAGGCCAAAGATATAGATACTCAGAGTTATGAACCAATTATCAAGCCAAGGTACAAAAATGATAAAAAGAAAGTCTTTCCTTTCAGCCACCTACTTGACAGATTTTTTCCCATGATGAAGATCATCATGAAGTATTTCACTTGTGAGGGCAGATTCTCTGGACTATATTCCTATTACATAAGACTGCTCATGCATTTCACAAGGGTGAAATTGCTCAACATCCCTCAGTATTTGTATAGGAGTATTGATAAAATCTCACACACCACTAGAACAAAGAGTATTAACATTAGATGAATAGCCTCTCTCATCACTCTCTAATCAAAATAATTGTCCTACATCATCTCAATCAGGTAAATATTTCCTGGGAGACCTTTATTGAGAATGATTCCTTCAATACTCCACCTCCTTAGCCTGCTAGACCAATTCCACCACCAGCTTCAGTGTCTAAAAAAAAAATAGGATCATTAAGCAAGGCTACAGTCAAAGAGGTCAAAACCTATCAGAGGGGACCTAGGCAAAGTGTTTTCTCCACAGATTGTGGAAGGGGCATTTCCTTCTTCATCAACAAAGTAGGTATGCCAGGATGAGTAGCAGGAAGAGACAATGGTCCATGAGGAGGAAGATCTTCATGAAGAAGAAAGAGACTTTTAGTTGATGGATTTGGATGATCAAGATGATAAGGAGGCCTCAAAACTCATCATCAAAGAGAAGGATTCCATGATCAAATAATTGTAGGATAACATGGAAAGAGCTCAATTTGTCATATCCTTAAACAGGAACAAGTAGCTAAAATACAAACAAGTACTCATGGAGCTAGAGCTTCTCAAAGCAAAAAGGCAAGACACCAAGGGTAAGGCAATGATGGCACTTGATGATTATGACCATGATGATACTAAAAACATCAAATCAATACCAAAAATAAGAGGTCTTAAGAGAGCCCTAAAAGAAAAAAAACATGAGGCAGGGCAACTTACTTTTGAAGAAAGGATTGCAAGGGAGGTAGAAGATGATAGAGAGGTATGGCTAGATAAGGTAAACCTCCACCTTGAGAAGGTCCTCCATAAGGAAAAAAAATATAATAAGATGCTTAGAAACATGTCCAACAAGTACATCAATAGAAACAAGATTTGCAACATCAAACTCAAGCAGTTGGAGGAAAAACACAATTAAGCCCTAATCAAGAAAAAGGGGGAAGATAAACTTGAGATCTGTGATGATGACTCCATGATTTCTTGAGGCACATCATCAGCACTCTATCCACCATTTTTTAAGGTTTTTGGGTGAGTTTTTGAAATTTTGGGCATTTTGACAAATTTTGACTAGTTTTCAAGGAGAGTCCACTTGTCAAAAGCGCAACGCCTAGGGCATTGCACTTCTTTCGAGAGCCTCCAAATGACAAATGGCCACCAAAATTGGATTCATAAGGCCTTATAAATCAAATTTTGACTATTGGAACACCAAAATTAGACATTCTAGCAGGGAGAAATGGCCAAACACACCTAAAAAATCACCTTTCTGCCTAATTTTTTAGGCTAGCGCTGTGATTTTGATTAGTATTGGAAGATTTAACGTTTTAGGGCCTTAAATTAATCATTTTCAGAAACTATGGGAATTTTTTGAAACCAAACAAGAGCAGCTTTACAATGAACTATCATGAACTCAATTTGGACTTTAGGAAGGCCTCCAAAAGTGGCCTTGAAGTTGGCATTGCGCTTCTGATTCAGGCATTGGGCTTTTTCTTCAGGCATTGCACTTTTGCCAAATTCTCTGATATTTTCCAGTTTTTTAATTTTTCTCAGTTGATAATAAAATATTTGAGTTTTTACTGATGTAATTCATCCTTATAAATTTAATTATGACCCAAATAGTTACTAGAGGGTAGATATATTAGGTAAAAGTGGATTTTTGGCTAAAATGTATCAGTGTCACCAAAGTTAGGGATACGTTTTTTGACCTCCCTAGTCTTTTGGTTTCCAGTTGAGAACTTTGTGGATTAGTTCCTCAAGTTATGGATTTGACCCCTGAGTTGGGGAGAAAAAATTTTGGTCTATATTACTCACTTCTTTTCTCATAGAAAGGGTAGGATTGATCTTGGAACACTTTTTGTAATCAGACTTTTGGCTAATAATAACACACATAGTTGTAGCTATATTGATGGAATTCATGTGGTAAATGATTTAGCATTGTTTCTTCTCTTTTTATGCCCATAATCATAATCAAGAAGTAGCCCATGGTCCATAGATAGGGAAAACTTCTCGGTCACATCATCTCTAAGGATGGAATCTGAATTGACCCTTCTCGAGTTAAGGTAATTCAACAAATTGAATTTCCATGGAGCAAGAAAGAAATTCAGGCTTTCAATGGTAAGATGAATTTCTTATGCAGATTTATTCCAAATTTGGCTAAGAACCTTCGATAAATGACCAATATGTTGAAAAAATAAAATGAGGTAAAGTGGTCTGAGGATGCCAAGAAGTCCTTTAACTCAGTGAAGTTTTCCTTAACCACAACCCTTGTTTTAATCAGCCCAGATTATTCAATTGATTTTATCATTTTCTCATTTTCCTTCGAGCATACATTGGTTGTAGTCGTGATGCAGAAAAAGGATAAGACTGAGAATCCCATAGTTTTTTTCAACCAAAACATCAAAGATGCAGCTCTTCAGTAAAATATCATATAGAAATAGGCTTTGGCTTTGGTAAAAGCATTGAAGGATTTATGTGTTTATATTTTACATTCACATATTTTGGCTTATGTCCCCAATGCAACAATAAAAGATGTTCTGATGCAAACAGATCCGAAAGGAAGAAGAGGGAAATGGATATCAACAATGTTGGAATATGACCTAGAGATCAAGCCCACAAAGTTGATCAAAGGTCAAGGTCTAGCCAAGCTTATGGCCGAGACAAATTTGCATGTTTTAGACATAAATCTTATTACATCAATGTCCGATGAAGAAGACGATGTCACTCTGATACATGTATATAATATGTTTTTGTTGTCTCCTTGGTATTCTAATATAATATATGTTCTTAGCATTTGAACCCTCCTCCACGCATGACTAAGAGTAAGTTTAGGTCTTTAAAGTTGAAAGCTTCCAAATACTGCATTTTGGACAATGCCATTTATTGGAAAGATCCAGGAGGTATTTTGCTAAATTGTTTAGTTGATAATGAAGCCTAAGAAGTTATAAATGATTTTCATAAATGATACTACGGGGGATATATTTTCTGGAAGACCACAAATAATAAAGTGTTGAGATCGGGATACTACTGGCCAACTCTTTTTGTAGACTTGTACAAAACAATGATGAGTTTCCATGAGTGTCAAGTGTTTCAAGGTAAAAGAAAACTTCTTCCTTTACCTTTGCACCCTATTTCAGTACATGCACCTTTTCAACAGCGGGGACTTGACTTCATTAGAGAGATTCACCCTACATCATCTACACAACATAAATGGATATTAACAACAACCGACTACTTCACCAAATGGATCGAGGGGATCCCAATAAGGCAAGCAACATACCTAGTAATTATTCAGTTTTTGGAGACTAACATATTGTCTCGTTTTGGTTGTCCTCATAAGATTATTACTTACAATGTGGCAACATTCAAATAAAAAAGGCTGGTGGAGTTTTGTGAAAAATATAACATCAATTTGGGGCACTTAACCGCGTATTATCCACATGGTAATGGCTTAGAAGAATCCTCTAATAAATCCATAATTAATATCATAAATAAGATGTTGGAGGCAAAAAATAAGAACGGGCATAAAATCTTGTGAATGCCTTGTGGGTAGACAGGGTGAGTAGTAAGAAATCTATAGGGATTTCACCTTTTCAGTTATTTTATGGTGTAGAGACTGTTTTTCCTACATCACTTGTAGTCCCATTCATGAAATTGTCGCAAGAAGCAAGAAGTGAGGAGAATGATGTACAATGCCGAATAAATCAGATGATCCATATTTAGCAGATGAGAGGCGAGGTATTTCAGAACACCTCAAAGCTTCATGAGAAGATAAAGAAGGTGTATGAAAGCAAAACCAAGGTGAATGATTTCAATCTTGAAGATGTAGTCCTTTGGTGGGATGCAAGGAATGAGGAAAAAGGAAAATTTGAAAAACTATGGAAAGGGCCATACAAGATCTTAGAATTCCATTGGCAACATGATTTTATACTGAAGGAGATGAATGGAGAAGAATGCATAGGAGGACCAGTTAATTGTAGGCTCCTTAAACATTATCTTTTCTGATGCACATTTCAAATTTCTTAAGTCCATTGTAAATATCAGTTTAAATTTCTGCAAAGTGTAAGAGGAGAATCCTCGAAGCTTGGAGCTCGAGGTGAAGGCCATAAAGTTTCATTGGTTTTCTTTGTTTTCAAAATTAAGTTAGTCAAAGTCAATTTACTTTTGAGTCAGTTTTAAGTCAGTTTTAAGTCAGTTTGAGTTTGTTTTAAAATTAGCTTAAGATTTCAGTTTTCATTTTGTCTTTTAGCTTTTGACTCCATTCCCAATGGATAAGCATTTGGTCTACATTGTTCTTGGCACCTCCAAGGAGCTACCATCCCCAGTTGGAGCCAATATTAGTGTCAGTATTTGCATCCTTCCACCAATGATAAAATAAACTCTTTCATGTCATGTTAAGGGTCACATTCTAAAATTTTTCTCATTCCATTAGGTCATCATGCAAAAATTTGGTCACTTGGTGCAGATTTAGGTCAAGTTGCACTCTTTTCAGAAATTTCACTACTTGCTGGCTCATTTCACCACTTTGCCGAGTGTACATCACTCATGAATTCTTATCATCATGAAGTTCATTCAGTCAGAGTCTTCATTAGGTCTTAGGGTTTTCAAGTACCATCAAATCATCATCTGCATGCATAAAATACCAACAAGTAAGAGAGTGACGATAAAAACATTTCATTATGAAAGTCTGATTTGTAAATTTAATTTCTATTCAATATGTAATTTTATGTTTCCTAATATGTAATAATTTCTCATGGTTCCAAGAAGCTACGTACTCAAGGTTCTAATCAGCCAAAAAAGTCAATGTTCTAAAAAGCTCCACTGTTCAAAATCCATCAACAAAGATGAAATCCAAAGAATCAAGTTCAAAAGGTAAAGTGTAATGTCAAAGTTGAGTTTAGAGGAAATGTGGGTCTGAAATCCAAATTATGAATATTCACCAATTATAAAGGGCCATCAAAGACAAAATAAAAACACTCATTTGCATCCTCATGCATTGAGCTCTCGAACTCCCAAGTCAAAAATTGAATTTTGAGCAAGAAAATCAATTGTTTTTGCAGGGGCTACACTTTCCATTCAGGCATTGCACTTTTGACAGATAGGGTGTTGCGCTTCTCCTTAAGGCGTTGCACTTTTACCAGGGAGGCGTTGCACTTTTTTCAGTTTTCTTCCACGGCTCCAAATCTTTAGTGCAACTGCTCCAGCCATCAAACAAAGGTTTCTTTACTCCAATGCAAGTGGGTTACACCTCTTTTTAATCGTCCCTTCAGTTTATAATTTGAATTCATGGCGTAAAAGCTCCTCATTTACTATTTCATGTTTTGAGCCATGAAACCCTAGTTTTTACCATTGCAAGCTAAATTGGTTTTCCCTAGACCCTATTTTCCCTTCCACACTCTAAAATTACTCCCCTTATTGCTACATTACCCTATCCCTTATCCCCAATTTCCATTTCGTAAAACCCTAATCCTAGGCTTCATGTTCTTAGGCATCCATACCATATCCCAGTAATAAAATTCCCTATCATGTTTCCCTAAGTTTTTCTATCCCCCCACCACTTCCCTAAGCTCCCTAACTCCCTTCCCAAATCCCATAAAGTTTCCTACACTAATCCCAATTACCCAAACCTACTATCCTACCCCTTTCCCTTCCCCTTCCCTAGGGTTCCAAAAAAAAACAAATACTATTGAGGAGGAAAGACATATTCAGGAAGAGGAGATGAAAATAGAAGAGGAAAGGAGACAACACAAAAGAGGCAGGATTTTGAGGCTTGAATCATCCAATACTAGCAAACTGTTGGCCTCACCCATGACAGTCAATTGCTTCAAACATGTGGGATGTTTTGACTTCTGTAAAATGTTCCAAAGAGTACAACATCACCCTGCTTTGACCGGAGTTTTTATCTCAAACCTCAAAGGCAATAAAGTGACCATTGCAAGAGTAACCTTCACCATCTCCATATATATTATTTTTGTAGACACAAAGATACCTAATGTGGTTGAGAAGTGGTTTAAGGCAAAAGATATAAATACTCAGCATTATGAACCATTTCTCAAGCTAAGGTACAAAAATGATAAAAACAGATTCTTTCCTTCGAGCCACCTACTTGATAGATTTTCTCCCATGATGAAGATCATCATGAAGTACTTCACCTGTTAGGGAAGATTCTCCAGACTATATGCCTATCACATCAGACTGCTCATGCATTTCACAAGGGTGAAATTTCTCAAAATCCCTCACTATTTGTACAGGAGTATTGATAAAATGTCATACATACTAAAAAACAGAAAGTATGAACATCAGATGTGTTGTATCTCAAGAGACAATCACTTGGCTGTGGTAAGGAATCAATGCTTAAGACATTTTAGAAATATATGTCACAAAACATATAATATAATATGGTCTTTGTTTAATTCCTTTGGAAATTAATTCTTTAATACCCTTAATAATATAATATAATGAAAGACTTCACAATGCCATTAAATGTTGATATCAGAGTGAAAGGAATAACTGAAGGAGGAAACTCAAAATGATATGCTGAAAAACATAGTCTATCACTTTAAATCTCAGAAGAACTTTCTGTAGAAAGAAGTGTTGGAGTGAAGGAGTGCATATCACGGTTATTTAACTCTTACCTATAGGTGCAATAAAGAGACCGAAAACTACTGTACTTCACTCCATTCAAAGAGGAATAACACATAATGAAACTAGAAATACAAATCACCATCAACATATGCAAGAAACTTGATCTTCTTTCATTAATTTCTCAGAAAATGAAGTACAAAATTTTCAGTCATCCAGAGGTCCAAAACTTGGAACCCTCCTCTTTCTTTCTCATTTGTTTAAATACGTACAAAAGCAGTTTGTAACTACTAGAACTTCTTGTAACTACTCAAACTACCTAAAACTGTGTAAACTACCTATTACATTGCGATTAAAGACTTCATTACAACATCGATCTCTTAACAAAAAAGATAAATAAAACTAAAAGCATGAATCTATTTGTTGGATCTGGATTTGATTGGTTGTCACTATGTTTCCTTGATTTGCCGATGTGTCCTTCTGAGGTGCTGAGCTATCACCCAGTGAATTAGTCATCCATGCTCTACACTTTTTCTAGATTTGAATGTTTTCATTAGGAGAATTGACCAACTTGTGATATTCTAATTTGAAATTAGTCAACCTGTTGGAAGTGGGCATTTCTGTGAACAAATTCTTTACCATCCATAATAATTGAAAATGCCTCGGTAAGAAATTGACAATTGTAGCTCCTTTCAAAATTGCAGTTTTGTCATGGGTATTATCAATATTGCTCTTTTCTATCACTAATAGAGACTCATATGAATCCCATGATAGAAGACTTCCTTTCATATCCCAACATGATGGCAGCCCTGTTCTAGTCCTTTTGTCAAATATATTATCAAATATGTTTATGGCCTGTTTGATTTCTGTTAATTTCTTCTCCGTTGACTTCTTGGAAGCATTTTTCACAATCAAATTATTTATCTCTAGAACACACCAATGTTCTATATTTGATTTCATTTTCCTCCAAATCCTGATCTGTCTTGGAATTGATAAAATCAATGAATTTCTTTGCCCATAAAGCTCTGTTAAGAGTCTTCTGTTTGCCAGCCAAAACATGTTCTTGTAAATCTCTGACTATGATTTTTTCCTCTGACACTATAATCAAGGACTACCAAGATGTTTTCATGACTTCAATGATTTCATTCCACACAATATCCTTCACTTGAATCAAATTCATGTTTCCTTTAAATTTTTCTTTAAGATTCTTGATTTCATCATACGCTATCTAGCAATCTAATTTATACTTATCAAATTCTCCTTCTTTGGCCTGCATTATCTTCATTTTTGTGTCAAGGTCACTCTGAGTATTATTAAGATCAATCTCTGCCATCTTTAACTCTACTGGGAAAATATTGCTGCTCGATCATCAGTTTCAGATGACATGACTACGGTGCAAGAATGAGATTCAATTTGAATTTGCAAGTTAAGTACTGGCTCCTTTAATTTAGTAATCTCTTCCTCTTTCTACAACAACTACTGCAAAAGAATTTCCTTTTCATTCTCTACCTCTGCTAGCTCTGCTTCCATTAGATACTTTCCTGTAGGTAACTTTAACTTCTTTTTCAATACTTTGATTTCTGACTAAATTTTTTTTAATAACTTCTGTACAGCTGATTTATCACTGCGGTCCACTCCAATTTTCACAATTATCTTCCTCAACTCTTCATTCTGAGTTAAAAGAGCCCTGGAATTTTCCTTCTCCAATTTTAGCTGTTTGATCACTTTTCCTAACATATGTTCTACCTTATGAGAAGCTGCACTTGTTTTTGTTAGGTCATTAACAATCAATTGGCCCGTCTGGATATGCAAATTAACTTTGTCAAGTAAAGGGATCTCCTTAACATAAATAGTTAAATTAACAGTTTTAAAACTGCTAGATGACCTTACTGTGATTTCAGATGGGTGAGAGAAAGAAATATTCAACTGGTCCCTTTCTAAGTCCATATCAGTCAACAATCTGGTTTTGTCAGGAGTAATTTGATATTAAGCTTGAGCCTCCATACTAGCTTTAATCTTCTGATTCTTTTCTGCAAATTGAGCAAACACTTGCTTGATAAAAGGAACTTGATCCTGAAAAAATCCATGTCTTGATGGTGAAGCTGGTGCATTTTGAGTATCTCCTAATTGAATAAGGAAACTAGGTTGGGTGCTTGGTATTTATTCAGTCAACTTATCTCTTTTCTCAGCTCTCTTTTCTTCATCTTCAAAATCAACAACCTTCTCTTTGCTTCTTTTTATTAACCTTTCAGAAATGATTGGAGTCTGAATGCTGGTACTATTAGAGTCTGCAAAACCTTTATTAGCTAACTTCTCTACTTTAGGCCTGCTATCATGAACAAAATTAGAATAACCATTTTCAACCCTTCTATTAGAGATTACCTTGTGTGGGTCATAAGCTCGTTTCTCACCTAGTAACAAGTGCATGTTTTCTAATATCCTGTTAGCTTCATTTGCTGCTTGCCTCATATTCCCTATGAAGGGTCCCACAAACATAGGAAACTTAAATAAATGGACTTTCTTCATTGGAACAAAATGTACTTGATCTACATTCAGACTCTATCTAATAAACTCCAAGGCAAACAATCTCATGGAGACAAAGATTGGTAATCTATAAGGTTCAATCACAACTCCATATAATCTAATTTATGAATGATCATCATACGCAAACCAATCCCCAAATTTACAACTAGCACTTAACTGAAGAAACTCTTGGGATTTTGGCAGAAAACATGGGGGAGGAACTCCATTCAAGACATAGGAAATTGGCATGAAATAAGAAGAAAAATCAAAAACCCCTCCCTCATCTGGCTCATTTCTATTAATATCCGTCCAAAATATTACTGACTGTATTTTCTTATTTGAATCCATAATATTTAGCCCCAAATGTAAAAATTATTCTACATTTTGATACAAGAATAATTAAGTTATCAATGAAGTAAACCTGAAAGACCCAGTGAGGGACAGGCTCATAAGATGAGTGTTAATGTTCTCTTACAAGTAGGAGGGAATATCCAACACCACATTAGGTTTCATCATCAAGGAAAATAACCAAAGCACCAACCTATCAATTTGTGCAGCATCCTCATTTCCAAGTATATTTGACATTGATTGTAGTACTGGCTTGACTTCTGCGTCAAAAATCTCCAATGGGAACTCTTTATCATCTGCCAAATTTTTTTTTTTCTTCCAGCTTCAAAAAGGTGATAATATGTGTAAAATCCTATCCTGCAAGACTGTCATAAAATGCTACCAATGATTCTTCAATGAACTGGAGATAAATTCCAGACTCGGGATAACGAAGGGCTTGACAAAATAACTAAGATATGACTTGAAGAACATTCTCCCCTAAATAATTCATCGCAAAACATTTTCCGGGGTACAATGTAGACACTAACCAATGCAAAAATTCGGGAAAAATATGGGTTTTAGGAACACATGGAGACAAAACACCCGACTTGACCATGGCTGAATAAATCAGAGAACTTTTCTCATTCAAAAAGAATTGTTGGTAGAAGGGTAAATTTTCAACGGTGCCCATAGTATCCCTATATCTAGCTTAGTGTCCATGAGAGGGATATGGCTAGAAGAGCCAGATAAAGACGACTGTTTAGCCATGAATTAGTTCAAGGTGGTGAACCAATAAGTGTAGAAGTAAGAAAATGATAACTTCTTGGAAAATTGGGAATGAAAATCAATAAGGAGAAAAGAATAACTTCAACACCTTATATAGATGGCATGGAATTTTGAATCATCAATGCTTTCAATTGTTAGGTCCCTATATTACTAGTCCCTTATTATTGTTAGTGTAACCCCCTTCTTGTTATTTTTGCACCCCTGTAACCCCCATATTGTTATTATTGTGCCCTTCAATTATTATTGTTAGGTCGGCTAGGATTACATTGTGGTCCCATGGACTCCTATATATAGAAAGGAGGTTTTGTCTTTTGTATCATCCAAGAATTTTTCATTCATGTAATGTATTGGAGGTTTCCCCCTTGAAGTGGCTTATTTCTAAGGCGTTGATATCTCTTTTATTCTATTTTTGGAGCTGGTTTCTCAAAATTTGGTATCATAGGTTTGGATTATAGGGTTTCGCTGCTCCAAATAGGTCATCATGGAATTTTCACTATAATTTTTTTTTCTATGAAGGTTAAAAAGCTGAAATTTTTAGAGTGCGAAGTGGAAATCTGTAAGAATATCACAACATAATTTTAGATATTTTTTCGCAATATTTTCGAAGATATGGTCTGTGGAATTTAGGACTTTTTCAGGCTACCAAATTTCATTTCAAAGACATGATCGTGGGAAAATATTCACAACTCTCTCTCTGAGCATCAGATTAAAATTATGTTAAAAGTGACAGCAAGTACACGGAAGGTTGTTTCCCGTCTATCAATTTCAGATCCGAAGGACGAAGCAGTGACATGTGGAAAGTCATTCAATTTCACTCTACTAAACTAGTCCATAATTTGGTCATCGTAAGAGATTGGGCACAAATTTTTCTTCAAGAATCCAAATTAGGTTAGTCTTGTGGCATTCGAAAAGAGAATTATGAATTCGTGAGGGATTTTAGAGTCAAATTTCGTATATTAAAATCCAAAATCGCTTAGATAATGTAGTTTCAATATTGAGCCTCAAAAAGAAAAGGTGTGTGTATTTTTTCCCGACTTCGTAAGTCTTTGAAAAATCGCTTTGAAGTGATTCCATGTGAATATTGAGCATATATTTAATTATTGGGTTCTGAATGCCTTAAAAAAGAATTCAACACCCATTAAGCTCCTCAAGTGTTCTACGCACTATGAAGATTAATCAGAAAACAGGATCTAACAAAATTACAAGAGCAAGTGCACCAAATTTCGCTATCGTAAAGAGCAACAAAAAATGAAATGGAAGTTTTGAAGAAAGGCGTGGAAACTAAGATGGATGGTTTGAAGAAAGGCGTGGAAGCTAAGATGAATGGTTTGGAAGCTAAGATGGATGGCATGGAAGTGGGCATGGAAGCTAAGATGAATGACATGGAAGCTAAGATCGATGAAAAAATGAAAGACAACATGGAAAACATGAAGAATGATCTAAAAGTAGACATCGAAGGTTTGGCAAAGTTGATACAAGAAATGTTTCCTAATGGAGAAAAGATAGTAGAGGAAACTCATGATGAGAACAAAATAAATGTTAATCGTGATTTCATAAACTCTAATGTTGGATGGAAGAACCACCATATTCCAAAGATGGAAATGAGGAAGTTTGATGGCAAGGATCCCGTAACATGGATACTACAGATGGAGCAATATTTTGATCTCAATAATGTGCAAAACACACAAAAGGTATGCATTGCAACTTTATATTTAGAAAAAATATATTTTTATGGTATCGATGGTTTTTCTCCCATAAAAAAATTGTCACTTGGTCTATTTTTACGGAAGAAATGATAGCACATTATGAGGATACAAAGAGAAACACCTTTTTTAGCCAATTGATAAATATCAAACAAAAGGGTTTAGTGGGGTAGCACATTGAGGAATTCCAAAAATTGAATATAAGGGTAACTAATATTCTAGAGGAACATAGGATCGATCTCTTCATAAGCACTTTAAAGGATAATATCCAACATGAAGTTCACGTTTTGGAACCAGATTCATTGGAGAAGGCATTCAAGGTTGGAAAAAAAAATTGAATGTAAAATTATGGCGACAAGGAAGCCTACCACTCACATATACAAAGATGGAAGTGTTGCTACTCATAGACTTCCACAACCTACAAGGTTGACACCACAACAATTGGAAGAGAAAAGAGAAAAAGAACGTTGCTACAGTTGTGATAAAAAAATACACTAAAGGTCATAAGTGCGCTGAGAAGAAATTATTTTACATAGATTGTGAAGAGGAGGAAGAAACTGAAGAAGAAAATTCAAAAGTAGAGGATATACACTAGGAAGAAACCCTAGAAGAAGAAGAAATGAGTCCAACCGTATCATGTAATGCATTGGCAGGAATTACCACTCCTCAAACTCTCAAGATAGAAGGACATATCAATAATAAAAAGGTAATAGTGTTGATTGATTTGGGTAGTACCCATAATTTTGTTCATTGTAAGGTAGCCAAGGAATTGAATTGTTTCATATACCCAGCACCAGAATGTCAAGTGATGGTTGCGAATGGAGGAACTATAAATTGCTCTGAAAAATTCCATAATATCAAGCTAGCCATGGGGGAATATGTATTGAATAGTCCAATGCTTTCCATCCCAATGGAAGGTGTTGATGTTGTACTAGGAATACAAGGGTTACAATCTTTGGGGACGGTAGCTTTTAATTTTCAAGAAATTTTCTTGAATTTCTTTTCAGAAGGAAAGGAAATCAAATTACAGGGTATTGCAGGGAAGCAAGGAAAGATAATAAGCTCTAATGTCATGAAAAGTATTTTTAAGAAAGAAAAACGAGGCGTAATTGCACAATTATGCTCACTGGAAGTTCCAACATAAAAATCATCTATTTCTCCAGATCTCCAAAAATTCTTGGACAATCATTCCAAGGTGTTTGATACTCCCAAAGGACTCCCACCTATTCGTGATCATGATCATGCTATTCATTTGATTCCAGGAAGTGTTCCCCCAAACATCAGGCCTTATAGATATCCTTATGTCCAAAAGAGAGGAATTGAACATATGATTGCATAAATGTTAGAGGCGAGTATAATTCAACCTAGTCAAAGTTATTTCTCTGCTCCTGTAGTATTGGTGCAAAAGAAGGATGGATCATGGTGCATGTGTTCGGATTATAGGGAGCTCAATAAGCTCACCATTAAAGATAAATCTTCCATTCCTATGATTGATGAATTATTGGATGAATTATATGGAGCAATTTATTTTACCGAGTTGGATCTTCATTCGTAGATCAGATCTTCATTCGTGATATCATCAAATTAGAATGAAGACTCAAGATATTCAGAAAATAGCATTTCGAACTCATGAGGGTCATTATGAAATTTTGGTCATGCCTTTTGCCCTTACCAATGGACCTTCTACATTTCAAGGGTTGATGAATTCCATTTTCAAACCCTTCCTTAGAAAATTTCTTTAAGTAGTAATGATGGTTGAGTATACTTAACTATTGAGGTCTTGAAGATCATGTTCAACACAAGCATATGCTCAAACTATCAGAGAAGAAACAATTATATGAAAAAACATCCAAATTTTTCTTTGGAGTATAAGAGGTGGAATATTTGGGTCATATTGTATCTCATGGGGGTGTTAAGGTAGGCCCTAAAAAAATTAAATCCATTAAGGAATGTAAAGTCCCCACAACCATAAAGCAGTTGTGTGGATTTCTCGGGTTAACAATGTATTATCGCAAGTTTGTTAAGAATTATGGGAGAATAGTAGCACCTCTAACAACATTATTGACGAAAGATGCATTTTCATGGACTCCTGAAGCAACTAAGGCATTTGAACATCTTAAAGAGGCAATGTTCCTAGCACTAGAATTCACAAGAGCCTTTATTATGGAATGTGATGCCTCAGGAAATGGAATTGGTGTTGTTTTAATGCAAGAAGGAAGACCCATTTCTTTTGAAAGTCGTTCAATCAAAGGAAATTATTTACAAAAGGATATTTATGAGAAGGAAATGTTGGCAATACTACATGCACTAAAGAAATGGAGACATTACCTAATGGGAAGACACTTCAAGGTAAAAACTGATCATGATAGTCTTAAACACTTTTTGGAACAAAGACTATCTTCAGAAGAGCAGCAAAAATGGGTCACAAAGATGTTGGGTTATGACTTTGAAATCGTGCACAAAAAAGGGAAGCTAAACGTTATTGCAGATGCATCCTCAAGAAATGATGAATAGGTGGAAGCATTGTTTTGTGCCATTTCAATTATCCAACCAGATTGGATAACAAAAACAAGGGATGAATGGAAGAAGGACGAAGAAGTGTGGACTCTCATTCAAAAGTTGCAGCAAGATCCTATTACATATGATACATATAGTTGGAAAAATGATTCCTTATGGTACAAAGATCGCTTATATATTTGCAAAAATTCCCAACTAAAACAAAATATTCTTTTGGAGTTGCACACTTCTCCTTTAGGAGGACACTCGGGATTTTTAAAAACTTACAACAGGGTGAAGAAAGAATTATTTTGGGATGGCCTTAAATCTGATATTCAAAAGTTTGTGGTGGAATGTTTGGTTTGCCAGTAAAGTAAAGTTGAGACAATTAAGACCCCCGATCTTCTACAACCTTTATCCATTCCAAGTCAACATTGGGGGGATATTTCAATGGATTTTATCACAGGTTTACCTAAGTCCGAAGGAAGGAGTGTCATCATGGTGGTAGTTGATAGACTTACCAAGTATGCACACTTTTGTGCATTATCTCATCCATTTAAAGTGAGTATAGTTGCTACTGCATTTATGTAAAAAATTAAAAAGCTACATGGAAATGCAAAGATTATTGTAAGTGTCAGGGATCCCATTTTTACATGAAATTTTTGTATGAAATTATTTTCTTGTTTGGGTACTCAACTAGCTCATAGCTCATCTTATCATCCTCAATCTGATGGTCAAACAAAGATAGTGAATAAATGTTTGGAAGTATATCTTCGTTGTTTTGTATCTGATAAGCAAGCACAATGGGTCAATTGGTTACCTCTTGCTGAATGGTGGTATAACACTTCCTTCCACACTGCAGCAAAAATGACCCCATTTATGGCACTTTATGGATATCATCCACCATACATAACATCTTATTTAAGGGAAAATTCTAGGGTTCAAGCAGTGGAGGATCACATCGAGCATCAACAAGAAGTTCTCCAACTCTTAAAGGATAACCTAAATTTGGCACAAAATCGAATGAAACAACAGGAAAATCAACATCGCAATGAGAGAAGTTTTGATGTGGGAGACTGGGTATTTTTACGGCTACAACCATACAAACAAATGTCCCTCAAGAAAGCTAAGAAGGATAATAAATTATTGCCAAATTAATATGGTCCTTATAAGGTTTTGCAAAAGATTGGTACTATGGCATACAAATTGGAGCTTCCTGCTTCTTCGCGAGTGCATCTAGTTTTCCATGTTTCATTCTTAAAAAAGATTATAGGGGACAAACTTCCAGTTCAAACAATATTTCCAAAACTTTATGAGGAAGGAAAAACCATATTGGAACCTGAAGCAGTCATGGAAACAAGAACTCGACAACTACGAAATCGATCAATTTTAGAGTATCTCATCAAATGGAAGAACTTACCCACTGAAGATTCTACATGGGAGGATGAGAATTTCATACAAAAGCACTCGGAGCTACTCAAGCGTTGAGGACAAAACTTTTTTGAAGGAGAGGAGCATGTTAGGTCCCTATATTACTAGAATAGTCCCTTATTGTTGTTAGTGTAACCCCCTTATTGTTATTGTTGTACCCATGTAACCCCCATATTGTTATTATTGTGCCCTTCAATTATTATTGTTAGGTCGGATAGGATTACATTGTGGTCCCATGGACTCCTATATATATAAAGGAGGTTTTTTCATTCGTATCATCCAAGAATTTTTCATTCATGTAATGTATTGGAGGTTTCCCCCTCGAAGTGGCTTATTTCTAAGGTGTTGATATATCTTTTCTTCTATTTCTGGAGCTGGTTTCTCAACATCAATGCTTGACTGGACAGGTAACAGAAATATGATGTGATAGATGAGTTGTCTCCTAGCTGGCGGCATGTGCTGTCTGCGTCATGGGCTGCTTACATCACTGCGGGGGTGCTCTGGGGTACAGTACATCCATCGGGGGTCTACCCCCACAGTCATCGTGAACTGTAGATCTGTGGTCAGTGGCTTCTGGTGGAGTCAACTACGGAGGCACCAACATCGATAACGTGCGGGTTTTTTGTACCCATAGGTTTTTGTTGATCTGAGATCATCTTTCATTTCTTTAAATCCTGCTCGATGATTAGCATAGGCGTTAACCAAAAGTCGGCCCCACCTTCACATCTTTTCAACAACATATTAATTAATGGAAATATATAAGAAAATTGTTATTCGACATATGAAAAGATCATATTTTGTCCTATTTTCTAAATTATATGCTTTTTTTGTATTTTGAAAAATATAATAAATGAAAATGAAAAATGAGCCACAACATATGGATCCACCTAGGGATAGTGTTTTTTTACATGAAACACTAAGAACCGCAGATCAGTGTCTTCACCTAGGGCATGGAGTCAAATATTTTTTGGTGATATAAACAATGGACAGTCTGGTATTTACAATAATAAAATGTTGCATTTTAGTGCTCGAAATAATGCTTCAAATACTTCCCATTCACAGGTAGATGTAAGGTCTCTCCATCTAAAGCTTCCAGGATGAAAGTGTTGTTAGACCTGGCCTCTATAATTCTGTATGAACCATGCCAAAGAGGGCCAAACTTGCCATGCTTCCCTTTATCTTCTCTTCTGGTGTCCCATCTTAATACTAAATCTCCTGCTTGGAAGAGGATCTATTTTGATTTCCTGTCAAATATAGGCTTCATTTTTTCCTGATAGGTAATCAATTTGTATCTAAATTTGTTTCTGTTTTCACTTGACTCAATCACTTTGTTAATTCTTCTCACCAGAGCTTCTTCCTGAGCTTCTTAAAGAAAAGAAATCACTGGTTTAGCCAACTGAGTAGGGAATAGTGCTTGATTTCCATAAACCAATTCATAGGGTGACTTTCTAGTAGATCTCTTGATAGTTACTCAGAATTCCCAAAGAGAAAACTTCAACTTTGAATATATGATTTGTATTCAAACATGGTGAGACATCGTTTGATTACCAACCAATTATGTGAGCTGTTAACAAACGTGAGAGAACCACCATTGATGTTAATGGCCCTCAAGGTACTACAGTACATTTTGTAAGGCGTCAATAAATGATTTGATGTTGAACGCAAAACAAAATCTTTTGGTCAAAAATCTAGAAGCGAGGATATTGTCGATGCTGTAACAAGCCTCATTATACTAGAATAAAATGTTTGTAAGTGAAATTCCTCGATAATGATTTGTCGTCGACAAGAAGCCACCTTATTGCGAAGCGGGAGTTATTGATTTTGGAGACAAAGGTATGACTTGATATAGCAATTTTGAGGGATGACTGCCATGAGAATGAAGGTTTATGATTATTGCAGAAGGATGACTATTCACTGGATGAATTCTCTTGAACATATTGGTGACACTGAGATGAGTTGGCAGCATTGACCCCAAACTAAAGTGAAGGTATGATGAACCATAGGTATGAATGAACCATCATGAAGATTACCCAACCTAAACAGTCACGGTGATGGAGTGAAGTGTCATGTTCAAGAGCGACTTGTTACCGTAAAAAGTTCTGTTCACTTTCCCAAATTTTCCCTGGTCATTTGTCGACTAGTGCCTCTTTATTTTTTAACAAGCTTGAGGAGGATAACATTTTCTTGATCTATAATTCAACCCTTTGGGCGAATAATGTATCACTATTTAATAATTTAATGAGTCTAGCGATGAATGAAACTCGATTCTTGCCATGATCAACAAGCCCATCGCTATTTTATGTTTTAACAAGCTTAACGACAGTGATAGCTCGGTCTTTTTCATATTTAGAGAGCTTGAAAAAGAGGATGAAAGAAAACTCCATAAGTACTTTTTCATAAAGTTGTCTCTCATATCGGAAAAAGTGTAAAATAATATCTTAGAGAACCTCTTTAGTCATGTTTGACCAAGGTATTCATTTTTCGTAAATAATCTATCTGAATCCGGAAAAGGGTTAAACTCATACTGAGTAGATATCAATTCATTTACTTTTACGAGCTCGAAAAGACAAGCTCTCGGAAATATTTTCACATTATCAGAGTCTGAAAAGAGCTGAAAGAAGACTCCAGGGGTTCCTATTTCACTGTTATTGAAGCTCGAAAAAGAGATAAAAGTGCGCTTCAAATACTTTTTCATTTTTAACAAAGCTCGAAAAATAAGGAGAAAAAGTATGCTTTGTGGTCAAATCATTCTTGAAATAAATATGCTCGACTAAATTGTTCATCAGTTGTAAGACCTATTCAGAACAACATCAAATGGATTAAAAATACATGTTTCATGATAAAAACATAATAAAACCATAGTCATAGCAATAAATATGATTTTCAAAAAATTAAATGACTACTAAAAAAGTTTTTACTATTCATTTTACCATTCCTTAGTTACCATTTTCATTTTGGAACTCTGAACCTGATTTTTCCCCGGAATTTCAGTTGCTGATTGCAATTGTTTCTGTGGACGGATTTCATTTCCGTTTGATCCAGGTTAGTGATATGAACCCTCTCTTTCATTCAGTAATCATTTCATTTCCTTCATTGCATATTTTTAGGGTTTTGGGGCCCCTAGGGTAAATTTTTCCCCCAAAGAGGGCAACGTACCCTAGGACATCGAAAATTGCGTTGCATAGTAGCTAAAATGAAGGATACCTGCATATACAACGTACTGCCTCTTTTCTGCACAATCTTCATTTTTATCTTTTTCATTATGCCCAAGATTTGCCCAATTTTTTTGCATTGAATGGAATCTAATGGTTCTTATGGTTGCATTTCAGGTTTTCATCAGATTACAATGATGATTACATGGAGGGAAAGAGAGCATGAAGAAAAGGATATGATTGCCCTAAATGATATGGGCACAGTAAGAGCCTTAAGAGATTGTGGACTGTTAAAGTACTTCCAGTTGTCAGGGATGAGGCAACAAATAGAACTCTTGGATTTCTTAGTTTGAGCATGGGATCCATCTATCGAGGCATTTCATATTAAGAACCAAGTGGTTCCCATAATGGTAGAGGATTTATACTTTCTTACAGATTTGTCGAGGAGAGGCTTGCCTATTTCGATCTCAGGGTCTATTGTTGGAGGAGGGACTGTGACAGATTTTGTTTTGCAACATCGTTATCCAGGGGCTGAGCCAAGAAAATATGGAAAGATAAACATCCGAGATGTTAGAGATTTTTCTTTAAGAACTATCCTTTTCATGATCGCAAAACTTGCTGGCACCGTTACACTACCTGTAGCGAATAGATCATATATGCAGTACGCGCTAGAGTGTATGGAGCCAACAATATTCAACTGGTATGAAGCTGTACTTTCTCAGATAAAAGAACAACTGAACAAAGCAAAGAGAGGAAGTAAAAAGAACTTCATTTATGGTTCGATCCACATATCATTCCCCTTAGAACAGATTCCACTGATGCAACCACGACATGTGACATTGGATGTGTCTAATACTAGAGATCCACGGATGCAAAGATGGGTAGAACTAATGGGCAAGCATGTAGGCCAATCGACCATTGTGTTCTCGATTGTGTTCTTCACCTGGTTCTGGCGACATATTGTCACCATCGATGATTATGCATACATAGGCATTGATTTCTGAGGAGATCCAAATTTAACTTTACTAGAAGGTGCTCAGTGGGGTGGAATGGGTAAGAATGTTTCGACCATGGTTTTATTTTTCTAAGGTTTATACAATTTTTATTTTTTATTTTTTATGTTTTCCCAAGACTAAACTAAATGTTTGATGTAATGCAGATGTTGGTCGAGTTCAACTGGTGGAGTGTGTAGCAGATGAGCTAGTAGAGAGGGCTTTCGGGAGAGCAGTCCTTCAGGATCTTGATATGGCTGAGACTCTGGCTGAGCTTCGGTAGCACATAGAGGGGTTGACCTTCGCGATTCTGGATTGCTGGATCGAAGAGTTACCCATGCAACTGCAACGTCACACTATAGGTGTTCTTAACCATTGGATGAGGTTACTACGTAGGATAGCTATATCTATAGCATGTTACCACAAGCACCACTAGTTTTCTTTTGACATTTTGCATACATTTTGAGGTCAGATGACCAATGTGCCTTGGGCAAATTTTTTTGTAAAAACCTATAACTATCCATCTATTTGATTTCAGTGTTTTTCTTAAGTTTATTGTGCAATCCTATTCAATGATGTGAATGTTTTCTTTACATGTGTTGAAAATGTCTGTCTAAAACTTGATTAGCTAAAGAACCAGTCAATGTGTTCAAATTTCTCGAAATGTGTTGATACTGAATAAATTGAATAAAAATGTCTTTCAGTGTTGAACTCTAGAAACAATCGATGCAGTTGTTAGATTTATAAGAGCAGCAAGGCCAGGTTGTAATACCACAAGTTGTGAGTCAGAACTTTATGATGATGCTAATACCAAATTAAATGGCATCAGAAGTTCATTAACGTTTATACTCTCAAAATGCCGATATTGTTCGCTTCTGATCTACTCAATACAAATCCCTGGAAAACCACAATTAACTCAATCGTCGTTTCTAAAATGGCCCACCTCGCATGTCATCGCATTTTCTAATTTGTCACTAATGACTAGATCCATAGCTGAGTTTTCTAGAAGCTGATCTCCATATGTCAATTTGTCATCTAGAAAACCCTCATAAAACTTTTTTCGCCTTTCCTACTTTTCAGTCCGCCCATGTCAAGCTTAAAACTCATTATCACTATCCTATCTAGATTTAGCCCTACTGGTCTGCCCATCAGCTCTAAAAGGAAAATCCAATTCTGTTTCAAAAGCCTCCCCTAAGTTAGGAAGTGGTGCTTTAAGGCATTTTACCCTTGGCAAACATCAAAAAGCCAAAAAACCTCCATCTCGCGCTTCAAACTGCGATTGCATCACTCTAAATGAAATCTGACTGCTCTAAGTCGCGCCTAATTTACACACACACCCCCCCAAGTTCTACTGTACCAAAGTCTCAAGCTGATTATTGCTGCTTTACGCATTTTATGGATTTTACAAAGGCAGAAAATTTCATCTCAGAGATGATTCTGAATACACATTTAGAAGAACAATCAGTTTCAATGTCAAACATGAGCCCGAGATAACATGCGGGAAAGGAGTTACTTATCAAGACCTTGCAGCTTCCATTTAGCATGAAATCACGCAGGAAGAAAAAAAAATATCATATATAGTACTGTATACACCACTGTCAAACAGACTGGAAATTTGTCATGGCCAAGAACCTCCTTCATCTACAAGCAGAGGGTTAAGGCGCCTCCTTCATCTACAAGCAGAGGGCGCTGGCCAATATTGACTTTAAGGATTGCAAAAGCACAGGCTTGCTTTTTACTAGACAGTAAAACAGTGACTCTAGGTTTCTGAGTGTAAATGATGATTATAACAGGGCTAAGATCTGAAATGTGCAAGACAAAAGAAAACAGAGTGTGTAGTTTTGTAAAGAGAATCAGTTGAGGTTTCAGTCATCATCAGGGCACATCAAAAAAGGGACTCCTTAATCAAAGCTATCATAAAAAACATCTTTGCAGGGGTGTTAAGATGCATAGCTTCAATTAGTCTTAAACAGGAAAATACTTCAGTGAAAAGACCCCTGTGTGTTCTTTTGTTCTTGTTGAAATGTGAAGTACAGTCCATGGTTTCTGGATGAACATAAAAAGAGGCAGGAAAGTAGTACATGCAAGTTACACTCCACCACAAAGACAGGTATTTTCTCTTCAGATACAGCAGGTTGTTGTTTTCAGAACTCCATCAGAAGAAAGTGGCCAAAGGGAGCCTCGGTATCTGTGAGCAGAAGAAAGAATGGTTGTTTTTCGAAGGGTGCTAATCTCCCTACTCACAGAGATTATCTTTCAAATGACTTATCATAAGTTGACCAAGGCAAATGGTGACATTTCAGTTTCCCCTCAACAAAGAGCAGTGCAATGAGACAGTGAAGACCTCCTTCACAGGAAACAAAAGGGCAGCTCTCCTTGTTTCACTTTCTAACTCTAATGTATCATCTTCTGTTTTGTCTTCTACCCAAAGTCGAAGAAGAAAACTCAAAGACACCTAACAGTTGCATCTACAGTCAAGCAACACCTGTCACCTAATTAGATTTACATTGTAGACAAGATTATAGCATAATACCCAGAGAAAAAATGTATTTGATCTAGTTTGTCTCTTGCAAACAGGTATACAAGCTCATCAAGTACAAAAAGAGCTTTGGCACAGTGTTTCAGGTTCTGGAAATCATCAAAGGCAAAATCTAAATGCCACTGCTCCAAAAAGAGACTTCATTATTCAATGGACAGAGATGTTATATGATATGTTTTGAGCAGAGAAGTGTATTGAAAAGGGGCGCCCTTCTTAAATCAAAGGGCCATGACCAAATCCAAATAAGGTCAGAAAATTTGGGCACCTGCAGTAGGGAAGAAGTTGAAAAGATACCTAGAGACAGAAACTGACAAAGTAAGTTAAAAAGACAAGCCTTATCCTTCCAAATAATAGAGCAGTTTTCCAGTATTCTTTTTTTAACAGATTCGGAGTGGATTTTCTGTTTTAAATAATTACCAACAGTGCTAAAAAGTGTCAGGGGATGTTGCACAAGTTCATTTAGTCTTTCTCCAAAACTGGAGCTCCTGTGCCAGTTTTACACCAAAAGGACAATGAAGCAGAAAAACACCTTTGTCAAGTCATTAATATTATAAAAGTGGTTCATGTTAACATGGTTTAAAAACATGAAAACCTCCACTGCCTACATTATTTCGAAGCCCAAGCTTCATGATGCACCAAAGGATTTGTTGAAAAAAGGGCAAAAAGCTATGAAAACCTTTGCAAGTGACGGTCAAAAGTTCATTTTGTGTTTCAAAAAATAAACTAACCGTTGGGGTTTTTGTTGTTTCAAAAGGGTAAATTGAATTGACCAACTTCATTTTTGAAATATCCGAACAAAAGTATCGATAAAATCCCCTTGCTGCCATCAAAGATCAAACACAGAAGTTTTTGGAGCGATTTGAAGTTTTTTTTCAACAGTCGGAACTGTGCGGCGCGCCTGGAATAGTGCGCGACGCGCTCAGGATAGTTTTAACACAGGCCGATAACAGTCGCTCGACGGGCCTGTACATGTGCGCGACGCGCCTGTACACGACGCCTGGCCAACCCGACAGAGCCACCCGACACCACTTTGTGCGCGGCGCCCTCCACTGTAAACGTGCCGCGCACGTTTAAACCCTCCAACACGCCTCCAAATCACTGCTGAAGGTGGCACAAGCTTCTCAAAGGATCTTCCATCAAATTCGAAGAGGTATTTTGAAACTACCCTTGAAAATTAAACCGTAGTGAGGGGATTCAGTTTAGGCATAAACATATAGTTGAAGCCGCATGAGGGTTGAAGTTCAAGAAAGGGGAACCTTGTTTTTCAGTAGAATTCCTGGGCTGTGTCTTGAAACTTTAGGAAACATACGAAAAATTCGAATTGTAAATTTTGCATATATAAACAAGCCACAGGTATGCCCTTGTTTAAAACCGCTTCGAGTTGTGGATATATCAAGTAGAAGTGCCTGCTGCAGTATTTTAATCTGTCCGAGAGGTAATTCTCCTACAACTTTTTCTTAAAACCTTTCAGACATTTTGTCACTTTGTCTTTATGTAATCAAGATTGATCAGAGGCCGAAGACTGAGGTTAATCAGGTATGTGGTATGAACGGAATATATACATACCAATAAAGAACAGTGAAGTGTAATAAGAAAGAAGGGTTTTGTTAAAGAACAGTTTATTGGTTGAAGGCTACAAACCTGGTTATTACATAAAAAACACTATAAGCCCTGTTAACCTACCTCAGAAACAGCAAGCCTTGGAATCTATTAAAGTCATTGTGGGGGACTGTGTGCATATTTTTGGATTAATTAGTACAGTGGCACAAAAGGATGCAGTATTCTGATTAAAGGAAGCCTCGATTGTTTGAAAATTCCCACAGACCTCTGCCAGCACCTCGAATGCCTTTCAAAAACCTGCCACCTCATCCTGTGGACAGAAGAAATTGACTGTGTTTTTTACTCTTCATACTCATTTGAGAAATTGATTTTCACAGGGTATAGAGGAATTCTTCCAAGGAGGACTAGTATTCTATATTGAAAGGAAGTTTATATTGTTGAAAGCTACATGGCAAAGTGACTCCTATTTCTCACAGAAAAAGACAGTTTTCACTGTGTATTTTGCTTGACTGTCTTTTATTCCTCGAGCTTATTTGATAAGTGGATGTTCATATAGAGAAAAGGAATTTTTCTACAAAGACAAAGGTGTTACATTGATAAGAGGCCTTGATTATTTTGAAAAGAGAAAACTCTTACAGCCTCTGCTTAAAACTTTTGGAACTTTTTTAACCTCTGTTACCTTTGTTCCAGGACTGTGATGATTGGATCAAGGAGGATTACACTTTGAAAGGGAAAACAGAGACCTGGAGCTACAAAGGAAAAGGACACAGCATTATCAAATATTGAATCAGTTCGCCCGGCGCAAGCTAAAGGCCACCCAAGAGAAATTGAAGAAAGCAAAGGGGAAGTGCCCGGCACGGAAAGAGGAGAAAGGCACATCATCACTTGAAATTTTGGCCTTAGCTTCAGAGCATGTCGCTAGGGACCCTTGAGGGTCATGCGCGTCAATTTTAGGCCCATTTTGACAACTTTTTGTTTTTTGGCATTTTTTGAGTTTTTGGTCGAAAACTCATAAATTCACCATTTCATTTTGAGGATTTGTCAAGGGAGGAGGATGATACCATTTGATGCCATAATTTCATGATCATGTCCTCAGCGATTTTCAGAGGATTTGGAGATCATTCGCCCCCTCAAAATGGCGAAAAATGCTCACTTTTTGCACATTCTGCCCGGCATATCAGCAATCTGCAATTTTCTGGCTTTTTACACACAAGTACAGATTTGGAAGACTTCTAGGCATCAGATTTGAGTGATTTCCATTGTGCCGGAAAGTAGACACTCAGAGCTTCATCAAGCACAGATTTCGTTTCACATCAGAGCATGTTTCCCAGTCGTGGACCTTTTTCTGATATAAATTTGAAGTATTTTCGAAATTTTTGAACCTCAAAAATCTGCTTTTCCCAAATGTGCGTTTAGCTATTTTTACACTTGGAAAATGATCCAAAGTCAATTAAATTCCCTTTTTTAGCAATTTTTAGATATTTTATGAGATATTTTTGTGCCTTGGGCTTTTCAAAGCCTCAAGAACAAGTTTAGATATTTTGATTAGGCCAATGAGGATGGAAGTTGAACCATGAGGTTTTCCTCACTTGGGCCTATTTATTCCACAAGGCTCTCATTGTAAAAAAGGTTGAACTTGAGAGAAGAAGCAATATATTGGTCATATGAGCTTTTAAGAACATACTTGTGTTATGATTTTGGACTGCCTCTTAGATGCTTTTGATGAATGATGAAGGATTGTTGATGGATTCCATGACATGGTAGAATGGTATAGTGTTTCTTGCTTTTTTGTTGTCTTCTAGTTTCACCATGATCTTTGCTTGCTATAGATCAGTAGAGAACAAGTTTGAGATATGCCCATGGAGGCACCTCAAAATTCCTGAATCTTCATAGCTTTTATGTTTTCTTCTTCCTTAGTTGCACTAAAGAATTCTTAACTTCTCGTTAGTAACTTAAGGATATTTTTGCTAGTTTCATTCATAAGTTCTATGCATGTTAAGTAGGATCTATGGTGTGCCCTGCTTACCTATGGCTATCCATAGTTCTATCCATGAAACTATCTCTTTGACTGATTAGATTATCATCTTGTTGAACAAAGGAGGCCTAGTCCCGATCTAGCCCTTTGCCTAAAACTATGAAAGTTTGTTTTTCAAAGTCCCTAATAACTTAAAGACTGTGTTTAGGCATTCCGGCATAGTGTTTAGAGTTGTTAGTCCGTCTTATGTGTTTTTCCCCAAAGTCTGATAGCCATTTCCCAAAGTTAGAGGGTCTTATACTTCTATGCATGGCTCGAATGTTTATTTCTATGTATTATTTAGCTTGTAGTTACATTTTGCATGACTAATGGCTTGCCATACCATGTTTATGTCTGCTATCAAACTAGTTATGCTTGAAATCCTTCGTCTTTCACAAACTTGATGTCCATTTACTCCATTTTGCCCAAAGATCCTTTCTACCTTGAATCAAATTGGCCCTACAACAGCCTTGTATCATCATTTGATAGCTTCCTTGACCTTTTTGACCCCATAGCCCAGTTGATATAACTTCTTGTTACCCATTTTATATCTTTGATCAGTTTTATCCCTCACAAACTTAAAAAACCAAAATAAAAAAACTCACTTCATAACTACCCTAATATCAGAACACCACAAGCAAACACACCGATATCTTTTACATATAATAGGGAGAGCCCTCTCTGAGTCCAGGAAGGCTAGGTCCTTGGGCTCCAAAGCTTGGTTTGATGTTACATCATCATTTGGCTCACCAATCGGCCAAATCACGGGAACCTAACATAATGGCGATCACGGTGGGACCTATTGAGTACATGACAAAACTTATAGACTCCTTAGTCCTTCAACTTTTAACTTAAACCATTCAGCCTTTAGAATCATTTAGTGTAAAATTTCTATTTCACCATCTTGGCAAAGTGATGAATCAGGTTTATAACACTCTTGCATCCTAGGCTGCACATAAAACTCAAAAAACCCCAAAACACTCCCTTAGATTGGTTTTTGTCAATATTGGTGGTGGACCATACAAGTATACCTCAAACAACTGATTTTCCACCTGGAAACTCCACTAACCTCTAGTAGGCCTTACTATTTTACCAAACTCTAGGTTACTATCTGATAGACCTATCCCATCGCTCACTAACATAGCGGGAGATGGTGGGACACTGAGTACATGATAGTCTAGCAAACTCTTATAGACACTTTGGTCCTTTAGATACTTAAACAAGCAAGCAGTCCATAGACTCATTTAGAGTAAACTCTTTTTGTTCTCATCACCCTAGCAAAGTGTTGAAACAAGTCTAGGATACTTTAACAAACCATAGGCTACACATAAATTCAGAAAATCTAAAAAATATTTCCAGATTAGTTACTGGTGGTGGACCATAGCTATATTCACAGAAACAACCCAGTCCACCTGGCGACTCTACTAGTTCATCCCTTTTATTTTGACCATCCTTCACCTTAGTAGAAATTTAGAGAGAACACCCATCCAAAACATTCACCAATACCATTCTCTCTAAACTCTAGATCCAAAAATGGCTTCACGAAGAATCAACACGAGATCCCATCCAGACCCAAATCCCCGTATCATAGTAGATGACCCAGAGAAGATTCAGTGGCAAGCTTCCGAAACTAATAATCTAGCTTCTGGTAGATCCATCCGTAAAACAAGATCAGTACCTAAACATCTCACTATCCTACCAGATTCACCTTTTAAATTAGAGTCATCAAAAGCTCTTTTCAGAAACAGGTCTCATAGTAAGATAAACTTTGACGATTTTGAAACCCTAGACCAATCACACAGTCATAGTAGAGAAGCCTCACCTTCCACCCCCCCAGACTTTCAGCTTCTCCATCAATTTGGCTCCTACCATCCCAGATCTGCTCAAAACCAGATCACTGGTCCAAGTTCATCCGCCACACCTATTCAAACCACCTCATCTCATCCCACTAGTCCTCATCTTGTACATCATCCATTAGCTCTCGTCATGGTAGCTCGGTACGCACTATTGGTGGCCAGCTACCTCTTCGCTCCTCTCCCAAATAAATATCGAGAAGCATAGAATCCCACACTACCGGAGAAGATACTACCACACTTCAACAAAGATAAGGGCAGGATGATTCCATGCTGGCACTGAGGTAAAAGATGAGATCAGTCAATGAGAATATCCACCCAAAAGATGAGGCATGTAACCCAAAACATGATTCAAAATCTTAACTCCCAACAACATCCACAATATCCCAGAACTATCAAGCTGAAATAGGTGGGAAATCCGAAGAAACCCTATTCAAATCCTATCAAAATATAACAACCTAAAACGGGAAAATGGGGAAAGTGTCCAGGCTTACTGCACTAGGTTCAACAGTGTATATAACTCCCTCCCTCCTCATTTTAAACCCCCACTTGGTTTAGCCTTGGCAAAATTCCCCAAGGGTTTCGATCCGGACATGACATATCATCTGAGAGACAAGGATCACCCTACCTTAGAGGAAATGCAACAAATAGCCATAAAAGCAGATGCCAACTTAGCAGAAAAAAGGGCTAGGACTAGATCAGAAAGAAAGGTCACATATAAAGATGAGGTCTCCACTTCATCGCCTTCCCTAGATCCTAGAATATATGACTTAGTCAAAACCATGGCCAAAATGTGGGAAAGGATAAATGAGAAGGCCCCTATTAGGGACAGCTAGCCAAACCCTCCAAACAAAAACCGGAACCAAAACTTTAGGAGGGAGCAGCCCCAAAACAGACCAAGGGAAAACGACCAACAAATTAGGCCACCATTCAATGAAAATTACGTGGAAGAAGATGATAGGGATATAGAACCCATTGGTGAAAGTCATTTGAACCTTATAGGGTCTGATAATGAGAGTGAGGTGTACCTCATAGAAGAAGAACAAGCGTTCTTTTCTCCTAATCAGGATGAGGCCAACTATGAAGATCTTGACGACCCTGCCATAGATTTTCAAAATGCCATAATAGAATCTCACCGGAAATATGACCTTAGAAGCAAAAGAAACCAAGATAATTCCAAGAAAGGTAACTCAGATACTGCTAGAACCCCTGATACCATCCTTAGGAAAGAAGTAAACAGTAACAAAATCATGGTCGAGAAGAGTGACCAAAACAAAGCTAAAGTTACCCAAACTAGTCCTGACTCAGGTGCTCCTAGTACTTCCACAAAAGTTACTGAAGAAACTATGGCAAACAAAATCCCAAAACAAGGCCAACAAACTCAGAACCTAGAGAAGGTCATGGCTAAAAAAGCTGAAACAAACATATCCAAACTTCAGCTACCTTTTAGTTTTGAAGGCGAAATCGCCAAGATTAAGATCACCATGCCTCTTACCGAACTCATCGCCCAAAACTCTTATAAATCCCAAGTGTTAAAGGTCTTAAATCTAGGGAATGATGTGAACACTGTTAATCTGGCTGATGACACTCCTGAAGTGTTGTTTGGTTCGAAGATAGAGGGAAAATTCCAAGAAGGAACTACTCTTCCTTTTTACATTGGCCTAAACATCCACGACCAAATCCTCCACAATGCCATGCTAGACTCCGGCGCCTCACATAATCTTATGCCAAATGTAGTAATGGAAAGACTAGGCCTTGAAATCACAAGACCATACAAAGACTTGTATTCATTTGATTCGAGTAGAGTCAAATGCCTGGGTTTGATCAAATACCTTTGCTTCAGTCTGGCCCAAATACCGGCAAAACATCTAATCATGGATATAGTAGTGCGCATATCCTCCTGGCACCGATGTTTCTATCCAGATCTTGGGGAGCCAAACTCCAAGGGAATATTCAACTGGACATGTCATATGCCAGCATTCCTGTCTTCGGCCAGACCAGAATACTCTACCGAGAATAACACATGAAATACATGATTAGCAGTCAAGATAGGCCAGATAACATTCCAATGTGTTCCTTGAGTTCCAACCTGAAATCTTTCATTATGCATATTGATGAAAACATGGAGGAAGAGTCAGAAGAAACTGAAATAAACTTTGATCCACCACATCAGTTGTCCCTGGTGCCTTATGATGAGCTAGACACTCAAAACTACCATGATCATGAACAGTTGTGTCTTGAAGAAAGTAAGTATGTCCCTTCTAATGTGGGATTAGAGCAGGAAGCACAAACCCTTATGTACTATCAAGCAAATTACTCTAACCTTAGTCAAACACCAAAAATAACCTGCGGAAATTTTTTCCGGGTAAAATCTTTAGAATACTTACACATCATAAACCTGTTCGGAACCCGTGATCAAGGGAGTTTAATTTTTCTACCATACCTCAAAGATTTACCATCATATGGATCATCCACTGCAAATGAAACTTTGACTATAGCCCCAACAGCTCAAAATCTAGAAAAAATGCCTGGTAAACTTCTTATGAGCAAGAATGATAGTTGCAGTCCCAGCATACCTGAGCTACTGAAATTGGCTCATATTCTGTCTTTTCATGAAGAATTTAGAAATGCTAAAATCAGAAATCTCATGCAAAATACCAATTTCTACAGAAAAAACAAAGAAAAATGCTGTGATACTTCTTCTCCCTCAAAGAATAACTTTGACAAAAGAAAACATAACAATTTGAACCAAACTGAAATAATCAGGGATAAAACAGCTGGTCAAAGAGTCTGTTTCAATTTTAGAAATACTACTGCATTTCTCTATAACAGAAATTCTATTTTTTCTACCCAAGACCATGATATACCAATTAAAAGTGCTTTTAATCATCTGTTTTCGCAAGATGATGTTTCAGGTCATGTTCAGAAGATTCCCTTGCAAAGTAGACAGCTTAAAGATTTTTTCTAGTTTGCAGGAGGTAGATCTAATTTCAAAATCAAAATTGCAAAACCACCCAATATCAGAAATCTGATCATGAAGGCCATGTTCCCAGTTTTAAATTTCTGCATTTTTGCATACCTTGATGATGTCATTATCTATTTCAAGAATGACCAAGAGTACATGCACTACTTGAGGAAAATGTACAGTAAGGAAAGGATTGGAAATTAGATATTCAAAGAGGTACAACGGGAAGATACCGGTCTATTCAGAGATTCTTGCATGAATCCCTATGTCATGTTAGAGAGAGAAAACTTTCCAAATTTCTCTTTTCAGGAGTTGAGTGGGCCAAGGGTGAGAGGAGATCCTGACGAGGATAAGATGCTTAAATTCCGTCATTTCCAAGATTTTTGAGTTTGAAACACTTTCATTCACTGTACATACCATTGTTTGAAAAATAGAAAAGTCAAAAACAAGAAAGCTATAAAAGAGGGCAAGTGAAGATAGAACAAAGGCCCCATGTTCCAAAAAATAGTCTTTCTGAAAGGATTAAGTCTAAGATAGCCTACTAGTGTTTTGGTCGTCTGTCAAATTTATCTAGCCTAATCATAGCCGAGCATGTTTAAATTTATTTGCTGATACGTTAGGGGGATAGTCAACATTGTAAGATTGACTTATCACAGAGTTTAGATTAGGAGAGATTCTGGTTCCACATGCCTAAAACAGAACCAAAGAGAGAAGCGAGGGATTAAAAATACACTATACATCTTAGCCCCAGCTGGCCTAGTTTCCTTTGTTGCAAAAATAATATTTGTGTGCAAACTTTGTCTTTATGCCACAGACTGTCTAACCCTGATTTGATCATCTTTTCAATTTCGTGTTTTAGATTAGAACAAAATCCTGTCAAACAGCTTAACCTTGACCGTTGATCTAGCATAGGTAGAGTAATAAAGGAGTTCATCAGTTTAATCTGAATTCCCGGGAGATATAAGTGTAGAATTAGATAGGTTCATTTTTCGAAAAGAAAAAATATATATTGTCAAAAGGTTGCTAGTCCAAATGCGCCAAAATTTAAAAAAAAAAAAAGAAAAAAAAGAAGAAGAAGAAAAAATGTTAAGAAAGATAGTGGGGTAGGTAGAAATATTATTGATGCTAAACATGCTGTCAATTTTTAGAAGTAGCATCAAAGAAGGGTGAAATTTGCACCAATGGATAAGGCATTGGTTTTCATAAGCCAAAGATCTGAGATTCTGGACACCTCCTGAAAAGGAGCTGCCCTCCCCAAATGGAGCCACTGTTAGTCATTAGTATTTTACTTGTCACTAATGACTAGATCCATAGCCGAGTTTTCTAGAAGCCGATCTCCATATGTCAATTTGTCATCTACAGCCATAAAACTTTTTCGCCTTTCCTACTTTTCAGCTCCACCCATGTCAAGGTTAAAACTCATCATCACTATCCTATCTGGCTTTAGCCTTAAATTGCCCGCCTATCAGCTCTAAAGAACAACCCAAATGACTGGTTGAAAAGTCTCCCCAAAGTTAGGAAGTGGCGATTTAAGGCATTTTAATTACCTTGGTAAACATCAAAAAGCCAAAAACCTCCATCTGATACAGACCATTCATGACAGACCTCCCACTCTGCAAATGAAATTGATTACAGCCCTAAGTCGCGCCACTTACACACCCCTAGGTCTCAGCACTACATAGACCAAAGTCTCAAGCTGATTATTAGGTGTTTTTACAGTGTTTTATGGATTTTGCAAAGACAGGAAATATAACTTCATCTCAGGAGATGATTCTTGAATACACATTTAGAAGAACAGCTGCTTCTCAATGTCAAACATGAGCCTAAGATACATATGCAGAGTAAGGAGTTACTCATAAAATTCTTACAGTTTCATTCAGCATGAAATCACAGTAGAAGAAAGACACCACTATTAAACAGACTAGTAATTTGTCATGGCCAAGAACCTCCTTCATTTACAAGCAGAGGGTTAAGGCACCTCCTTCATCTTCAAGCAGAGGGCAATGGAAAATATTGATTTCAAGGATTGCAGAACCTACTATAAGCCCAGGTTTTCTTTTTTCTAGACAGTAAAACAGTGACTCTAGGTTTCTGAGTGTAAGTAAAGATTATAACAGGGCCAAGATCTGAAATGTGCAAGACAAAAGAAAACAGAGTGTGTGGTTTTGTAAAGAGAATCAGTTGAGTTTTCAGTCATCAGCAGGGCGCATCAAAAAAGGGACTCCTTAATCAAAGCTATCATAACAAACATCTCTGCAGGGGTGTTAAGATGCATAGCTTCAATTAGTCTTAAACAGGAAAATACTTCACTGAAAAGACCCCTGTGTGTTCTTGTTCCTATTGAAATGTGAAGTACAGTCCAAGGTTTCTGGATAAACATAAAGAAGAGGCAGGAAAGTAGTAAATGCAAGTTACACTCCACCACAAAGACAGGTATTTTCTCTTCAGATACAGTAGGTTGGTGTTTTCAGAACTCCATCAAAAGAAAGTGGTCAAAAGGAGCCTCGGTATCTGTGAGCAGAAGAAAGGAGGGTTGTTTTTCGAAGAGTGCTAATCTCCCAACTCACAGAGATTATCTTTCAAAATGACTTATCATAATTTGACCAAGGAAAATGGTGACATTTCAGTTTCCCCTCAACAAAGAGCAGTGCAATGAGACAGTGAAGACCTCCTTCACAGGAAACAAAAGGGCAGCTCTCCTTGTTTCACTTTCTAACTCTGATGTATCATCTTCTATTTTGTCTTCTACCCATAGTCAAAGAAGAAAACTCAAAGACACCTAACATTTTCATCTACAGTCAAGCAACACCCGTCACCTAATTAGATTTACATTGCAGACAAGATTATAGCATAATACCCAGAGCAAAAATGTATTTGATCTAGTTTGTCTCTTGCAAATAGGTATACAAGCTCATCAAGTACAAAAAGAGATTTGGCACAGTGTTTCAAGTTCTGGAAATCATCAAAGGCAAAATATAAATGCCACTGATCCAAAAAGATATCTCATTATTCATTGACAAAGATGTTATATGATATGTTTCAAGGTATGTATTGAGTTGTGGATGCTCTTCTTGGGACTAAAGGGCCATGACCAAATCCAAATAAGGTCAGAAAATTTGGGCACCTGCAGTAGGGAAGAGGTTGAAAAGATACCTGGAGACAGAAACTGACAAAGTAAGTTAAAAAGACAAGCCTTATCCTTCCAAATAATAGAGCAGTTTTCCAGTATTCTTTTTTTAACAGATTCGGAGTGGATTTTCTGTTTTAAATAATCACCAACAGTGCTAAAAAGTGTCAGGGGATGGTGCACAAGTTCATTTAGTCTTTCTCCAAAACTGGAGCTCCTGTGCCAGTTTTACACCAAAAGGACAATGAAGCAGAAAAACACCTTTGTCAAGTCATTAATGTTATAAAAGTGGTTCATGTTAAGATGGTTTAAAAACATGAAAACCTCCACTGCCTACATTATTTCGAAGCCCAAGCTTCGTGATGCACCAAAGGATTTGTTGAAAAAAGGGCAAAAAGCTGTGAAAACCTTTGCAAGTGACGGTCAAAAGTTCATTTTGTGTTTCAAAAAATAAACTAACCGTTGGGGTTTTTGTTGTTTCAAAAGGGTAAATTGAATTGACCAACTTCATTTTTGAAATCTCCGAACAAAAGTATCGAGCAAAGCCCCTTGCTGCCATCAAAGATCAAACACAGAAGTTTTTGGAGCGATTTGAAGTTTTTTTTCAACAGTCGGAACTGCGCGGCGCGCCTGGAATAGTGCGCGACGGGCTCAGGATAGTTTTAACACAGGCCGATAACAGTCGCGCTACGCGCCTGTACGTGTGCGCGACGCGCCTATACACGGCGCCCGGCCGACTCGACAGAGCCACCCGACACCACTTTGTGCACGGCGCCCTCCACTGTAAACGTGCCGCGCACGTTTAAACCCTCTAACATGCCTCCAAATCACTGCTGAAGGTGGCACAAGCTTCTCAAAGGATCTTCCATCAAATTCAAAGAGGTATTTTGAAACTACCCTTGAAATTTTCGAAACTGTCAAAGTGATAAAAACTAGTTTGTGCATAAACATATATGTTGAAGCTGCATATGAGGGTTGAAGTTCGTTGAAAGGGGAACCTTGTTTTTTGAAAAAATAGAATTCCTACAGGTTTTGTTAAAACTTTAGAAACATATGAAAATTCTATCACCAGCTATATGAACAGTTTCTGCTGTGTATGCCCTTGTTTAAAACCTTGCTGGAGTGGTGGATATACTGCTAGAAGTGCCTACAGAAAAAAGAGTTTTTAATTGTCCGAGAGGGTAATTATCCTACAACTTTTTCTTAAAAACCTTTGAGACATTTTGTTACCTTTATTCTATAGAACAGTGAGATTGACTGTATGCCCACACTGGAGGTTAACTGTGTATGTGGTATGAATTTGTTTGATGGAGTGACATACCAATAAAGAACAGTGAAGTGTAATAAGAAAGAAGGGTTTTGTTAAAGAACAGTTTATTGGTTGAAGGCTACAGACCTGGTTATTACATAAAAAACACTATAAGCCCTGTTAACCTACCTCAGAAACAGCAAGCCTTGGAATCTATTAAAGTCATTGTGGGGGACTGTGTGCATATTTTTGGATTAATTAGTAAAGTGGCACAAAAGGATGCAGTATTCTGATTAAAGGAAGCCTCGATTGTTTGAAGATTCCCACAGACCTCTGCCAGCACCTCGAATGCCTTTCAAAAACCTGCCACCTCATCCTGTGGACAGAAGAATTTGACTGTGTTTTTTTACTCTTCATACTCATCTGAGAAATTGATTTTCACAGGGTATAGAGGAATTCTTCCAAGGAGGATTAGTATTCTATATTGAAAGGAAGTTTATATTGTTGAAAGCTACAGGGCAAAGTGACTCCTATTTCTCACAGAAAAAGACAGTTTTCACTGTGTATTTTTCTTGACTGTCTTTTATTCCTCAAGCCTATTTGATAAGTGGATGTTCATATAGAGCAAAGGAATTTTTCTACAAAGACAAAGGTGTTACATTGATAGGAGGCCTTGATTATTTTGAAAAGAGAAAACTCTTACAGCCTCAGCTTAAAACTTTTGGAGCTTTTTTAAACTCTGTTGCCTTTGTTCCAAGACTGTGACATTGACTGTATGATTACACTTTGAAAGGGAAAACAGAGACCTGGAGCTGCAAAGGAAAATGACACAACATTATCAAAGATTGAATCAGTTCACTCGGCGCAAGCTAAAGGCCACCCAAGAGAAATTGAAGAAAGCAAAGGGGAAGCGCCCGGCATGGAAAGAGGAGAAAGACACATCAGCACTTGACATTTTGGCCTCAGCTTCGGAGCATGTTGCTAGGGACCCTTGAGGGTCATGCGCACCAATTTTAGGCCCATTTTGACAACTTTTTGTTTTTTGGCATTTTTTGAGTTTTTGGTCAAAAACTCATAAATTCGCCATTTCATTTTGAGGATTTGTCAAGGGAGGAGGATGATACCATTTGATGCCATAATTTCATGATCATGTCCTCAGTGATTTTTAGAGCATTTGGATATCATTCGCCCCCCCAAAACAGTGAAAAATGCTCACTTTTTGCACATTCTGCCCGGCATATCAGCAATCTGCAATTTTCTGACTTTTTACACACAGGTACAAATTTGGAGCACTTCCAGGCATCAGATTGGGGTGTTTTCAGTTGCGCCGGAAAGTAGACACTCAGATATTTCCAACGAGCTATCATGAGCCTCGTTTCAACATCAGGAAGGATGCCAAATGTTTCCGGCAAGTCAGGGGACCTTTTTCTGATATAAATTTGAAGTATTTTTGTAATTTTTGAACCTCAAAAATCTGCTTTTTCCAAATGTGCGTTTAGCTATTTTTGCACTTGGAAAATGTTGCAAAGTCAATATAATTCCCATTTTTAGCATTTTTTAGATATTTTATGGGATATTTTGTGCCTTGGGCTTTGCAAAGCCTCAAGGACAAGTTTAGATATTTTGATTAGGCCAATGAGGATGGAAGTTGAACTATGAGGTTTTCCTCACTTGAGCCTATTTATTCCACAA
This sequence comes from Pinus albicaulis, assembly GCA_034641835.2. Lineage (NCBI taxonomy): Eukaryota > Viridiplantae > Streptophyta > Pinopsida > Pinales > Pinaceae > Pinus > Pinus albicaulis. The sequence continues at coordinate 139,105,369 of CM076580.1, read as the reverse complement.
GCTCTCATTTGTAAACAAGGCTGAACTTGAGGGAAGAAGCAATATATTGGTCATATGAGCTTTGAAGAACATACTTGTGTTATGATTTTGGACTGCCTCTTGGATGCTTTTGAATGAATGATGAAGGATTGTTGATGGATTCCATGACTTGGTAGAATGGTATAGTGTCTCTTTCTATGTTATTGTCTTCTAGTTTTCACTCATGAATACATGTTTCTTGCTTGCTATAGATCAGTAGAGAACAAGTTTGAGATATGCCCATGGAGGCACCTCAAAATTCCTGAATCTTCATAGCTTTTATGTTTTCTTCTTCCTTAGTTGCACTAAAGAATTCTTAACTGCTCTTTAGTAACTTAAAGATATTGTTGCTAGTTTCATTCATAAGTTCTATGCATGTTGAGTAGGATGTATGGTGTGCCCTGCTTACCTATGGCTGTCCATAGTTCTATCCATGAAACTATCTCTTTGACTGATTAGATTATCATCTTGTTGAACCAAGGAGGCCTAGTCCCGATCTAGCCCTTTGCCTAAAACTATGAAAGCTTGTTTGTCAAAGTGCCCAATAACTTAAAGAATATGTTTAGGTGTTCCGGCATAGTATTTTGAGTTGTTAGTCCGTCTTATGTGTTTTCCCCAAAGTCTAATAGCCATTTCCCAAAGTTAGAGGGTCTTATACTTCTATGCATGGCTTGAATGTTTATTTCTATGTATTATTTAGCTTGTAGTTACATTTTGCATGACTAATGGCTTGCCATACCATGTTTATGTCTGCTATCAAACTAGTTATGCTTGAAATCCTTCGTCTTTCACAAACTTGGTGTCCATTTACTCCATTTTCCCAAAGATCCTTTCTACCTTGAATCAAATCGGCCCTACAGCAGCCTCGTATCATCATCTGATAGCTTCCTTGACCTTTTTGACCCCATAGCCCAGTTGATCTAACTTCTTGTTACCCATTTTATATCTTTGAGCAGTTTTATCCCTCACAAACTTAAAAAACCAAAATAAAAAAACTCACTTCATAACTAGCCTAATATCATAATACCACAAGCAAACACACCGATATCTTTTATATATAATAGAGAGAGCCCTCTCTGAGTCCAGGAAGGCTAGGTCCTTGGGCTCCAAAGCTTGGTTTGATGTTACATCGTCATTTGGCTCACCAATCGGCCAAATCACGGGACCCTAACACTGCAGAGGATAGATTCTGCGTACTACAACTAGCACCATTAGCATATCCAACAAATGGTTCCGAAGATTCAAAGATCTGCGATGAAATGTAAAGTGGATTACTAATGTCAAGAAAACTCTAAAAACAAACTAATATTGTGAATGAAAATCAACAACATATATATACAATATAATACAAAAAATTACTACGCTCATGATTAATCATAGTAACTTTTCAGATACAACCCATTTCTGGGTTGCGGCAATGGAATTCCATCGTAATCAACTAACTCATAGGCACCCTTAGCAAGAACTCTTTTGACAATATAGGGGCCATGCCATAATGGCTCAAATTTTCCTGTACCTATCACATCAGCTTCATGATCATAAATTAGGACCAAGTCACCCTCTGAGAAAATGCGAGGCTGGACATTTTTGTCGTATTGCACCTTTATACGTTTCTTATGAGCTTCATTGGAAAATTGGGCTTCACGACGCATTTCATCAAGATGGATGAGGTTAAAAAGACGTGCTTCTTCTTCTGAGGTGTTAGGTAACAAGTTGATTGTGATTTTTAATGATGGTATTTCACATTGGATAGACAAGATATCTTCCAGACCATACACCAATTGAAAGGGAGTAAATCCGATTGCATTTGTCACTGAGGTTTGGTATGCCCACAAGGCCGAATATAGGATCAAATGTGAGTTTCTTTTATGAACTCCTATCATTCACTGAAGCATATGTTTAAGAGTATTGTTGATAGCCTCAACATGTCCATTTGGTTGTGGATAATAAGGAGTAGAATTATCATGTGACAATCCTAACTTGGCAGTTAATTCAGTCATCTTGTGATTGCAAAAATGCTTCCCACAATATGTAACTATAGCTTGCGGGACCCTAAACCGTGCAATAACATGATTAAAGAAAAACAGTGCAGTTGTTTGTACTGTGTTGTTGAATGTAGGCATTACTTCGGCCCATTTGGTAAAATAGTCGACTGTGACAATAATATAACCATGCCCCCCTTAGACGAACGAGTGTTATAGGTCATGAAGTCAATACTCCATTTCGAAAATGGTCCCACAGAGACAACAGGATTGCTGGTGGTTTGAAGATTTTACGATTAAAAAATATGGCACGCATGACAACTTCTGACTGCGAGAATGTAGTCGCAAAATATTGTAGGCCAAAAGTAACTGACGCAGAGTATCTTATGCACAGTAGCGTATCCAGATAAATTTCCACCACAAGCCCTAGCATGACAATCATTTAAAACCTTTTTGGCTTCCTCATGAGTGAGGCACCTCCTTAAAATGGTATCAACACCACGACGATAAAGTGTATCGCTGACGATCAGATAATCTTTTGCTTGGTATCAAATATGTCGTTGTTCAGAGCAAGAGGTATCAGGTCGAAAAGTTTGAGTTTGGAGATAAATGATGAAATCTCCATAACAAGGATAAAAAACAGAGACTCATCAGGAATTGATGGTTTCGACGTAGTTGCAGTGCTATCAGAGGGAAGGTCACAGAGAAGCTTAGCCAAAACTAAAGACTTCTTTGACTTGGATTTGATGAATTCCAAATAAAATTCCTACGAAATGACAATCCATTTTGAATATTTCCCCCCAGCAATTGATGTGATAAGATATAAGTCACAGGGTTGCAATCCAAAACAATAGTGGTCTTTCGAAGCAGGATATAGTGGCAAAATATTTGGACAGCTTGAGCAGCTGCCAAGGCAAACTTTTCTACGTATGAATACTTAACTTCCGTATCATTGAGATTATGACTCAAATAATAGATCGGATGTTCAATTCCATATTATACTTGGACCAAAACCATAGCAATGCTCGTTTCAGTCACAACAATATATAGGAAATAATCATTTTGATAACTAGGGGGATACATTAATGAGGCTCAGACAAGAGTATCCTTGACAACATCAAAATAATCTTGCGCAACTTGGTCCCAATGGAAGGGAACCCCCTTTTTCATGAGTCAAGTAAATCCTTTAGCCATTTCGGCATAGTTTGGAATGAACCTTATTAGGAAGTTAGCCTTTCCTTGAAGTTTCTGTATCTGAAGTAAATTTGATGGTGCAGGAAAATCAAGAATGGCCTAAACCTTCAATGGGTTGATTCAAATTCCTTCTTTTGAAACTACGAATCCAAGAAAACGACCAAAACAAAAAAAACAAACATTTATGTGGATTGAGGCATATTTTTTAGTGTCGGCAGCGTAAGAAGATGGCTCTCAAATGAATCGGGTGATCAGTTCGATTTCGTGAATGCGTGGGTAAATCATCTAGATAAGGTTGAATAATGTGCATGATGTCATTGAAAGCATAGTCCATTGCTCTCTGAAAAATTTCCCTGATGTTCTTTAAACCAAACAATAGTTTCCTATAAGCGAATGTGCCCCAAGGACATATGAATGTTATCTTATGTTGATCCTCTGGGCGGATATTGATTTGATTGTAGCTAGAAAATCCATCCATGAATGAAAAACTTTCACATCCAACACAATCGTCAATAATATGGTCGATAAAGGGAGTAGGATAGTTGTCTTTTGGACAAGCAATGTTGACGTCTCGATAATCAACACACAATCTAATGGTTCCTTGTTTTTTCATGACAGGAACGATATTGGAAACCCACTCAGTTAGAAGAACAGGGTAAATGAAACCATCATGCAAAAGTTTTTCAAATTTTGCTTCGATGGCAGCAACTTTCTTTGGATGAAGAGGACGAAGCCGTTGATGCACTGGTTTGACATCAGGATACATATTAATAGTGTGTTCAATAATACTGGTATCTATGCTTGGAATTTCCTCGTAAGACCAAGCAAATACATCACGAAATTCATGAAATAGAAAGTGATATGATTCGAGTTCTGATGGAGAACAAGATACATCGAGATGAATTTTTTCTACAATGCCAGGTTTGGTCGAAATATCGATAGAAATGGTTTCTTCAATATTTGACAGATTTTTCTCGGAATCGATTGCATTAATAGGTAAAGAATTCAAAAATAAATTTTTGATTGATGGCTGATATAGTTCACTAAGATGTTTTTCTTCATAATCAAGAAGATGGGAACGATGATGATAATCTTCCCATGGTTCTCCTTCTAACATCATGGCTTCCAAAATATTCTCATTTATCAAGAAAGTTGAGGAAAATGGATTAGATGGAGTACCAAATTCTAAGGAACGATCAATCCAAACAATCAATGACGTTGATTTCGAATTCGACGCCCAAGCCAGATAGATTGATTGCTATGCTAGCTCAATAGGGTTGGGCGGCAGAAAATCATCCAACGTAACAATTTCATAATCATCTGTACTCTCCCTTAAGCCATATGGAGTGGAAGAGATCATGTAGCAGGTCTCTATACTTGCAATTTTTGCTGACATCGCTGGCGGCGATAATGCAAAGGTTCCCACGAGAGTGGAATCCTTTAAAAGTACTACACCAATGTTCTGAAGTGCTATTTGGGGTGCGTGAATGAATGGAACACTTCCAGTTACCTGCGAAGCAAAGGTAAAGAAGGATAGCTAATTAATGAATGTGATAGTACCTTTATATGGAAAGGAAATCATTCTAAAATATGTAGAAACAATTGTAGTCATTTCATATACCCATGGCCTTCCAAGTAGAATATTATAGTCAAGGGGTCCGTGAACAACCTTGAAATCAACATTCACTATTTCCCCCCCTAGTTCAACATGCAGGTTATTAATAATACCACAAGGCTTATATGTACGTCCATCAAAAGCCTTCAACGTCATTGATGATTTTGATAAGCACGATAAGCCAAGTGACTTCCAAAAATTTATAGACATAATACATGCATAAGCTCCCTCATCAATAATAGTACGATGAACAAATTGATTGAGAACATTTACTTGTATGGATAATGCCAATTATGCTGGTAGTTGCGACACATAGCCTATATGATTAAAGATGACAAGATTAGAATCACTCGGATCAATTCCACCAATAGCCGAAGATAAAGCTTGTTTTTGGGAGGGACAATTTTGTAATACCTCAAGAGTAGACATAGCTGAAGGGGATTGAGCCAAATCTTTAACTTATTATAATTTTGAGCAGCCCTTGCTCTAGGATTATATGTCGATTTGTGAATCACTCCCTTTGGTGGCTTGCTTGTCAATTCAGGAATAGCAGTAGGAGGTACTAATTCCATAGACGGATTTGTAGTTGAGGTAGTAGGTTGATTAGTGGCCTAAATACCATAATCTTTGTTACACATTTACACCAAAATATCTGTTGAAGGTTTTGTGACAGATAACATAAGTACTTGGGAACTAGAAGCTGGATTCGTAGCAAACAAATTTGTGTCTGGATTCGGAAACGAATCTGTCAACACAGCTGACGCATTAGAAGTCTGAATTATATTTGAGACTTCAGCGCAGTGAGGGAAATCCTAGAAAAAGTGTTCCTCATTACAAATTATGCAGGGATAACGAGGTTAATTAGGTCTAGATGATTGATAAGATGATCTTTCCTGTGAGTTAGAATTTTGTTTTTTCTTAGATTTCCCCTTTTTCTTACTTCCGGGTTGCTTGTCACTTTTTCCCTTGTCAAACAACACGGAATTAATTTCGGAAGAAGGTGCAGGATCAGATGCAGTAGTATGATGTGTGCTTGCAGTGCCAATCAAGCCATATCTAGCATGAGAGTCCTTTAATTGAGGAGGAACAGTAAAATTAGATCTCGGCGTGTTAGGAATTTTTTCATAGAGCGTGCAAGACTGAGTATAAATCAAGACTAAATATTGGGCACGAGAAATAACCTTATCTTCTATGATGACACCACCCTTAGCCACATCCTCAGTTATAGATGGTAATAGGGACTTAATGAACCACTTAGCAAGGAGCTGATCTAGAACAAATGTCTTAACCATTCTACGACGACGATGCCACTCATGAATATGATCAGAAATGTGAGTAGCATTAGTCTGTTTGAAATTAGTCAAGAGTTTCATTCCAGTTTCATATCGGATGGATAATTAGAAGTGAGTCAAAAAGACAGTAGCTAGGGTAGTGAAATTATCAAAGGAAGCTCTAGGTAACTCAATATACCATTTTGCAGCTGGACCTGTGAGCATACGCTGGAAAATACATAGTAAAACAGAATCATTATTTAGGGAATTTGATGAAGACCATAAATTATAAGTCATGACATGAGTCGACGGGTCTTCCCCAGGGTTTCCATTGAACATAGGAATATCCAAGGGTAATTTGTGAGGTATCACCGACCACCAAGGAGCATAGTTGATTAGATAATTGGTTGGCCGATTTAAATCTGGTAACTCTAAATTTGCAACAAAGGGCAACTCTCTATTAAGGTCAGGTTGAGCATAGCCAGGGTATGATGGAATTGCTTGAGAAAAAGGTCTTTGAGCACCAACATAAGGGATTTTCTGCTGGTAACTCATATATGGGTTGTTTTGAAAAGGAAACGTTTGAGGATTTTGTTGACCAAAAACTGGATATGATACTTGTTGAAATGAAGTCTGAGGTGTTTGTGCTTGAGGCTGCCAAGGGGTTTGTCCACCAATGTTATAACCCAAATTAGAATAATTTGGATTCGGTTGATAGGTATACCCAGGTTGTGGTTGTGACATCCCATAAAATGGTAAAACATCTTGTGAGTAAGTGATTTCGGATACAGGTTTTTGTAAATTAACTAAAGGATTTGGAGTCCGTGGACCCAATATTTGAGGGTATTGAGTTGAAGGCCCTGCTTGAAAAGGTTGTTGTACAACATTTTGATTCTATAACAGGGGTAAAGATGTATTAACAAGTGAAAATGATGTGGGTGTAACAGGTTGAACTGGTTGATACGAATGTACAACTGTTTGTGGTTGGATTGGCAGAGTGGGCTTCCATTGACAAACATTCATTTCGACATTAGGTGGAAAAAAAAGTGATGGAGTACTGTCATAGTGGGTGACCAAAGGTTTCCCTCCAGCACGAGGAGGATAATAAGACAAAAAATATTGCTCTCCAAATGTTGGAAGTCCGGTTGATATGGTACTTGATGGAATAGACCCAGAAGGACCGTCTTGATATTAGCCTGATGATGTGTATAAAGAATCAAGTCATTCAGTACTCACTATAGGTTTACCAGTTATAATACCAGATGATGACATTGTTAAAGACCATGGATTTGAAGATGCACCATAGAAAATTCTAGATAAAGATTTATAACCTAATGGGACCATAGGGCCACCATGAAAATATGACTCTAGTGAAGTTGTAAACATCGACGGGGTAGCGAGGGTAGGTGCTGACTTAATTGGAATAGATGGCCCAACCGAAGATGTTGGTTCAGGCATGGTTACTTGACCAAATGTATACCCTTTTGGATCGATGGGAGTTTGAATAGGAATGGGATCAACAAAAGCAGATGGTGGTGATTTAGGAAAAGACTCTTTTAGGTAAAGGTCCTCCCCAAAATGGGTTGGAGTTAAAGGTGTCTTGTCTTGTGGTATTTCTTCAATCAGAATTAAACCAGGTGGAAGTATTTCATCGTCAGGCCCAAATTATATTTCAGGTGGTTGAATGTGTGATATGGGAGATTCAATGGCTACAGGAATTTGTGGGATGATTGAGGCAGGAACAACTTCCGGTTTTTCGACTTCGAGATTCAGATGTTTTGTAAAAAAGGAGACAGTATCTAGATCAACTTCTAGTTGAAAAACGTCGGGTTCAAGAGGTATGGTCTTACTGATTGGATGGATCATGACCACGAGTAGATGTGAGGAATCTGTTTCGACAACAGTAGACGAAACAAGATGTGTAGTAACAACTTGAGCTAACTCTGGTATATGGGAAGATGATATTTCATGAGAGGTACGAATAGTACTTGATTCGGTAGAGTGTTGTCTCCTTTTCTGACCAGGAGTAACTTCTGGTGGTAAAGGTGGTTTCAATGCTAATCTACGCGAACGACCAGGGAAAGGATTTTGTTCTTCCATGATTATTGATTTATTTTAACCAAAAACAAATAAAAAAAATAAAAGGTTATTGCTAGGCAAAAAGGTTTACCAAGAAACTGTGAACTGCAAAATACCTCTTGGCGAACCAAGAAGTACGGGCAAGTAATCTTCCCGAATGTTGTGTTCGGTGTATCAAAATTTACAAGGTGGCCGACTCAGTTCACTATGGATGGATAGAAACCTAAAGTTGTCCTCCCAAATATACCCGATGCTACGTGGAGGACCAAGTCCATATTAGCGTTGTCCGATGTGAAACCGCACAGTGAGAGCACCCCTTTATACATTTCGTATTATAACACCGCCCGATATACCCGAAAGTACATGGACGAGATATGATATACTTACATACGTGGAATGAGGTATCACACTTGGAATGTATCGCAGACAATTAACGACATCTTTTATGTTTTACGACACCAGAACGCGTCTCTAGCCTAGACCTTCTAAATGTTATCGTTATGGTTCCAATGCTTTGTTAGGTAAATTGAGATAAATTTTAAGTTGATCTTGTTTATCAATTTTCCTTTCAAGGTTCACCTCGATGATGTATTGGAAATTCCTAAAATTCAAACTAAAATGATAAGCAATATTTCACTTCTAGATTTTCAATGAAAATCCTAGCTACTAGAGGGAAAGAGCAATCAATTTGAGAGCAAAAAAATCAAAGAGCACAAACTAAATGCAACTTTCCTAATTGTTCCTTTTTCAAAACATACAATCGAATAGATGCAAATGCAGGTTTTTCTATTCAGTTCGTTTAATGTTATGAATGCAGAAAAGAAACTAAGTGCACCAAATCAATAAAAACAAATGCCTTTTACTTTTGAGAAATGAAGAATTTAAACACAAATTTCTCTTTTGAAGGAAAAATGAGGAATTTAACAACAATTTCTCCTATCAGGAAACGAAGAATTAAACGAAAATTTCCTTTTTAAAAAGCAAATGGATCTAATGCAGCAATGAAAATACTTTGAAATTAATTTGTCAATGATAAAGAAAAACACTTTAAATAAACATTGAACAAAATTTTCTTTCAAAGGAGGAAGGAGTAAGCAAGGTCACTGGTCAATATGAGGTATTAGGCTCTTTAAAACACAACAAACAACAAAATGAAAACAAAATGTAATGAAAAATTCAATGGAATTTGGATGGTTTCAGGAGGAAACACAATCTCTAAGGAGAGATAGTGTTACCTTGATGCGAAAGGAGACGATAAGGCAAGAAGCTGTATCTGTCCAAAGTGAAGTTGGCGCAGGTGTATATAAATACAACTGTTTAACACACTTCTAATGCAAATTTGGATTTCAAAAATCCTAATCTTTCTAGGTAAATGCTACTAGATGAATAAACAAAGAAAATCAGAGGCAAATACACTAAGGATGAAGGGTAAACTCCCCAGTGGAGTCGCCAATTTATTATGCAGAATTATGGATTACGGATAAAACATTCTTCCCAAGATGTAGTGCTCATCTAGAACAACAGGTTAAAGAATTTGCAACTAATTTTCCTAACTGTAAATAGACACACAAAACAGATCAAAGAACTTACTTAGAGTCCAAGCGCTTCCTATTCTCCTTTTGCCGCTCTTGCTGTAGCTTCAAATCTGAGCTAAGTCGCTAAAATATTCTCTGCAAATATGAACACTAAAAAGAAAAAGATAGCAATAATAATATACAGATGTCTATTCAATTTATTCAATTAAATCAATAAAACATGAACCATATGCATCAAATAAGAATTACTAATATGAAACACATGAGCTTATATAGATACATATGTGGGAAAGTAAGCAACAATCTTTATTAATGGATATAAGGGGAGGTTACAATCCAGTGATTGATTTAGTGTCACCATCTCCAACAGCATCCCAACCTCATCACAATGCACATCTCTCCAACAACATGTCACTCAAATCAATTCCTCAATTGAAATTCCACCAACATTTCTCTACTCAAATTCTTCCTTAGCAAGCACTAGGATTTGTGCTCAATTTATAGAGGAGATGAAGGTAGTTTTACAATCAATTACTTTCTAATAATAGGCAACACATGTTCCCAGTCTCAAAGGTATAAAATGGACACATGGATTCAAATTTTGACACACGTGAACCCTTCTAGAAGGCACTGGCCAAGTGGAGATTCCAGAACAATGAGAATTTCTCTCCCAATGTGACCAACGCACCCTTGAATGTCGGGAAGTGCTTTGCAGAGAACCCTTGAGTGGGGTTACTTGGATATGCAACACACTTAGTCCCTTTAGAGGCAGCGTTGGTGAACTCTCATATGATATATTATAAACTTCAAATCTTGGAAACCTTCGCAAATGAAAGTCATGGATGATTTGTCTTGTTCTTTGTCTTAGGGCATATAATGACTGAAATGATAGAGGATGATAGAACCTATTCATTGGTCTTGGAGATCATGTCCAGCTAACCGGGTCATTGGGAATGGTGCCCAAATTGACCTATAACACTATGTCTTAAAATGACAAAATAAATTGTTTGATCTATTGCTCATTACTTTCTAATCACTGTAATGATAGTAGAGTAACATATGCAATGCACTTAGTCCATTTAGAGGCATCGTTGGTGATATCTCATATGATATATTATAAACTTCAAATCTTGGAAACCTTTCCAGATGAAAGTCATGGATGATTTGTCTTTTTTTTTTGTCTTAGGGTATATAACATTTGAAATGATAAGGGATGTGATAGCTTCACTAAAGTTAACTAGTGTAACTAGTTAAAAGACAATGTGTTTATCTTTAGCTAGCAAGAAAAACTCAAATAATTACTGTTGATTAAGCAGATTATTTAATTTGCTGATTTATTAATTAGAAGCAATTAATTAATTTAAGGAAAAATCTTTTTAAAGCTGATGGTAAAGAAACGTTTCCAAGAATAGGAGGTGGTTGGGGACAGTAGGAAAGACAGTTACCTACTCCTCTGAGGATAAAGCTGAAATCCCAGGGGAGGAGTGGGGGTTCTGTGATTTTTTTTTGGTGAAGGGAAGTATTTTCTAGAGTTGGTGATGATCAGTTGAAAATAACTCACATCATACCTTGTAAAACCAGACTTTCTGAGTTTGACTGGATTGGCCATCCAAAGGTCATAGCAAAAAGTGAAATAAATCCAATGTTAACCTGGGACACTGTCTAGATTCTGGAGCTAGTGGGAAACTGGAGGACGTAATAGCCTCCCTTGATGGTTGGGAGGACCACATCTTAAAACTACTCAACCATATAAGTATTACTGTGAAATTTTGAGCAAGTTACTGATAAGTTGGAAAGATTTTTCTATAGTATTATAGTTGAGTGGATACTGTTCTAATATGAGAACATGTGAATATGTGTATATTTATTACAAATGCTTGAGACATGAAATGAAGTCTGTAGACAACTTATTCTCTTGATTATTGAGATATAATAGTAGTAATTATTGGTAATACTACCTCTTTTCTTTTATTATCACAATATGATAGAGTTACTGTCTAAACCTCTACCAGTCATGGGAAAAGAAAATAGAGAACTGAAAACTACTATTACGATCAATGTACAACATAGGTAACATGACAAATAGTATTACTGAAATAGAATGTGCCGTATAAAAATTGTAAAAGTAATGAACAATATCCATATATTATTTTTCTTGTTACTGTGGAATATACTAATGTAACCTATATTTACAGGTATGGAGAGATGTGCTGTAAAGTATGACACATATGAAAATTCTGCATGTTTAAGTCAAATTAACTAGAATCAGGGGATTAGAGCAGACGGACTGTCGACCCTAGTTCTGGGTATGAACCCAAAATAGATGTATATAGTACATGGCCAATAACCCCAAACTAAATGCGGGCGTGTTCCTTCGGAGGCCTGGACATTGTAGGGAGAAACCTGCTAACTAAAAGAATAGAAATAGAGTGTTTAAAACTCAATAAATCGAGCAAATGAAAGGACGTTGGTACGCATTACCAGTAAAATTTGACAAACTGATTCTTATCAACAAAGAAGAAACCGATGAAAAAAAAATGTTAAGTGTAATCTCTTAGATTCAAACAACAATTCATTTCTCATTAATAAAAGGCGAAAATGCAGAATTTTTCACTGAAAGCTTAACGAATACTTACATGCGGAATAAGCTATGCTGAGAACTGGGAAAGAAATTCTTTTTACATTTGAAAGGCGTAAACTTAAATCATTATGAAGAACAGTATATAGAACAGTTCTCTTCAAATTAAACAGTCTACAATAGAGCAAATTATAATCGCCATGGTAAAGCTCAGCTCATTATATATATACATCTATGACATGCAGCAGGGTTTAGAAATGCACACTGAATTCCATTAAAACTCGGGATTAAACCCTAACATAATATTTATACAAAGTAATAATGATACTGTTTATAAACCTAGGGTGGGGTTTTAAAACCCTCTTCCCTGAAAATTATTCATTGATAAAGAAGAGGTCGAGCACGGTAATCTAAACTGGATCAATACATGGAAACTCTAGGAAATTTGGCCTTCCACCGAAGACCATAGGGTACCTGAGAATACAAGTGGGGAGAGGTCAGTTTGGGTCGAGGCGACCACAACAAGAATCTTGAAAGGAAGTTTGTTGCTTGAAGAATGACAGGATAGTACCACAAACCTGCACCCAAACAACCAATGAAGAGATGTTAACTGTTGTCTGCAGAGAAACCATGGACAAGCTAAAGAAATTAAAACCCCAAAAATTTCTGGAGTGAATGTTACCTGAAAAGGGAGAAGACTCCCATTGGGCCGCTTTGCAAAATACCGAAACTCAGAAGCTTAAACCTCTAAACATAAACACGAAAACGTCGGTGGAAACTAAACTCTGTGGTGAAGAAAGGGGAAAGTTATATATTACCTTTGAAGTTTGCAAAAAGCACATCCTCCTTGCTTCTACCATAGCCAGCCCATCGTTGTAGCATTAAAAATCCCTGTAGAATTTAATCAACAAATAGATACTCAGTTAGAAGCACCGGCGGACAACTTTACCAATAGGAAAACGAAAATTGTGAATGAATAAACTGAGAAAGTAGTAGGGAAATGGAGCCATGCGTAGGGAGAATAAAAACCTATAAGAGTTTGAGGCGGAGTTTGCAAGGAAGGTGATGAGCTCTGGAAACCGCCGAACAATTCATTGAAACTAGTTCTTCACTCTCAGCTAACTGCAGTGACAATGGAAGTTTTCCCTGGAAAAAACAAACATAATTCTATGCAAGATACAACCATATCATGGAGATAAACCCGCGGTACTATCCATTAATGGTTGAGTTGAAAAATCTCTGCGGAGGAGCATCAAAAACGCCAAGTGGAGAGCAGAGATGATCTCCGTATTAATTTTTTCATAAATCTCCATATCAGAACGGATATGAATAATAATGAGGCTGTAATTATTATTTGCATTTGGTTAAACAACCTAACATCAGACCCCTGTTAGAATTCCAAGGTAAGACAGGATGCAAGCATGCTTATAGGTTGGCGAACCAACGCGTGCATTAATATAACCCTAAGTTTGCACAATGACCCCAAAGACTTCATAGTATTCATAACTATGTGACAAATGTTATACCACAAAGAATAATTAAGGATCGAATTGCACAGTCTTGTGGTTCAACGGTGTTTTAATAATAATATATGTGAATCAAACATCACATGGGGATATAAAAAGTGTATTCTAATATTATAAATGATTTTTATAATGAATAGTAGTATGGTAAGTAATTTTTTTTTTTTTAATGGTAATAATCTAGGAGTGAATGTTACAAGTGGTATCAAAGCAAGGTTACTACGCTGGGACCCTAAGGGTCTACTAACAATGAAGTTGTGTATATGTATAGTGCACAGAGAGAGAGAGAGAGCGGGTGATAATGAGAAGAGCGATAGCGTCACAAACACAACCAGAGGAAACTCAAGCACCAACAGTCATGAATCCGGAGATGTGGGTACAATTAAGTGTAGAACAACACCAAAAGACCAGTTGGTTACTTGAATAACAACAGCACCAAACTGGTTTTTTGTTGAACATGGTGCAACAATTACAAGAAGAAATTCTAAGACTCAGGAAGGATAATGAGCGATTGTTGCAAGATCAGGAGAAAATATTAAAGAGTTTATCAGACAAACAAAATCAGGAGATGGAGCATCCAAGTGCTGAAAAAGAATTATCAGCAGATGAAGACCAGCAAACTAGAAATAATACTACAAGCAGAGTTGAAAAGAGTCCCTCCCAGAGAAGAAAAAACAAGAATTACAACGAGGCAGAGTCGGGCAATTTCTCTGACCAACAGGACATTAAGAGACAGAAAGTAGAACTATAGGGGGAATTTTGCAAAATTAAACCACCAACATTTGATGGTGAGGCAGAGGAGGTGGCTGAAGCCTAGTTAATTAATATAAATAAGTACTTTTAGGTATACAAATATAGCAGCAATCTGAAGGCCAGATTGGCTATATACCAGTTACGAGAAAAGGCCACCCTGTGGTGGGAAGAAGTGAAAAATGTACGCACCATTGATGAACAGGACATTACTTGGGAAGTGTTTTAGCAGTACTTTAAAGACAAGTACTTGACAGAAAGGTTTTATGATGACAAGGCTAAGGAATTTCATGATCTATGGTTGGTACAAATGACCATGGATGATCATGTCACTAAATTCACTTCTCTGTTACGTTACGTTCCTTATCTCCGAGAGGAAAAGGCCAAAGTGCAAAGGTTACTGAGTAGCCTACCTACTCATATGAGGGAACAAATAGAATTTGTTAATCCTCAGACCATGGATGAAGCCATTCGTAAAGCACGAATGTGCTATCAGCAGTCCAAGGCCAAGGATGAAGGAGGAAAAAGTTGGCAGCCAAATAAAAGTCAGAAAAATAATTCCAATTTTAAAAGCAGTAAAAGTGGCAACTTTAAAGGTGCAACACGAAATTCTATCGGTAAGAAATTTGGTAGGAATCACCAAAGAACCAAATGGCCAGTGGAAGAGAAGCCCACAGAAGCATCTGGTAAGCTAGAGCAAGGAAAAATTACAAAACCTCCTTTACAGTGATGGGGTTGTGGGGAGGCTCATTATTATAAAAACTGTCCACAACGAAACAAAAATGAAATTGTAACAAATATGCAAGAAGCATCTATAGTGGGAGATGTGGCACGCAACATACCCCATATACATGCAGCCTTGGAAGACCGACAGACTGATTTTCAACCCATAGTGATTGAATTGGGAGGTACTTTACTAACTAAACCTGTTTCAATTCTAGTAGATCCTGGAGCAAGTTTGAGTTACGTAAGTCCCAAAATAGTGGAAATGTGCAAATTAAAAGAACATAAATTTAAGAATTCCTGGTTAGTACAGTTAACTACCAGGGAAAAACGAAAAGTAACTGCAAAAGTTCCTAACTGTATATTGGAAGTGGCAGAACAACAGTTACAAGTAGATTTAAATATCTTACCATTGGGGTCTTATGATGTGTTATTAGGTATGGATTTGTTGGAAAGATACTGGACCTTAGTGGACTGCAAGGAAAATATCATTTATTTTAGAATGCAAGATGGCACGCGTAAAGAGATTCAAGGAATTAAAAATCCTGTGCAATTACGTCCAATAACAACATCTCAAATGGGTAAGTGTATCAGAAAAGGATGTCAGCTATATGCAATTCAAGTGGGATACACAGACTCCAAAGAAAAAGGCACCAATGATGGAAGAGATTCCTGTAGTATAGGAATTTCTGGATTTTTTCCAGAAAACATTCCTAGTTTACCACCTAAGAGGGATATTGACTTCACCATAGAGTTGTTGCCAGGAGCCTCCCTGGTGTCGAGAGCTCCTTACAGAATGAGCGTGCTAGAACTAACTGAACTGAAAATGCAGCTACAAGAATTGGTAGACAAAGGTTATATCCGTCCAAGTGTGTCTCCATGGGGAGCACCAGTCCTATTTGTTAAAAAGAAAGACGAAACCTTATGTATGTGCATGGATTACAGGCAGCTTAATAAGCAAACTGTCAAGAATAAATACCCCTTACCAAGAATCGATGACTTGTTCAATCAGGTAAGAGGGGTTAAGGTGTTCTCTAAGATAGACTTAAGATCTGGATATCATCAGATTCAGATTAAAGATGAAGATATTTGCAAGACAACATTTCGTACTCGCTATGGACACTATGAATTCGTGGTGCTACCCTTTGGATTGATGAATGCACTAGCAACCTTTATGAGGTTGATGCATGGCATCTTTCATCAATTTTTGGATAAATTTGTACTTATTTTAATAGATGACATACTGATATATTCTAAAAGTGAGGAGGAACATAAAGGGAATTTGAGGATAGTTTTGGAGATATTAAGAAAGCATCAGCTTTATGCCAAGTTCAGTAAATGCAATTTCTTTAAAACAGAAATCCAATATCTAGGACATGTTATATCAGCTGAGGGAATCGCTGTTGATCCAGAAAAGATAAAAAATATTATGGAATGGCGAGTACCCCAGAATGTAGTCAACATTAGATCGTTCATGGGACTAGCTGGTTATTATAGAAGATTTATAGAAGGATTTTCCAAAATTGCTTTTCCTATCACATCTTTGCAGAAGAAGGGAAATCTTTTCAAATGGAAAAATGAGTGTCAGAAAAATTTTGAAAATCTGAAGCAACTCTTGACTACAGCACCAGTTTTGAGGGTGGCAGACCCTGATAAAGATTATGAAGTTTGTACTGATGCAAGTAAAGAGGGTGTTGGGGAAATATTAACCCAGGAAGGCAAAGTGGTGGCATATGAGTCTAGAAAATTGAAGGACGATGAATAGAAATATTCTGCTTATGAATTGGAACTTATAGCGGTGGTACATGCTCTCCGGGTGTGGAGGCATTACCTGCTGGGTAAGAGGTTTGTACTTAAAACAGACCATAGTAGCTTGACTAATTATTTTAAGCAAGCGGATCTAAATTCTAGGCAAGCAAGATGGAATGCCTTTATAAGTGAATTTGATATGGAAATTCAGCACGTAAAGGGAAAGGAAAATTGAGTAGCTGATGCGTTGAGTAGAAAATTACATGGAATTTATGCATTATACTATAATCAGCTAGAAAGCCAATTTTTGGAACAATTAAAAGAAGAGGCACAGAAAGATCTGGAATACAAATTCCTATGGCAACAAATTGAAGAGGATGGGAAGAAAGGAAAGACATCTGAGTATGTAAAGAATAAAGATTAGGTGTTGACCTTCCAAGGAAGAATATATGTGCCTAATCGTATAACTCTAAAAGAGTTAATAATGAATGAATTCCAGCACAGAAAATACGTTGGTCATCCGGGATATCAGAAAATGCTTACTGCAATCAGAAAGGTATATTATTTGCCAGGCATGCGTAAGAATATAGCTAAATATTTAAGCAAATGTTTGGAATGTCAGCAGGTAAAGGTGGAGCACCAGCATCCTACGGGATTATTGCAGCCCATACCTATACCTGAATGGAAGTGGGAGGTTATCTCCTTAGACTTCATCACAGGTCTACCACGAAAAAAAAGACAGAATGATTCAATCATGGTAGTGGTAGATAGATTAAGAAAATCTGTACATTTTATACCTGTACAGTCTACTTACAAGACAATACAGATTGCTGATATATTTATGAAAGAAATTTTTAGGTTGCATGGGATTCCAAAAATCGTGATTTCAGACTCGGATGTTAAGTTCACATCCACATTTTGGAAAAAATTGTTTTCAGGTCTGGGAACACAGATAAACTTTAGCACCGCCTATCATCCCCAGACTGATGGACAAATGGAGCAGGTGAATCAAATTTTGGAAGACATGTTGCGCATGTATGTAATGTAGCAGACAACCAAGTGGGAGGATCATTTTCACATTTTTGAGTTTGCTTATAATAACGGTTATCAAGAATCTCTGAAAATGAGTCCCTTTGAGGCATTATATGGTAGGGAATGTCGTACACCTATAAATTGGAGCAGTCCGGAGACAAAGTTATTGTTGGGACCTGAGATGTTGGCAGAAATGGAAGCTGAAGTAAAAAGAATAAGGCAGAACCTAAAGGATGCTCAAGACTGGCAAAAGATTTATGCAGATAAGAAAAGGTCTTATCATGAATTAGTAGTAGGAGATCATGTTTACGTGAGAATTAAACCCAAGAGGAGTACCTTGAGGTGGACCTCTTGTGCCAAATTATCTCACAGATACTGTGGACCTTTCCAAGTACTGGTAAGGGTAGGACCAATAGCTTATCAGTTGGCTTTACCCAGCGACATTCAAGTTCACAATGTGTTCCATGTGTCCTTGTTGAAGCGATATGTTTATGATTAAAAACATGTGGTTCATTGGTAAGATATTCAGGTAGGATAGGAATAAAATCCTAACTTGAAGTTCTGAACCAATTTAATGTATATTGACTTGGGAACCATTGTTTGTTTTTCAGGTAGAACTAGACGGAGAATTTCTGGTTGAGCCACAACGCATACTTGACCGAAGAGAAATCAAACTCCACAAAAGAATAGTTATCCAGGTAAAAGTGCAATGGAAGCACTTCAGACCCGATGAAGCTACTTGGGAGGACGAGAATTCTATGTGGGAAGCTTACCTGAAGCTCTTTGCAGAGCTGGGTTGAAACACCGAGGACGGTGTTACTTCCAGGGGGGAATTTGTGACAACTTCATTAAAGTTAACTAGTGTAACTAGTTAAAAGACAATGTGTTTATCTTTATCTAGCAAGAAAAACTCAAATAATTACTGTTGATTAAACAAATTATTTAAATTGCTGATTTATTAATTAGAAGAAATTAATTAATTTAAGGAAAAATCTTTCTAAAGCTGATGGTAAAGAAATGTTTCCAAGAATAGGAGGTGGTTGGGGACAGTTGGAAAGACAATTACCTACTCCTCTGAGGATAAAGCTGAAATCCCAGGGGAGGAGTGGGGGTTCTGTGCTTTTTTTTTGTTAAAGGGGAGTATTTTCTAGAGCTGGTGATGATTAGTTGAAAATAACTCACATCATACCTTGTAAAACCAGACTTTCTGAGTTTGACTGGATTGGCCATCTAGAGGTCATAGCAGAAAGTGAAATAAATCCACTATTAACCTGGGACATCGTCCAGATTCTGGAGCTAGGGAGAAAGTGGAGGACGTAATAGCCTCCCTTGATGGTTGGGAGGACCACAACTTAAAACTAATTAACCAGATAAGTATTACTGTGAAATTTTGAGTAGGTTCGTAATAAGTTGGAAAGATTGTTCTATAGTATTACAGTTGAGTGGATACTGTTCTAATATGAGAACATGTGAATATGTGTATATTTATTACAAATGCTTGAGACATGAAATGAAGTCTGTAGACAACTTATTCTCTTGATTATTGAGATAGAATAGTAGTAATTATTGGTAATACTACCTCTTTTCTTTTATTATCACAATATGATAGAGTTACTGTCTAAACCTCTACCAGTCATGGGGAAAGAAAACAGAGAACTGAAAACTACTATTATGATCAATGTACAATAGAGGTAACATAACAAATAGTATTACTAAAATAGAATGTGCCGTATAAAAATTGTAAAAGTAATGAAAAATATCCATATATTATTTTTCTTGTTACTGTGGAATATACAGATGTAACCTATCTTTACAGGTATGGAGAGATGTGCTGTAAAGTATGACGCATATGAAAATTCTTCATGTTTAAGTCAAATTAACTAGAATCAGGGGATTAGAGCCGACGAACTATCACCCCTAGTTCTGTGTATGAACCCAAAACAAAGGTACATCGTCTATGGCCAATAACCCCAAACTAAACGCGGGCGTTTACCTTCGGAGGCCCGGACACCGTAGGGAGAAACCTGCTAACTAAAAGAAGAGAATAGAGTGTTTAAAACTCAATAAATCGAGCAAATGAAAGGACGCTGGTACGCATTACCAGTAAAATTTGACAAACAAATTCTTATCAATAGAGAAGAAACTGATGAAAAAAAAATGTTAAGTGTAATCTCTTAGATTCAAACAACAATTCATTTCTCATTAATAAAAGGTGAAAACCCAGAATTTCTCACTGATAGCTTAATGAATACTTACATGCGGAATAAGCTAAGCTGAGAACTGGGCAAGAAATTCCTTTTACATTTTAAAGGCGTAAAATTAACTCATTACGAAGAACAGTAAATAGAACAGTTCTCTTCATAGTAAACAGTCTACAATAGAGCAATTATAATCACCATGGTAAAGCTTAGTTCATTATATATATACATCTATGACATGCATCAGGGTTTAGAAATGTGCACTGAATTCCATTAAAACTCGGGATTAAACCTTAACCTAATCTTGATACAAAGTAATAACGATATTGTTTGAAAACCTAGGGTAGGGTTTTAAAACCCTCTTCCCTGAAAATTATTCATTGATAAAGAAGAGGTCAAGCACGATAATCTAAACCAGATAAATACATGGAAAATCTAGGAACTTTGGCATTCCGCCGAAGACCATAGGGTACCTGAGAATACAAGTGGAGAGAGGTCAGTTTGGGCCGAGGCGACCGCAACAAGAATCCTGAAAGGAAGTTTGCTGCTTGAAGAATAACGGGATAGTACCACAAACCTACACCCAAACAACCAATGACGAGATGTTAACTGCTGTCTGCAGAGAAACCATGGACAAGCTAAAGAAATTAAAACCCCAAAAATTTCTGGAGCGAATGTTACCTGAAAAGGGAGAAGACTCCCATTGGGCCACTCTGCAAAATACCGAAACTCAGAAGCTTAAACCTCTAAACATAAAGACGAAAACGTCGGTGGAAACTAAACTCTGTGGTGAATAAAGGGGAAAGTTATATATTACCTTTGAAGTTCGCAAAAAGCACATCCTCCTTGCTTCTGCCACAACCGGCCCATCGTTGCAACATTAAACATCCCTATAGAATTTAATCAACAAATAGATACTCAGCTAGAAGCGCTGGCAAACAAATTTACCAATAGGAAAATGAAAACTGTGAATGAATAAACTGAGAAAGTAGCAGGGCAATGGAGCCATGCATAGGAAGAAGACAAACCTATAAGGGTTTTAGGCGGAGTTTGCAAGGAAGGTGCCGAGCTCTGGAAATTTCCGAAATTTTCATTGAAACTAGTTCTTCACTCTCAGCTAACTGCAGTGACAATGGAAGTTTTCCCTCGAAAAAAACAAACAGAATCCTATGCAAAATACAACTGTATCATGGAGATAAACCCGCGGTACTGTCCATTAATGGTTGAGTTGACAAATCTCCGCAGAGGAGCATCAAAAACGCCAAGTGGAGAGTAGAGATGATCTTCGTATTAATTTTTTCATAAATCTCCATATCGGAATGGATATGAATAATAATGCGACTGTAATTATTATTTGCATTTGGTTAAAAAACCTAACATCAGACCCCTATTAAAATTCCAAGGTAAGACAGGTTGCAAGCATGCTTACACGTTGGCGAACCAATGCGTGCATTAATATAACCCTAAGTTTGCACAATGACCCCGAAGACTTCATAGTATTCATAACTATGTGACAAATATTATACCACAAAGAATAATTAAGGATTGAATTGCACAGTCTTGTCGTTCAACGGTGTTTTAATGATAATATTTGTGAATCGAACATCACACGGGGATATAAAAAGTGTATTGTAATATTATAAATGATTTTTATAATGAATAGTAATATGGTAAGTAATTTTTTTTTTTTAAAGGTAATATTCTAGGAGTGAATGTTACAGGGGATGATAGACCCTATTCATTGGTCCTGGAGATGATGTCCAGTTAACTAGGTCATTGGGAATAGTGCCCAAATTGACCTATAACACTGTGTCTTAAAATGACAAAATAAATTATTTGAAGTATTGCTCATTACTTTCTAATCACTGTAATGATAGTAGAGTATAGTATTATTAGATTGGCGGAACAGAGTCGAAATACATTGATTCTTATTCCTTATGGGTTGTATCCTAGATGGTAATGTATAGCTCTATGTCTAGATTCGAGGATGATATTTTCTAGTTTATTGCACTGGTCATATTGTATGCTATTGTTTTTACCCATCTGCGGTATGGGCTGTAGTTGGATTATATATGTCTCATGTAGGAAGGTTCTTGTATTCAGACTATTGGGTGGGTAGAGGGAGGATTTTGGGAACAAGGATTACTCTTCTAGAGATCCTATAATGAGTTCCATTTCCGGACTGGACTTCTTGGGGTCAAGGTGGAAGGAGTTTTTTCTGGGGTTTTCAGCGAGTCTAATTTGGTCGGAAAAGTTTTGTATACAGAGGCCATGTGAGAGTATTAAGGTTTATGTATGCAAAAGGTGGTGGAATATATGCAGATGTTTCACCTGCTATTGTTTACCACATGATACAAATGGTGCATGAGGTTCTATAACTTCGTCGTTTATCACTGTGGATTTTTGGTCGCCACCTCTTCGATCGTCTACAAGCATGTTTTTCCACTCTGGTTTCTAAAGGTGCTAGTAGGCTGTTGGTAGGTCTCGAATTTTCTAGAACCGGACGTGGGTGACTTCCGACAGGGATTCACCGAAATTCAGATTCAAATTTCATTAAGCTTCTGACATTGGCGGCGATATCGGATTTTTGGGGGCTTTATGTACCTCCATATTTGATGAGGAGGATTGTCCTATACATGATACAGATGATAGTGGGAGGTTTGCGGATTAACCTATAAGGGTGGGGGCTATTTTGGGATAAAAGTTGATTTATCTACATTTGGCCGAGCTTTAGGGGGAGGTACCAAGATTGATTTGGTTATGTGTGAAGGTTTGGTGGTGTTAGGCTATCACCTTTATGATCAATTAATAACCTCTTATAGGTTTTATTGCCCCAGATCTGGATCCTTCGCATACTATCATCCTCGGGAATGTGAAGTGACATGATTAATTTGGGGTTTTGTTGTACATGAAAGTTAGCCATTTGAGGCCTTAATTGAATTTTATTTCCATGACGTGGTGGGCATAGGCTGGTGGGTTGGAGTCTGTCTGTTGATTTTTGATCTCTGGTGAGTGGTGCGGTATGGTGTGCATTGTTGACATGGCATCTTGTACTATCCAGGTTGGAGGCAACTGTCAGGGGATGTTGATCTACAATTTCCAATTTATTAATGCCGGTTTATGATCAATTATAAGGACACTTGAATTTATTTATCACATTTATCGGGGCCGATCTTGATGAAACATCCGGGGCCTTGTTAGTAATGTGGTTTTTCCTATGTGGGCTGGACACCGTGGACTGATCACTTTGGTGGGGTGGGTCACAAACGTCAAATGGATATAACAGAGTACATTAAGGATCATGACGAGGCATTTAATGATGAGGATCTTCTACATGTTGTACAACTGGGTGAGAAGGGATGTGGGACGGATGTATTGAGGTCTTCTGCCCCCGCAGGTGATTTCATTTCTGAGAACACTCAATCGCTCGAGGAAGGGGGGTCGGGGGGTCGGGGGTTTTCTCAACACACTCAGAACCAGGGCATGATCACACGAAGAAGAGGGTGCCAAAGGCGTTCAAGCCTTCAGATGAATGTCGCTTTCTTAATTTTGGATCAGATGTGCTGTGGGAGCGGGTGTTGACACTGTCCAGGCGGGCGGTGATATGAAGGTGGAAATTCGAGAGGTTCTGCACATCGGATAAAATGGAGTGGTTGTTAAAACGATGGGAGGACTTATTAGGATATAGCCCTGACATGAGCAGGCTTGAGGCAGGGTGGTTCTGTTTCTTCTTGAAGAAGGAGGAAGACATTGTTGTGGTTCTGGGTCGGACGTGGGTGCTCGGCCGGTGCTTTATGGCTCTCCATCGGTGGGATGCCAGCTTCCACTCACTTACTAACACGTCCATGAATCGTGTGGTCTGGGTCAGGTTATATGGTTTACCTCTTATGTTCTGGAATTTTCGGGCTATCAAGGCGATAGGGGACTGTATCGGTACATGCCGTTACATCGACCCAAAGTGCCATGAGGCCTTTGATAAACGAATAGCCTGGGTACTAGTAGAGATCCCGTTTGTTGGTGGTTTGCTGCCGGAGATTAAGCTGCAGTGGGATGGCTCGGTTCAGAATCAGAAGCTGGACTATTGGAATATCCCATACCGATGTTTCCTATGTCACGAGACAGGACATATTAGGCGGAATTGCACTGCGTGGAAGCATATGGGTCAGAGGCCTATGGATGACCAGAAATTTCGGGCACAGTCGAAAGTCATGGTCCAACCTCTCTCGGATGCTGGAATATTTTTGGGTAAGCATCACATTTCCTCTTTTAGTATGACTACTAAGGATACTTGCAATTTGGAAATCTGTTGGGTTCCTTCTTCTGATAGGGTATATAAAAATGTTATATATGGGGAGCATGCTGAGAGGGGTATGGGTTGTATTAACATAGAAAATGGGTCGGATTACCGGCCTAGTATGGGATCTGATGAACAAGTGGTCACTGTGGAAAAATGTTTGTCTTTGGGTGGGATTTCTTTGACTTAGAGTCCCTCTATGTCGGATGTTGTTTTGGTGGGGGTGGGTCGGGTTTCCCCTCATTTATCCCCTGTGTCAGTTCCTATCATCCCGGTTTCGCCTGAGGGGACCTTGGCGGCTATAACCAGGCCGAGGTTGATTATTCTGGGGATGGGGGGGGAGCTGTGGTCAAAGTCTTTCGAACATGTCAATATTGGGGGATTCGGATGGGCGTTGTTTGATGGGGGACAATGTGTCTGAGTTGCCATCCATGGATGTTTACTCTCCAAGGAACTTTATGGGAAGCGACATAGAGTACTTTCTAGCTAATCTAGAGGCTGGATTAATTCCACTTACCGTGACCACTGGTATTTCTCCTCCATGCAATATTGTCAGTCCTCCTTCTCGTCAAAATGTCACCATTCATAAAGGAAGAGGGAAACAAAAAAAGAAATCTAATATTTTTTCTGAGTCGAGTCTCAATGCTGAAAACTTCCATGAAGTCCCTGTGGCACAGGCTATTAGGTGGGTCCTTAGAGCACTCACACCCACTGATGGATTGTCATAATGAAGCTGGTCTCATTGAACATTAGGGGTCTGGGGGGGCATACAAAATTTTTGTCCCTTAAAATTTGTTTGTTATGTAACAAGCCTGATATTATATTGTTACAAGAAACTATGTCTGATGCGGATCATGCTACTGCCTTTTTGCGACCATTGTTTCCAGATTGGTCCTTAGTGACGACAACCGCAATTGGTTTATCCAGGGGATGTGCGGTGTTGTGGGATCCTAGAGTATTTTCATTTTCTGCATTCGGCTTTCCTGGGGGTATTGTTCTCACGGGTTACTGCAGGGGTTTTAAATCAAGGATACACATTATAAATGTATATGCATCGTACTCTAACAAGTTAAATTTCTGGCATCATCTAGAAGGATGTGGATTTTTTCTGATGAGGAATATCATTATGGCGGGGGATTATAACTGTTCATTTTTCCCTGATGAAATATGGGGTGATAAGGGTCGGGTGGATCCTCGGGATCATGACATTAGGGAGCTACTGCATAACTCTGATCTTATTGATATTCCTATGGCCACTAAAAGTCCAACCTGGATCAATGGGAGGAAAGGTTCAGATTTCATAGGGAAACATATTGATAGATTTATGTTCAGTATGGGTTTCAGGTCGGCTGTTAGAAATCTGGATGCTGAGGTAGATGACCTCATGATTTCAGATCATAGACCGATAAATTTGGTCTGGGACTTTGAGGAGAAAGTTTATGGGTATCCTTTTAAGTTTAACAGGTTGTGGCTAGAGGATGTAGAATTTAATGATCTGGTGAAGGGGTACTTGTCATCGCATAGTAGAAGGCCGGGTACTTCTGCCATGGCACATCTTACAAACACATTAAAGGGCCTCAAAAAGGAGGTTCGAGGGTGGGATCGAAGGAAAAAGAGGGCTTTCAGGTAGATAGCAAGGCATATCATTGTAGAAAGGTCAAGGATTTACTCTGAGGTGGCTGATGGTATTCAAAATGGTAACTATTGGGAGGACCTGAAAAAACTGGAGGCTGAATATAGGGACATCCTATTAAAAGAAGAGGCAGAATGGAGGTTAAAAAGCAGGGCAGTATGGCTGAAGGTGGGTGATAAAAACACTAAATTCTTCCACAATTTTTCCTCGGGAAGAAGGAGGGATAACGCAATATGGGAAATTGAGGCTGGGGGAAATACATTATTCAAGAACTTTGAGATAAAGTCAGTGGATGTTGATTACTTTCGATCTCTGTATGCCAAAAGAGACATGGTGCTGGCCGAGGATCACATGGAGATGATTGCTGAATATCCTATGATGTTTAATAACACAGATAATAGGATGTTTATGGAAGTGGTGACGCGCGAGGAGGTAAATGGTGTCCTCATCTCTTTTTCTGTTGATAAGAGTCCGAGGCCCGATGGTTGGACCCCAAATTTCTTTATACACTTCATTGAAGACTTTATTCAGGACATAACGGAGATGGTAGAGGAGGCTCGTGTCTCTGGGCGGATCCAGGGGGCTGTAAATTCAACATTCATTGCTCTTATTCCTAAAAGATCTGGTAAGATATCCTTTGATGATTATCGGCCTATCTCTCTTTGTAATACACTTTATAATATTATCTCAAAAGTCATTGCACAGAGAATGAAAGGTAATATATCAAGGTTTATAATGCCCGAGCAATCTGGGTTTCTAAAGAATAGGAACATTCATGATGCTGTTGGTTTGACTCAAGAGATAATTCATACCATTGGGCTCAAAGAGATGAACGTTGTTGTCATGAAGATAGATCTAAATAAAGCATATGATAGGGTGGACTGGTTATTTTTGAGACTGGTGCTTCATAGGATCGGTTTGAGCACAAATGCGGTTGCATGGATTATGGGCTGTATTACCAGGACTTCTATGGCTATCATAATAAATGGCTCGGCTACAAAGTTCTTTCATCTGGGGAGGGGATTAAGGCAAGGGTGTGCTTTGTCCCCCTTGCTCTTTATCTTGGTCATGGATGCGTTGAGTCGAAGGATTGGTAGGGCTGCGGCCATGAAGTCTTTTCAGGGGATAAAGATCAACCCACAACTGAACCCTACTCATAGTATTTTTGTCGATGATATTTTAATTTTTGGCATGTTAGTCTATAATGGTTGGGTGACTCTGAAAGAAATTTTCTCTGTCTTCTGTATGGCTACAAGAATGGTGATTAGTGATGCGAAATCATGTATCTATTTTGCGGGTGGAAATGACAGGAATAAGGATGAGTTGTCTTTGCTATTTGGATTTTCAAATGCTTCTTTATATGATGGAATGACCTATCTTGGGTTTCGGATGAAGGCCCTGAGTTACTCATCGGAGGACTGGAGGTGGTTACTACATAAATATCACAAAAAACTAAATTTTTGGTCTACCAAGTGGCTTTCTAAGGGTGGTAGATTGATTTTGTCACAGGCTGTCTTACAACAGATTACTGTTTACTGGGGTCACCTGTATATCATACCAAAGAAGATTGTGAACGAGATCCGTAAAATAATGGAAAATTTTATATGGGGTGGGAGAGAAAAGAATAAGGTCATTCATTTGGCACGTTGGGACCTGTTAACATGCCCAAATGATAAGGGGGGATGGGGTCTATTGGACTTGGGACTATTTGGTAAATATCTTTTGCTGAAATATATGTGGAGAAGTCTTCATTCTGGTGGATTCTGGTAGGACATCATAAACTAGAAGTATTTGGGAGGGGCTTATTTGGAGGAGGTTTATGTCTTGGGATGGAAATCTGGGAGTGGAAGCTCTGCAATCTGGAAGGGCTTTGGAAAACTGTGGCCGGTCTTAAAACAACATTTGATATGGCAGTTTGGTAATGGTAAGAAAATCCTTGTTGGGAGTAATAACATTATGGGTATATGGAACAATTTTCAGCTTCTGGACGACTTGATACTTTCTTTGAATAAAAAAGGGATCTTTTATATAAACCAAATAATTGAGGAATGGGAGGGTGATATTCCGATCTGGAAGAATAGGTTGAATCTGGGACTGGAGGGTAGATGGGGAGAATCATGGGATTCTTATTTAAATCTGTTGAGAAGACAAGGTATTTGTAGATTGACAGAAGGGGACCAACTAAGATGGGAGGGCTCTCGCTGTGAAGAGGGTCCGAGAGTTAAAGACATTTACAACACTCTGATAGAACAAAATCCGGAGTTGGAACAAGACTGTTGGTTTGGGGTTTTCTGGAAGGTAGATGTGCCGGTTAAAATGGTTATATTGCTTTGGCTGGTGAAGAATGATAAAAAATTGACATGGAGGAATCTACAACGTAGGGGTTGGTACGGGCCAGGATTGTTTCTTCTTTGTGGCACACATGAGGAAGATAATTCACATTTATTTTATTCTTGTCCATATGCTAAGGCGACCCTTCAAAATCTGTGTGATTGCTTAAATTTACAGGTTCCATTATTTGGAGGCACGGAGGAATGTTTGCGTTGGTGGCTGCGAAGGGGTAAGTGCTGGTGGCATATACCCATTCTGTTTCATTGGCATATCTGGTGTGGGAGGAATAAGAGAATATTTGAGGGATGTTATTTGTCTCTGGCAGAAATTGTTCATTATATTAAGGATTGGGTCAGCATAAAACATGTGGAAAAGCCTATCAAATATCTGTCCAAAATACTTTTCCCATTTGAGTATCAATTTCCAATAGGATACTTTGATGGCGCGACACAACACTCAATCTGTGGTTGTGGAGCTTGGATTCGCTTTTCCACAGAATGTCACTATAAACTGTTCTGGAATGGTGGAATTGGGACTAATATGAAAGCTGAAATTATGGCTTTGTGGGGCCTTATGTGGTGGGCATCACTTCTCAGCGAAGATTACATATGGATTGTGGGTGATTCGAAGGTTTTGATTGACCATATCAATCACAAAGCAAAAATTAATTCTAGATCTCTTTCACATTGGCTATGCAGAATTGAAAATTTAAAATCTGTATTTGCAGGTATTTCCTGCAATCATATTTTTCGAGAAAAGAACATTGTTGTAGATGATCTCCCAAAACAGGGGCTGAAGGCTATATATGGAAAGATCTATTACCAGCTACATAACGTGCAGGGTCTACAGGCTGAAGGTTCTGTTCCCATTATTTGAGTAGAATGGGGATCAATGGCTACTGCGTTTTCAGTATTCAGGGTTGATGTTTTACTTAACATAGGCAACTATAACACTGTTTTTTCTGTTTTGTATGGGCTGTTAAGTAGCATATCTTACAGTTACTTTTTGATACTGAGGTGGTGGTGATAATAGTATACATTTGAATGTAATGATGTGAGGCAGAACTTTTTGAATGTAATGTCTACGTTAGTACTATAATTTGTGTCAAATTGTCTTAAACAGTTACATTCTTGGGATATGGAGGCCCAAGCCATGAACGTTTTTGTAATGTACTAGGTACTAAATATAAATCAAGGTATTTTTCTTACTGAAAAAAATAGTATTATTAGATCTAAAATTTTTGTGATAGATGTAAGATTTCTGTGATTTATAATTTAGATAAAAGTTTTTTCAAATTTATAACATTATTAAAATTTGGCTGTTTCTAATAATATGATTAATTAAAAAAACATTTATCTAAAGTATAACATGTCAGCTTATCTAATATTAAAAAGTAATAAAAAAATATGCATTAAAAAATCTCTCTGAAATTAGGAATTTTTTTGATGAATTTCTAAACTATGATTTCTGAAGATTTGCAGGTATTTTGTGATTGCAAATGCGGTCTCATATCTCTGACTTTCTGTTTGTGGTTCAAGGCGAAGGCCCCAAAACTCTGTAGCCCTAAAGTGCTTTTCTTCTTTGATTTTGTAATATCACGCTCCTTATCTTTACACAAAAGATTTGCATTTTCATATTCTCCATTGTTCTTTTTATAAATCCATCCTCATCTACGTTATGTCTGGATTGGTTGGTTCATTATGGTGTTGCAGCTGATGACATTGCTGGTAATGTCTGCAACCTCAGCAGCAAGTTCGGTCGCATACCTTGGAAAGAAGGGGAACTCTCACAGTGGCTGGGTTACAATCTGCCACCAATTTGGAAAATTCTGTGATCTTGTAGTAGGCTCTTTGTTTGCGTCATTTTTCGGGACAGTTATGTTTATGATTTTCACTATAATGTCTGCGGGCTCTCAGTGACATCTTACTGTGTAGATTATATTGTCCTATGCGAAAAATTACTGCGTATTATCAATGTAGTTCCTTCAGAATTTGTATATCCATTCCGTATTATAAAAGAACCCCATTATTCATATTTTTGCATAAATTCTGGATTCCAGAACTGATCTACCGTGGACAATTCTCATGCATGGGAAATTTCAGTTGAATTTCTCATGGTGACTGTAATTATGTTATTAGGTCTCTTTTGTTGAATGTTGGTAGATTATTTGTCTTTAATTTTAATTTTTTTATCTAAATTTTTATGTATTCTCAGAATTGAATAATGATGGCTGGTAGTATATTTTTGAATTTATTTATATTATTCTCATTATGAATGATAAAAGATGTTAGTATATTTTTGTTGTTTTTTACATCAAAAGATTAATTATAAGTGTTAATTACATTATTTATTTTTTCAATTGATTTTACAATTTAATATGCGGTGATAGTGTAATCTTGTAAATATTTACATGTGAATTTAATTTTTAAAAATGTTAAAAGTAAAAATAATATAGAATTTAGTATGGAAGAAATGTAATGATCGTTAACATTTAAATATTGGCTCATTAATACTAAAAGTTAAAAATAATAAACTTCCAATTTGTTATATTGTAATTTTGTTTTGTGAATTTAATTTTTAAAAATGTTAAAAGTAAAAATAATATAAAGTTTAGTATGGAAGAAATGTAAAGATTGTTAACATTTAAATATTGGCTCATTAATACGAAAAAAGTTAAAAATAATAAAATTCAATTTGTTATATGTATTATAGTGTAATTTTGTTTTTAATAAAATTACCAAGATTTTTTAGTTTAAAAAAAATCATAACATATATATCACAGTAAAATATATAACATATAGTTATAAATTAAAATCCATTCTACTATAGAAATTAAAATAATGATTCTGTATTGTAAGGGAAGGTTCAATTGATGATCCTAAGCAATGCTAAAACTGAGAGATCCAAGGTTCAAATCTCTAGGTTGTGATTTCAAAATCCATCCATAGACCCCTAAAATTTTGCTAATAGTTACGTGTCATGCAGGTTGCTGAAAAAAATAAAGTAATGATTCTGTAAGCATATTTAAATTTAATTAATAAGAATTTAAAAACTTAATACTTACAATATAACAAGATTTACCTCATAGTACTATATATATTACTAATTTGTAAATAGGCTTTGTTACATTATCATGGGCCAATACTATGGTTACCAATACCACATGCCCAAAAACCATAACTCATTTCAAATTCAAAATATTTTATTTTCATTTACTTTTGATTAATTTGTGACATTTTTTAATTAAATTTAAAAGCAAAAAAAAATATAATTATTTTGAGATAAAGATAAACTCTCTATCCTCACAACTACTAAAAATATTCCATGATATTTCATAGAGATTAAATCAAATTTAATAAAATAAAAAAATGAAAATACTTCTATATATAGAGATGTGAAATTTATACGAGCCTAGATCCATTTTAATTCTAGATCTATCAAACACTGAGAGATCAAATTTCTCAAAGTGTAAACTTTATCATGTTTTTCACACAAAAAGAGAGTTGCACTTCAAGATATTTGATCTATCTAGATGATCTAAAATTAAGATAGATCTAGACAATTATGAAATTGCTATATACATCATCAAATAAAAAATGGTATCGATATGAATACATAAATTTATGAATAAAGAAAAATAAGATCAATCATGTATATCAACCACATTTGCTAATTATAATTGTGCTAATCTCTATTACTTCTTGAAATTAGTGAGTGATGATCATTGTGTGAACTATAAGAAGTAAGACGATGCTATATGATTGGCAATAAGATGGATGTAAACAAATTTGAAATTATTATATACATTATCAAATAACAAACGGTATTAATATGAATGAATAAATTTATAAATAAAGAAAAATAAGATCAACCATGTATATCAACTACATTTGCTAATTATGATTATACTAATTTTTATTATTTTCAAAAATAGTGAGAAATGATTGTTGTGTGGACTATGAGAAGTAAGATGATGTTATATGACTCGAAATAAAAATAGAGTTGTTACTCAAAAAAAACCCTTTTATGATTACATATTTATAATTTCAACATTTTTTCATTTGAATTAAATAAATTTATAATTTTTACAACTTTTTGTATTTAATTGGATTGTAAGAAATATAATGGAAAAACATATATTTAGATTATGATTATTATTAATGTCCACTAAGACTAACATGGTCTATTGGAACTTGAGAAAGAAACAGTTAATAGAGATTATTTAAGCTTTTATTTATTTATGTGATAAAAAAGGAGGGAAAGAAGTGTTCCGAGGTCACTGTAGTTTTCCTGACTGAACAAGTCAAGAAGGTTGAAGGTTGGTAGTGGCTCAAATGTTATGGAATTTAAGGAGGTTGGTAGTGGGAAAAATGTTATGGAAATGAGAATCGATGTGAATGTCCAATACAAATAAAATACTCCAAAACATATAATATTTAAATAATACTTATTTAAATTATATAAACATTTACAATTTTAACAAATTTTTATTTTTTAATTAGATTCTGAGAAAACCATTTTAAAAGAAACCAGAAAATCCGAACCAAATCGAGATGTATCGTATTCATACAAAAAAATTCTTGTCTTCCACTTTCTAGAAACTTGCCTACTTTGACGAGTCACCTCACGTGGGTTTGCGTGGAAAGTGGATAAGTTTTAATCGTGATTTTGTATAATTTTTATTTGGTGCGTTGGAATTTAGCGGCATTGGAAGTCAAAAGTAGGTGTTTGTTGAATTGGACAAAACATTAACAACATTTGTTTATTATTTATTATTGAGAATGTTTCTTTTATTTATGAAATTTGAAAAGAGTGTGTTAGTTCTAAATTAATTAGAATAAATAGAATAAATTTATTACATATTTATGGTTTGAGCGTTTCTACAGTGAAATACATAATGAGATCTCCTTTTCCTGTGCTACATTTTATATAGCTCAAATTGGTCGCCGCTTCATGTTAACTAATTTTAACCATAACCAATAGTCTTTTATTTAATCAACTAATTTTATTTTATTTCGGAAATGAAATTTTATTCCACTTATTAATAATTTTGAATTTAAATCTTTTTTTATTAATCTTCCTAATCAATTTTAAATTTAACTCTTACCTTTTACCTTGGTGACTAATCTCTATAACCTTGAATTCTTCATATTTGGAATTAGTTTTCAAATTATTTAATTTAAAAATCTCAACCCCGCTTGTTCTTCTAAATCTAAATTAAATTAAATTTTATTCAAATTAATAAATTTAAACCTTTATATCTATCTTTCTATTTATTTTAATCTAACTTTTATCTTTGGCCTTTGCTAATAATATCAATAATTCTAGTTTCTTCATATATGGAATTTGTTATTTATGTCAAATTTAATAATAAAAATCTCCATCCCAACCATTCTTCTATCTTTATCTTAGTTTTCAACTAATTTATCCTATTGTAGATATTAAATCTTATTATTCTTTTTATCTATCTTAAATTTAACTCTTACGTTTGTGATTAAGCCCAATAATCCTAATTTCTTCATATAGGGATTTAGGTATTTTATCCAATTAATTATTCATTCTTCTCTAAATAAATCTCAATAATCTTAATTTCTTCATATATGGAATTAGCTATTATTTTTATCAAATTAATTATTCATTCTATAATCCTTCTCTAACGGCAAGATTATGTTTTCTTTAACCTTGTTTTGACTTCCCTTCAACTACCTTTGATTTAATCTATTAATTAACATAAAATTCCCTAACAACTATCTCATTTTAAGGAATTAGTTATATAAAAATTATAATTATTTTCAATTTCAATTTAATTTATTTTTCTCTCTAAAGGCTATTTTTGGTTTCTTTCTCATCTTTGTTGAAATTCTCAGCCAAAATCTTTCCTATTTAAGCGTTCAAGGTCTTCTCTCCGCCTATCAGTGGCTAAGCTTTCTCCTCCTAAATAAACGTCGGGCTCTTCAATCATTCTACATAGCATTTCAGAAATTCTCAACTACAAATTGAAAATAAATATTAATTTTTTTAAAAATATTTAAAGAATTTCAAAATGTTTAAGAAAAAATAGATAATGGTTTTATTTTAAATGATTACGAGTATTGATTATTATTTTTCTTAATTTCATTTTTTTAATTAAAAATAGCGTGGAAAATAATCTAATAATAATAATATTTTATAATTTTTTCTTTCTTCCTGATTGAATTTGGTTTTTCCCTCATTGAAAGTACAACTATGTTTAGATATCTGATGTACAAGAAGAAGTTTTACAACATGGACTTGAAAAGGCTCCCAAAAATTTATTCTAATTGTAATCAAAACCCCCACCTTTGCCTCAAGCGCGGGTGGCATAAGGATGCCCAGTCTTGAATCAACTATTAGGGAATTAAGGAGGATCTCAGTTTGGGAAGAAAAGATAATGTCAAAAATACTATTACCTCCAAGTTTAAGGACAAGTTGTGGGAGGATCATGAGATGGACGATAAAAGGGAGCTAAGATATTATAAGGAGGTGATCAACCCCACCCTGGATAATCAGAATTATCTCTTGGTGTTGTCCAACACTCAGAAAAAAATGAACATCGCTAGGATAAGAACTAATTCCCATGAGCTTTGGAGTTAGACCGGGAGGTGGTCTATTCCCAAGACTCCTTGGAATGATAGAATATCCCAGATTTGCGATTTTAAGCAGGTGGAAGATGAAAATCACTTCTTTCTAGACTACCCGACTGTTACTCACATCTGCTCTAAATTCCCTAACATCTTCCACACTTCCAATCTTCTTAACCTATAAAGCCAACCCACCTATAGCGATATTTGAGCACTTATTTCCCTATTTTTGACCATAGACACTATTAGTGTCAGTATTTGCATCCTTCCACCAATGATCAAATAAACTCTTTCATGTCATGTTAAGGGTCCCATTCTGAAATTTTTGTCATTCCACTATGTAATCATGCAAAAATTTGGTCACTTGGTGCAGATTCAGGTCAAATTTCACTCTTTTCAGAAATTTCACTACTTGCTGACTCATTTCACCACTTTTCTCAGTGTACATCAGTCATGGGTTCTTATCATCTTATCAGTCCTTTCATCATGAAGTTCATTCAGTTAGAGTCTTCATTAGGTCGTAGGGTTTTCAAGGTCCATCAAATCATCATCTACATGCATAAAATACTAGCAAGTAAGAGAGTGACAATAAAAAGTTTCATTATGAAAGTTTGATTTGTAAATTTAATTTCTATTCAATATGTAGTTTTATGTTTCCTAATATGTAATAATTTTTCATGGTTCCAAGAAGTTGCATACTCAAGATTTCAATCCAAGGTTACTTGGGAGCGGGAGCGGGAGCGAGGAGCGCCATTTTTAGAAGCTTAAGGTCCAGAGCGTTTTTGGGAGCGTTTATATATATATATATATATATATTTATATTTTTTATATTTTGATGCATATATGTTAACAAAAACATGTAGAATGATGAATTAGACATAAAAAACATAAAAACATAGATTGAATCATATAACATCAATCATCTAGAAGTTATAATCTTCATCAACCACGCCCACGAGTTGGAAGCATACACCATATTGACTCTTGAGTCTCGCAAATCATCAATCTGAAGGTTTCAAGCTTTCAAAATTCAATATATAACATTCATCATCATTGATATATAACATTTATCATCATTGATTTCAAATTTCAATATCTAACATTTATCATCATTGATTCATTGATTTCAAAATTAAATATACATTTATCATCATTGATTTCAAATTTCAATATCTAACATTTATCATCATTGATATATATCATTTATCATCATTGATTCATTGATTTCAAAATTCAATATATAACATTTATCATCATTGATATTATATAACATTTATCATCATTGATTCATTGATCACCATATAACTTTCATGAAGCATCATATTCATAATTCATAATGACTTGTCAACAGTAAAATTATAAATGCCAACTTCAAAGTTTCACCTTTCAAATTCAAACTTCAAACTTAAATTGTCATTAAATATATGAAATCAGAAAGAGTCAAGTTTCAACTGTTCAACTGTCAACAACAAATAGAAAAGACTAGTAAACAACAAATCTATTTTATCTGGCTGGCCCCTTGCCACGCCCACAAGAAATGTCTAATTTTTGTGAGCCACGAGGAAATGTTGGTATTCTAGTACTCTCAGGAGTACCACGACCATGACTAGAAGGTGGAGGTTGGATCTGCAAAGGAACAATAGTGTGATATCGAGGAGTGGCACTGGCACTGGCACCCGCACTGCTACCAGTAGATGGTGGGACTGGCCCTGTGTGTGGCGGTGTTGCTGATGCTTCATCATCATCCCTATAAAGTTCTGCTTCCAATTCTTCCAGATGTAACGTGCCGTCCTCCAAATTATCATCCTCCGGGTTGTTGTCCCAGACTCTGTATGATTGATCCTCATTTGCCCGATCACAGTAATGGCTCAACAACCTCAAGTTATAATGCACATAAACCAAGCTTTCAACTCGGTTTTCATTCAGCCTGTTTCTTCTCACATTGTGTATAAAGTTGTAGGTGCTCCAACACCTCTCTGCAGAAGAAGTGTTCACAACTTGTGAGAGAAATTTTTTAGCCAACTTTGGCAAAAGTCCCATGCCGCCATATGCTTCCCACCATGTGAGAGCATCAAATCTGTCCCTGTCTTCCATTGCATGGAAAGAACCAAAGTTAGCAGTGCAACCGAAGTATTTGCCTAATTCAAGGCGCAATCTAGCACACTCTTCCCTGTCGGGTACCAACTTGTCCAATGCCTTCATGTACCCCTCTTGTACCTCTGGATTTGTGTGAGGTTTCACCCTAACCCCACCTCCAGGTGCAGGTTGGCCCAACCAAGATGGAGAGTAATATTTTGGCGTAAGGATATATGCCAAAGCATGTAGTGGAACATTGAGTTTATTCCACCGTTCACACACACAGTCATGAATCATAGCATACAAGTTGGGATCATTATCCTTAACAATATATTTTATTTTCCCCAACATGCTATCCATCTGCTCATAAACCTCTCCAATTACTGGTTTATCAGTATCTGCAAACCGAATCATGTTATAAATGGGCTTGGTAAAATTCAAAGTTTCCCTCACACGTGCCCAAAACAGAGGGTCAAGGGCGGTCTCCTCCACATGTTTGAAACCTTGCCTGTCAACTATTGTTGCTGCCCTGTCCTTTAATAGCTGCCAGTGTGGGCTTGATACCATTGCAGCCAATGACTCTCTTACCTTCAAAAGGCGCTTGAAGGTGAGGTAATAGCTAGCAAATCTAGTTTTTGATATCTTCAACAACTCCAATTTGGAGTGAGTACGGAAAAGCCCATGGGTATTGCTATGATTTGTAATAAATTTTATCATTTTTTTACCTCTCTTGTACAAATCACCAAGCCATTTGAATTGAGGTTGTTTTTTTTTATGATATCATGCATCAAAAGGTTCATTGTGTGAACCAAACACCCAAACCAAAAAATGTTGGGGTATTTATCCTCAATAATTGCTCCTGCTGCCTTACAGTTAGCAGAATTATCAGTGATGACCTGTATGACATTGTATGGCCCAGTCTTTTCAATTATATCAAGTAATGGTTCTAAAATGTTAATTCCTGTTTTGAATTTGTCTGAATAATCATATGCTGCCAAGAATATTGCACCACTAACTGACACAGCCAAAACACTTATCAATGGTTTTCCTTTTACATTGGTCCATCCATCAGAGACAATGGACAACCCATGCTCATTCCACGAACTTGTCATTCTAGCCAAAGGATTGTTTATTTTAGATTTTTCATGATCAAGACCCACGGTTCTAGCCTTGTCATACCCAGGGATTTTGTATCCTTTGGGGGCATAATTAATGGAAGAAACCATTTCATGCCAATAAGGTGAGCGAAGAACATTGAATGGCACCCCACATGCATATAGAAACTGGGAAACTTTTGAATCCATATCATTCCTACACCCTTCATCTAGGAAATCGGATATGGTTCTACGCCTTAATCCAATGCCACTGCCTCCAAAACCACTAGCATGGGTGGTAGTTGAACTTGTTTTCCCATGACGTGTTGGGCCTGATTCAACGAAACCCCTAGATCTTTTAGATGATCTCTGTAGGGCAGCCTCCTCTTCCTTCCTATATATCTCTCTATGGTGCTGGCACATAAGGAAAAACTTTGATTCCAATATTTTTAGTTCCATCCCCTGGCATTATCCCACAAAGGTGCCTTCTCGCACGGGTGTATGAACCATGATATTGTTTATTGCAATGGGGGCAAATAAATTTAGTGGTTCCACCACCTTTCCCTCCTTCCATTTTCTGAACATATTTCCACAAAGGTGTTTGACTTTGGTCTCGTTTAGTTGGGGAATCTGTGTCCTCAGGTTGTCCACTCCCCACTTCCTCCTCAGCATAACCCTCCTCCTCTTCAGAATTTTCTTCAAATCCATCGGAACCCTCCTCTTCATCCTCCTCTTCTCTGATTTGCCTCTTTCTTCTAGCACTCTCCAACACCATTATCACAAAGAAAGGAATCAACATGAGGAAAATCCCTAGCCATATAGCCATGATGGAAACAAGTTTCAAGTTTCAAGTTTCTAGCCTGCAAAACAAATGGAAAAATGCCAAATGGGAATAGGAAATGCAACATAGGGAAAAAACAATTCATTTTTAAAGTTTTAAATCCAATAAAATGCAACATTCAAGAAAAATTCAAGTTTTCATTTTTAAACAATTTAACAATCTACAAATTCATCCTAGAAAATACAAAATTGGATTAGAAGGCCTACCTCTTTCTTGCAATCCTCCTGTTGCCTTGCTCCTTGCTCTCCTTGTCTCTTCTTGCTCTCCTTCCTTGCTCTCCACAACTCTTCTTGCTCTCTCTCTCAACACTCAACAAACAATAAAAACCAAAATGAAATCCCCCCTATAAACAATTCGATTTTTCACTTAAAAAAATTTGCGCGCGGCGAGAAGCATTTTTTGTTCCGGGGAGCGTTCAGGAGCGAACGTTCCCCGATTGCTTCTGGCGTTTAAAAAATTCTCCCAAAGCGTTTTTTAAACGTCGAAAGTGCTCAGGGAGTGTTCTCTCCCGAGCGCTTCCTGAAATGCTCTCGAAAAGGCAGGGAGCGTTTTAACAAGTTCCGAAATGCGCTCCTGAAAACGCTCCCCTCAGGAAGCATTTTCGGGAGCGTGTTTCCGAGCATTTCAAAAATTCTCCCACACAGAGCGCGTTTCAGAAATGAGAATGAGGGGGGTTTGAAGCTTCCCCGCAACTCTGTTCCAATCAACCAAAAAATTCAATGTTCTAAAAAGCTACAGTGTTCAAAATCCATCAAAAAAGATCAAATCCAAAGAATCAGGTTCAAAAGGTAAAGTGTAATGTCAGAGTTGAGTTTAAAGGAAATGTGGTCCCAAAAGCCAAATTATGAAGATTCACCAAGTATAAGGGTGATTAAAGACCAAAAAAAATGCTCATTTTCATCCTCATGCATTGAGCTCTCAAACTCCCAAGTCAAAAATAAAATTTTGAGCAAAAAAATCAAATTTTTATGTAGGCGCTACACTTTCCATTAAGGTGCTATGATTTTGATAGACAGGGCATTACAATTATTCTTAAGGTGATGCGCTTTTACTAGGGCAACACTGTGCTTATCCTCAAGGTGTTGCACTTTTGTCAGTTTTCTTCCACAACTCCAAATATTCAGTGTAGCTGCACCAACAATCAAACAAGGGTTTCTTCAGTCCAATGCAAGTAGGTTACACCACTTTTTAATCCTCCCTTTAGTTTATAATTTGAATTCATGGTGTAAACCCTCCTCATTTACTATTTCATGTTTTTAGCCAAGAAACCCTAGTTTTTACCATTGCAAGATATACTTTTTTTCGCTAGACCCTATTTTACCTTCCCACACTCTAAAATTACTCCCCTTATCCCTACATTACCCTATCCCTTATCGCCAAGTCCCATTTCCTAAAACCCTAATCCTAGGCTGCATTTTCCTACACAACCATACCATATCCCAGTAATAAATTTCCCTATCTTCTTTCCCTAAGTTTTTCTATACCCCACCACTTCCATAAGCTCCCTAACACCCTTCCCCAATCCCCTAAATTTTCCTACACTAATCTCAATTCCCCAAACCTATTATCCGACCCCTTTCCCTTCCCCTTCCCTAGGGTTTGAAAACAAATCAAATATTATGGAGGGGGAAAGACATATTAGGGAATAGGAGATGAACATAGAAGAGGAAAGTAGAAAACACAAAGGAGATAGGATTTTGAGGCTTGAACTGTTCAAAAATAGAGAACTGTTGGCCTCACCCATGACAGCCAATTTCTTTAAACATGTGGGTTGTTTTGATTTTTGTGAAATGGTCCAAAGATTACAAAATAACCCTGCTTTGACCAAAGTTTTTATCTCAAACCTCAACGACAATCAAGTGACCATTGTAGGAGTACCTTCACCATCTCCACAGATACTCTTGCTGCAGCCACAAGGATACCTAATGTGGGTGAGAATTGGTTCAAGGCCAAGGATATAGATACTCAGAGTTATGAACCATTTATCAAGCCAAGGTACAAAAATGATAAAAGGAAAGTCTTTCCTTTCAGCCACCTACTTGATAGATTTTCTCCCGTGATGAAGATCATCATGAAGTATTTCACCTGTGAGGGCAGATTCTCTAGACTATATTCCTATTACATAAGACTGCTCATGCATTTCACAAGGGTGAAATTGCTCAACATCCCTCACTATTTGTATAGGAGTATTGATAAAATCTCACACATCACTAGAACAGAGAGTATGAAAATTAGATGAACAACCTCTCTCATCACTCTCTAATCAAAATAATTGTCCTACATCATCTCAATCAGTTAAATATTTCCAGGGAGACCTTTATTGAGAATGATGCCTTCAATACTCCACCACCTTAGCCTGCTAGACCAATTCCACCACCAGCTTCAGTATCTAAAAAACAAACAGGATCATCTAGCAAGGCTACAGTCAAAGAGGTCAAAACCT
Source organism: Pinus albicaulis (assembly GCA_034641835.2). NCBI lineage: Eukaryota > Viridiplantae > Streptophyta > Pinopsida > Pinales > Pinaceae > Pinus > Pinus albicaulis. The sequence continues at coordinate 139,063,811 of CM076580.1, read as the reverse complement.
ATCAGAGGGGACCGAGGCAAGTGTTTTCTCCACAGATTGTAGAAGGGGCATTTCCTTCTTCATCAACAAAGTAGGTACGCCAGGATGAGCAGCAGGAAGAGACAATGGTCCATGAGGAGGAAGATCTTCATGAAGAAGAAAGAGACTTTGAGTTGATGGATTTGGATGATCAAGATGATAAGGAGGCCTCAAAAATAATCATCAAAGAGAAGGATGCCATGATCAAATAATTGCAGGATAACATTGAAATAGCTCAATTTGTCATATCATTCCTTAAACAGGAACAAGCAACTAAAATACAAACAAGCACTCATGGAGCTAGAGCTGCTCAAAGCAAAAAGGAAAGACACCAAGGGTAAGGCAATGATGGCACTTGATGATTATGACTATGATGATACTCAAAACATCAAATCAAGACCAGAAACAAGAGGTCTTAAGAGAGCCCTAAAATAACAAAAACATGAGGCTAGGCAACTTACTTTTGAGGAAAGGATTGCAAGGGACGTAGAAGATGATAGAGAGGTATGGATAGATAGGGTAAACCTCCACCTTGAGAAGGTCCTCCATAAGGAAAAAAAATATGATGCTTAGAAACATGTCCAACAGGTACATCAATAGAAACAAGCTCTGTAATGTCAAACTCAAGCAGTTGGAGGAAAAACACAATTAAGCCCTAATCAAGCAAAAGGGGGAAGATAAACTTGAGATCCTTGATGATGCCTCGATGATTGCTTGAGGCACATGATCAACACTCTATCCACCATTTTTTAAGGTTTTTGGGTGAGTTTTTGAAATTTTGGGCATTTTGACAAATTTTGACTAGTTTTTAGCAGAGTCCACTTGTCAAAAGCGCGGCGCCTAGGGCATTGCGCTTCTTCCGAGAGCCTCCAAATGACAAATGGCCACATAAATTGGATTCATAAGGCCTTATAAATCAACTTTTGACTATTGGCACACCAAAATTAGACATTCTAGCCAGGAGAAATGGCCAAACACACATAAAAAATCACCTTTCTGCCTAAATTTTTAGGCTAGCGTTGTGCTTTTGACTAGTCTTGGGAGATTTAATGTTTTAGGGCCTTAAATTAATCATTTTCAGAAACTATGGGAATTTTTTGAAAACAAACAAGAGAATCTTTACAATTAGCTATCATGAACTCAATTTGGACTTTAGGAAGGCCTCCAAAAGTGGCCTTGAAGTTGGCGTTGCGCTTCTCATTCAGGCATTGGGCTTTTCCTTCAGGCACTGTACTTTTTCCAGATTCTCTGATATTTTCTAGTTTTTGAATTTTTCTCAGTTGGTAATAGAATATTTGAGTTTTCACTGATGTAATTCATCCTTGTAAATTTAATTATGGCCCAAATAGTTACTAGAGGGTAGATACATTAGGTAAAAGTGGATTTTTGGCTAAAATGTATCAGTTTCACCAAAGTTAGGGATAGGTTTGTTGACCTCCCTAGTCTTTTGGTTTCCAGTTGAGAACTTTGTGGATCAGTTGCTCAAGTTATGGATTCGACCCCTGAGCTGGGGAGAAAAAATTTTGGTCTATATTACCCACTTCTTTTCTCATAGCAAGGGTTGGATTGATCTTGGAACACTTTTTGTATTCAGACTTTTGGCTAATAATAACACACAGAGTTGTAGCTATATTGATGGAATTCATGTGGTAAATGATTTAACATTGTTTCTTCTCTTGTTATGCCCATAATCATAATCAAGAAGTAGCCATGGTCCATAGATAGGACAAACTTCTCGGTCACATCATCTCTAAGGATGGAATCTGAATTGACCCTTCTCGGGTTGAGGTAATTCAACAAATTGAATTTCCACAGAGCAAGAAAGAAATTCAAGCTTTCAATGGTAAGATGAATTTCTTATGCAGATTTATTCCAAATTTGGCTAAGAACCTTCGAGAAATGACCAATACGTTGAAAAAATAAAATGAGGTAAAGTGGTCTGAGGATGCCAAGAAGTCCTTTAACTCAGTGAATTTTGCCTTAACCACAACCCTTGTTTTAATCAACCCAGATTATTCAATTAATTTTATCATTTTCTCATTTGCCTTCGAGCATACATTAGTTGTAGTTTTGATGCAGAAAAAGGATAAGACTGAGAATCACATAGTGTTTTTCAACCAAAACATCAAAGATGCAGCTCTTCAGTAAAATATCATATAGAAATAGGCTTTGGCTTTGGTAAAAGCATTGAAGGATTTCTGTGTTTATATTTTACATTCGCATATTTTGTATTATGTCTGAAATGCAGCAATAAAAGATGTTATGATGCAAACAGATCCGAAAGGAAGAATAGGGAAATTGATAACAACAATGTTGGAATATGACCTAGAGATCAAGCCCACAAAGTTGATCAAAGGTCAAGGTCTAGCCAAGCTTATGGCCGAGTCAAATTTTCATGTTTTAGACATAAATCTTATTACATCATTATCCGATGAAGAAGACGATGTCACTCTGATACATGTATATATTATGTTTTTGTTGTCTCCTTGGTATTTTGATATAATATATGTTCTTTAGCATTTTAACCCTCCTCCATGCATGACTAAGAGTAAGGTTAGGTCTTTAAAGTTGAAAGCTTCCAAATAATGCATTTTGGACAATACCATTTATTGGAAAGATCCAGGAGGTATTTTGCTAAATTTTTTAGTTGATAATGAAGCCCAAGAAGTTATGAATGATTTTCATAAAGGATACTATGGGGGCCATATTTTTTGGAAGACCAAAAATAATAAAGTGTTGAGAGCGGGATACTACTGGCCAACTCTTTTTGTAGACATGTACAAAACAATGATGAGTTGACATGAGTGTCAAGTGTTTCAAGGTAAAAGAAAACTTCTTCCTTTACCTTTGCACCCTATTTCAGTACATGCCCCTTTTCAACAACGGGGACTTGAATTCATCAGAGAGATTCACCCTACATCATCTGCACAACAAAAATGGATATTAATAGCAATCGACTACTTCACCAAATGGATCGAGGGCATCCCAATAAGGCAAGCAACATACCTAGCAATTATTCAGTTTTTGGAGACTAACATATTGTCTCGTTTTTGTTGTCCTCATAAGATTATTACTGACAATGCAGCAACATTCAAATAAAAAAGGATGGTTGATTTTTGTGACAAATATAACATTAATTTGGGGAACTTAACCACCTATTATCTGCAAGGTAATGGCTTAGCAGAATCCTCTAATAAATCCCTAATTAATATCATAAAGAAGATGTTGGAGGCAAAAAATAAGAATTGGCATAAATATATTGTGAATGCCTTATGGGTAGACAGGGTGAGTAGTAATAAATCTATAGGGATTTCACCTTTTCAGTTAGTTTATGGTGTAGACACTTTTTTCCTACATCACTTGCAGTCCCATTCATGAAATTGTCGCAAGAAGTAGGAAGTGAGGAGAATGATGTACAACGTCGAATAAATCAAATGATCCATCTTTAGCAGATGAGAGACGAGGTGTTTCAGAACACCTCAAAGGTTCATGAGAAGATAAAGAAGGTGTATGACTGCAAAACCAAGGCAAATGATTTCAATCTTGAAGATGTAGTCCTTTGGTGGGATGCAAGGAACGGGGAAAAAGGAAAGCACTGAAAATTTGAAAAATTATGGAAAGGGCCATACAAGATCTCAGAATTCCATTGGAAACATGATTTTATACTGAAGGAGATGAATGGAGAAGAATGCATAGGAGGACTAGTTAATTGTAGGCTCCTTAAACATTATCTTTTCTGATGCACATTTCAAATTTCTCAAGTCCATTGTAAATATCAGTTTAACTTTATGCAAAGTGTAAGTGGAGAATCCCCGAAGCTTGGAGCCCGAGGTGAAGACCATAAAGTTTCATTGGTTTTCTTTGTTTTCAAAATTAAGTTAGTCATAGTCAATTTAATTTTGAGTCAGTTTTAAGTCAGTTTTAAGTCAGTTTGATTTTGTTTCAAATTATCTTAAGATTTCAGTTTTCAGTTTGTCTTTTAGCTTTTGACTCCATTCCCAATGGATAAGCATTTGGTCTACAGTGTTCTTGGCACCTCCACGAGCTACCATCCCCAGTTGGAGCCAATGTTAGTGTCAATATTTTCATCCTTCCACCAATGATAAAATAAACTCTTTCATGTCATGTTAAGGGTCACATTCTGAAATTTTTCTAATTCCATTAGGTCATCATGCAAAAATATTCTCACTTGGTGTAGATTTAGGTCAAGTTGCACTCTTTTAAGAAATTTCACTACTTGCTGGCTCATTTCACCACTTTGCCGAGTGTACATCACTCATGATTTCTTATCATCATATCATTCCTTTCATCATGAATTTCATTCAGTTAGAGTCTTCATTAGGTATTAGGGTTTTCAAGTACCATCAAATCATCATCTGCATGCATAAAAGACCAACAAGTAAGAGAGTGACAATAAAAACATTTCATTATGAATGTTTGATTTGTAACTTTAATTTCTATTCAATATGTAATTTTATGTTTCCTAACATGTAATAATTTCTCATGGTTCCAAGAAGCTACGTACTCAAGGTTCCGAGTAGCTAAAAAATTCAATGTTCTAAAAAGCTATAGTGTTCAAAATCCATCAACAAAGATGAAATCCAAAGAATCAAGTTCAAAAGGTAAAGTGTAATGTCAAAGTTGAGTTTAGAGGAAATGTGGGTCCCAAATCCAAATTATGAATATTCACCAATTATAAAGGGCCATCAAAGACAAAATAAAAACACTCATTTGCATCCTCATGCATTAAGCTCTCAAACTCCCAAGTCAAAAATCAAATTTTAAGCGAGAAAATCAAATTTTTTTGCAGGGGCTACACTTTCCATTAAGGCATTGCACTTTTGACAGATAGGGTGTTGTGCTTCTCCTTAAGTCATTGCGCTTTTACCAGGGAGGCGCTGCACTTTTTTCAGTTTTCTTCCACGGCTCCAAATCTTTAGTGCAGCTGCTCCAGCCATCAAACAAGGGTTTCTTTACTCCAATGCAAGTAGGTTACACCTCTTTTTAATTTTCCCTTTAGTTTATAATTTGTATTCATGGCGTAAACAATCCTCATTTTCTATTTCATTTTTTGAGCCAAGAAACCCTAGTTTTTACCATTGCAAGCTAAATTGGTTTTCCCTAGACCCTATTTTCCCTTCCCACACTCTAAAATTACTCCCCTTATCCCTACATTACCCTATCCTTTATCCCCAATTCCCACTTCGTAAAACCCTAATCTTAGGCTTCATGTTCCTAGGCATCCATACCATATCCCAGTAATCAAATTCCCTATCATGTTTCCCTAAGATTTTCTATCCCCCCACCACTTCCCTAAGCTCCCTAACTCCCTTCCCAAATCCCATAAATTTTCCTACACTAATCCCAATTCCCCAAACCTACTATCCTACCCCTTTCCCTTCCCCTTCCCTAGGGTTCCAAAACAAAAAAAATACTATCGAGGAGGAAAGACATATTCGGGAAGAGGAGATGAAAATACAAGAGGAAAGGAGAAAACACAAAAGAGGCAGGATTTTGAGGCTTGAACCATCCAATACTAGTGATCCGTTGGCCTCACCCATGACAGTCAATTCCTTCAAACATGTGGGATGTTTTGACTTCTGTAAAATGTTCCAAAGAGTACAACATCACCCTGCTTTGACCGAAGTTTTTATCTCAAACCTCAAAGGAAATAAAGTGACCATTGCAGGAGTAACCTTCACCATCTCCATATATATTATTTTTGTAGCCACGGGGATACCTAATGTGGTTGAGAAGTGGTTTAAGGCCAAAGATATAGATACTCAGCATTATGAAGAATTTCTCAACCCAAGGTACAAAAATGATAAAAATAAATTCTTTCCTTCCAGCCACCTACTTGATATATTTTCTCCCATGATGAAGATCATCATGAAATACTTCACCTGTTAGGGCAGATTCTCCAGACTATATGCCTATCACATTAGACTTCTCATGCATTTCACAAGGGTGAAATTTCTCAACATCCCTTACTATTTGTATGAGAGTATTGATAAAATGTCATACATAGTACAAAACAGAGAGTATGAACATCAGATGTGTTGCATCTCAAGAGACAATCCCTTGGCTGTGGTAAGAAATCAGTGCTTAAGACATTTTAGAAATATATGTCACAAAACATATAATATCAAATGGTCTTTGTTTAATTCCTTTGGAAATTAATTCTTTAATACCCTTAATAATATGATATAATGAAAGACTTCACAATGCCATTAAATGTTGATATCAGAGTGAAAAAATAACTGAAGGAGGAAACTCAACATGATATGTTGAAAAACATAATCTGTCACTTTAAATCTCAGAAGAACTTTTTGTAGAAAGAAGTGTTGGAGTGAAGGAGCGCATATTACGGTTATTTAACTCTTACCTGTAGGTGCAATAAAGAGATCGACAGCTACTTTAGTTCACTCCATTCAAAGAGGAATAAACACATAATGAAACCAGAAATACAAACCACCATCAATAGATGTAGGAAACTTGATCTTCTTTCATTAATTTCTCAGAAAATTAAGTACAAAATTTGCAGTCATCCAGAGGTCCAAAACTTGGAACCCTCCTCTTTCTTTCTCATTTGCTTAAATATGTACAAAAGAAGTTTGTAACTACTGGAACTTCTTGTAACCACTCAAACTACCTAAAACTTTGTAAACTACCTATTACATTGCGATTAAATACTTCATTACAACATCGATCTCTTAAAAAAAAAGATAAATAAAACTAAAAGCATCAATCTATTTGTTGGATCTGTATTTGATTGGTTGTCACTTTGTTTCCTTGATTTGCTGATGTGTCCTTTTGAGGTGTTGAGCTGTCACCCAGTGAATCAGTCATCCATGCTCTACATATTTTCTATATTTGAATGTTTTCTTTAGGATAATTGACCAACTTGTGATATTCTAATTTGAAATCAGTCATCCTGTTGGAAGTGGGCATTTCTGTGGACAAAGTCTTTACCATCCATAATAATTGAAAATGCCTCTGTAAGAAATTAACAATTGTAGCTCCTTTCAAAATTGCAGTTTTGTCATGGGTATTATCAATATTTCTCTTTTCTATCACTAATAGAGACTCATATGAATCCCATGATAGAAGACTTCCTTTCAGATCCCAACATGATGGCAACCCCGCTCTAGTCCTTTTGTCAAATATATTAACAAATATGTTTATGGCCTGTTTGATTTTTGTTAATTTGTTCTCCGCTGACTTCCTGCAAGCATTTCTCACAATCAAATTATTTATCTCTAGAACACACCAATGTTCTATCTTTGATTTCATTTTCCTCCAACTCTTGATCTGTCTTGGAATTGATAAAATCAATGAATTTCTTTGCCCATAAATCTCTGTTAAGAGTCTTATGTTTGTCAGCCAAAACATGTTCCTCTAAATCTCTGACTATGATTTTTTCCTCTGACACTATAATCAAGGACTACCAAGCTGTTTTCATGACTTCAATGATTTCATTCCGCACAATATCCTTCACGTGAATCAAATTCATGTTTCCTTTAAATTTTTCTTTAAGATTCTTGATTTCATCATAAGCTGTCTGGAAATCTTATTTATACTTATTGACTTCTCCTTCTTTGGCCTGCATTATCTTCATCGTTTTGTCAAGGTCACTCTGAGTATTCTTAAGATCAATCTCTGCCATCTTTAACTCTACTGGGACAATCTTGCTGCTCGATCATCAGTTTCAGATGACATGACTACGGTGCAAGAATGAGATTCAATTTGAATTTGCAAGTTGAGTACTGACTCCTTCAATTTAGTAATATCTTCCTCTTTCTGCAACAACTACTGTAAAAGAATTTCCTTTTCATTCTCTACCTCTGCTACCTCTGCTTCCATTGGATAGTTTCCCATAGGTAACTTTAACTTCTTTTTCAATACATTGATTTCTGACTCAAAAATTTGAAATAACTTCTGTACAGCTGATTTATCATTGGGGTCCACTCCAATTTTCACAATTATCTTCCTCAACTCTTCATTCTGAGTTAAAGGAGCCCTGGAATTAGCCTTCTCCAATTTTAGTTGTTTGATCACTTTTCCTAACATATTTTCTGCATTATGAGAAGCTGCACTTGTTTTTTTTAGGTCATTAACAATCAATTGGCCCGTCTGGATATGCAAATTAACTTTGTCAAGTAAAGGGATCTTCTTAACATCAATAGTTAAATTAACAGTTTTAAAACTGATGGATGACCCTACTGTCATTTCAGATGGGTGAGAGAAAGAAATATTCAATTGGTCCCTTTCGAAGTCCATATCAGTCAACAATCTGGTTTTTTTAGGAGTAATTTGATATTAATCTTGAGCCTCCATACTATCTTTAATCTTCTGATTCTTTTTTGCAAATTGATCAAAAACTTGCTTGATCAAAGGAACTTGATCCTGAACAACTCCATGTCTTGATGGTGAAGTTGGTGCATTTTGAGTATCTCCTAATTGAATAAGTAAACTAGGCTGGGTGCTTGGTATTTATTCAGTCAACTTAGCTCTTTTCTTAGCTCTATATTCTTCATCTTCAAAATCAACAACCTGCTCTTTGCTTATTTTTCTTAACCTTTCAGAAATTATTGGAGTCTGAATGTTGGTACTATTAGAGTCTGCAAAATCTTTATCAGCTAAATTCTCTACTTCAGGCCTACTGTCATGAACAAAAGTAGAATAACCATTTTCAACCCTTCTATTAGAGATTACCTTGTGTGGGTCATAAGCTCGTTTCTCACCTAGTAACAAGTGCATGTTTTCTAATATCCTGTTAGCTTCATTTGCTACTTGCCTCATATTCCCTATGAAGGGTCCCACAAACATAGGAAACTTAAATAAATGGAATTTCTTCATTGGAACAAAATGTACTTGATCTACATTCAGACTCTATCTAATAAACTCCAAGGCAAACAATCTCCTGGGGACAAAGATTGGTAATCCATAAGGTTCAATCACAACTCCATATAATCTAATTTATGAATGATCATCATACGCAAACCAATCCCCAAATTTACAATTACCACTTAACTGAAGAAACTCCTAGGATTTTGGCGGAAAACATGGAGGAGGAACTCCATTCAAGACATAGGCAATTGGCATGAAATAAGTAGCAAAATCAAACACCCCTCCCTCATCTGGTTCATTTCCTATAATATCCATCCAAAATATTACTGAATGTATTTTCTTATTTGCATCCATAATATTTAGCCCCAAATGTAAAAATTATTCTACATTTTGATACAAGAATAATTAAGTGATCAATGAAGGAAACCTGAAAGACCCGGTGAGGGACAGGCTCATAAGATGAGTGTTAACGTTCTCTTGCCAGTAGGAGGGAATATCCAACACCACATTAGGTTTCATCATCAAGGAAAATAACCTAAGCACCGACCTATCAATTTGAGCAGCATCCTCCTTTCCAAGTATATTTGACATTGATTGTAGTACTGGCTTGACTTCTGCATTGAAAATCTCCAATGGGAACACTTTATCCTCTGCCGAATATTTTTTTCTTTTGGCTTCAAAAATATGATAACCTGTGTAAAATCTTGTCCTACAAGACTATCATAAAATGCTGCCAATGGTTCTTCTATGAACTGGAGATAAAATCTAGACTCAGGATAATGAAGGGATTGACGGAATAAATGAGCTATGACTTGAAGAACATTCTCCCCTAAATAATTCATCACAAAAAAATTTCCGGGGTACAATGTAGACACTAACCAATGCACAAATTCGGGAAAAATATTGGTTTTAGGAACAAATGGAGACAAAACAACGGACTTGACCATGGCTGAATACATGGGATACATTTTCTCATTCAAAAATAATTGTTGGTATAAGGGTAAATTTTCAATGGTGCACATAGTATCCCTATATCTAGCTCAGTGTCCATGAGAGGGATATGGCTAGAAGAGCCAGATAAAGATAATTGTTTAGCCATGAATTAGTTCAGGGTGGTGAAACAATAAGTGCAGAAGTAAGAAAATGATAAATTCTTGGACAATTGGGAATGAAAATCAATAAGGAGAAAAGAATAACTTCAACACCTTATATAGATGGCGTGGAATTTTGAATCATCAATGCTAATTCAATTGTTAGGTCCCTATATTACTAGTATAGTCCCTTATTGTTGTTAGTGTAACCCCCTTATTGTTATTGTTGCACCCCTGTAACCCCCATATTGTTATTATTGTGCCCTTCAATTATTATTGTTAGGTCGGCTAGGATTACATTGTGTCCCATGGACTCCTATATATAGAAAGGAGGTTTTTTCATTTGTATCATCCAAGAATTTTTAATTCATGTAATGTATTGGAGGTTGCCCCCTTGAAGTGGCTTATTTCTAAGGCGTTGATATCTCTTTTCTTCTATTTTTGGAGCTGGTTTCTCAACATTTGGTATCAGAGGTTTGGATTATAGGGTTTCCTTGCTCCAAATAGGTCATCGTGGAATTTTCGCTATAATTTTTTTTTCTATGAAGGTTCAAAAGCTAAATTTTTTAGAGTGCGAAGCAGAAATCCTAAGGAACATCGTCGCAAAATTTTAGATCATGGTTCGCAATATTTTCGGAGATATGGTCTGTGGAATTTAGGCCTTTTGCAGTCTCCCAAATTTCATCTCAAAGAGGTGATCGCGGGAAAATCTTCATAACTCTCTCTTTGAGCATCATATTGGAATTCTGTAAAAAGTGGTCGTAAGTACACAAAATTTATTTTCCTATCTATTAATTTTAGAGCCAAAGGAGGAAACAGTGACACATGGAAATTCATACAAGTTCGCTCTACTAAACCAGTCCATAATTAGGTCATCGTAGGAGATTGGGCACAACTTTGTCTTCAAGAATCCAAATCAGGTCAGACCTATGGCATTCGAAAGAGAATTCAGAGGGCTGCCTTAGTGTCAAATTTCAGATATTGAAAATCCAAAATCACAGAGGTAATGTAGTTTCAATATTGAGTTCCTCAAAAGAAAGAAAAAGGTGTATTTTTTCTGAATTGCATAAGTCTTGTGTAGAAAGATCAGTTTGAAGTGATTCCAAGGGCCTATTGAGCATATATTTCAGTATTGGGTTCTAAAATGCCTCCTAAAAATAATTTAACACCCATTAAGCCCTCATAGTACTCTACTATGACTCATGAAGATGAATAATTGCAACATGATCTATCAAAATTACAAGAGCAAGTGTACCAAATTTCTCTCTCGCAAAGAGCAACAAAAAATGAAATGGAAGTTTTGAGAAAAGGCATGGAAGCAAAGATGGATGGTTTGAAGAATAATATGGATGGCTTGAAAAAAGGCATGGAAGCTAAGATGGATGACATGGAAGCTGGCATGGAAGCTAAGATGGATGACATGGAAGAAAAAATGAAAGACAACATGGAAAACATGAAGAATGATCTAAAAGAAGACATGGAAGGTTTGACAAAGTTGATATAAGAAATGTTTCCTAATGGAGAAAAGATAGTAGAGAAAACTCATGATGAGAACAAAATAAATTTTAATCGTGATTTCATAAACTCTAATGTTGGATGGAAGAACCACCATATTACGAAGATGGATATGAGGAAGTTTGATGGAAAGGATTTCGTAACATGGATACTATAAATGGAGCAATATTTTGATCTCCATAACGTGCAAAACACACAAAAGGTACGCATTGCAACTTTACATTTAGAACAAAATACATTTGTATGGTATCGATGGCTTTGCTCCCGTAAAAAAATTGTCACTTGGTCAATTTTTACGGAGGAAACGATAGCACATTATGAGGATACAAAGAGCAACACCTTCTTTAGCCAATTGATAAATCTCAAACAAAAGGGTTTAGTGGGGTAGCACATTGAGGACTTCCAAAAATTGAATATAAGGGTAACTGATATTCCAGAGGAACACAGGATCAATCTCTTCATAGGCACTTTAAAGGATAACATCCAACATGAAGTCCATGTTTTGAAACCGGATTCATTGGAAAAGGCATTCAGGTTGGCAAGAAAAGTTGAATGTAAAATAATGGTGACAAGGAAGCCTACCACTCAATTCTATAAAGAAGGAAGTGTTGCTACGCCTAGATTTCCAAAACCTACAAGGTTGACACCACAACAATTGGAAGAAAAAAGAGAAAAAGGGCTTTGCTACAGTTGTGATAGAAAATACACTAAAGGTCATAAGTGTGCTGAGAAGAAATTATTTTACATAGATTGTGAAGAGGAGGAAGAAAATGAACAAGAAACTTCAAAAGAAGAGGATATACACTAGGAAGAAACCCTAGAAGAAGAAGAAATGAGTCCGACCATATCATGTAATGCATTGGCAGGAATTACCACTCCTCAAACTCTCAAGATAGAAGGACATATCAATAAGAAAAAGGTAATAGTGTTGATTGATTCGGGTAGTACCCATAATTTTATTCATTGTAAGGTAGCCAAGGAATTGAATTGTTTCCTATACCCAGCACCAGAATGTCAAGTGATGGTTGCGAATGGAGGAACTATAAATTGCTCTGGAAAATGCCATAATATCAAGCTAACCATGGGGGAATATGTATTGAATAGTCCAATGCTTTCCATTCCTATGGGAGGTGTTGATGTTGTACTAGGAGTACAAGGGTTACAATCTTTGGGGACGGTAGCTTTTAATTTTCAAGAACTTTTCTTGAAATTTTTTTCAGAAGGAAAGGAAGTCGAATTACGGGTATTGCGGGGAAACCAGGAAGGATAATAAGCTCTAATGTCATGACAAAGCTTATAAAGAAAGAACAGCGAGGCGTAATTGCACAATTATGCTCACTAGAAGTTCCAACATCAAAATCATCTATTTCTGCAGATCTCCAACAAGTCTTGGACAATCATTCCAAGGTGTTTGAAACTCCCAAAGGACCCCCACCTATTCGTGATCATGATCATGCTATTCATTTGATTCCAGGAAGTGTTCCTCCAAACATCAGGCCTTATAGATATCCTTATGTCCAAAAGAGCGAAATTTAACGTATGATTGCAGAAATGTTAGAGGCGGGTATAATTCAACCTAGTCAAAGTTCTTTCTCTGCTCCTGTAGTATTGGTACACAAGAAGGATGGATCATGGTGAATGTGTCCAGATTATAGGGAGCTCAATAAGCTCACCATTAAAGATAAATTTCCCATTCCTGTGATTGATGAATTATTGGATGGATTACATGGAGCAATTTATTTTACCAAGTTGGATCTTCGTTCAGGATATCATCAAATTAGAATGAAGACTGAAGATATTCCGAAAACAACATTTCGAACTCATGAGGGTCATTATGAATTTTTGGTCATGCCTTTTGGCCTTACCAATGCACCTTCTACATTTAAAGGGTTGATGAATTCCATTTTCAAAATCTTCCTTAGAAAATTTGTGCTAGTTTTTTTTGATGATATACTAATCTACAGCAGGTCTTAGAAGGATCATGTTCAACATGTTGACAGGGTGCTCAAACTATTGCAGGAGAAACAATTATATGCAAAAACATCCAAATGTTTCTTTGGAGTACAAGAGGTGGAATATCTGGGTCATATTGTATCTCATGAGGGTGTTAAGGTAGATCCTATCAAAATTAAAGCCATTAAGGAATGGAAAGTCCCCACAACCATAAAGCAGTGGCGCAGATTTTTCAGGTTAACAGGGTATTATCGCAAGTTTGTTAAGAATTATGGGAGAATAGCAGCACCTCTAACAACATTATTGAAGAAAGATGCATTTTCATGGACTCCTGAAGCAACTAAGACCTTTTAACATCTTGAAGAGGCAATGTGCCAAGCACTAGTCTTAGCTACGACAGATTTTACAAAAACCTTTATTGTGGAATGTGTTGCCTCAAGAAATGGAATTGGTGTTGTTTTAATGAAAGAAGGAAGACCCATTGCGTTTGAAAGTCATTCAATCAAAGGAAAGTATTTACAAAAGGCTATTTATGAGAAGTAAATGTTGGCAATACTACATGCACTAAATAAATGGAGACCTCACTTAATGGGAAGACACTTCAAGGTAAAAACTGATCATGATAGTCTTAAACACTTTTTGGAATCTTCAGAAAAGAAAAAAAAATGGGTCACAAATATATTGGGTTATGACTTTGAAATCATCTACAAAAAAGGGAAGTTAAATGTTGTTGCAGATGCACTCTTAAGAAATGATGAAGAGGTGGAAGCATTGCTTTGTGCCATTTCAATTATCCAACTAGATTGGATAACCGAAGCAAGGGATGAATGGAAGAAGGATGAAGAAGTGTGGACTCTCATTCAAAAGTTGCAGCAAGATCCTAGTACATATGATACATTTATTTGGAAAAATGATTCCTTATGGTACAAAGATCGCTTATATATTTGCAAGAATTCCCAAATAAACAAAAGATTCTTTTGGAATTGCACACTTCTCCTTTAGGAGGACACTCGGGATTTTTAAAAACTTACCATAGGGTGATGAAAGAATTTTTTTGGGATGGCCTTAAATCTGATATTCAAAATTTTGTGGCGGAATGTTTGGTTTTGCAGCAAAATAAAGTTGAGACAATTAAGACCCAGGGTCTTCTACAACCTTTATCCATTCCAAGTCAACATTGGGAGGAGATTTCAATGGATTTTATCACAGGTTTACCTAAGTCCGAAGGAAGGAGTGTCATCACGGTGGTAGTTGATAGACTTACCAAGTATGCACACTTTTGTGCATTATCTCATCCATTTAAAGCAAGTATAGTTGATACTGCATTTATGGAAAAAATTCAAAAGCTACATGGAAACATGAAGATTATTGTATGTGACAGAGATCCCATTTTTACAAGAAAATTATGGATGAAATTATTTTCTTATTTGGGTACTCAACTAGCTCATAGCTCATCTTATCATCCTCAATCCAATGGTCAAACGAAGATAGTGAATAAATTTTTGGAAGGATATCTTCGTTGTTTTGTATTTGATAAGTAAGCACAATGGGTCAAGTGGTTACCTCTCGCTGAATGGTGGTATAACACTTCCTTCCATATTGCAACAAAAATGACCCCATTTATGGCACTTTATGGATATCATCCACCATCCATCACATCTTCTTTAAGGGAATATTCTAGGGTTCAAGTAGTGGAGGAAAACATCAAGCATCAAAAAGAAGTTCTCCAACTCTTAAAGGATAACCTAAATTTTGCACAAAATTTAATATTCCTAAATTTGCACACAACAATTTGGAATATTAGATTTTGCTGCTTTCACCTAGGATAGGAATAAATTGGTAAGGAGGCCCATGAACAATAAAAATATGAATAAATTCCACCTTAATAAGGAAGGGGATCACCTTAGGAGCTTAATTTTACCCTTCCAGGTGTGAACAATGACAAAAAGGATGTGGACATAGTCAAGTTTGACTAAGTCAACATGCATTCTTGTGGAGGAAGAGATCACCCAAGTAAACTAGCTCAATGTGAACAAGGATCAGCCTAGACACACATATGAGAACTGGATGGAAGATCCCTTAGTTTGAAAATAGGCATTGCAGGTGGATTTTTCCCAGTTGACCAAGTCAGCAGCGCTGCTACAAAGGAGAGGGAAGCCAACAAGGATAGTGCAGTTTTGGAGGAGGAATCTTCACTAGGAAGTCACCTCAACAATGTGTGGGGTCCGAGGTGAGGAGGTTCACCAAAGATAAAAAGGAGGGCATAGCATCAAAGAGATCATTCAATATTAAACTATCTTTGGTATTTTGACTACTTGCATGCTTCAGCTGTTTAGATGTGGTTGCAGCACTGTTTAGTGCAAAGAATTCCTGTGTGGGAATTCCATCCTCTCTTTGGATTAGCTTGCTTAAGGGATCAAGAGGGAAGGATCTGAGCTTCAATTAATCATTTTTCCTAGGGCCATTCAGCCATATCCATCTACAACGTATTTCCCTTCAGAAACTGCATCATTAATGCAGGTGCAGCAGCAGTAGGGTTGCACACTTAGATTTTGTGCTAGTCTTTGAGGAGGTGTTTATTTCCCTCTGGGAGATCTAACAAGAAGGACCTTTGGTAATTTTATATATTATTCAGATTTTATATGTTATATTCAGCCATGCTTAATGTATAGTTGCAGTAGAATGCGTTATTTTCTGCAGTACTGCTTTTTGTACATGTATATTGCCGGAAACCCTTGTCGGGTGTCTTTTTCTTTGTGTACAAGAGATTAAACCACCATTTCTCTGCTATTTTATTAATATAAGCTCCATATCAGTATTATTTCATCATTTTATGTAGAAAAACTCATGGGAATTACGCTCTCCTAGTCTTTAGGAATTCTGTTGTAGAGAAGTCATGGGATCGAGGTGTTTTTAAGCTGTATTGAGCTGGGGAGATCTGTTTAATGTAGCTAGTTTCATTTGTTTTACCTAAAATTCTGAAAGTGGGTTGTATATTGTCTAAAATAAGGGATCCAAGTCCCAGTATCCACTGTTATTGCGCAATTTTCTGAAGACAACTATTCTATGCCCTATATTGCTGCATTTCCCCACTTGGGAAGGAGAATATAGGCCATATTCTTGCTGAGGTTCTTATATATGCTAGTGAAATGTCCTTGCACATATAATGAGCTGCCCTAAATTTCCATGCTCATGATTTTCTGAATCTCCAACTCTAGAGTATCTCGAAATATTCTATTTGTTGTAGCTATTCCCAATTTGGGATATTACAGTGGTATCAGAGCTACCATCTTGGCTCAGACTGTGGATTTCAAATCCAATCAGAAGATAAGAAGGAGAGGAGAACAAAATTATGGAGAGGATGAGATTACTCTCATCCATTTTTAGATCTAAGAAGAAAGAAGAGACATGCATTGAAACTCCAAGAGGGTTTCAAGGGGGAGAGAGTTGCAATGAGACCTCTAGAAGGTTTCAGGAAGAAGAAGGAGATGCATGCACTTCTTGTTCTCATAGAGGAAGTGGAGATAAAGGAGACCACTTAGAGCATGAAATCCTGAGTGGGTATTTGGCAAAATACAAGTGCCAACCTAGGGCTTTCAAAGAGACCCTAGATTTTCGTCAGTTTATTCAACTGAGAGAAGAAAGAAGGCCTTGCAGCAAAGGAGAAATCAAAGGCAATAGATTCCTATTGTCTACATTTGATGGGTCAACTAAAACAAGAGCTTGGGAAAGGAAGCTTGAGGCATTCTTCCTACTACATCCAGTGGTAGAGAGGGAGGCAGTAGAAGTTGCAGCACTGCACCTGGAGGGTGAAGCCAATGCTTGGTGGTTCAGTCACTTAAGCCATACAAGAGTGACTTATTTTTTTGAGTTCACTCAAGGATTGATTAGAACCTTTTATGGAGAAATATCAGAGGAGAGAAGGCCCACACCACCATGGGAAGAGACATGTACCAGCACTGTCATAGCCTTGGGAGAGAAGCCTTCTACATCCGCAGTTAGGGCAGACATTACATTGGAGGAAGGAGCCCTTGCAGCATTACAAGAGGTTCCCGCATCTCTCCAAGGTATGGGAAGATTTCCAATTTTGTTTATTGAAGCAAATATTTCTAGGAATTATGGGAATTTTTCTTCATATGGCCCAGGATCCAACAGTACTACTGAGATAGAGCAGCAAGATTGCACTGCGCTGTGCAAGTTTGAAAGGTTCAAGGGGAAGAGGAACCATCGACCTCATGTATCACTGTTGAGTTGCACACTACCCTTGAGGTTGGAGTGTGATATTTTGGAGGATGTCATGAACTTTGAGATGTAGTATGAGGCAGCAACTATATCATTGGAGATGCTATCAACGCTGTCAAACAATATCAGTGAGGGGGTTTTTCCTTTGTCACCTTTGGATCTTGATGGATTAAAGATGGTTATGGACATGTGATCTTCTCTAAGGAATCTCCAAGGAGATGCATTTCAGAATTTCATGACATGCAAAGAGAAGGAACTGGCTGAGGTGGATGGTAGCCCATATTGGCAGAATGCCAAGGTGAAGAATGACAGAGGGCATCCACATGGGGTTGAATGGATGTGGGTGAAGAGCAGGAGGTTGGTGAGCCACTTGCAAATTTATGATACAGGGCAGCAAGAGGAAAAGCTGCGTTGGCTACTCTTGAGAGAGTTTGGACATCATGAGACATATCCTTCTTCCAAGGGTAGGTGGATGGAAGACACTTGGCAGGAAACTAACATCATATGGCAGCACAGGGGTTGGATGTATCATGTTGATTTGATCCTCTCCACATCAATCAACATATTTTCACCTCATGATATGTATGATGGAGGTATGATGAGGCAGCAAATACATTTGTTGCTTTGGAGGGTTGAGAGAGAGCAAGGGCAGGGTTGCTCTCACATTTTGAATGATGTTACAGTGGGAGGAGATGGAAACATTATGGGAGGAGTCTTTGACATTGAACATGTTAGAGAATGTATTTATGAGTTTGCAGGAGCCTATTTTCACAGGCCAACAACGCTGTCACTTTGGAGCAGGAACTTGTTGATGGAGTGTTCCCAGGATCACTTCACATTTGATGCACTTGGTGGATATGGAGGAGGTGAGACTGATAGAGTAGTGGATGGATTCATCTGTTTTTGTAGTATGTTCTTCTTCGCTTGGACTTCTGAGCATGAGGAGGGGGATCTCCAGGTAGCATATGGTTTATTCCTCTTCACAGGAGTATGTCCTATCACTATGGAGGGCTCATTTATGGATCCTGTCACCATCTTACTTTCATTACATGGTAAGAATTCTGTTTTTTCATTTATTGATTGTTCAACACAATATTTGCATGCTCTTACCATTTCATTGCAGTGCATTTCTCTACAAAGGGGCAACTTTTTCTTTAGGCTCCATGGACCATTTTTGGCTAGCTATTCTGATGGAGACAAGCATCTACTATATGATCTGGGGCAAGTGTTTGGTCACTCCTTATATGCTCAGTTGATACACTCAGCCATTTAATACTTGCTAGTATATGTGGTGACTTACACAACAAGCCATCTATCAAGAAACAACTTGCCATGCTATTGTATGAAGCTGCAGTGGGGAAGACTGTGCTGTGACCACTTGGGAGACTGTTGGTACCCTCCAACACCACATAAAAACTTCAGTATTTCTTTCATTATGATGCTGATCATATTTTTTGATATTATTCTTGCCTTTATGAGGACCATGATCGGACGAGAAACACATGGGGTGGATGTGTTCTTTGGGGAGGAGGATCCCCACACTTTCTGCATTACATGTTCTAAGGGGAGCATGGGAAGAGACATTGGCTCTATATCAAAATCATTGTTTCTTTATGAGGAGGGTCATGAGATGGATGGGATGCCATATGGTGGTGATTTCTTATCCATCATGTATGAGATGGTTTGGGCCAGCTTGATCCACAACGCTGGGAAAGGGACCTTTGGAGGTCTAGTTTCCTTCTTACCATTTGAGGGAAACATCATTGCAGCCCAAGATCAGAAAATTATCTACAATTATCTTAAGTGGAGAGGAATACAGTGAGGGGTATGCTATATTTTCAGCCCACCTATTCTTCATGAGCTCAAGGTGGAAGAGATCATGAGTTGCCATCCTGGAGGTTGACTCATTTTGTTTGGTTGATAGCTTGGGGAGGAGAGATTCAAATGTGGATGATGGATACCAATATATATCAGCCCTCATGCCTCAATAGGACCTTAAAACATCCCATTATTGCCTCCATGGATGTTTCATTGTCACATGATGTCAGCTATTTGGAATGTTCACCAGAAGACAGCGTAAACACTTGGGAGGGGCAGCTTGGAGATGTGTTGATGGAACAACACCTTGATCCTTGGGAAGTATTATCACATGAGGATGCTACAGGGGGAGAAGAGAAGGTTCTTTAGTCATATATTTGCAGTTGCTTGAGGACAAGCAACATTTGAGAGGGGAGGACTGTAATATTTGAAAATTTGCACACAACAATTTGGAATATTAGATTTTGCAGCTTTCACCTAGGAGAGGAATAAATGGGTAAGGAGGCCCATGAACAATAAAAATATGAATAATTTACACCTTAATAAGGAATGGGATCAACTTAGGAGCTGAATTTTACCCTTCCAGGTGTGAACAAGGGAAAAACAGATTTGGACATAGTCAAGTTTGACTAAGTCAACATGCATTCTTGAGGAGGAAGAGATCACCCAAGTAAACTAGCTCAATGTGAACAAGGAACAGCCTAGACACACATATGAGAACTTAATGGAAGATCCCTTAGTGTGAAAAGAGACATTGTAGGTGGATCTTTCCTAGTTGACCAAGTCAACAGCGCTGCTACAAAGGAGAGGGAAGCCAACAAGGACAACACAATTTTGGAGGAGGAATCTTCACTAGGAAGTCACCTCAACAATGTGTGGGGTCCGGGGTGAGGAGGCTCACCAAAGATAAAAAGGAGGGAATAGCATCAAAGAGATCATTCAGTATTAAACTATCTTTGGTATTTTGACTACTTGCATGCTTCAGCTGTTTAGATGTGGTTGCAGCACTGTTTAGTGCAAAGAATTCCCGTGCGGGAATTCCATCCTCTCTTTGGATTAGCTTTCTTAAGGGATCAAGAGGGAAGGATCTAAGCTTAAATTCATCATTTTTCTTAGGGCCATTCATCCATATCCATCTACAACGTATTTCCCTTTAGAAACTGCATCATTAATGCAGGTGCAACAGCAGTAGGGTTGCACACTTAGATTTTGTGCTAGTCTTTGAGGAGGAGGTGTTTATTTCCCTCTGGGAGATATAACAAGAAGGACCTTTGGTAATTTTATATATTATTCAGATTTTATATGTTATATTCAGCCATGCTTAATTTATAGTTGTAGTAGAATGCGTTATTTTATGCAGTACTGCTTTTTGTACATGTATATTGCCGGAAACCCTTGTCGGGTGTCTTTTTCTTTGTGTAAAAGAGATTAAACCTCCATTTCTCTGATATTTGATTAATATAAGCTCCATATTATTATTATTTCATCATTTTTTGTAGAAAACCTCATGGGAATTATGATTTCCCAATCTTCAGGAATTCTGTTGTAGAGAAGTCATGGGATCGGGGTGTTTTTAAGCTGTATTGAGTTGTGGAGATCTGTTTAATGTAGCTAGTTTCATTTGTTTTACCTCAAATTTTGCAAGTGGGTTGTATATTGTCTAAAATAAGGGATCCAAGTACCATTATCCACTATTATTGCGCAATTTTCTGAAGACAGTTGTTTTATGCCCTATATTTCTGCATTTCCCCACTAGGGAAGGAGAATATATGCCATATTCTTGCTGAGGCTCTTATATCTGCTGGTGAAATTTCCTTGGACATCTAATGAGCTGCTCTACATTTCCATGCTCATTATTTGTTGAAGCTCCAACTCTAGAATATCTCGAAATATTCTATTTTTGTAGCTGTTCCCAATTTGGGGTATTACACAAAATCGAATGAAACAACAGGAAGATCAACATCGCAGTGAGAGAATTTTTGATGTGAGAGACTGGGTATTTTTACAGCTCCAACCATATAAAAAAATATCCCTCAAGCAAGCTAAGAATTATAATAAATTATTGCCAAAGTACTATGGTCCTTACAAGGTTTTGCAAAATATTGGTACGATGGCATACAAGTTGGAGCTTCCTGCTTCTTCACGAGTGAATCCAATTTTTCATGTTTCATTCTTAAAATTTTTTATAGGGGACAAACTTCCAGTTCAAACAATATTTCCAGAACTTTATGAGGAAGGAAAAACCATATTGGAACCTGAAGCAGTCACGGAAACAAGAACTCGACAACTATGAAATAGATCAATTTCAGAGTATCTTATCAAATTGAAGAACTTACCCACTGAATATTTTACATGGGAGGATGAGAATTTCATACAAAAGCACCCAGAGCTACTCAAGGATTGAGGACAACACTTTTTTTGAAGGAGAGGAGTATGTTAGGTCCCTATATTACTAGTATAGTCCCTTATTGTTGTTAGTGTAAACCCCTTATTTTTATTGTTGTACCCCTCTAACCCCCATATTGTTATTATTGTGCCCTTCAATTATTAATGTTAGGTTGGCTAGGATTACATTGTGGCCCCACTAGGATTACATTGTGGCACCATGGACTTATATATATAGAAAGGAGGTTTTTTCATTTGATCATCCAAGAATTGTTCATTTATGTGCTGTATTGGAGGTTGCCCCCTCAAAGTGGTTGATTTCTAAGGCGTTGACCTCTCTTTTCTTCTATTTTTGGAACTGGTTTCATAACATTTTCATCCTTCCACCAGTGATCAAATAAACTCTTTCATGTCATGTTAAGGGTCCCATTCTGAAATTTTTGTTATTCCAGTAGGTCATCATGGAAAAATTTGGTCACTTGGTGCAAATTTAGGTCAAATTTCACTCTTTTTAGAAATTTCACTACTTTCGGACTCATTTCACCACTTTGTTGAGTGCACATCAGTCATGATTTCTTATCATCATATCACTCCTCTGATCATGAATTTCATTCAGTCAGAGTCTTCATTAGGTCGTAGGGTTTTCAAGGTCCATCAAATCATCATCTACATGCATAAAAGACTAGCAAGTAGGAGAGTGACAATAAAAACATTTCATTATGAAAGTTTCATTTGTAAATTTAATTTCTATTCAATATGTAATTTTATGTTTCCTAATATGTAATAGTTTCTCATGGTTCCAATCAGCCAAAAAATTCAATGTTCTAAAAATCTATAGCGTTCAAAATCCATCAAAAAAGATCAAATCCAAAGAATCAGGTTCAAAAGGTAAAGTGTAATGTCAAAGTTGAGTTTAAAGGAAATTTTGGCCCGAAAGACAAATTATGAAGATTCACCAAGTATAAAGAGTGATCAAAGACCAAAAACAACACTCATTTTCATCCTCATTCATTGAGCTCTCGAACTCCCAAGTCAAAAATAAAATTTTGAGTGAAAAAATTAAACTTTTTTTTGTAGGTGTTGCAATTTCCCTTAAGGCACTACGATTTTGATAGACAGGGCATTGCACTTCTTCTTAAGGCATTATGATTTTACTAGGGAGGCATTGTGCTTATCCTCAAGGCCCTGCACTTTTGTCAGTTTTCTTCCATAACTCCAAATATTCAATGTAGCTGCACCAACCATCAAACAAGGGTTTCTTCAGTCCAATGCAAGTGGGCTACACCACATTTTAATCCTCCCTTCATTTTATAATTTGAATTCATGGTGTAAACCCTCCTCATTTACTATTTCATTTTTTGAGCCAAGAAACCCTATTTTTTACCATTGCAAGCTAAAGTGGTTTTCCCTAGACCCTATTTTACCTTCCCTCACTCTAAAATTACTCCCCTTATCCCTACATTACCCTATCCATTATCCCCAAGTACCATTTCATAAAACCCTAATCCTAGGTTGCATTTTGTTGAAAATGGCAACAAGAAACAGTGAAGGAGGCCTCCTGAAACATCTTTCCTGATCCTAGTTGGAAAGTGATCACCTAAACTAGGTGGGGACCACACATGTGATTTTTGTCGAAAAATCTATTTTTAGACTATTCTATTTTTAGACATATGGAGCATAGTTGAGGGATTGCATGTATGTAAATTCTTAAGGTATGTGTCATGTTGAGCATCGATGGACTCTATTTTTTGAGTCAAAGTCAAAGGCTATTTTTGAAGTACACCTCTCCTAAAAGCATAAATAAGGTAGTCATTAATTAGCTCATACAAATAAATAATTTGGACTATAAACAATATCTTATTCTCTTGGAGCACTTCAGTTAAGTGCACAGATGTGGCACAGGAGCTGACAGAAGGAATTACGCTATTCCTGAGGGTTAAGTGGAGCTATTGCATGGATACTTCAGTTAGAACTCATGTGACAGAGTTTGGTGGAGTTGATTGAGGAAGTTAGTGGAGTTGTATTGAGTTTAACTAATCCTATAACCCCCATGCGTTGTGTTTTTTGTATCAAGTTGTAAATAGATACAATAGAAAAGAGTGGTCGGAGTGGTATTATTAAAATTCTTTAAATAACTCATTGAATATTGAAGAATTACATCAGTTAACCCCGATTGCATGGGCAGTTCGATGGAACCAGTGCAGAAATAGGTGGAAAAGCGGGTTAACATGATTTTGTTATATCTTGTTGCTATTTAACACATATGGGTAGATGATCAATGAGGATTGTGCAGTTCAATCAGGTGGTTTATCTATATAAAGAAGACCATCCATAGCATTAAACAACAATTCGGTTGGCTATCAGGCAAGCTAAAGGTTGGAGCATCAGATTTACTAGATCAATGATCAGCTTTATATGAAATAGTGTGAAACTTAAAAGCTTTATTACTATGATTGTTTTACTGATCTCATTATATATATCTACAGAATAGATTAGAGGTTTGCTCTGACATAAAAAATCATGTGATAATATGATTTTATGGTTTTAATGTGTGCATGCAATTGATTTTATTTCCGCATGTGATGATCGATGGTAGAAGAGATTCTGTATTATGCATGAAGCTAAAATAGTGTGTGATCAGGAGAATCTCGGTGGATAACATATCAGTTATTCAAATTTCTACATGGTATCGGAGCGATATTGATCATTGGAGAAATTTCAAAGCATTGAAGTGGTTGAGTTTTAGGATAAACTCAAGAAACATAAAGATGGAGAAAGCCAGAAATATACATGCATATTGTATATAGTTTTCTACATGGAATGAGAGCGAGAATTTTTGGGTGCGCGAGTTTGTAGGGAATATCTGAAAATTTTTGGTGAAATATTTTAAAAAAAAATAGCATATTTGGATTCCTTGCGAAAAAATACCCAAATTGAAAAAAAAAATCGGTCGAATCGGAGCTCGGATGAGGGAGATATCATCGATTTAAAATCAGCTCTTTTGTTAGAAAATTTTGCGACGGCGGGACAATTGCAATGTGCGCGAGCCAAGAATCTACATGCATTGAGGTACAAGATGCATGAAAAACTTTGAGGAGAAAAGTAGAGGTTAGTGACTTGGTGGTTGAGAGGGAGCCTCTCAACATGCGGCGTGAGAAGCAGTAGCGTGAGAAGCAATCTTGGAAGGTTGTGGGCAGTATGCTTGGAGATGCGAGAGAATCTTGATCAGTTTGATGTTCAGTGTGTTTCTCTGGAGCTTCCCTCTGCTGTAAGGGCGGAGAAGCCATGCAATTGAAGCTTGAGAGGGAGCCTGATTTTCATGCAGGTAAGAGTGAACCTCGGGATGTGGAGCAACCACAAGATGAGGATCATGGAGTGGGAGCAACCACTCATGCAGAGAAATTTCGTGCCAGATGGGCAGAGGGAGTGCATGCGGCTATACCACCAGGTGAGAGGTGGGGCGACATGCACATGATTGATCCAAGAGAAAGATTTACGGGCGGTCATGAGATGGTGTGGATCTCTGGATTGAACACGGCTACGGGTTCCCCCACCCAGGCATGAATCGCAAGATCAGAGTTGGAGCATTCAGGCCGAATCAATGTGATTCTTTTCGAATCTTGGGCGCGAATCGGAGAGGATGACGACAAGTGCAGAGTGCATGGGCTGCAGAGTTCCCAACAGCGGTAGTTCACATTGACATGCGTTGGTTTTCCAGTAGTGAGAAGACTTTGATGATAGATGCTAGATGCATCAAGACTGATTGAGTTGTTTGGAGCCTATTCAGTTTTAGAGGAGTTGCAGAGCAGATGCATGGAGTTGCATGGTGCATGCAAAGGGTGCATGGCATATGCATGGAGTTGCATGGTGCATGCATGAGTTTGCATGGCGCATGCAAAGGGTGCATGGTAAATGCATGGAGTTGCATGGCGCTTGTGGAGGTTGCAGGGCGAATGCATGGAGTTGCATGTCGCATGCAATGACAGTCCTTTCTTGTTGAGAGGGAGTGTTGAAAATGGCAACAAGAAACAGTGAAGGAGGCCTCCTGAAACATCTTTCCTGATTCTAGTTGGAAAGTGATCACCTAAACTAGGTGGGGACCACACATGTGATTTTTGTCGGAAAAATCTATTTTTAGACTATGTCTATTTTTAGACATATGGAGCATGGTTCAGGGATTGCATGTATGAGATTCTTGGAGTATGTGTCATGTTGGTAAAAATAGATGGGACTCTATTTTTAGGTCAAAGAGGTCAAAGGCTATTTTTAGACTGCCTCTCCTAAAAATATGGAAGTCGAATATTATTAGCTCTTAATAATATTTGGACTATAAACATTATCTTATTCTCTTGAAGCACTTCAGTTTGATGCCTGGATGTGGCACATGCAAGCCAGCGAGAGATCAGCTTTCCTGGGGTTTAGTGAAACCTAATGAGAATTAGGTTAGAACTCATGTGACAGAGTTTGGTGGAGTTGATTGAGGAAGTTAGTGGAGTTGTATTCGGTTTAACTAATCTAAACATAGTTGAGCTATTTGTATTCAGTTTAACTAATTGATACAATTAGTGAGAGTGGTGTGAATTAATTATTAATTAATTCACTAATTATAAATTCATTAATCAGCCCGAAAGTACATCAGGTTAACTGATGCATGGGCAGGTTTCGGTTAGACAGGAAGATCAAATAGGTGAAAAGAAAGCGGAGTTAACTATCAGTTGTGACTATACTGTTGCTATTTGCAACACACAGATAGGAGGATTAAGCCCATGAGGATTGCGCAGTTCAGGCTGGTGGTTTATCTATATAAAGAGACCATCCCATAGCATTGAAACACGCAATTCAGGTTGGCTATCAAGTGGCTAAAGGTTGGAGCATGAGTTTTGCTAGATCTAGCTTGATAGTGTGTAGCAAAGGAGGTAGTGCATGAGAGCTTGCAAAGAGCTTTGTACTATGATTGTTACATGATCTCCATGACATGTATAATATACAGATAGTTGGGGGTTTTCAGCTTTAAGCTTTCCCATGAAATATTGTATTCATATGTGTGAATTTTTATGGCTTTAATGTGTGCATGCAATTGATTTTATTTCCGCATGTAATGATCAATGGTAGAAGAGATTCTGTATTATGCATGAAGCTAAAATAGTGTGTGATCAGGAGAATTTCGGTGGATAACATATCAGTTATTCAAATTTCTACACATTTTCCTACGCAGCCATACCATATCCCAGTAATCAAATTCCCTATCCTATTTCCCTAATTTTTTCTATCCCCCACCACTTCCATAAGCTCCATAACACCCTTCCCCAATCCCCTAAATTTTCCTACACTAATCTCAATTCCCAAACCTACTATCCTACCCCTTTCCCTTCCCCTTCCCTAGGGTTTGAAAACAAAACAAATACTATGGAGGAGGAAAGACATATTAGGGAAGAGGAGATGAACATAGAAGAGGAAAGGAGACAACATAAAGGAGGCAAGATTTTGAGGCTTGAACCATCCAACACCAGAGACCGTTGGCCTCACCCACGATAGTTAATTGCTTCAAACATGTGGGTTGTTTTGAATTTTGTGAAATGGTCCAAAGAGTACAAAATCACCCTACTTTGAACATAGTTTTTATCTGAAAACTCAACGAAAATCAAGTGACCATTTTATGAGCAACCTTCACCATCTCCACAGATACTCTTGCTACAACCACATGGATACCTAATGTGGGTGAGAAGTGGTTCAAGGCCAAAGATATAGATACTCAACATTATGAACCATTTCTCAAGCCAAGGTACAAAAATGATTAAAATAAAGTCTTTCCTTTCAGCCACCTACTTGACAAATTTTCTCCCATGATGAAGATCATCATGAATTATTTCACCCGTGAGGGCAGATTCTCCACACTATATTCCTATCACATCAGACTTCTCATGCATTTCACAAGGGTGAAATTGCTCAATATCCCTCACAATTTGTATCGGAGTATTGATAAAATCTCACACATAATGTAGAAAAGAGAGTATGAAAATTAGATGAAAAACCTCTCTCATCACTCTCTAATCAAAATAATTTTCCTACATCATCTTAATGAGTTAAATATTGCATGGGAGACCTTTATTGATAATGATGCCTTCAATACTCCACCACCTTAGCCTGCTAGACCGATTCCACCACCAGCTTCGGTATTTAAAAAAAAAACAGGGTCATCTAGAAAGGATATAGTCAAAGAGGTCAAAACCTATCAAAGGGGACCTAGGCAAGTGTTTTCTCCACAGATTGTGGAAGGGGAATTTCCTTCTGCATCAGCAAAGTAGGTACACCAAGATGAGCAGCAGGAAGAGACAATGGTCCATGAGGAGGAATATCTTCATGAAGAAGAAAGAGACTTTGAGTTGATGGCTTTGGATGATCAAGATGATAAGGAGGCCTCAAATCTCATCATCAAAGAGAAGGATTCCATGATCAAATAATTGCAGGATAACATGGCAAGAGCTCAATTTGTCATATCATTCCTTAAACAAGAGAACAAGCAGCTAAAATACAAACAAGTACTCATGGAGCTAGAGCTACTCAAAGAAAAAAGACAAGACACCAAGGGTAAGGAAATGATGGCACTTGATGATTCTAACCATGATGATACTCAAAACATCAGATCAAGACAAAAAACAAGAGGTCTTAAGAGAGCCCTACAACAAAAAAAACATGAGGCGAAGAAACTTACTTTTGAAGAAAGGATTGCAAGGGAGGTTGAAGATGATAGAGAGGTATGGCTAGATAGGGTAAACCTCCACCTTGAGAAGCTCCTCCATAAGGAAAAAAAATATAATAAGATGCTTAGAAACATTTCCAACAAGTACATCAATAGAAACAAGATCTACAATAGCAAACTCAAGCACTTGAAGGAAAAACACAATCAAGCCCTAATCATGCAAAAGGAGGAGGATAAACTTGAGATCCTTGCTGATGCCTCCATGATTTCTTGAGGCGCATCCTTAGCACTCTATCCACCAATTTTTGAGATTTTTGGGTGAGTTTTTAAAAATTTGGGCATTTTGACAAATTTTGACTAGTTTTCAGCACAATTCACTAGTCAAAAGCACAATGCCTAGGGCATTGCGCTTATTCTGGGAGCCTCCAAATGACAAATGGACACCACAATTGAATTCATAAGGCCTTATAAGTCAACTTTTGACTATTGGTAGACCAAAATTATACATTCTGGCAGGGTGAAATGACTAAACACACCTAAAAAATCACCTTTCTGCCTCATTTTTCATGTTGGCGCTGTGATTTTGACTAGTCTTGGGAGATTTAACTTTTTAGGGCCTTAAATTAATAATTTTTAGAAACTATGGGAATTTTTTGAAACCAAACAGGAGAAGCTTTCCAATGAGCTATCATGAACTCAATTTGGACTTCAGGAAGGCCTCCAAAATTGGCCTTAAAGTTGGCGTTGCGCTTTTGCTTCAGGCACTACGCTTTTGTGAGATTCTCTAATATTTTCCAGTTTTTTATTTTTTCTCAGTTGTTGATAGAATATTTTAGTTTTTACTAATGCAATTCATCCTTGAAAATTTAATTATTACCTAAATAGTTACTATAGGGTAGATACATTAGGTAAAAGTGGATTTTTGGCTAAAATGAATCAGTTTCACCAAAGTTAGGGATAAGTTTGTTGACCTCCCTAGTCTTTTGGTTTCCAGTTGAGAACTTTGTGGATCAATTCCTCAAGTTATGGATTCAACCCTTGCGCTGGGGAGAACCAATTTTGGTCTATATTACTCACTTCTTTTCTCATAAAAAGGGTTGGATTTATCTTGGAACACTTTTGGTAATCAGACTTTTGGCTAATAATAAGAGACAGAGTTGCAACTATATTGATGGAATTCATGTCATAAATTATTTAGCACTGTTTCTTCTCTTGTTATGCCCATAATCATAATCAAGAAGTAGCCCATGCTCCATAGATAGGGAAAACTTCTCGGTCACATCATCTATAAGGATGGAATCCAGATTGACCCTTCTCGGGTTGAGGCAATTCAGCAAATTGAATTTCCACGGAGCAAGAAATAAATTCAGGCTTTCAATGGTAAGATGAATTTATTACGCAGATTTATTCCAAATTTGGCTAAGAACCATCGAGAAATGACCAATATGTTGGAAACAAAAAATGAGGTAAAGTGGTCTGAGGATGCAAAGAAGTCCTTTAACTCAGTGAAGTTTTCCTTAACCACAACCCCTGTTTTAATCAGCCCAGATTATTCAATTGATTTTATCATTTTCTCATTTGCCTTCGAGCATAAATTGGTTGTAGTCTTGATACAGAAAAAGGATAAGATTAAGAATCCCATAGTGCTTTTCAGCCAAACCATCAGAGATGCAGCTCTTCGGTACAATATCATATGGAAACAGGCTTTGGCTTTGGTAAAAGCATTGAAGGATTTATGTATTAATATTTTACATTCGAATATTTTGGCTTATGTCCCCAATGCAACTGTAAAATATTTTCTTATGCAAACAAATCCAAAAGGAAGAAGAGGGAAATGGATAGCAACAATGTTGGAATATGACCTAGAGATCAATCCCACAAAGTTGATCAAAGATCAAGGTCTAGCAAAGCTTATGGCCGAGTCAAATTTGCATGTTTTAGACATCAATGTTATTACAACATTGTCCGATGAAGAAGATGATGTCACTCTGATACATGTATCTAATATGTTTTTGTTGTCTCCTTGGTATTGTGATATAATATATGTTCTTTAGCATTTGAACCCTCCTCCAGGCATGACTAAGAGTAAGGTTAGGTCTTTAAAGTTGAAAGCTTCCCAATACTACATTTTTGACAACGACATTTATTGGAAAGATCCAGGAGGTATTTTTCTGAATTGTTTAGTTGAAAATGAAGCCCAAGAAGTTATGAATGATTTTCATAAAGGATACTATGGGGGCCATATTTTCTGGAAGACCACGACTAATAAAGTGTTGAGAGCGGGATACTACTGGCCAACTCTTTTTTCAGACTTGTACAAAACAATGATGAGTTGACATGAGTGTCAAGTGTTTCAAGGTAAAATAAAACTTCTTTCTTTACCTTTTCACCCTATTTTAGTACATGCACATTTTCAACAGTGGGGACTTGACTTCATCAGAGAGATTCACCCTACATCATCTGCATAGTACAAATGAATATTAATAGCCACCAACTACTTCACCAAATGGATCGAGGGGATCCCAACAAGGCAAGCAACATACCTAGTAATTATTCAGTTTTTGGAGACTAACATATTGTCTCGTTTTGGTTGTACTCATAATATTATTATCGGCAATGTGGCAACATTCAAATAAAAAGGATGGTTGCGTTTTGTGACAAATAGAACATCATGTTGGGGCACTTAACCGCCTATTATCCGCAAGGTAATGGCTTAGCAGAATCCTCTAATAAATCCCTAATTAATATCATAAAGAATATGCTGGAGGCAAACAAGAAGAACTGGCACAAAAATCTTGTGAATTCCTTGTGGGAAAACAGGGTGAGTAGTAAGAAATCTATAGGGATTTCACCTTTTCAGTTAGTTTATAGTGTAGACACTGTTTTTCCTACATCACTTACAGTCCCAGTCATGAAATTGTTGCAAGAAGCAGGAAGTGAGGAGAATGATGTGTTATCCTCTTGTATTCTACAGAGTTCACTAGGTGACTGTGGAAGTTCTACAATCAGCTAAAGATAACATTATTTTTCTATCAGCTATCTTTCGAAATCTCACTTCCTTCATTATCCTCAATAAATATTTTTCACTATATTTCATCTTTGCCTCCCAAAACACCTTGTTTGTCTTAAAAGGTTCATCTTGGGCTTATTTCCCCCCCACTTAAACACCCACCTTCATCTTCAAAGACCCAATGAACCCCCTCGCTTTCATCCTTCTCCCTTATATCATCAAAAAAATGTAAAATTCCCTCTTTTACATTGTTTTAAATCAAAATATTAGCCTCTCAAGAACTTTTTGTTTTATATTTAAAAATTTGTTTTTTAAATAAAAATCTGACCCTTTGAGGTTTTAAGCCCTCCGCTTTAAACCCACACCCCCTCACGCCCATATAACCATCACCCCGCCTATTGCATAGTCCCTGCATTAATATTTAAGCCTTTCGCCTTTTTTATAAAACCTTTCATAAACCCTCCCTTTTACCTTTCAAAAGGCACATTCATTGGTTTATTGAACCCCTGGGCCTTGCTTTCCACTAAAAACCTACACCCATTCAAACTCTGCCATCTGTCCGCCCGGACCCCACTGCTTCACCTGCCTGTCACCCTTAGATCGCCGGACCACTGTCGATCTCATTCCCCGAGATCTAACGACCCATAGCCATCATCGCAAATTTAATTGCGTTGGGGTTAATGTTTTTAAAATGCGCGAAATGTCTCATTTTCCCTTTCCATGTGTCGTCTGCTATATGGAATCGCACGCCCACTCCCAAAACTATTACCACCCCTCCAATCATGCAAAAACCATCCTCTTCGCTCCCAAAAACCGCTTCCTCCCTTCGCGCCAAAAATCTCTACCGCCTTCCGATTCAAATTATCCAAAGCCTTGTGGCTCTATAATGAAACCCCGACCCTCCATTAATGCCTCTGCAATGCTCCAAAGCCCGAAAAACCCTAGTAAACACAAAAAAGCCTTCCCCACAGGATTTAAAGATTAATTTATTTGTATTCTGTGAAGGTTTAATGGAAAAAATTCATAAAAAACATTTCAATGGTCCAAAAGCATCTAAATGAAGGTCTGGGTGACAATCCAGAGATTTATTTTATTTTAAAAAGGGACCAAAGGTAAAATATCAAGCTTAACCATCAATGAATCATGATCCTTGGTGGTTGTTAAAACCCTCCCGCAGAAAAAGAATTCCGCCTGCACATCAAACATAAACAGAGATAGGCACAATAGGAAGAAAAAACAGTCGAAGACCGTAAGTAGTGAATTTTAAAGGTCTAATCACAGATTAAAAGAAAAATTAAAAGATTAGCCACAAAGAAGAGGTTAAAGATGATCAAGACTGAGGACAAGATTAAAGGATAAAAGGTTAAAAGAGAGGATGAAAAGGTTAATTAAAGGATTAGTCACAAAAACATAGATAAAGGCAAAATCAAAGGAAAGATAGTGAAACAGAGAGTTAAGGGATAAATCCAAGTTTAAATGCCAAATCCAGAGTTTAAATGATAAACATAGGTAGATCTACCTATAAAGAAATCCAAATGACTCAACCCAAGGAATTTACTCCTTCAGAAATACATTTTGCCACCTACAACATATTTTCCTTCAATAAAATATCAAACAGTTATTACAAACAGTTAGAGATATTTTTCATCTACCCAACAGTTATTGTAAAAGTTATTAAGAGAGCCTCAAAGTCAAATATTTTGCAAATTTAGCTCAAAAGTTAAGTTAGGAGTTATTATTTCAAAGAATCACTCTCAGATATTTTTCCTTGGGCCTTGCATGGTCTCAAAGGTCAAAAACTCATTAACTCTGTAATAAATGACATATGAAAGCCTAGCTTAGCATGACGTCCTCATTTTGCAGATAAATACTGCATGTGAGTTTCATTTTTAGTGTTGTTTGATTGATTAGTTGTTGGTTAGTTGGTGAGTTGATGGTTAATTTCCTGACTACTATTGAGCTAGTTGACGACTGCTAGGCTGGATTTGAGAAATCTCTGAGTTGTAGAGAGCCATTGTAGTGGAGTAATTTAACTATTTTGAACATCAATAATACAAGCACATTCACAGGATTATTGAGCTATGTTAATGGTGAATTTTTCCTTATTCATTGTTTTCCTTATGTTTTCCATTATTTCCATTATTTCTCTGATAAAAGAACATAATTATAGAGTAGGATATGTTGTCTTGGCACCCTATTTGTGTCTGTATTATTTATCTTAATGTTTTCTTCTGCAAGGTCTGATTGGAGAATTCTTAATTGCTCTCCAGTTCCACTTAGCTTGTTGTCTTGAAAATGATTAAATAGAGTCAAGCGAAAGAAGTCTATGGTGAGCCCTGTCCTTTGGTGTAGCTTGAAGCATTATTTTTAAGGCCTTTCTTTGAAGTATACTTAGTAGAGTCTAAACTAGAGAAGTCTATGGTATTCCCCGTCCTCTGGTGTGCCTCAAAATGTTTATTTGAAGATCTTAGAGTGTTTAGTTAAAGAAGATAGGTTTAGCTTGCTCTTTAACTGATCTCATTGCTATCTTAAATTTTTTCTTTGTCTGAAAGTAATTCTAGGATTACTGGATTATTGTCTTAAAGGTTTTCCTATTAAAGTCTGGCCAAAGAAGTCTATGGTATGCCCTATCCTTTGGTTTGCCTTAAACAATTACCTAAAAGGCTTTTCTTGTCAAAGTAGAGCTAGAATATTCTTAACTGACTATAGTTCTACTGCCTTCACAACTTATTGTTATTTCATATCAGATCTAATATAAGAGATCCACTTGATATAGTTAGCTTGCCCTATGAAAACCCTTGCAGAGTTGATGAAAAATTAAATCCTTTTATGACTCCATAGCCCAATGGATTAGTGTTTTCTTATGGTCTATCTATTCAGTTGAAACACTCCTTCAATTAATCACACCATTGATCTGTCAACCTATCAATTAATCAACCAAAAAAAAAAAGTCCTTAGAACTTCATAACTAGCCTAATATCATAAAAACAAAGAGCATAAATACATATCATCTTTAAACACATACATAGAGATATCCCTCTCTGAATCGAGGAAGGCTAGGTCCTTGGATTCCAAAGTGGTTATGATGTGGCCCTTGCAGTGTTTGTTCTTGCCAATATTGCAAATCACAAGGAGCCAACATGATGTACAACGCTGAATAAATTAGATGGTCCATCTTCAGCAGACGAGAGTCGAGGTATTTCATAACACCTCAAAGCTTCATGAGAATATAAAGAAGGTGTATGACTAAAAAACCAAGGCGGATGATTTTAAGCTTGAAGATGTAGTCCTTTGGTGGGATGCAAGGAACGAGGAAAAAGGAAAGCACTGAAATTTTGAAAACTTATGGAAAGGGCCATACAAGATATTAGAATTTCGTGGAAAAAATTATTTTATACTGAAGGAGATGAATGGAGAAGAATGCTTAGGAGGACCAATTAATTGTAGGCTCCTTAAAAATTATCTTTTCTTATGCACATTTCAAAATTTTCAAATCCATTGTAAATATCAGTTTAACTTTCTGCAAAGTGTAAGTGGAGAATCCCTGAAGCTTGGAGCCTGAGGTGAAGGCCATAAAGTTTCATTGGTTTTCTTTGTTTTAAAAATTAAGTTAGTCAAAATCAAGTTAGTTTTGAGTAAGTTTTAAGTCAAATTTTAATTCAGTTTTCAGTCAGTTTGAGTTTGTTTCAAATTAGTTTAAGATTTCAGTTTTCAGTTTGTCTTTTAGATTTTGACTCCATTCCTAATGGATAAGAATTTGGTCTATAGTGTTCTTGGCACCTCCAAGGAGCTACCATCCCCAGTTGGAGCCAATTTTAGTGTCAGTATTTGCATCCTTCCACCAATGATCAAATAAAGTCTTTCATGTCATGTTAAGGGCCCCATTCTGAATTTTTTTTCACTCCATTGGGTCATCATGCAAAATTTGGTCACATGGTGCAGATTGAGGTCAAGTTGTACTCCTTTTAGAAATTTCACTACTTGTTGGCTCATTTAACCACTTTGATGAGTGTACATCACTCATGAGTTCTTATCATCATATCATTCATTTCATCATGAAGTTCATTCAGTTAGAGTCTTCATTAGGTCTTAAGGTTTTCAAGGTCCATCAAATCATCATCTGCACAATAAAAACATTTCATTATGAAAGTTTTATTTGTAAATTTAATTTCTATTCAATATGTAATTTTATGTTCCTAATATGTAATAATTTCTCATGGTTCCAAGAAGCTACATACTCAAGGTTCCAATTAGCCAAAAAATTCAATGTTCTAAGAAGCTACAGTGTTCCAAATCCATCAACAAAGATCAAATCCAAAGAATCAGGTTCAAAAGGTAGAGTGTAATGTCAAAGTTGATTTTAAAGGAAATGTGGGTCCCAAATCCAAATTATGAAGATTCACCAATTATAAAGGGCCATCAAAAACAAAAACAAAAAACACTCATTTTCATCCTGATGCATTGAGCTCTCAAACTCCTATGTCAAAAATCAATTTTTGAGAAAGAAAATCAAATTTTTTTGTAGGGGTTGCGCTTTCCATTAAGGCATTGCACTTTTGACAGAAAAGGCATTTCACTTCTCCTTAAGGCATTGTGCTTTTACCAGGGAGGCATTGCGCTTATCCTCAAGGTGCTGCACTTTTTTCAGTTTTCTTCCACAGCTCCAAATCTTCAGTGTAACTGCTCCTACCATCAAAAAAGGGTTTCTTTAGTCCAATGCAAGTAGGTTACACCTATTTTTAATCCTCCTTTCAATTTATAATTTGAATTCATGGTGTAAACCCTCCTCATTTACTATTTCATGTTTTGAGCCAAGAAACCTTAGTTTTTACCATTGCAAGCTAAAGTGGTTTTTCCTAGACCCTATTTTCCCTTCCCGCACTCTAAAATTACTCCCCTTATCCCTACATTACCATATCCCTTATCCCCAATTCCCATTTCCTAAAACCCTAATCCTAGGCTTCATTTTTCTATGCAACCATACCATATCCTAGTAATGAAATTCCCTATCATGTTTCCCTAAGTTTTTCTATCCCCCACCACTTCTCTAAGCTCCCTAAAACCCTTCCCAAATTCCCTAAATTTTCCTACACTAATCCCAGTTTCCCAAACCTACTATCCTACCCCTTTCCCTTCCCCTTCCCTAGGGTTTCAAAATAAAAAAAATACTATGGAGGAGGAAAGACATATTCGAGAAGAGGAGATGAACATAGAAGAGGAAAGGAGACAACACAAAGGAGGTAGGATTTTTAGGCTTGAACCATCCAACACCAGAGAACCATTGGCCTCACCCAGGACAGTCAATTGCTTCCAACATGTGGGATGTTTTGACTTCTGTGAAATGGTCCAAAGAGTACAAATTACCCTGCTTTGACCAGGGTTTTTATCTCAAACCTCAAAGACAATCAAGTGACCATTGGAGGAGTAACCTTCACCATATCCATATATATTATTGTTGTAGCCACAGGGATACCTAATGATCCGGATTTTATGCAGGAACGCAACAGAATAAACACATAACCATAAATACAGAGATGCAGCGGAACTAACACTTCATTTCATTAATATCAAATAACAGAAAGATGCTTACAGACATAATGGAAATAAAATAGCTAGGGTGCTGGTAGTGAATCTCTAAGAAGAGATGTGATGGCTACAGACCTCTGAACTGTGTTACAATGAGGCTCGAGGGCCTATTTATTGATGAGAAACAATGTAGAATCTAAAACGTCCAAAAACCTAACCGTAGGAGATGAGGCGCCAAAACTGTGGGCGCCCGTTTGGGTAAATTGGTGGTTCAACTTCCCGGGGGCATAACTTTGGCACCCGATCTCCGTTTGACGCGTTCAATAGCTCGTTAGAAAGATCTATCCGAGGACTACAGTTGTCGGGACGAATTTTATCAGAAAATTCGCTGGCGCTTTCATACCCAAAAAACGTCGTTTAGGGCCTCAAAACGGCTCCGGAAGTTCAGGACCCGAAAAACTGCTAAAAATAGTAAGTTATGCCGAAACTGAAAAACTGAAAGAGACAATGGTGGGGGGCCAAGTGGAATAGGTGGGTGGCCACCAATATCCACCTGGATCATTAAGCCCCAAAAACGGCTCCGAGAGTGGAGGACCCGAAAACCTGCTAAAAATAGTAAGTTGTGCTGAATGTGAAAATCTGCAAGAATTGATGGTGCTGGTCCCAATGGAATAGGTGGGTGGCCACCGATATCCACCTGGATCATTCCTCCCTCCTTAGGAAGCAATGGTCCCCATTGCGTTGAGATCCTCCATGAGATGAGGAAAATTCTATTGAACTGAGTATTAGATGTGTTGAAGATGTCATGGACCTGCGGGTGGACATGCTGGATGCGTTTAGTAAATTTGGTTTCTTTATTAGCCTCATACAGTACATGTTTGGATTCTGTATGTGTAGTTGCAGGATGTATGGAAACATCAGGTGGTGGTGCATTGGGAGTCAGATCAATGGAGTGCTTGTCCTGACAGTGTAGAGGAACCTCTATGAGTGAGGAGAAATTGTCATCGTGTTCCTCCATGACTTTGTCCATCTGCTGCAGCCGTGAAAGGGAGCCCTGTTTCGAGGTTGTGGCCACAATATTCTTCTTTCCCTGTGAGCGAGTCGTAAGGAAAATGAATTTCCTGGTCTGGGAAACAATCTTACTGCGTTGTTTTGCAGTAGTCAAAGAGATGGCAGGAGGCGGTACTACCTCCGGTATCCTGTACAAGTTATTTCCCAAAGTAATAATAACAGCACGAGGCCTAGACTCATACACAGCATGTCGTCTCTATAAGTATGGTTGGCCCAATAATACATCAGCTACATCAAGAGGAGCAACATCACACAATACCTCATCCGTGAATGGCTTGATACTGTATGGAAGTCGGCACTGCTGGCGGATGCAGAGATCTCTCCCTGGGTGGAGCCACCCAATGGTATACGATTGCGGGTGTGCTATGGTTGGTAGGCCGAGCCGCTTCACGACGTCTGCTGAAATGAGGTTCTTTTGGCTTCCGCTATCGACGAGAAACTGCAGCGGAGAACCCTTCACCCACATCTGTGATTGGAAGAGGCGCTCCCCCTCCTCTGGATCCTCTGGACCCTCCTTCTGGATCTTGGTGGTGGCAACAATGGCACTGGGATCCGCATCAATGATCTTCTTCCCTTTGTCATTACCTTTGTCTGGTTCTAACTCAGGATCAGAAAATGCATCTGATTCGGGTGCCTTTAGTTCAGCCACCAAAGATTGTTTGGCCCAACACTCGTTTGTGTTGTGAGTGGGGCTGTTATGAAATTCACACCACTTCCCTGTGTCCTTCTTTGGATTTGTGGTATTGTTCTGAGTCGCATTGCTTTGGCCTTGCCCCTTGTTCTTCGGTTCGGGGGCACCTTTCGGATTCACAGATCCAAAGTCTCGCTTCTTTTGCTTAAATTTACGCTTTCACCTCTTGGCCGCGTAGCGATATGCGGGTGCCAGCGATGTAATGTCGAAGACTCCATTTCCTCACGAATGTGTTTGTGCGAACGGGCGCGGTACTTGAACGCAAATGTCTCTCTGAATCTTTAATACCCAACTTTGTGCGCAGGGTATGGAACAGATTCGTCAGTTTGTTCACATCTTAATCCTTTTGTTACCACAGCGTGGTCCATTGGATGTATTTGTCCTCATAGCTCCCCACGAGGTAATATTGTTCCTTGATGCCGTCTCGGAACGAATTCTAAGTGGGTGTGGCGGAGAACAGAGGGGGTTCCCCTTCGGCCTCTTGCTCACGGTAGGTTTCCCACCAGTCTTTGACATGGGGGGCAGCTTTGAGGAGTGCAAAAATAATCTTTTCTCGGTCAGAGAAGTCATGGACCGAGAAATACCCTTCCAACAAATTTAACCATCTGTCTACAGCGTCTGCATCTATTTTTCCTTCAAATATAGGAATGTCGAAGTTTACCTGTACCTTGAAGGGAGTGGCGCCTCCAGAGTGGCTGTTGGATGCAGATGCGCCATATGTGGGCAGTCGTTGAAGGATTTGAGCAAAGTTATCCATCATCACGTTCCTTTGTTTCTCGCGAGCCTCCTCGAGCAGTATTTTGATAGGATCTCCTGCTCCCTCGTCTTTCTTTTCTTCCGCCATGGGAGGTCGTCGGGGTTTGCGAGGTGGAAGTCTTGCGAGGTTCAACGGTCGACTGTGTATACCCCACGACGCGTGGGGACGTACAAAAAAAAAACAAAAAAGAAAAAAACAGTCCGTACGATACAACGATGCGGCGGATTTTGTGCAAGCACTTGTGAGAATAAACATATAACCATAAATACAGAGATGCGTGGAACCTAACATCATTTCGTATTATGGAAAATAACGGAAGATGTGGACATAATGGAAACGATACGCTGGGTGCGTGGCAGTGCGAGAAGAGATATTGATGACTCTGGAACCTACGAGCGGCATGTTATTGAGGCTCGAGGGCCTGTTTATTGTTGAGAAACAATGTGGAATTTGAACGATCAAAAAACCTAGCAGCCAAATCGATCGCGTATGGGCACCGTTTGGGTAAATTGGTGGTTCAACTTCCCGGGGGCATAACTTTGGCACCCGATCTCCGTTTGACGCGCTCAATAGCTCGTTTGAAAGATCTATCCGAGGACTACTGACTGTGGAATGATTTCCTGGAAGAAAATTCGCACAGAACGCTTTCATGCCCAAAAAACGTCGTTTGAGCTGCACCTCAAAACGACTCGGGAAGTTCGAGCCTTAGAAAAGCATAAAAATAATGAAAGTTATCTGCATTGCAGAAAAAGCTAGAAAGAGACAATGGTGGGGGGCCAAGTGGAATAGGTGGGTGTGCAAGTATCCACGGATCTAGTGGCCCCAAACGGCTCCCAGGAAGTGAGAGACGAAAACCTCAGCAAAAATAATAAATTTGTGGAAATGGGACAATGTGGGTGAGAAGTGGTTTAAGGCCAAAGATATAGATACTCAGCATTATGAACCATTTCTCAAGCCAAGGTACAAAAATGATAAAAATAAATTCTTTCCTTTCAGCCACCTACTTGACAGAGTTTCTCCCATGATGAAGATCATCATGAAGTACTTCACCTATGATGACATATTCTCCAGACTATATGTCTATCACGTCAGACTCCTCATGCATTTCACAAGGGTGAAATTTCTCAACATCCCTCACTATTTGTACAGGATTATTGATAAAATATCATACATAGTTGAGAACAGAGAGTATGAACATCAGATGTGTTGTATCTCAAGAGACAATCCCTTGTTTTTGGTAAGGAATCAATGCTTAATACATTTTAGAAATATATGTCATAAAACATATAATATCAGATAGTCTTTATTTAAGTCGTTTGGAAATTAATTATTTAATACCCTTAATAATCTGAAATAATGAAAGACTTCACAATACCATTAAATGTTGATATCTGAGTGAAAGGAAGAATTGACGGGGGAAACTCAAAATGATATGCTAAAAAACATAATCTATCACTTTAAATCTCAAAAAACTCTATGTATAAAGAAGTTTTGGAGTGAAGGAGCACATATTAAGGTTATTTAACTCTTACTTATATGTGTAATAAAGAGATCAACAAATACTTTACTTCACTCCATTCAAAGAGGAATAAACACATAATGAAACTAGAAAGACAAATCACCATCAACAGATGCAGGAAACTTGATCTTCTTTCATTAATTTCTGTTGTGAAACCAACTCCAAAAATAGAAGAAAAGAGATATCAGTGCCTTAGAAATAAGCCACTTCGAGGGGGAAACCTCCAATACATTACATAAATGAACAATTCTTGGATGATCCAAATTAAAAAACCTCCTTTCTATATATAGGAGTCCATGGGACCACAATGTAATCCTAGTGGGGCCACAATGTAATCCTAGCCGACCTAACCATAATAATTTAAGGGCACAATAATAACAATATGGGGGTTACAGGGGTACAATAATAACAATAAGGGGGTTACACTAACAACAGTAAGGGACTATACTAGTAATATAGGGACCTAACATGCCCCTCTCCTTCAAAAAAGTGTTGTCCTCAACGCTTGAGTAGCTCTGGGTGCTTCTGTATAAAATTCTCATCCTCCCATGTAGAATCTTCCGTGGGTAAGTTCTTCCACTTGATGAGATACTCTGAAATTGATCGATTCCGTAGTTGTCGAGTTCTTGTTTCCATGACCGCTTCTGGTTCCAATATGATTTTTCCTTCCTCATCAAGTTCTGGCAATATTGTTTGAACTGGAAGATTTTCTCCTATAACCTTCCTTAAGCATGAAACATGGAAAACTGGATGTACTCGCGAAGAAGCAGGAAGCTCCAATTTGTATGCCATAGTACCAATCTTTTGCAACACCTTGTAAGGACCATAGTACTTTGGCGATAATTTATTATCCTTCTTTGCTTGCTTGAGGGACATTTGTTTGTATGGTTGTAGCCATAAAAATACCCAATCTCCTACATCAAAACTTCTCTCATTGCGATGTTGATCTGCCTATTGTTTCATTCGATTTTGTGCCAAATTCAGGTTATCCTTTAAGAGTTGGAGAACTTCTTGTTGATGCTCGATGTGATCTTCCACTGCTTGAAACTTTGAATTTTATCTTAAAGATGATGTGATGGATGGTAGATGATACCCATAAAGTGCCATAAATGGGGTCATTTTTGCTGCAGTATGGAAGGAGGTGTTATACCACCATTCTGCGAGAGGTAACCACTTGACCCATTGTGTTTGTTTATCAGATACAAAACAACGAAGATATCCTTCCAAACATTTATTTACTATCTTAGTTTGACCATCGGATTGAGGATGATAAGATGAACTATGAGCTAATTGAGTACCCAAACAAGAAAATAACTCCGTCCAAAAATTTCCAGTAAAAATGGGATATCTGTTGCTTACAATAACCCTTGGGTTTCCATGTAGCTTTTGAATTGTGTCCATAAATGTAGTAGCAACTATACTTGCTTTAAATGGATGAGATAATGCACAAAAGTGTGCATACTTGGTAAGTCTATCAACTACCACCATGTTGACACTCTTTCCTTCGAACTTAGGTAAACCTGTGATAAAATCCATTGAAATATCCTCCCAACGTTGACTTAGAATGGATAAAGGTTGTAGAAGACCTGGGGTCTTAATTGTCTCAACTTTATTCTGCTGGCAAACCAAACATTCTACTACAAAATTTTGAATATCAGATTTAAGTCCATACCAAAAAAATTCTTTCTTCACCCTGTGGTAAGTTTTCATAAAATCCTGAGTGTCCTCCTAAAGGAGAAGTGTGCAATTCCAAAAGAATATTTTTTTTTAGTTTGGAATTCTTACAAAGATATAAGCGATCTTTTTACCATAAGGAATCATTTTTCCAACTAAATGTATCAGATGTACTAGGATCTTGCTGCAACTTTTGAATGAGTGTCCACACTTCTTCGTCCTTCTTCCATTCATCTCTTGCTTCGGTTATCCAATCTGGTTGGATAATAGAAATGGCACAAAGCAATGCTTCCACCTCTTAATTCTTTCTTGAGAGTGCATATGCAACAACATTTAGCTTCCCTTTTTTGTATATTATTTCAAATTCATAACCCAACATCTTTGTGACCCATTTTTGCTGCTCTTCTGAAGATAGTCTTTATTCCAAAAAGTGTTTAAGACTATCATGATGATTTTTTACCTTGAAGTGTCTTCCCATTAGGTAAGTTCTCCATTTCTTTAGTGCATGCAGTATTGCTAACATTTCCTTCTCATAAATAGGTTTCTGTAAATACTTTCCTTTGATTAGATGACTTTCAAAAGAAATGGGTCTTCCTTCCTGCATTAAAACAACACCAATTCCATTTCCTGAGGCATCACATTCCACAATAAAGGTTTTGGTGAAGTCTGGCGTAGCTAAGACTGGTGCTAGGCACATTGCCTCTTTAAGATGTTCA
The DNA here is from genome assembly GCA_034641835.2 of Pinus albicaulis. Classification (NCBI taxonomy): domain Eukaryota; kingdom Viridiplantae; phylum Streptophyta; class Pinopsida; order Pinales; family Pinaceae; genus Pinus; species Pinus albicaulis. The sequence continues at coordinate 139,020,275 of CM076580.1, read as the reverse complement.
AAGGCCTTAGTTGCTTCAGGAGTCCATGAAAATGCATCTTTCTTCAATAATGTTGTTAGAGGTGCTGCTATTCTCCCATAATTCTTAACAAACTTGCGATAATAGCCTGTTAACCCGAGAAATCCTCGCAAGTGCTTTATTGTCTTGGGGACTTTTCATTCCTTAATGGCTTTAATTTTGTTAGGGTCTACTTTAACACCCTCGTGAGATATAATATGACCCAGATATTCCACCTCTTGTACTCCAAAGAAACATTTGGATGTTTTTGCATATAATTGTTTCTCCTGCAATAGTTTGAGCACCCTGTCAACATGTTCAACATGATCCTTCCAAGACCTGCTATAGATTAGTATATCATCAAAAATACTAGCACAAATTTTCTAAGGAAGGGTTTGAAAATGGAATTCATCAACCCTTGAAATGTAGAAGGTGCATTGGTAAGGCCAAAAGGCATGACCAAAAATTCAGAATGACCCTCATGAGTTCGAAATGCTGTTTTTGGAATATCTTCAGTCTTCATTCTAATTTGATGATATCCTGAACGAAGATCCAACTTGGTAAAAAAAATTGCTCCATGTAATTCATCCAATAATTCATCAATCACAGGAATGGGAAATTTATCTTTAATGGTGAGCTTATTGAGCTCCCTATAATCCAGAGACATGCGCCATGATCCATCCTTCTTGTGTACCAATACTACAGGAGCAGAGAAGGAACTTTGACTAGGTTGAATTATACCCACCTCTAATATTTCTGCAATCATACATTCAATTTCTCTCTTTTGGACATAAGGATATCTATAAGGCCTGATGTTTGGAGGAAAAATTCTTAGAATCAAATGAATAGCAGGATCATGATCACGAATAGGTGGGAGTCCTTTGGGAGTTTCAAACACCTTGGAATGATTGTCCATGAATTTTTGGAGATCTATAGAAATAGATGATTTTGATGTTGTAACTTCCAGTGAGCATAATTGTGCAATTACGCCTCATTGTTCTTTCTTTAGAAGCTTTGTCACGACATTAGAGCTTATTATCTTTCCCAGATTCCCTACAATACCCCATAATTCGACTTCCTTTCCTTCTGAAAAAAATTTCAAGAAAAGTTCTTGAAAATTAAAAGCTACTGTCCCCAAAGATTGTAACCATTGTACTCCTAGTACAACATCAGCACCTCCCATAGGAATGGAAAGAATTGGACTATTCAATACATATTCCCCCATGGTTAGCTTGATTTATGGCATTTTCCAGAGCAATTTATAATTCCTCCATTTGCAACCGTCACTTGACATTCTGGTGCTGGGTATAGGAAACAATTCAATTCCTTGGCTACCTTACAATGAATAAAATTATGGGTGCTACCTGGATCAATGAACACTATTAGCTTTTTCTTCTTGATATGTCCTTCTATATTAAGAGTTTGAGGAGTGGTAATTCCTACCAATGCATTACACGATATGGTCAGACTCATTTCTTCCTCTTCTAGGGTTGGTTCCTGGTGTATATCCTCTTCTTGTTCATTTTCTTCCTCTTCACAATATATGTAAAATAATTTCTTCTTAGCACACTTATGACCTTTAGTGTATTTTTTATCACAACTGTAGCAAAGACCTTTTGATATTTTTTCTTCCAATTGTTGTGGTGTCAACCTTGTAGGTTGTGGAAATCTAGGGGTAGCAACACTTCCATATTTATAGATGTGAGTGGTAGGCTTCCTTATCGCCATAATTTTACATTCAATTTTTCTTGCCAACCTGAATGCCTTCTCCAATGAATCATATTCCAAAACGTTAACTTCATGTTGGATGTTATATTTTAAAGTACGTATGAAGAGATCAATCCTGTGTTCCTCTGGAATATCAATTACCCTTATATTCAATTTTTGGAAGTCCTCAATGTGCTCCCCCACTAAACCCTTTTGTTTGAGATTTATCAATTGGCTAAAGAAGGTGTTGCTCTTTGTATCCTCATAATGCGCTATCATTTCCTCCGTAAAAATCGACCAAGTGAATTTTTTTCTTTACTTTTGGAAAGTCACTTGTTTCATACAAATGTATTTTATCTAAATGTAAAGTTGCAATATGTACCTTTTGTGTGTTTTGCACATTATGGAGATCAAAATATTGCTCCATCTGTAGTATACATGTTACAATATCCTTTCCATCAAAGTTCCTCATATCCATTTTTGGAATATGGTGGTTCTTCCCGCCAAAATTAGAGTTTATGAAATCACGATTAACATTTTTTTTTTTTTCATCATGAGTTTCCTCTACTATCTTTTCACCATTAGGAAACATTTCTTGTATCAACTTTGTCAAACCTTCCATGTCTGCTTTTATATCATTCTTCATGTTTTCTATTTTAGCTTCCATGTCATCCATCTTATATTCCATGCTAGCTTCCATGCCATCTATCTTAGATTCCATGCCTTTCTTCAAACCATTCATCTTAGTTTCCACACCTTTCTTCAAAACTTCCATGTCATTTTTTTTTACTCTTTGTGAGAGCAAAATTTGTTGCACTTGCTCTTGTAATTTTGATATTTCATGTTGCCATTCTTCGTCTTCATGAGTCATAGTAGAGCCTTCTAAAGGCTTAATGGGTGTTGAATTATTTTTAGGGGCGATTTTAGAAACCAATACTGATATCTATTCTACAATATGCCCTTGGAATCAATTCAACTTGATTCTTCAAACAAGACTTATGCAATTCAAAAAAAAAATACACACCTTTTACTTGCTTTTGCAGAGCTCTATATTGAAATTGAATTATATCTATAACTGAAGATCCTCAATATCTAAAATTTTTCCCTAAAATAGTCCTCTAAAGCTTCTTTCAAATACCACATGTCTGACTTGATTTGAATTCTTCAAGACAAAGTTATGTCCAATGTCCCACAATGACCTAATTACGGGCTGGTTCAGTAAAGAAAACTTGTACGACTTGTCACGTTTCACTGTTTGCTCCTTTGGCTCTAAAATTTATAGACAGAACACTATAGTCCGTTTACTTCCAGCCACTTTTTACATAATTCCAATCTGATGCTCATAGAGAGAGTTATAAATATTTTCCCACGATCACCTCTTTGAGATGAAATTAGGGAGCCTGAAAAAGACCTAACTTCCACAGATCATATCTCCGAAAGTATTACGAACCAAGCTCTAAAATTCTCCGATTATGTTCCTAAGGATCTTTGCTTCGTGCTCTAAAAATTTCAGCTTCCGAACCTTCGTAGAAAAACAGTTATAGTGCAAATACCGCGATGACCTGTTTAAGTGAAATTCAAGAGCCTGCAAAAAGCCCTACCTTCCACAGATCATATATCAAAAAATATTGCGAACAAAGCTCTAAAATTTTGCGACGATGTTCCTCAGGATTTTGATTTTTCACCCTAAACATTTAAGCTTCTGAACCTTCGTAGAAAAAAATTTATAGTGAAAATTCCACGATGACCTATTTGGAGCAGCGAAACCCTAGAATCCAAAGCTTTGATACCAAATGTTGTGAAACCAACTCCAAAAATAGAAGAAAAGAGATATCAACGCCTTAGAAATAAGCCACTTTGAGAGGGGAACATCCAATAAATTACATAAATGAACAATTCTTGGATGATCCAAATTACAAAACCTCCTTTCTATATATAGGAGTCCGTGGGGCCACAATGTAATCCTAGTGGGGCCACAATGTAATCCTAGCCGACCTAACCATAATAATTTAAGGGTACAATAATAAAAATATGGGGGTTACAGGGGTACAATAATAACAATAAGGTGGTTACACTAACAACAATAAGGGACTATACTAGTAATATAGGGACCTAACAATTTCTCAGAAAATTTAGTACAAAATTTGCAGTCGTCCAGAGGTCCAAAACTCAGAACCCTCCTCTCTCTTTCTCATTTTTTTAAATACATACAAAAGCAGTTTATACTGCTGGAACTTCTTGTAACAACTAAAACTACCTAAAAGTTTGTAAAATACCTATTACATTGCGATTAAAGACTGCATTACATCATCGATCTCTTAATAAAAAATATAAATAAAACTAAAAGAAACAATCTATTTGTTGGATTTGGATTTGATTGGCTGTCACTGTGTTTCCTTGATTTGCTGATGTGTCCTTCTGAGGTGCTGAGCTGCCACCCGGTGAATCAGTCATCCATGCTTTTCACTTTTTCTAGATTTCAATGTTGTCTTTAGGAGAATTGGCCAACTTGTGATATTCTAATTTGAAAGCAGTCATCCTATTGGAAGTGGGCATTTCTGTGAACAAAGTCTTTACAATCCATAATAATTGAAAATGCCTTTGTAAGAAATTGACAATTGTAGCTCCTTTCAAGATTGCAGTTTTGTCATGGGTATTATCAATATTTCTCTTTGTTATCACTAATAGAGGCTCATATGAATCCCATGATAGAAGACTTCCTTTCAGATCCCAACATGATGGTAGCCCCCCTCTAGTCCTTTTGTCGAATATATTATCAAATATGTTTATGGCTTGTTTGATTTCTATTAATTTCTTCTCCGCAGACTTCCTGCAAGCATTTTTCACAATCAACTTATTTATCTATAGAACACACAATGTTTTATCTTTGATTTTATTTTCCTCCAACTCCTGATCTGTCTTGGAATTGACAAAATCAATAAATTTTTTTGCCCATAAAGCTCTGTTAAGCGTCTTCTGTTTGTCAGCCAGAACATGTTCCTGTAAATCTATGACTATGCTTTTTTCCTCTGACACTATAATAAAGGACTCCCAAGTTGTTTTCATGACTTCAATGATTTCATTCCACACAATAGCCTTCGCTTGAATCAAAGTCATGTTTCCTTTAAATTTCTTTTTAAGATTCTTGATTTCATCATAAGTTGTCTGGAAATCTGATTTATACTTATTGAATTCTCCTTCTTTGGCCTACATTATCTTCATCACTATGTCAAGGTCACTCTGAGTATTCTTAAGATCAATATTTGCCATCTTTAACTCTGTTTGGACAATCTTTCTGCTCGATCATCAGTTCCAGATGACATGACTATGGTGTAAGAATGAGATTCAATTTCACTTTGCAAGTTAAGTATTGACTCCTTTAATTTAGTAATCTATTCCTCTTTCTGCAAGCACTGTTGTAAAAGAATTTCCTTTTCATTCTCTACCTATGCTACCTATGCTTCCATTGGATGCTCTCCTGTAGGTAACTTTAACTTCTTTTTCAATACATTGATTTCTGACTCAACACTTTGTAATAAATTCTGTACAGCTGATTTATCATTGGGGTCCACTCCAATTTTCACAATTATCTTCTTCAACTCTTCATTTTGAGTTGAAAGAGCCCTGGAATTAGCCTTCTCCAATTTTAGCTATTTGATCACTTTTCCTAACATATTTTCTGCCTTATGAGAAGATGCACTTGCTTTTTTTAGGTCATTAACAATCAATTGGCCCGTCTGCATATGAAAATTAACTTTTTCAAGTAAATGGATCTTCTTAACATCAACAGTTAAATTAACAATTTTAAAACTGTTGGATGACCCTACTGTCATTTCAGATGGGTGAGAGAAAGAAATCTTCAACTGGTCCCTTTCTAAGTCCATATAAGTCAACAATCTAGTTTGGTCAGGAGTAATCTGATATTCAGCTTGAGCCTCCATACTAGCTTTAATCTTATGATTCTTTTCTACAATTTGAGAAAAAAATTGCTTGATCAAAGGAACTTGATCCTGAACAACTCCATGTCTTGACGGTGAAGCTGGTGCATTTTGAGCATCTCCTAATTGAATAAGGAAACTAGGCTAGGTGCTTGGTATTTCTTCAGTCAACCTAGTTCTTTTCTCAGCTCTCTGTTCTTCATCTTCAAAATCAACAACCTTCTCTTTGCTTATTTTTCTTAGCCTTTTAGAAATGATTGGAGTCTGAATGTTGGTACTATTAGAGTCTGCAAAACCTTTATTAGCTAACATCTCTAATTCAGGCCTACTGTCATGAACACAATCAGAATAACCATTTTCAACCCTTCTATTAGAGATTACCTTGTGTGGATCATAAGCCCATTTCTCACCTACTAATAAGTGAATGTTTTCTAACATCCTGTTAGCTTCATTTGATGCTTGCCTCATATTCACTATGAATGGTCACAAATACCTAGGAAACTTAAATAAATGGCCTTTCTTCATTGGAAAAAAATGTACTTGATCTACATTTAGCCTCTATCTAGTAAACTCCAAGGCAAACAATCTCATGGGGACAAAGATTGGTAATATATAAGGTTCAATCCCAACTCTATATAAAATAATTTATGAATGATAATCATATACAAAACAATCCCCAAAATTACAATTAGCACTTAACTGAAGAAACTCCTGGGATTTTGGCAGAAAACATGGAGGAGGAACTCCATTCAAGACATAGGCAATTGGCATGAAATAAGCAGCAAAATCAAACACCCCTCCCTCATCTGGTTCATTTCCTATAATATCCATCAAAAATATTACTGAATGTATTTTCTTATTTGCATCCATAATATTTAGCCCCAAATGTAAAAATTCTTCTACATTTTGATACAAGAATAATTAAGTGATCAATGAAGGAAACCTGAAAGGCCCGGTGAGGGACAGGCTCATAAGATGAGTGTTAACGTTCTCTTGCCAGTAGGAGGGAATATCCAACACCACATTAGGTTTCATCATCAAGGAAAATAACCCAAGCACCGACCTATCAATTTGAGCAGCATCCTCCTTTACAAGTATCTTTGAATGCACTTGTAGTATTGGCTTGACTTCTGCATCGAAAATATCCAATGGGAAATCTTTATCATCTACTGATTTTTTTTTTGCTTCCGGCTTCAAAAAGATGATAACCTGTGTAAACTCCTGTCCTGTAAGACTTTCATAAAATGCTACCAATGATTCTTCAGGGACCTGGAGATAAAATTCAGACTCAGGATAACGAAGGGCTTGATGGAATAACTGAGCTATGACTTGAAGAACATTCTCCCCTAAATAATTCATCACAAAAAAACTTCCGGGGTACAATGTAGACACTAACCAATGCACAAATTCAGGAAAAAGAAGGGTTTTAGGAACATATGCAGACAAAACACCAGACTTGACCATGGATAAATAAATGGGAGAAATTTTCTCATTTAGAAGGACTTGTTGGTAGAAGGGTAAATGCTCAATGGTGCACATAGTATCCCTAACATCTAGCTCAATGTCCATGAGAGGGATATGGCTAGAAGAGCCAGACAAAGACGACTATTTGGCCATGAATTAGTTCACGGTGGTGAACCAATAAGTGTAGAAGTTAGAAAATGATAACTTGGACAATTGGGAATGAAAATCAATAAGGAGAAAAGAAGAACTTCAACACCTTATATAGATGGTGCAGAATTTTGAATCATCAATGCTAATTCAATGCTTGACTGGATAGGTAACAGAAATATGATGTGATAGATGAGTTGTCTCCTCGCTGGCAACATGTGCTGTCTGCGTCGTGGGCTACTTACGTCACTACGAGGGTGCTATGGGGTATAGTACATCCATCAGGGGCCTGCCCCCACTGTCATCGTGAGCCATAGATCCATGGTCAATGGCTTCTGGTTGAGTCAACTTCAGAGGCACCAACATTGATAACATGCAGGCTATTTGTGCCCGCGGGTTTCCACTGATATGAGATCATCTTTCATTTCTTTAAATCTTTCTCAATGATTAGTATGGGCGTTAACCAATAGTCAGTCCCACCTTCACATATTTTCAACAACATATTAATTGACGGAAAGATATAAAAAAATTGTTATCTAACATATGAAAATATCATATTTTTTCCTATTTTCTAAATTATATGTTTTTTTTTGTATTTTGAAAAATATAATAAAGGAAAATGCAAAATGAGCCACAACATCTGGCTCCACCTAGGGATAGTGTTTTTTGCCATGAAACACTAAGAACCGCAGATCAGTGTCTTCACCTCAGGCATGGAGTCAAATATTGTTTGGTGATATAAACAATGGACAGTCTGGTATTTACAATGATAAAATGCTGCATTTTAGTGTTGGAAATAATGCTTCAAATACTTCCCATTCGTAGGCAGTTGTAAGGCCTATCCATCTAAATCTTCCAGGATGAAAGTGTTGTTAGACATGGCTTCTGTAATTTTTTATGGACCATACCAAATAGGGTCAAACTTTCCATGCTTCCCCTTATCTTCTCTTCTGGTGTCCCATCTTAATACTAAATCTCCTGCTTGGAAGAGGATTTATTTTCCTTTCCTGTCAAATATAGACTTCATTTTTTCCTGATAGGTAATCAAGTTGTCTCTAAATTTGTTTCTGTTTTCACTTGACTCAATCACTTTGTTGATTCTTCTCACCAAAGGTTCGTCTTGAGATTCTTGAAGAAAATAAATCACTGGTTTGGCCAACTGAGTAGGGAATAGTGCTTGAGTTCCATAAATCAATTCATAGGGTGACTTGCCAGTAGATCTCTTGATAGTTACTCAGACTTCCCAAAGAGAAAAATCCAACATTGAATCCCAGTCTTTCTGATTCTCATTGATTGTATTCTTCACAATCTTAACTAAGGTCTTGTTTGAATATTCTGCTAATCCATTCCCTTGTGGATGATATGCTATGGAATGTGATAAAATTACATTATGTGTTTGACAGAAATTAATGAATTGAACAGAATAAAATACCTGAGAATTATCAGTTAAAATTTTGATCAGACATCTAAATCTGCTGAAAATGTTCCCCTCCTGAAATTTCATCACCTCTTGGACATTTTCCTTTTTGGTAGGTATTGCTTCAACCCACTTTGTGAAGTAATCAGTGGCAGTTAGAATCCACTTAAATTTTCCACTTGATGGTGGATTGATCTCTCCAATAAAATCCAGTCCCCACTGCTTGAAGGGCTCCTCTATAAATACATGGATAATAGGTAATGGAGAAATACTTTTCTTCTAAGCAAATAACTGAAATTTCTGACAACTTCTGACCAATCTATAAACATCTACAAACAGAGTGGGGCAATAGGAACTTGACTTGAGAATTTTATGGGTTGTGACTTTCCAACTATAATTCCCTCCACACAGGCTTTCATGATATTCCTTGATAACTTCAATGGACTCACCTTCAGTTAAACACAACAGCAAAATACCAGCAGGATATTTCCAGTATAGATTTGCTTCCACTATAACATATGGTTGAGATTTGAGCTTGAGAGCTCTATATTTCATTCTATTTAGTGAGGTTGGACAAGAAAAGAAACACATGCAATGAACAATATCTGTATACCAATTTGAATAGAAAAAAATTTATTGAATACTTGCTTTGGACTTACTCTGACTTTGCTAAACCCTGTCCCTTGAATAATTTGGTGGGTTTTATGTCCATATCACACTCCTGGATTTTCGATATCCATTTTCCTCTTTTTCCTTCAACATCACTTTGAACCAGCACGTCTTTAACTGCAGAATTAGGGACATAAGAAATTATCTGGGACTGTAACACATTAGTCCTGAAGGCTTTGAGTGCTTTGACCAATGCATAAAATTTTTTCTCAAAAAAATTATACTTGAGCTCAGCATCTCTAAGAAATTTGCTGAAAAATGCCAATGGCTTCTCCTTACTATCCTCATTTTTCTGCAACAACATAGCAACAATAGTAGTGGGGGATACAAATGAAAATATCTGAAAGGCTTTTTGATAATATGGATTAATTAGAACTGGAGCTTCCTAAAGTGCCTCCTTTATTCTATAAAATGCTTCTCTTGCTTCCTCATCCCATCTCACTTATGCATTTTTATTTAACATGTCTGTTATATTCCTCACAATCTCAACATAATTTGGCACAAAACTCCTTAGAAAGTTTATTTTTCCCAAAAATATCTGAATGTGTTTCTTGCTTCTGGGTAAAGGAATTGTTTGAATTGCTTCCACCCTTGCTGGATCAATCTTTACTCCTTGTTTAGAAACTATGTGACCCAATAATTTACCTTCTTCTAAGGCAAAAAAATATTTCTTGGGATTTAGTGACAAACCAAAATTTTTGCACTTTGCAAAAGTCTTTTTTAAATGGTCCAGGTGTCCATCATCAGACCTGGAGAAAACAATTACATCATCCAAATATATAACCACATATTTATCACCAACAAACGTTATGTCCATGGCCCTCTGAAATGTTGCACCTGCATTCATAAGACCAAATGGCATCCTTGCATACATGAAGGTGCCTAAGGGGGTTGTGAAATTGTCTTCTTCTGATCTTCTTTTTCAACTGCCACCTGATTATACCCAGAGAATCCATCGACCATGGACGTCCTGTAAGCTCCTATCACTTTTTGTAAGACATAATCCATTTTTGACAAAGGATAAGTATCCTTTAGAGATGCTCTGTTCAAATTATTGAGGTCCACACACAGTCTTATCTCTCCAATTTTCTTCCTCACAGGAACCAGATTAGAAACCCAATCTGAATATCTAAGAGGGACTATAATTTTTTCTTGCAGCAATTTTTTCACTTCTTTTTCAATTGGAGCTAAAAGTAATGGATTAATCTATCTGAGCTTTTGTCTATGTGGTTTGATTCCTTCCTTCAATGGGATCTTATGTTGTATTATGTTTTTATCATACGTTTTTAAATCCTCATATGATCAGGAAAACACATCCATATACTTCTTAAAAATATCAATGTACCTTTCTTTACAATTTTTAGGAACACCTTTGAATAGTTTCACCATCTTTGGATCCTACTGGGTTCCCAAATTACAGTCCTCCATCTCTTCCTCTTGATTTATTTTCTTTGAATTAACAACAACATCATTAGAATAAAATAATCTATCGAGGCAAACTAGTCCTTTAGGAAGTACATTATCTTTCAATTGGATAATTTTCTTCTCACTTATTGACTGCTTAAGATTTCTTATCGCTCCTTTTTGCTTTGTCTATTCTTCTTCTTGATCTATCTCAGCTTCTTCAAAATTGCCCATCATTGTCAGGAAATGATTTATCTTCTCATCATCTTCAAACACCTACCAATCTTTCACATTGTCAGGAACATAGGGTCTATGTCTAATTTCAATCTCATACCTCAACCTCAGATTCATAGGTGGCTTGAAGGTGCTAGCTGCAACTACTAACGAATATGCCAACCTATTATCCTCCCTCAGAATAAACAGAAGATTGAAGGCTTCAAAATAATTCTCAATCAGATCCCAAACTTCATTCATATATGATATTAATCTCGGATGTTTGGTTTGAAAACAAAATTTAATCTTTCTTATAATTAATTCAAAATCACCGAAAATGGAAATACACTGAATTCCCATCTGTTCAGAAATTTGAATACTTAAGATCAAGGCCTCATACTTAGCTACATTATTCGTTGAATCAAATTCTAATGTAAAATAAAGAGGCATGAGGTTACCTTCTAGACATATTAGCAAGAATCCATCTCCTGTGCAATCCTTGGAGTAGGCACCATTAAAATAACATTTCCAAATCTTCTCTGAGTGCAGCTCTTTATGTACAATTTCCGAAGAGAGTTGCTTCTCTGTGTCTTCAGCAAATTCTACATCTTCATGCAGCATAAAACATGAAAGGTCTTCTTTTTTCTAACTATAAATGGGGGAATTACCTACATATTTCTTTGTGGTGGTTTTCACAAACCTTGTTTCTCTGTACATTATCCTTTCTTCCCCATTGAAAACAAGAATGATAGCATAAGTGAAATCTAATTTTAAAACTTCTCCCAACTTTTCTCCCCAAGATCTTGACAAAATCATTCCAAATATGGCTAGAATTTCAGCAACCACTACATCCATAACAATAATTTTTGTTGGAATCTGTGCCAAATATACTACCATGTCTTTAATTAACCCAAAAATTTTCACCCTCTTGGAATCAAATGAGTACAAGTCTCTGTAAGGTTTATTAATCTTCAAATTCAACTATTTCATGACATACAATGGCATAAGATTGTGAGAATCGCCTGAATCCAACATGCAATCATGGAGAATAAAATCATGAGGAAGCAATGAAATGTAAAAAGCAGGAACAAAAGAATCTACTTCTTCTACATGAGGACCAAAAGTGACTACTGGTTTTTCTTCTTGCAAGTTCACGGTATCACTTGTATCTTCAATCTGTGAGAGATTAATGAATTCTGAAATTTCTTTTTTTATAAGATGGTGTTTTAGCTAATTCAAGGAGAGCCACCTGAATCTTGACCTTCTCCAATTCCTTTGATAAATTTAAAACTTGAATTTGTTTAACATTATTCTCAGGTTCTTCTTCATTCTTTCTAATATTTAGTCTGTTCAAACACATGAACGACCTTCTCCAAAATATTAGTATCAAGAAACCTATTTTGGGAAGATTCAGTCCGTTTCACTTCTATTCTATCTACTGGATTCACAGGTTTCTTCCCTTTATCTGCTTGTTTTACTGATTTCTTTTATTGTGGAGTCACCATTGGAGAAGGAATAGAATCTTGTTGTTCACCTTCATTATCCTGCACTCTAGATCTCTTTCTAGACCTTAAATCATATTTTTTATGTAACTCATCTTTCCTAAAATTTGTAAATTACCTACAATATTCATCATGTCATCTTGATCAAAATACACTTCAGATTCAACATATTCTCTCTCACAATCTTCCTCTTCTTCATCTTGTCTTGTGTACATAGAAGATATTTGATCTTCAACCTCTTTTTGGTCATCTTCTGTTGATTGTCTAGGTGTTGCTTTTATATATAGTGGTGCTTGAACTTGGTCTTGATCTCTTCTATCCCTCTACAAAATTTACAGGGGTTTTTTTATGAATTGAGGATTAAATCCTCCTCTGTTTTGTTGTACCATTCTTTGGGAGTTTTCAATTTCCAATTCCATCTTTACTAGCTTGTTTGAATTTTTAATTATCACCTTTGTCATATCATCAATTATTTGATCTTTTGGTGATTATTATTTTGATTTTCCCTTCTCTTGAATTGACTGTTTTTCTTTTATCTTCCCTGCTGCAGTCATATTAGCTTCAATTTATAAATCATTTGCCTGTATTTTCTCAAGAGTAGGGGATCTCCTCTCTGTAAGTGTAAAACTGAAATTAGCTTCAAAAGCCCCAAAAAAAACTACCTTCGCTCCAACAGGAGGGGGCTTCATCTCTACAGGTAAAATATTATACAATTTGTTAAATCTCTTAACAAACTCAGAAATATTCTCATTAGGCTTTCTTTTAATTGCATTAAATTTTGTTAATGAATAACCATGATCTCTCTTCTCTCCCCACCTTTGAGTGAATTAATTTTCTAACTCTTCTCGGTTATTAATTAGGCCATTTGATAAAACTTTGAACCATTTTCTAGCCTCTCCATTTAGATTCTGCACAAAAAGTCTCATTACAACATCATGATGTTCTACATTTAAATTTTCAGTAAATTGAAAAACATGGGTAAATGTTGTTCTGTAGTTACTTCATCTTCTCCAGTGAAACAAAGAAGTTATTTAAGATATTATTGAGGCATGGAATTAATTGGTTGTGGAAGATTAAGTGGTGCATATCTATTCATCAAGAAAGTTGGTGTTTCCATATTTACACCTTGATTAATGGCTCCTTGGGTGGACGAAGTTGATGAACCTGTTGTGAAGGTCAATGAAGGTGGAGAAAAAATTGATATGGGAGTGGGTTAATAAACAACAATAGACGAACCAGCCACTATAGTTTGTTGAGCTTGTGTAAAGGTAAAAGAAATAGACTCGAAGGATTGTTCTTCGAACTTGGGTTCTTGAAAATGAATGGGTGTGAAAGGTGAATCTTGTTCCAAGAAAGGGAGTTCCTTGGATATATCTTCAAACAAAGGGCTATGAGAACTGCTTCTCGGAGTAGAAAATGTAGGATCAGGTGTTGAAAGGGTTTTAGGTTTCTGAACCATTTTAGACACCAATATTTCTGGATCTGAAAAAGTACGAACTTTCTGCTGTGAGGTATCTGACCTCGGGTGAGGCCTTTTGAAAGCTAGAATTATGAAAATAAAAAACACAACCGAATATTTCCTCCTCACTGAAAAACCAGATGAAATAGTATGAAAACCCAGGGAAAATGAACTTTGCTTCTTCGTTCCCTGGCAATGGCGCCAAAAAAATGTTGTATCTCAAGAGACAATCCCTTCACTATGGTAAGGAATCAACGCTTAAGACATTTTAGAAATATATGTCACAAAACTTATAATATCAGATGGTCTTTGTTTAATTCCTTTGGAAATTAATTCTTTAATAACCTTAATAATATGATATAATGAAAGAATTCACAATGCCATTAAATGTTGATATCTGAGTGAAAGGAAGAACTAAAGGGGGGAACTCGAAATGATATGCTGAAAAAACAGAATCTATCACTTTAAATCTTAGAAGAACTTTATGTAGAAATAACAGTTGGAGTGAAGGAGTGCATATTAAGTTTATTTAACTCTTACTTGTAGGTGTAATAAAGAGACCTGCAACTACTTTACTTCACTTCATTCAAAGAGGAATAAACACATAATTAAACTGGAAAGACAAATCACCATCAATAGATGCAGGAAACTTGATCTTCTTTCACTAATTTATTACAAAATTTACAGTCATCCAGAGGTCCAAAAATCAGAACCCTCCTCTTTCTTTCTCATTTTTTTAAATACATATAAAATTAGTTTGTAACCGCTGGAACTTCTTATAAATACTCAAACTACCTAAAACTGTGTAAACTAGCTATTACATGTCGATTAAAGACTTCATTACAACATCGATCCCTTAACAAAAAAGATAAATAAAATTAAAAGAATCAATCTATTTGCTGGATCTAGATTTGATTGGTTGTCATTGTGTTTCCCTAATTTGCTGATGTGTCCTTCTAAGGTGTTGAGCTGTCACCCAGTGAATCAATCATCCATGCTCTACACTTTTTCAAGATTTCAATGTTGGATCTAGGAGAATTGACCAACTTGTGATTTCTAATCTGAAAGCAATGATCCTATTGAAAGTGGGCCTTTCTCTGAACAAAGTCTCTACCATCCATAACAATTGAAAATTCCTTTGTAAGAAATTGACAACAGTAGCTCCTTTCAAGATTGTATTTTTGTCATGGGTATTATCAATCTTGCTCTTTTCTATCACTAATATAGGCTCATATGAATCCCTTGATAGAAGACAGCCTTTCAGATCCTAGCATGATGGAAACCCCTCTCTAGTCCTTTTGTTGAATATATTATCAAATCTGTTTATATCCTGTTTTATTTCTGTTAATTTCTTCTATTCCAACTTCCTGCAAGCATTTTTCACAATCAAATTATTTATCTCTAGAACACACAATGTTATATCTTAGATTTTATTTTCCTCCAACTCCTGATATGTCCTGGAATTTATAAAATCAATGAATTTATTTGCCCATAAAGCTCTGTTAAGAGTCTTCTGTTTTCCAGCCATAACAAGTTCATCTAAATCTCTGACCATGGTTTTTTCCTCTAACATTATAATCAAGGACTCCCAAGATATTTTCATGACTTCAATGATTTCATTCCACACAATATCCTTCGCTTGAATAAAAGTCATGTTTCATTTCACTTTTTCTTTAATATTATTGATTTCATCATAAGTTGTCTGGAAATATGATTTATACTTATTGACTTCTCCTTCTTTGGCCTACATTATCTTCATCACTGTGTCAAGGTCACTCTGAGTCTTCTTAAGATCAATCTCTACCATCTTTAACTCTGTGCTCAGCTGGGACAATCTTGTTGTTGGATCATGAGTTCCAGATGACATGACTATGGTGCGGGAATGAGATTCAATTTGAGTTTGCAAGTTAAGCACTGACTCCTTTAATTTAGAAATATCTTCCTCTTTATGCAAAAACTGCTGTAACAGACTTTCCTTTTCATTATCTACCTCTGCTACCTCTGCTGCCATTGGATTCTCTCCAGTAGTTAACTTTAACTTCTTTACATTGATTTCTGGCTCAAAACTTTGTAATAACTTATATACAGTTGATTTATCATTAGGGTCCACTCCAATTTTCACAAGTATCTTCTTCAACTCTTCATTCTGAGTTGAAAGAGACCTTGAATTAGAAAACTCAAATTTTAGTTGTTTGGTCACTTTTCCTAACATATTTTCTACCTGATGAGCAGCTGCACTTTTTTTTTTTAGGTCATTAACAATCAATTGGCCCGTCTACATATGCAAATTAACTTTTTCAAGTAAAGGGATCTTCTTAACATCAAATGTTAAATTAACAGTTTTCAAACTACTGGATGACCCTACTGTCATTTCAGATGGGTGAGATAAAAAAATATTCAACTGGTCCCTTTCTAAGTCCATAACAGTCAATAATATGGTTTGGTCAAGAGTAATATGATACTCAGCTTGAACCTCCATACTAGCTTTAATATTCTGATTCTTTTCTACAATTTGAGCAAAAACTTGCTTGATCAAAGGAACTTGATCCTGAGCAACTCCATGTCTTGAAGGTGAAGCTGGTGCATTCTGAGCATCTCCTAATTGAATAAGGAAACTAGGCTGGGTGCTTGGTATTTCTTCAGTCAACCTAGCTCTTTTCTCAACTCTCTTTTCTTCATCTTCAGAATAAACAACCTTATATTTGCTTCTTTTGCTTAGACTTTCAGAAATGATTGGAGTCTGAATGATGGTACTATTAGAGTCTGCAAAACCTTTATTAGCTAAATTATCTACTTCAGGCCTACTGTCATGAACAAAAGTATAATAACCATTTTTAGCCCTTCTATTAGAGATTTCTTTGTGTGGGGCATAAGCCCATTTCTCACCTAGTACGAAGTGAATGTTTTCTAACATCCCGTTAGGTTAATTTGCTGCTTGCCTCATATTCACTATGAATGGTCCCATAGACATAGGAAACTTAAATAAATGGCCTTTTTCATTGGAAAAAATGTACTTGATCTACATTTAGACTCTGTTTAATGAATTCCAAGGAAAAAAATCTCATGGGGAAAAAGATTGGTAATCTATAAGGTTCAATCCCAGCTCCATATAATCTAATTTATGAATGATCATCATACAAAAAACCAATACCCAAATTTACAATTAACACTTAACTGAAGAAACTCTTTGGCTTTTGGCATAAAACATGGAGGATGAACTCCATTCAAGACCTTATAGTAGCAAAATCACACACCCCTCCCTCATCTGGTTCATTTCTTATAATATCCATCCAAAATATTACTGGTTGTCTTTTATTATTCTCATCCATAATATTTAGCCCCAAATGTAAAAATTCTTCCACATTTTGATACAAGAATAAATAAGTGATCAATGAAGGAAACTTGAAATACCCGGTGAGGCACAGGCTCATAAGTTGAGTGTTAACGTTCTCTTGCTAGTAGGAGGGAATATCCAACACCACATTAGGCTTCATCATCAAGGCAAACAACCCAAGCACCAACCTATCAATTTGAGAGACATCCTCCTTAACAAGTATCTTTGACAGGAATTGTAGTACTTTCTTGACTTCTGCATCAAAAATCTCTAATGGGAACCCTTTATCATCTGACAAAAAACGTTTTTCTTCTGGCTTCAAAAAGAAGATAATTTGTGTAAACTCTTGTCCTACAAGACTGTCATAAAATGCTGCCAATGATTCTTCAATGAACTAGAGATAAGATTCAGAATCAGGATGAGGAAGGGCTTGACGGGCTAACTAAGTTGTGACTTGAAGAAAATTCTCCCCTAAATAATTGATCACAAAACATTTGCCGGGGTACAATGCATACACTAACCAATGCACAAATTTTGCGAAAAAGATGGGTTTTAGGAACAAATGCAAACAAAAAATCAGACTTGTCCATGGCTGAATAAATTGGAGAAATTTTCTCATTCAGAAAGACTTGCTGGTAGAAGGATAAATTCTCAACTGTGCACATAATATCCCTAACATGTAGCTCAGTGTCCATGAGAGGGATATGACTAGAAGAGCTAGACAAAGGCAACTGCTTAGCCATGAATTAGTTTAGGATGGTGAACCAATAAGTTCAGAAGTAAGAAAATGATAACTTCTTGGAAAATTGCGAATGAAAATCAATAAGGGGAAAGGAAGAACTTCAACACCTTATATAGATGGTACAGAATTTTGAATCATCAATTCTAATTCAATGGTTGACTGGATAGGTAACGACAATATGATGTGATAGATGAGCAATCTCCTAGTTGGTGGCATGTGTAGTCTATGTCGCGGGCTGCTTACGTCACTTCTAGGGTGCTTTGGGGTATGGTACATCCAACAGGGGTTTGCCCCCGCAGTCATCGTGAGTCATAGATCTGTGTTCAACGGATTCTAGTGGAGTCAACTATGGAGGCACCAACATTGATAGCATGCAGGTTGTTTGTGCCCACGGGTTTTCGCTGATCTGAGATCATCTTTCATTTCTTTAAATAATGCCCGATGATTAGCATGGGCGTTAACCAACATTCGGTCCCACCTTTGCATCTTTTCAACAACATATTAATTGACTGAAAGATATAACAAAACTGTTATTCAAGATATGAAAAGATCATATTTTGTCCTATTTTTTAAATTATATGATTTTTTGTATTTTGAAAAATATAATAAACAAAAATGAAAAATGAGCCACAACAAGATGAACAACCTGTTTGATCACTCTCTAATAAAAATAATTCTCCTACATCATCTCAATCAGTTAAATATTGCCTCAGAGACCTTTATGGAGAATGATGCCTTGATACTCCACTACCTCGACCTGCTAGACCAATTCCACCACCAGCTTCAGTATCTAAAAAAATCAGGGTCATCTAGCAAGGCTACAATCAAAGAGGTCAAAACCTATCAGAGGGGAAATAGGCAAGTTTTTTCACCACATATTGTGGAAGGGGCCTTGCCTTCTTCATCAGTAAAGAAGGTACACCAAGATGAGCAGCAGGAACAAAATGTGGTCTATGAGGAGGAAGATCTTCATGAATAAGAAAGAGAGTTTGAGTTAATGGATTTGGATGATCAAGATGATCAGGAGGCCTAAAAACTGGTCATCAAAGAGAAGGATTCCATGATCAAAGAATTACAGGATAACATGGCAAGAGCTTAATTTGTCATATCATTCCTTGAACAGGAGAACAAGCAGCTAAAATAAAAACAAGTACTCATGGAGCTAGAGTTGCTCAAAGAAAAAATCCAAGACACCAAGGGTAAGGAAATGATGGCACTTGATGATTCTGATCATGATGACACTCAAAACATCAAATCAAGACCAAAAACAAGAGGTCTTAAGAGAGCCCTACAACAAAAAAGACATGAGGCAGAGCAACTTAGTTTTGAAGAACAGATTCCCAAGGAGGTTGAAGATGATAGAGATGTATGGCTAGATAGGGTAAACCTCCACCTTGAGAAGCTCCTCCACAAGGCAAAAAAATATAACAATTTCTCAGAAACATCCAACAAGTACATCACTAGAAACAAGATTTGCAACATCAAACTCAGCAGTTGGAGCAAAAACACAAGAAAGCCCTAGTCAAGAAATAAGAGGAAGATAAACTTGAGATCCTTAATGATGCCTCCCTGATTACTTGAAGCACATCATCAACACTCTATCCACCAATTTTCAAGGTTTTTGGGTGATTTTTAAAAAATTTGGGCATTTTGACAAATTCTAACTAGTTTTTAGCACAGTCCACTTGTCAAAAGTGCAATGCCTAGGGCGATGCAATTATTTTAGGAGCCTCCAAATGACAAATGGCCACCACCATTGGATTTAGAATGCCTTTTACATCAAATTTTGACTATTTGCACACAAAAATTAGACATTCTGGCAGGGAGAAATGGCCAAAAACACCTAAGAAATTACCTTTCTACCTCATTTTTCAGGTTGGCATTGCGCTTTTGACCAGTCTTGGGAGATTTTACTTTTGAGGGCCTTAAATTCATAATTTTCAGAAATTATGGGAATTTTTAATTCAACTTGAGACGATTTCCAATGAGCTATCATGAGCTCAATTTGGACTTCGGGAAGGCCTCAAAGAGTGGCCTTGAA